>CM066610.1:9637500-10887500 GCA_033884665.1 Argynnis bischoffii washingtonia | reverse complement strand
TTGATTAATAACAAACCTAGCATGAATCGTTTGAAGACTTGCTTATTTTAGTCACTTTTCCAGGTTCACCTCTCAGTAAGTCATGCATCGAACATTGAACGTAATTTCATTAATTGACAGTTCACTAAATGAAAACGGTAACAGAAACGAGTAAGGCCTCAGAGAATACTGGAAATATTCTAGTTGGCTTGTCATCCTTTAATGCTCTTTGTTAGTCCAAATTTGCCATTTTTAATAAAGTTCAAAATAGGAGGAGGCTCTGAATACGGATGTATGTTTTTGTATGTACCTATTACATGATAGATTCAGAAAATAAAATTTCAAAAAAGCCCAGACTTAAAATTTAATTATTTTAAGTTACTGTATGTTTTTTAGTTTATGTAATAGAAAAAAAAGGAAATTATTCTGAACATTTTACTTATACAAATAAAAACTTTGTTCACATATTCATATTATGCAATTGCTCGTGTGATAAATCACGCTACACGGACAGATGACAAATTGGTGAACTAGTTGCTACAGATAGACCGATTGATCTATTTAGCAAAAAGTGTAGCTTTTATTATAATGAGCAAAAACATTAAAAATGTTTGCTAATAATATCACCTTATAGTCTTTTAAATGACATGAACAAGATTAGTTGAAAAATTGTCTATATATTAATGTCCTACGACACAAGGAGGCGCGCCAGCGGCTTGGGATCGAGCCGGTTTCGCGACGGACACTCCAGCGACGCGCCTTGCCCCGTCAACGGGAACTCGCTTGCCACCTCTCGACGTATGCACATATATGGTCGTCTCAATAGCGGTAATACAGTCCATTCACTAGCGAAGCGTATTTTATTTAGTCGAAACTCCCAGCATCACAACTGGAGCATAGCATTCACCAATTTACGATGCACAAAAAACGTTGAGCCAAATGTTAATATATATACATTAAAAGACTTTTATGTACTTAATTTTCAGACTCATCTCGCTGCTTTAGTCATTTGACAAGCTTTTAAAAAATAAATACTGTTTCCACTGTTTCGTTTCGGAAATTGAGTAAGTCTGTTATATAAATTTGAAGAAGTCTTCATTTTTTTCCTAATATATTCTAGGAAAAAGATGCTTATTAGTAAGACAAATCGGGCTGAAAATTGAGATTCCAGGAAAATCTCGGTACAATAAGTAAAACAATTATATATGTTCTTAGGCAAACACGAGTTTAAAAGTTTCTAAATAAATTTCTTGACTTATGTTTTCAACTAAGTAAATATGAAGAAGTATTATATTATTAATATACAATAAAAAAATGTAGAAAATGAGGACCAAAAGCCTAAAAACGAAAACACATACTATTTCCTCGAAACAAGAAAAATTTACATTCGTGACATCACGTTAATATGTGATTTCCACCAATTGCGTAAATAACGTAACACAGGAGTTCGAAAAAACTTACCCTGGGAACTTCCAACCCTAGTCTCCTCTTTATGATAATACCTACTATATACATATAAAACACTAATCTAAGAAGATTTACGCGAATATTTGACATTTTAAATAAAACTATCTTTCTGGAGTTTTTCGCGGATTTATTTAGACATTAAATTTCCAAGGTTTCGAATACAGCAATCATGGTCACCGGAGATACTATATACATATATGTATAATTTTACTTTAATTTTTTTTTATTATTGCAAGTGAAAAAATTTAAGCATTTTTTTTACCTACGTGTTCATTCAATTCTTAACACATTTTTAATATATCTTGCTCATCAACAATATCAATCTATGTAAATATTAATGTCTAATTATTCATAATATGTGTTATATAAATTTACCCTTTCACTTTTCGCTTAACTAAGTAGTAAAAATATACCTATCGGAATATTAATCTCATGTATTCAACCCTTTTTAACGTCCCACTGCTGGGCACGGGCCTCCCTTCAATACGAGGGGGATCAGGCCATAGTCCACCACGCTGGCCAAGTGCGGATTGGCGGACTTCACATGTCTTTCGAAAACTTGCTAGGTTTTTCAGACATGCAGGTTTCCTCACGATGTTTTTCCTTCACCGTAAAGCAAGTGGTAATCATGTTAGAAATGATTCACACATAAAAATATCAAAGGTGCAAGACCCGGGATTTGAACCCGCTTCACTCGGTTTCCCAAGCGAGCGCGTTATCACTGGGCTACCACTGCCTTATATTAATTTCATAGAAAAAAAAAATACATAGGAAAAAATATTATACATATGCACATAATGCTATTTTTAACGTCTATCTCATTGATTATTTTATGTGAATTAGTTAAAAAATAAATTAGTAGGTATATATTCCTCATTTAAAACTCGTAGGATACAATTACCATAATATACAAATTTACACCGTGCTTCATCCGATGAGGAGTTGCCTTATAATAAACAACCTTTTCTTTATTTGACGACACGATTAGCTCAGTTTGTAGTGAGCCTGTGGAACCTTGCCGTGCCACCGTTCACGGGTTCGAGTCCCGCTGGATTCATTTGTGTGATGAGCACGAATGTTTGTACTCCAATCATGGGTGTTTATATATATATATATATATATATATATATTTATATATATATATATATATATATATATATATATATATATATTTATTTAAAGTTATATATGTGTAGTGTATGAACTATCTGTTATCCATAACACTGGCCCCATAGCTTACCATAGAACTAGTGTTAATGTCTGTATGTATTTATCTGTGTACTAAATTTTATGCAAATCCGTCCGGCCATTTCAGCATAATAAATTAATAAACATACACACATACAAAGTTTCGAATTTATAATAGAAAAGTGAAGATATAGACAAAGTTTTAACAAAATTTGTTGAGTAATTTAATTTAGAACTCGTATTTGAATGGTGTTCATGCAAAGCGCCTGAATAATTCTTGAGGCAAATTTGCCTGTTGTAAAATACTTTGTGGTGTACCTACCCCACCTCTTTGATTTTTTATGTAATAAAATTATTTGAACTTTTTGTAAGTGCATCAAGAACACGTTTTTTAATTTACTCCTTAAAATACTGCCGAAATCCCGTACATGGTCCTTATTCGAGCTTGGATGTGTGGAATTCAGCGATTTGTGATTACAATAAATAAGGGATTTATAAATAATAGTCGTTGGACATCAAGGATTATTTATAGTCGGAATTCGATGTACAATTCTGCTACGTCATTCAAAAGATTATAGGACAGGAAGATTCTGTGGTCTGGATATCAGGATACGTACTATAATAGTTTTGATGATTAATTTCCCCAACACTCTTAAGGTAGTATTTAAGGTTAAAATATTGTTATTAAAGGTTAGTATCAAATATTTTGTTAATTTTACTTTAAGCTTAGCGTTTATACAATGATATCATTGTAATTTATGTAGTTTGACTCGCATTTATTTCATTTGAAGTTAGTTTACATAATTTAAAGTATTTATAAAGATAACATATGTAGGCATTTGTGCATTGTTATTTGTTTGTGAACTTCTATTGCAAAGTCATTTACATAACCGCTTAAGATTGTATTTAAATATAGGTACGGTATATTTAACTGATTATTATTGATACTAAATTAGTTAATTCATAAACAATATTGTAAATTCAGTATTAAGTGTATTATAGCACTATTTTGTTATAAATGTCAAATATTGATATAACAAGTTCCACATTAATTATATTAAGTGCATTGTAAATTATTATTAATTATAATTTTGTATACATTCCAGGTTGTCTGTACTAGTCGACGCAATGCCAGAAGATAAGGAGCTCATACGGAAACGGGCTAGTTTTAAAGGAAGAGTAACTGTATTCTCTAATTATTTAAATTCTTTAGAACCTTTAACGTTAAGCCCTTCCGAAGTAAATGAATTACAATTGCGTTTGAGTAGGCTCGAGGCAATGTACGAGCAATATGACGAAGTACAATTATCATTGGAGTGTAGTACCGATAATATGGACAATCAAATGTTGGAACGTAGCGAGTTTGAGTCTTTTTATTACAAATCCCTATCTTTAGCACAAAAAATTCTAGCTGATTGCAAAAAAAGAGATCAAGACAGTGAGGTAAGTCTACAGTCGACTAATAAATGTGTCAAGCTACCGACTATTCAATTGCCTAAATTTAGTGGATCTTATACGAACTGGTTAGAGTTTCATGACACATTCGAAAGTCTTATTCATTGTAACGATGACATGAATGATATCAATAAGTTCCATTATTTAAGATCCTCGCTTGAAGGATCCGCTGCTGTGGTAATTAACTCAATTCAGTTTTCGGCCGCTAATTACTCGGTAGCATGGAAACTCCTTTGTGATCGATTTGACAATAAACATTTGTTAATCCAACACCATGTTTCAACATTATTTAATATAGATTCAATTCGTAAAGAGTCGTCAGTGATTTTAAAGAACTTAATTGATCAAATTAACAAAAATTTGCGTGCGTTGGAGTCATTAGGCGAACCTGTTGATCAGTGGGACACTCTTCTCATTTATATTATTACACATAAGTTAGATAATAAAACTTACCGTGAATGGGAAGAATACAAAGGTCGTCTTGACAAGAATTCTAAAATAATGTTTTCGATATTTTTAAATTTCATTAGGGATCGAGCTGATTTATTGGAAACCTTAGAACTTTCGAATTCTACTGTTGTGAGTCAGACAAACACAAAAAATGTTAAAGTTAAAACAATGATTATACAAGATTGCAATAATAAAGGTAGCGCTAATGACAATAATATTCATTCAAATTCTTTCTCATTAAAACCTAAGTTATGTCAAAAATGTAACGGTGACCATAAATTAAACGTTTGTCCTCAATTTTTAGCACTGACTAGTGAAGCACGCTTGCAAGTTTTGCCAAGCTACAAAGTATGTTTTAATTGTTTGTGTTCAGGTCATTATGCTAATAATTGTAAAAAGGCAGGCTGTAAAATATGTCGTCGCAAACACCACACGCTTGTACATGTTACAGAACACTTAAAGTCTAAGACCGCTTCAAACGTTCAAACCAGCGTTAACAGTGACGACACTAATAGTTGCAAGAGTGCGTCCACCGCTTTAGCTCAAGGTACGAGTTTGTCGCTGTCTGCAAATGTTCAGAAGGGTGACATTTTACTTTCGACTGCATTAATAAAGGTGATAGGAAAGAATCACACTTTACACACAGCGCGCGCTCTTCTTGATAGTGGCAGCACGTCATGTCTCATGACTGAGGCGTTTTATCAACAATTAGGTTTGTCTGGTTACAGTGTTAATAACGCAATAATGGGAATTAATAATTCAATATCTTCCATTAATAAAATGGCCGTCGTGTCTATAAAATCGTTAAATACTGACTTTATGACAAACATTAACTGTTTTGTCTTAAATTCTATTACAGACAATGTTCCTAGTAGGCACGTAGATTTGTTAAGCCTTGATATACCTTCAGATATCTATTTGGCTGATCCTAATTTTAATTCACCCTCTCCTATAGATATACTACTCGGTGCCGACATCTTTTGGGACCTGTTAGGATCTCAAATAATAAAACTAGGACCAGGACAGCCTATTCTCTGTGAGACGAGGCTTGGCTGGCTTGTATCTGGCCCGACTAGCGGTTCTATAGAGTTGACTTCTGTAAAGAATAAATGCAATGTTACAAAGGTTATCTCGGATAGTAATAGTGATGAGCTTAATGACAACATACAACAACTACTCACACGTTTTTGGCAACTAGAAGACGTCAGTACAAAGTCACATTATTCTTCTGAGGAAAAACAGTGCGAAGAACATTTTGTAAAAAATACAACGCGTTTGGAAAACGGTCAATTTTGCGTAAGAATTCCTTTAAAGTATTCTCCTGAACTACTTGGCGAATCGTTATCACGAGCGAAACATTGTTTTTCCGCATTAGAACGTAGATTTAAAGGCAAGCCACAATTTAGTGAAATGTATAAACAATTTATGCTTGAATATGAACAATTAGGTCATATGTCTAAGTGCGACTCTGTAGTACAATGTGCTCATTATATCCCGCATCACGGCGTCATGAGGGAAAGTAGCACCACCACAAAATTGAGAGTGGTTTTTAATGCTAGCAGCCCAACAACTACTGGTATATCTTTGAATAATTTACAAATGACAGGTCCTGTAATTCAAGATGATCTTTTATCCATTTTATTACGGTTCAGACAGCATAAATATATACTAGCCGGAGACATTGAGAAAATGTACCGAACTGTGGTTGTTCATCCCGACGACAGGCACCTTCAACAGATTGTCTGGCGTGATAGCCCTTCATCTCCATTACACACTTATCAACTTAACACAGTAACCTACGGCACAGCTAGCGCTCCGTTCTTAGCAACGCGATGTATCCATCAGTTAGGCTTAGAGTGCGCCGATAAAAATGTTTCTGAAGTTATTCTACATGATTTCTATGTCGATGACCTCCTCACAGGTGGAGATGATATCAATGAGGTCAAGGATTTACGTCATAAAATAACATCCACTCTTGCTTTAGCAAAAATGAATCTAAGAAAGTGGAAGTCAAATCACATGCAGTTAATGATTGAATCTGACTTTCCACAATCTTCATTAGATTTGAACGTTGGAGGATTTGAGTCAACTAAAACATTAGGGCTAGGTTGGCAGGCGATGCCTGATCAGTTATGTTTTCCCATTAGTAGCCAAGCTGTTGTAGATAGTAAAAGTAAACGTGAAATTCTTTCTGTGATTTCACAGATCTTTGACCCTTTAGGGCTTTTAGGTCCTTGCATTATAGTCATGAAAATGCTGCTTCAAAAATTATGGCTGCACAAATTGTCTTGGGATGAACAGCTGCCGCAGGATATTGCTAAACTTTGGTCTGAGTTAGTTGATAAACTACCGGAAAAAAATAAAATTAAAATTCCACGTTGTGTCATTATTGCTTCCTATAAATTTATAGAGTTTCACATTTTCTGTGATGCATCTGAACAGGCATATGGTGCATGTCTATATGTACGAAGTGTTAATGACAAGGGTGAAGTATTAGTGCGCTTATTATTAGCTAAAGGGCGAGTTGCCCCGCTTAAGCCGACAACTATTCCCAGACTTGAACTCTGTGGTGCTTTGGTAGGTGTTCGTATTTATGAAAAAGTTAGAGCCTCATTAAGAGTACATCCAAGGCGCACCTTTTTTTGGAGCGACTCCACAATCGTTTTAGGTTGGTTGAAAATGCTGCCTAATAAACTTCAACCTTTTGTTCGCAACAGAGTTGCAGAAATTTTGGATAAGACCGGAAATAGTGAATGGAGACACGTTCCCTCTGACCAAAACCCCGCAGATTATATTTCGCGTGGAGTAGACATTACGTCAATAGGTTCCTTAACAGAATGGTGGACCGGACCAAGTTTTTTAATGCATCACGTTTCATCTTGGCCATCTAAGTGTTTACGATCAGACGATAATATGCTGCCTGAAATGAAGTCGGATGTATCTACATTACTTGGTCTAAGTTGTAAAAACGAATTTAATGGATTTATTAATTTTAACGCCTTCTCAAATTTTTTAAGACTTCAGCGTTCTTTAGCTTTCGTTTTACGTTTCATTGACTGGAAATGCAGAAAAATCGTAAATTCTGGTCCTTTTAGTATTGATGAATTACAAAGAGCTTTAAATGTAATAATTCGCACATCTCAAAACGAATCTTTTAACGAATATAAATTGTTGCTTAATAAAAAAGAGTTACCTAAGAAAAGTCCGTTAGGTAAATTCAAGGTATTCTTAGATGACCAAAATATTATGCGTGTTGGAGGTCGGCTCCAAAATTCAAATTTTCACTATGATAAGAAGCATCCCATTCTGATTCATTCAAGTCATCGATTTACGGTGCTACTATTTGAATATGAACACAAAAGATTATTTCACGCTGGCCCTCAACTGCTACTATCCTCCATCAGAGATACGTATTGGCCAATTCGAGGTCGAAACTTAGCTAGGAAATGTTACCTAAAATGTATCCGTTGTTGTCGAATGAAGGGAGAAACTGTTACTCCCACTATGGGCTACTTACCACAGCAGCGGCTTTTAGCGAGTTATCCTTTTGAAAATATAGGGTTGGATTATGCAGGTCCGATTCAATCAGCCGTTCGTCAGGGCCGAGGCTCCAAATTAGTAAAAGTTTATATTGCAATTTTCGTTTGTTTTGCAACAAAATCAATTCACCTTGAATTGGTTGGTGATCTATCTAGTAGTAGTTTCATCTTAGCATTAAGAAGATTTATCGCCCGTAGAGGTAAACCTTTAAATATATACTCCGATAATGGTACTGCGTTTGTTGGTGCGTACAACGACCTCTCGAGGTTTCTTAAATCGTGTTGTGATCCAGTTACCGAGGAAATGGCAAAGGAAGGCATTAAGTTCCATTTTATTCCGGCTTACTCTCCTCATTTTGCTGGTCTTGCGGAGGCTGGTGTCAAGTCAACCAAGCATCATTTAGTTAGAGTGTTGGGCCTTTGTAATCTTACTTTTGAAGAATTATATACAACTTTAGTACAAATTGAGGCCATTTTAAACTCCAGACCACTGACGCCTATGTCATCTAACCCTGAAGACTTGATGCCGTTAACACCTGGACATTTTTTAATTGGTCGTCCCATGACTTCGTTGCCATCACCTAATTTTCAAGACTACTCTATAAATTCTTTAACTCGTTTTCAACGCATTGAACAACTGAGACAACATTTTTGGGCCAGATGGAGTAAGGAATATATCTCAGAGCTGCAGGTGAGAACAAAATGGAGGTCATGCAAAGGTTCTCTAAAACTTAACTCCCTGGTACTTCTGAAAGAAGATAACTTACCCCCCTTAAAATGGAAGATGGGTCGAATAATTGCTGTTCATCCCGGTCCAGATGGGATTGTTCGAGTTGCAGATGTTAGAACTTCTAGTGGCATCCTTCGCAGATCGTTCAGCAAGATTTGCCCGTTGCCTGAATACTTTGAAGGAGAAGACTCTGGTTGAAAGAGAGCCTTTCAACGCCCGGGGATATGTTCATGCAAAGCGCCTGAATAATTCTTGAGGCAAATTTGCCTGTTGTAAAATACTTTGTGGTGTACCTACCCCACCTCTTTGATTTTTTATGTAATAAAATTATTTGAACTTTTTGTAAGTGCATCAAGAACACGTTTTTTAATTTACTCCTTAAAATACTGCCGAAATCCCGTACAAATGGTACCTACATACTAGATATACTGAATATATTTTCAAACATGATTTTATGCATGACGCACAGCGAGCCGGCAATTTGGTAAATCTACCTGTAAGTGAGTGCTACGCGAACCGGCTTTAACTGAGCCCTGCCAACTGTTTCACGTCCCATGTTCCAATCTGATAAAAGTAAATAAAGTTTCAAAATGAAATGTCAGTGTTTTAAGTTTAAAGTCATTTGTAAGCCTTTACAGTATTACTCGTACCTTTTCGGGATGGACAGATTCAGCCATATATTAAACTTATAACTAGTACTCGTAGCCTTTTTTAGTTTTTTTTTAATATAATATCTAATATATACGTATTTTTATAATAAATATGTAAATCCTCCTTCACGCAGAACTGGTTGTGCGCATTTTTCGTTAAAAAGCCCATTTTTTAGAATAAATAATATATTTATGTTCCATTGGATGGAAATCGAACTCCGAACCCAAGACTTAATAGGTAGTAGGTACTAATCATCATTATACTTGTATTGTCTTAAAGTTATAATTCTTTTGGGACGTTTGGAAAAAAATATAAGAGTAAAATTTTTACAATGCGCACGCACACCGACAGCCGAAAAGCGACATGATGAAGTTAGCTGATAACTGTTTGTTGCCATGGTAACCGTTGTTATTGTCTGACAAATGATATATAATATTATATTCTTCTATCAATATATGATTGTAATATCCCTAATACGCCTAATATACCTTATTTGATTATTGATTTGTTTTAATTTAATTGTGATATTTGGCAAAGAAGATTTACTTCAACCGCGCGTAAAGGTTACACGCACCCTTTTTTTAAACAATAAATAGATAATAAAAATATTTTTATAAGTTTATATTTATATATCATCGTTACATATTCATCAGTTTTATGTAACAATTTCAAGGATTTTTTGTATTCAGTGAGGAAAATTATTATAATTAGGTCGTAGTGATAAAGAAATATGAATGAAAAGCGTTTGATGCGAAGCGATGGATATGACAATAATGGATTCATTATGTCGGGAAAACATGTTTCGATGGAAAAGGTTAGTATATGTTATTTTTTCCAAGCTTTATTTCGATAACTTTACACTTTTTTAGTTTGACAATTTCGCATTTCATATTTCACTTTATTTGTACTGTTACGCCAAAGAAGTGTAACTTCTTACGTGTGTACATAAGTACACGCACACTTTTTTTAACAAAGTTCGGTGAAGTTCCTACTAATCGGCAATATATTTGTGTTGTTTTATTTTTTTAAATATTAAAATGCAAATAAACCTTATGGATAAATTTAATTTTATTCAGAGCGCGTAGCAAGCAATTCTGTAAATCTTTCTGTAAGTGAGCGCAACACGAGCAGGCTTATACTAAGCTCCACCAACTGTTTTTCGTCCTACGTTTCATTGTATTGAAGAGTTAATAAAATAATAAACAATTAAATTTTTTTATTTAACGTTTATTCAAGAAAATTTAAAATAACATTTAAATACTTTAAGACGTTTCTTGTTACGTTTAATAAATAGGGTCAAATATTTATTTTTTAATAGTACAAGGAATAAGACTCTCTCTAAGGTCATCTACACTATCTATAATGTTGATGTGTTATGAATATTCTTTGAGTGTTTGTTTATTATATTTATATTAAGAATTTGAAATAAATTTATTTTAACCCACTTCTGCATTTATTATTGAAAAAACTGCAACGATGATAATATTATAACAAAGCTACAAGTAACTAATTTAAAGTAAAATTATCAATTGATCCGAGTTCTAAATAAATGAAAAATATTTTTAAAATCTACAAAATTATATTCTTGTAGAAACATGAAATAAAATGTTAAAAATAAATTTAAAATAAAAAGTAAGGTATTAAAAAAAGCTTGAAGTGCTCTTTACCTGGTTTTTATAATGACTCTACACTACTACATTTACGAATATCTAGCGGTACAAAATTAAGACTATACATCAAGTAGGTACTCCACACCTTTTTTTTAACACCAGGTTTTTGATTTTAAGACTAGGTTTTTAATGCGTCGTTGCTTGCGCTCTAGAATAATTGAAACTAAAAAACCCTAAAAATAGCTTAAAAAATATACAAAATCTTTTTTCCTCGATTCCGAAGGAACATTTTCCTTTTCCCAGAATAAAAAGCAGATATGACATTCTTGATTGATTCTTGATTCTAGTTTATATTTACCATCACCAAGGAAAGTATCTATCACTAAGATCGATCCATCGAAATTTCATTAGTTGGTGCTAACATACATTTGTTTTATTACTTCTTTTTTGTGCCGTGCACATAACTGTATATATTTTGCTATTCTTAAATTATAAAAAGATAACTACAGCATACTTCAGCTTTATTTTTTTTCTTGCTTATTTTGCTAGAAAAGCATTTTATATAAGGGACTTAAAGACGTGCATTTATACGTGTCTAAATACCTTATTCCCGACGTTTTGACTGCGTTGCACCAGCCGTGGTCACGGGCAGACTGGCGGTGTACGGCATCGACTTCAACGATCGTAGATGTTTTTCGCAAGTACCTTCACTTGATCTTCACAATTTATAATAGCCCCTACACATAATACCAATATTTTAGTTTTTATCATGTAGTGGTTTCATGTAATAAACAATAGATATTATGTCAATATTTTACAAACAAAATTTATATAAAGATTTACTAACTTTACTAGTAGTTTTTTAATCATATCCGTTTTCTAAACCAAAGAACCACTCACAAGAACTAAATACGTAATAAAAAACTATGGAATCCCTTGGGGGTGGAGGTAGCATGTTGGGGACATTCGTATGTTATCCTGAACAGGCCGGGCCAGAGAAGTACAAAACTATCCCCATAGAGGATATTGACGGAAAATTTGCATTACCTGTTGTGTTTCGTAAATGAAAACTTTGGAGGTGGACCTTTGTTGGAACAAATCTCTTTCTTTCTATTTTCCTCTTCTTCCACTTTTCTTCTTGTTTCTCTTGTCTTATCTTGTTTTCCTTCTTCATTACTCGCAGATAAAATGCGCTAATCAACAGAATTTACTCTTGTTTGGAACTTTTTTACTTAAAAAATACTTCATTGTTTATATTTGTTTCAATTTAAAGAGGCGTTAGATGTATTATTATTTTTAATTAGGTAAGTAATTTAGGCTTTAATATTTGATCAAACCACACGATGACATCTAATTTTAATCTTTTTTGGAAACCTACGTATCTCGTACGAAAATAGATAAATGGAAGTTATATAAAAAAATTAAAACAATCTTGATTTTTCTTGAGTATCTTTATGGTAGTAAAGAGAATATACCGACACAATACAATAGTATTATGGCTTTAGAACTATTTGCTCGGTAAGTCTGGAGAAAACGCAATAACGGAGAACAAAAGTAATGCCTAGAATTTCTAGGTTCTTTGTTTTAGCAAAAATAGTTCGAGAATTGTTTGAAGAACGTTTTGTAATATTTATTGATATCTAATACAATTTACATCGAATTGTTTTTTGAATAGTTTGCTTACATCTATCCGCTATTGGTACTATAGAGTGAAAATTTGGTAGATATGTAGGTGTCTTACATGAGTCGCTTCACAAATATAAATTATGAAAGTGGCACTCCACATACGTATCAAAGTGGTGGAAAAGAAATTAAGTGTAGATAATATGCATGGGAGGTATCCTTAGATAGGTCTTCAATGAAGAACTTTTTTTTTCTTTTTAAAAGTTAATACTCTAATAACTGTAGACTTATGTGCACTTAATACTTCTGTCCTTAACGTACATTACGTTATGTAATATATTTTAAAATATAGAATAAAAAATTGTATAAATAATTCAGGTAATAAAACTTTTAAACTTTCAACATTGTAAAGAAAGTACGCTGAGTAGTTTTTGTGATCTGAGATATTTTTAGTTTTAGAGTGTTGTGAGTGTTCTGCGTCGAAGAATTAACCTTGATTTCCATGATACTTTAAAAATGCAATCTCTCAACAAACTCATTCATGATATCGATAAAATGAATATGTTCATAAAAATGCGTAAATATTTTATTTCGCCTTCACCCTTATAAATTACGTAAAACAAATTTAGAGTTTGGTTGTACGGAACTCATAGTGCAAAAGTCACTCTCGTACTTGTCCGATTTTTATACTGTAAATATACAATAAAACTTAAATACTGGTACTTAATTCACAATTCCTAAGCATAATTAGCATTTAACTTGGAATTCCTCTTGTACTGACTAACGAAGCGGGCTTAATATCTCGTTAGCATCTTTAATAGCTTGGCGATGTCGCAGATAATTGCTTATATGTATGAGTAAATAGTTTCAAAGATATTGAAATTGCTATACATATTTGATTTAAATCCATAATAACCTAAAACTAAACATAATATTAAAAAAGTATAAAAACGACTAAAATAATGTTTTTGTGATGCAATAATCGTTCCTAAATTCCCACTTCGCTGTTTACCTTTTGTATGGGAAAATCATGTATTCCTGACGGAGACGCAGTTCTCTTGTATCTTATTCAAACTAAATCGTGACAGCTTTTAGCATAACATCTTGACAGCATACCCTCGTTAATGCATAGATCAACATTACGTTTTTTTTTTAATTTCACGTACGACTTTTTACATAAATATATATTTAATACGACTTTTTACATAATATATATTTAATAAATGAATTTATTAAAATACTATTTATGTAAAAAGTCTATTTACGATTTTTTTAAATAAAAATGTTCATGGTTAAATAAACGGTGTGCTTATTAGAGTACAATTATTTTTACATATAATAAAATTATAACTAAGCCGAACCAGTACATTAAATATTTTTTGGAAAATGTTATTGAAATAGACATTATTATCGATGCAGAAGCCGAATCACTACTATAACTTATATATGTACAAAATGTATACTAGTTATAGTCGTTAATGGATATTTAGTTAATTAAAACAGTGAAATGAATAAATTCATAACATTTAATGATCATGTACAATGTAGAAAGTTTATTTAATAAATAATAAATAACTTTGGATGCAGTAATAACTATTACCTAATAACAAATTTAATTTAAGAGTACATATATTTTTGGCTATAATTAAATCTTTTCCTAAACATCTATCATTTGCAATATGGCGTGTCTAGTCTAACTGTAGGTAAGGAAGGTGGTGAATCACATACCACAGGGTTCATTCCTTAACGATGTACATATAAGAATTAAGGTTAAGATATTTATTCCGTCTGATTAAGGCAAAACTCACTCTTTGGCAGCAGGAGCAAATCCCTAATTTTCCCAAGTATTCTCCATTGTAAAAAAATGGGAATATGTAATAAAATTAATATCAATACACATATAACTGTTTATTCGTAAGCACAGATACATCCCACTACCGTCGGTGGGAGTAGTTACAATGTTTGAACATGACATTTTATCCGAGTAACATTTAGACTTTCCAGAACCTTTTTCAATTTACCAGATTTTCTTAGAATTTTCTAAAAAAATCTGATAAACTATAGTCAATGTGTACTATCTATTCTTCAAATAATTTTTAGGAGTAAGCTAGTTTATATAATGTTTATAATTTTTTTTTTTTTTTTTTTTTTGGTATGTCTTTATTTACTACTACTATAAATACTGATACTATAAATGCAAAACTTTGTGAGGACGTATGAATGTCTGGATGTATAAATGTATGGATGTTTGTTACTCTTTCACGCAAAAAGTACGGAATAGATTTTAATGAAACTTTACAGTAATATAGCTCATACATCAGAATAATACATAGGCTACTTTTTATCCCGGTAATATACGCTGCCCGTGAAATAGATTTGTTTTTATATTTCTAGAGACGAACCCGAGCGAAGTGAGGGTGAGCCGCTAGTACACTATAATTCTTACGTTTCATGGAACATAGTTCTAACTATGTGTGTCTAAATATGAAAATAAGTTTTTATTGTAGTGTAAATGTCCTATTTAATAATGTCCCATATATTAAATACTCTCAATGCCTACACTATAAAATGCACTTTAGATATTGTTATAATGTTCATATCTTAGGAAAATTACAGGAATCATGAAATTATAAGTTCAAAGGGAAAATATTTTCTTTTTCATATCTATTTGTGGAGACGAAACGTTGCGTACGTGTGCGAACTTATCAATAAATCTGAAAAGGTCGTATTGATTCTATTAATTCAGAATATATTTCTTTATGAAAGATGGATGCTTAGCTCAAAGTATATATATTAATTTCGACAAATTCTATGCTATTTGATATTGAATAAATGCCTAATACTTATTATTTCTTATTTTGATTATATTTAAAAAATCTTTTCGTAAGAGAATACTGAAAGGTTTACATCCAAGTCCGTGAAGTTCTATGAAAGGACTAAAAAGGCTATGAAAGGAGATAAAATATGATGGATACTTAAGGACGCGACCAAGAAAAATGCGAGTTATTCACTAATTACAGATAGTTTTCTTTAAAAGTCACATCAAAATTTAATCCATGTGCTTGACATTTACATTTATATAAGGTTCATGCTACTATGTAAATACATTCTAATTCTGTTGAAAACAAATATAATAGTATTTTATTTAAAAATGTTATTCTATGCTTTATATTCGAAGTAATGAATTCATTTAACCGAGAGGTCATCGAAAACGCTAGATAGTGACACTGATTAATTGCCGGCGAACTACAAAAGCGACTAGTTGCTAGTCAATAGTAGTCGTAGTTGAACCATCTATGCAATAAAAAGTTATACTCGACAGGTACTTGCACGATAATTTAAACACATCTCAATACAAATTAAATAAGTATATCATAATTTAATAAAATTCCTTAAAACCGATTTTTATTTACAACAATAAGAAACGACCAAAATACATTAGGTATGGAATCTATGTCTTTACGTTCTCTTTAAAGTACCCTGTAAAGCTAACAACTACGCAATTTACTAAGTTTTTTTTTTCTATCAAAAAATCTATTGATTACCTGCTGTCGTACATGCTAGCCACTATAGATCACCCAATATTATAAATGTGAATGTATGTCTGTGTGAGAGACTTCTTCTACGCAATAATAAAACAATTATTTTGAATAGTTAAAATATTTAAAAGATTGATATACAACAATATAGTATAGATAGTTTGGAATAAGTTTCCTTACCATGGCTTGCGGTAGGCGTTAACAGGTCCCCCCAATGTACGTTCACCATGTCGTGGTTGGGGGCTCAGTAGTGCCCGGCAATCTAGCCGGGCGCGAAGCCAAAAAACGCACAGGGCGGTGGTCCGCCACGATGGGCGGTGTACCATACGGGTTGATCCTGGTACTTTTCTGATATCAGAGTGGACCATTGGAGCAACCCCATGGCTGTTTTGGTCTGCGTCGGGGCGTTATGGTTGAGTGCATAAGCGATCCTGCGACACCCCATTACAACGGGGGAGATTCCATTGGGTTTTAGTGGGTAGTACTGGCTTTGCCGGTGAGTCCCACACCTCGTGACTAAATGCATTTCCTAACGTTCAGTTCCATCCGGCGTAGTTCGGATATTATCGTCAAGCGCTGAGCGCCACACTTATTAACCGACTTCCAAAAAAAGGAGGAGGTTCTCAATTCGACCGTATATATATATATATTTTTTTATGTTTGTTCGGGCATTTCTTCGTCGTTTATGAACCGATTTTGATAATTCTTTTTTTGTTGGAAAGGAGATATCCCAAGAGTGGTACCATGATAAGGAAACCAGGATCTGATGATGGGATCCCAGAGAAATCGAGGGGAACTTTCGAAAATTGTAGCGGCGACTAATGCGTTTGTTAACATTTTCATTAGGTATTTTAAAGCACTACTATTTAATGAAGGTCTGGAGTCGATCTGATGATGGACCCGAAAGATAGTCGAGGGAACTCCTCAACGATTATGGGTAGGTATGGGTAAGTGCAGCAAGTATGGGTAATATAAACTTTGAAAAGTATTTTAATACAATTTTGTATTTTGATACAAGTATTTACTGTTTCGATACATTTAGTGAGTGTTAATTATTTATTATTTATATACATTTAACTTATCCGTGCCTCTAAAGGTTTTCATGCTAAAGAATTATATCCGTAGAGTAAGCCAATAGACATTTTATATCAAATTACATTCGGAATTGAAGAAAAAGGGTGATAAACTTCGTCGTTGACGGGAATCCCCCGACCGCTTGTATATTTTTTTTATCCCGGTAAATAAAATGGTTCTGGTGAGATGGTAGTGTATTATATAAAGGGACTTGAGGGAAACTACAGTGAGATTTATAGCAATTAATAATTCAATTATTATTTCACTTTTAAAAAGTATCCTAAGTATAACGAGATGATCAATCTGTATGATAGTTGTTATCAACTAAATCCGTTAAATGGTGTGCTATTAATTAGAGTGGCAATTATTCACCCACCTTCATTTTATATATAAACGATACATATTAAAAGGATATAACGGGTGTAGATTGTAGAAATGTGATCACAGTTCTTTATATTGTATATTATATACTAGCGACTCACCCTCACTTCGCTCGGGTTGGTCCTTGGTTTGAATTCCATCCCCATTTTCACTCCCTTAAGGGATGATTTCCGGAATAAAAACTATCCTATATCCTTCCCAGGATCTCAAACTATCTTCTTACCAAATTTCATCTTAATCGATCCAGGAGTTTCGGAGCCTTTTCGGTGCAAACAAACAAACAAACAAACAATCAAATCCTTCCTCTTTATAATATTAGTATAGATAACTTCATTATATAGCTACATATTATTTTTTAATAAAAAAATGACTACGACTGCCATTGTAATCACGCTCGGTCCTTTTTTTATACTTTTACCTATTTTAGCTCACATTTTCCATAATCCTATATTAATTTTCATTATACAATATGCATATATACCAATATAATAATGCACAAAATATAATTAAAAATTGAACCTAATTAACAAAATATTATTAAAAACAATGATATAGGGTTCTTTAAGTTATAAATATAAGAGAAAGGTCCTAAATAACACCGTAAATAAATCTTCCAAGTGTTACATTATATAATTTGAGGCGAGGTCACAAACAGACACTGATAGCGACACTGACAAATTGCAAGCGGCGGCTAGTAAGTCGGTAGGGCTTATGGCTAGTCTGGTACACTCGTGTCGTATACGTATTTGTATTGAACTAGTAATCCGTCCTCGATTCTCTCAGACACTTACAATATACAGAGCACTATTTGGATTATTTATGCATAGCTAGCGATCAACTCTTGCTTTGCCCCAGTTCGTCCTAGATGCCTTATAGAATCGTATGAGTTACTTCAAGCGATAGACTAACTTTGTAGCAAATTTCATTCAAATTCGTCCAGCGGAATTAAATGGACTACTAGTTTCAAGGATAATCATGTTCAAAAAAACTAAAAATGTCTTAAGGTTTATGTAGTAGTTTAGATAAGGATAACAGGGTAGTTACCTAATATTTTCAAAATATGCCAAAACCTATCGATCTACCAAAATAAAAAGTAGTCTATACCATGATTCTCTGCGTCACCGTAGATTTTTCCGGGATAAAAAGTACTCATGTGCTATTTTAGACTATAATTTATCTCTGTGCAAATCTCATCCAGATCAGTTCAGCCATTCTGGCGTGAAAGAGTAACCAACATCCATCCATCCATTCAGCCATCCATCCTCACAAACTTTCACATTTATAATATTAGTAGAATTCTAGAGTTTTGTGTACATGGCTATCAGATTTAATTGTCCGTAATAAAGTTTAAAAGACTAATAATATTATATCAATACTAACTTTTTTTACCTATGCCTAAATTATGTGAAAAAAATTTCAAACATGCATATCACATCACTTATTAATAGATACTTACATTGTTACATTACCGCATCAATACAATATATTAAAACACTACAATATTTTGTGAATACTCTGCATAGTACTGGAAACCATAAAATATTTACCAACTTCACCCCAATCAGGCGGAAACTCATAAATCATGCTCTTTCATTTATAAATTGTATGTTTTGTATTTCACACTGTACAACTGAAATGAAACATGTTTATGTAAGCATAATAATAATTAAAGTAACTTGTTTTCAAAAAGTGCTGTTCGAAATATGTAAATGTTTTACCGCACCCCGGAGGAGGAAGAATATTTTTAAAATTAATGAATATACTCGTACGTACGCATATCTATTTGTTTGGCACATTCTCTAGTCTCAACAGCGTCATTAAGATTACTACTAATATGGTTACATTGTAACAATAAGGTTGTCAAATACATAAATCAAGGCAAATGCCTCGTTGCTTTAGTGCAACGCATACTGACTGCAGACCCGGAGGTTTGGGGTTTCAGTCCCGAGTCGGGCCAAATGAAGTTACTGGGCTTTTATGTTAAGAAATAATTAGTAATAGCCCAGATTTCGGAAGTTGGCAGTATCATACCCTCTTGCGTTGGAGACACGTTAAGCGTCGGTTCTGCGCCTTATCTCTTACCGGCCGTGTCGAATTATCTTCTCTTCCTTTGAGACTGAAAGGACTAAAGAGTGAATTGAATGTAACTGTGAAAAGAGAACCTCTTATTACAGAGAAACTCTTTCCATATATTGCATGCTGCCTTTACTGGATGTATTCAATTGGTACAAAGGGCCTAAGAAGAGGTTAAATCTATTCTTATGTTTTTATTCTGAACAAAAAAATGGCTCAATAAATTTTGAATTCTGTTTAAAAATGAATGAAAATATTTCATAGTATAAATTGGAAGTTAAGTGAAGACTAAAAAGAGATACGAAGCAGTGAAACTAGTAGTGAAATATAGTGCTCGATGATTTAAATAAGCCCCTGCACCTACGAGTACATACGCATATTGTTTTATGTTACTTCCGTATTCGTCGTAAAAAGCGTTCATTGCAAGTGACCGGATATGTGAAGTTTTAATTACCGATCTCCGAAGCTCGGAACGGCATGTTGAACTTAAAAACAAATTTTTCAGTTTATATTATTTACAAAGTTTTTTTAATATTTCTATATTATGAATTCTATTGTAAGGTTGCATTTATAAATATGAGCGTTTTAATGAAAAATAATGTAATATTTGATTAATTTGTAATGATTTATATTTAAGGCATTTAGTTATGTGACCTTGGCCGATAGGAATGTATTTAAAAAAAAATAAAAAGGACGCGGTTATTAGTTTATTTTCCCGCGCTTTTGGAGAGAGATGTCAGTACCACTCTGTAGTGTCTAGTTATGGAATGTTTGTGATACCAAAAATTATTGTAAAAAATTATGTAACTCATTATTTTAAAAGAGTAACTGTTGAGTTTCTTGCCGGCTCTTCTCAGCAGAACTGCTTTCCGAGCCGGTGGTAGCTTCCACACGGACAGATGTACCGATGATTATAAAAGTACTGAATATAAAAACATATACAAGGAATATCTCGAAGTTTTATTGACGTCGTCCTATACTATGAACGTATTTTATTTATAAATAATAAAAAATTAAACAAAAAATATAAAACTACTTTACTTAAGAAAGGAAAATGTTTAAGTTAAGTATATAGAATTTATAAAACCACATTATGTTATAAAGTCTAGTTTAAAACAAAATAATCTATGATGACAACTTAATAAGGTACAAAAAGGACTTATCTAATATATTTAAACGAGCAATTCTTACTTCCATGATACTTTCTCTCTCTCTTCCGTGACCATGATAGCGGTAAAACATTCGAAACGTCGAGATTCAAAAACCAAAATAAATCCACGTAAAAATTCGAACAGACAGTTTTATTTAAAACTTGGCCCATGATGTCAAAGTACTAAACTTTTTAAAAGGCATAACACCTAATTTCACCGCCTCTACCTACTTAATAAGAGGCCTAGCTCGTTTTTACCCAAAGAATCGGCATTGCCATTCAGTGGGAAAAGCTTTCTTGCCACAATTCCACGCGGACATGATTTAAGTATATAGTAATTATTAAGTTACATCCTTTTGCATTTATAATTAAGTATATTAATTATAATTTCACTGTATTTGTATCGTCAACAACACTATATATTTATTTATTTACTTATTTTAAATTATTTAATATTTTTTGTGACTTGGTTACCTTTAATCACGGCCGATTGAATGAGACTAAATATAAAGGGGGACCAGAAAGTAATGTCGTTTCTGCGCATATCGACTTTCGTTTGCTATTTCTTGAGGTTAGAGAGACTTATTTCCTTGTAATTAATGTAATATTAAAAATTATTTTTCACTTTATAGTGAAATGGCGGGGAGAAACCAAAAGAGATATTGCATTGCCCAGCATTGTATGCTTTTTATGGCCATGTGTGGGTTGATCGACTTCATATGCCTTTTGAAAACTGACTAGATTCTCTCAGGCATGTAGATTTCCTCATGATGTTTTCGCTTACCGTAAACCTTGTGGTAATTATGTTGAAAATGATTCGCACATGACATCATGAATATAAGAGGTGTACTTCACTCAGCTTTCCAAGCGAGCGAGTTTGAATGTCCCCAAATACAACAACGCACCTGCTGTATAATGTCTTGGAACGTATAGCGTGACCGCCGCCGTAAAGGTTATCGAAGAATTGGACCATCCGTTTAGTAACTACGATGGATACAGATAGATATTTCTTAGCATCGAGGCCTATAAATATTTTTATTCTACTCACATCTATAAGAAAACTAACAAAAAATAATATCCAAGTGCCATCCATAAAATATTCTAGTTCCAACAACAATATATTTAATCAGCCAATAAGACTAGAGCTCTATAGTGATGAATGGCTCGTTCGCTTCGATTTACAGCCGGCGGTTTAAAGGCCAAATAAGCCGTCATTGGTTAGGCTGTAAATTTTGTAAAGCAAGTACTAAATTGGGGGAAATCTCAGAGCTCGGGGAAATTTATGTATTTTTGTACCAAAAAAAAGTTTCTATTTTAGCTTTTCTCTATAGACGTAGTCTTACTAACATTATAGGGTTAAAGTCGTTTAAAGCATTTATCGTTAATATTATTACGAACTTTCATCCAGCATCATTTCTGATAATAATTTAATTTTCTTTTTTTACTTATAATCTTCATCTTAACTTCTTATAGGATCTTTTACAAAACAGTTCCCAATATTCGAATAAAAATATCTTTGTTATTATAAATCTGATAACTTTTCCTTTATGTCCATGCCCTTACCTTTTTCATATCCAACCAAAGCACGTAATTAAAGTACTGAAATAAATTTTATTAAAATATTTACGAACAACAAACATTTCAATAAATATTTTAATGTAATTTTTGATAAAATAAGAATTCAGGTTAAATTAAATATATAGATATGTTGGGACATTAAAACACACAGCACTATCTAATTCCATGGTAAGCTACGAGGCTTGTGCTATGGATATCAGCTAGTTGATACACATATATAACTTTAAATACATACATATTATAAATATAAACATCCATGAGTGGAGTACAAACATTCGTGCTCATCACACAAATGAAACTCGGACTCAGATTCGGACCAACGGGATTCGAAACTGCGACCGCTGGCACAGCAAGTAGGGTCACTAAAAAGTGAGCCGAACGTGTCTTGTGTTTAATTTATTTTTACGATAAAAAACGTACATTTAGACGATAACTTAAAAAAAACATACAAAAATCATTTCAAATAATAGTCACAGATTATTTTAAGGAGTAAACCTCGCAAACGAGGTAGGTGTAACGATTTCATTAGTACCTCAGTATTCCTGCCCCACAGAGACGACCCGTAACTACGGAAACCATTATCTAAATAGCCAATTTGAGCCTTTAATTAAATTTTCCGCTTTATTTTATGTCATCTCGATTAATCGCCATTCATAATAATCGGATGTCTCGTAGTCTTTGAAAAACTTAGATTATGTATGTACATAAATGAATAGAATCGCATTAATTATTATGAATTTAATTAAAGCAGATATATATGTCCTTTAGTTATCTCTCAGAAGTTTAGACAAATGAGGTGTTGGTGACAACAAAAACACTTTCAATATTAAATACGAAAGCAGTTGCGTCTATCTGCTGAGCAGAATTAGGTATTTGTCTAGGACCTAGCTTTTCGTTTATATCCGCCCATATACCATGCGAGAAAAGCCATGGACCAAAACAAGTAGCACACAAAGAAGTAAGTATTGAAATTTTACTAAAATTTAAATATTACAAATACGTCGTATAATTTTTATTGCTGATTTTAACTTTTTATTAGGACTAAAAGGCTTATTATAATTATTAATATATGTAGATATATAATATTACTTTTTGTACACATTTTATCAATAAAATCTTTGAATAATTTGTATAATATCGAATACACGTTTATTACTAAAATGTATATTTACTGTTTTTTTTATAAACTTCGATGGCTGAAATAGTCGCCCTTAAAACATCAAAATAGCTATATAAATTCAAAATAACTTTTACTAATAGAATGGAAACATATTATTCATATGTTAAATCAAATGTAGAAAAGAATTTTTTTTACATTTAATTTAATATATGATTAATAACTAAACTAAACTAACAGAACAAAAATGACTAAAGATTTCATCCTGTACGTCACAAGTCTGTGTTTGTAAAGGGAATGATCAATAAATAAAATAAATAAGGCCTATTAGGCATATTACAAACATATAACATATCATTTAAAGAAAGAATATAATAATATATATAATTTGTCAACAACTGTTACCACGGCAACAAACAGTTTTCAGCTAACTTCATCATGTCGCTTTTGGCTGTGCGCGCACATCGTAAAAATTTTAATCTCATAATTTTTCCCAAACGTCCCAAAAGCAGTATAGCTTCAAAAAGCTTGTAAAAAGCATACTCATCGACAGAAGGAAAGTTTAACTTTATTGTACCTATTAGAATGACAATACAAATTCTAACAAAGCATTCTGAATGAAACAAAGAAAAACAATTTGCTTGTCTCAGTAATTTAACATCAAAGCGTGAAAACAGGAAATATTTAAACGGAAAAAATCCACTACAAATGGGCACTTTCGAGAGTAGTTATTACCCCATTAGCGTGAGTGATTGCACAGCTCAGCCTAACTAGTGAGATTGAAAACATAAATCTAGCAAACTATGCTCTGTAACATGGGGGAAAAGTAATGAACACGTCCTATCATTTATGGCATTGTTGACAAATATTAATAGTGATGACAGATATAAAGTCTGATGTTATCATGGTTGTGTGATAGCTACAGTGACTCTTCATCAAATGGCGTTGCCAATATTGTCGTAATAACTAATAATCTATTTTGATAGCGAAGTGAAATTTATATTTATTATATTATAATTATTTTCTTAGGCTACTTTTACACAAAAGTATTTTTAATAAGCGATAATTACATAAATACAACAGAAGATACCGATTAATAAGAGATTGTCGGTACGTAGAGATAGATAGATATATATGTACAGATCGCAGATGTAAAATATGAATTAATTAAAAAAAAACTTTCAGGTACTGCTGCCCAAAAAAATACCTAATAATTTACAAATGATATAACAAAGTAAAGCAAACATGTAACTAAATGTTTGGTTTACTTGCTTGCGAAAAATCGGTGAGTTTGAAAAATTGAAGCAATGCAAGATGCTTGACAGCTGAGTAGCATTGCGCAAACTGTATTTGTTGCGATAGAGGAAGCATAGCCAATGGTAAAATGGTAAGCAAAATATAAAAAAAAATCACATTTTTTTTACATTTATAGTAAAAAATACGAAATCTCATTACGCAACCCCAAAGTAGATTATTATAAATTTATTAATATATTTTGTTCTATTCAAAGTCAATTTTATTTTGTATTTTACATCCAATAAGCATGTAGCAGATGGGTGAAAATTACCTTACTTTGGATTTAAACAATAATAATCTAAACGTAAATATTGCCCTGTAAGAATTCATATTTCATTTCCATTTCAATTACTACAAGGTAAGATGTCTTGATGCAAATATTTCTAGAAATTTCAATTCTATTTTCATATCTTGAATTTTCGTTCAAAATAAATTCAGTTCAGAGTAAACGGAGCGAAGGTCGTAAGTCAGCGATGTGCTCCCGGGCCTAATCTCAGTGCGGACAATTGATGGCCCCTGAAGATCATTCGAATGCGGATACTGTTGAAAATAGTTCTATTTTTATAAAATTGTTAAACTTAAATTGATGAAGTTTTGAAGCAAATTCGATAAATATTGTATTTGACAGCCATGTGTGCTGTTCTTGACAAGGATGATTGATTTGCCTTACAATTTGCTTGCACACAGATATTTTATCGAAACGTTTTAAATTTAGATTGTGTACGTTATTTTATATACATTTTATTTTAATTTACATTTGAGTTGGAGCATAAAATAATATCAAAGAATCAAGTTTAACTTTTAACTATCCATTGATTAACTTTAGCATATCAGTGTAGGATTACAAAAATAAATTCTTACAAAAATAAAAAATAAACCGACTGCATATATAATATATTTAAATATGAAAACAAAGTGAGGTAAAATATAGTATTATGCAGTCGAAGACATACGAGTAAATACAAGTAGCAAGACTCGCAGCAAGGATAAATATGTATGTAAAATATTAAATATTTGCGTAACTCTAAGAAAGTATTATGAATACTTAGTTCATTCGTCAACAAAGTACAGGTCAAACATTAACCCCTATTCGAGCTAAAAAGGGGGAAGTGCTTTATTCGCGTGTATTATTGCTCGATATCTTTAACAATTGTACACATATTTTAATAATATTCTTTCTCCCGCGACCGTGATTTTAAAACGACGGGAACCAAAAATAAATTCATCAAAAAATCCGAAAACGTAGTTTACGTTTCTCCTTCCAATACTTTAACACTAGAGAAATAGTAGTTACATTGAAAGGAATTTTGAAGTTCATATACCTTTAGTGTAGTTATGGGGGAGGAGGGATGCTTTCGTCCTGCAAAAGACGACAATAAGTTGAAAAAATACCTTTAGTTATAAAATAATGATCTTATCTTACAACATTTTATGTTCTTAAGTAAGATTAATTAAATATCTAATTTCTCGATAGATCTAACAGACTACACAATAGATACTATGTACTACCGCATTTTTAGCAAGAGACCTGAGATATAAGTAAAATAATCTGTAGGTGTATTATAAATACATAGGTTATACATAAAAGTCTGGAATTATGCTGTGTCGATAAGATTACATAACAATTTATGACACAAACCCCTGGTACGTAAATTACTTAAAACAGCCTGGCTTGCGTTATCGCAAGGTGGTCGACGCCACAGTGATTAATGTGTTTGGATGAAAAATATATAAGTAAGCAGATTAGATACTTTTTGCTAATGCTGTAATTTAAATGGATTTTAGACATGAGAGAGTAGTTTTTATGTCACTCTGATGTACTTGGGTCGTGATCTTTTTTAATGATATCTTTTTTTTATTTGTAACTTTAAACACGAAATACGTGAAATGATATCTTGAAATAAAGCAAGACCTTTTCAAAAGATAAATACGAGAAACGTAGTGACGCACTTGGAGATTGTAAGTATAACTCCTGGAATTATTACTATAAGGATGTGGCGTGTGAATGTTTATATTGTGTTATATCTCTACCCGCTAGGGAAAACCCTATTCAAACCAGTTATTAGTTAAACCGGTTCTCTCTACATCCTGCGGTAGCCCTTTTTCCTTCCTTATCTTTATCCAGCATGAGGTCTCCTAAAATTCTGCTCAGCCGTAGGTGAAATTATCAGGACTTACATTATTTAGGTTTTGGCACAAGATAAGTTTTTTTTTTAAAACGAACAGCTCCTTTAATTTTATTTATGTTTATATATATTACATTCAAGTGTTAGTCATCTTATTAAGAAAAATGGCAAAATCGAAAAAAAACGGTCAGACTTTTAATTAGGATTTTTTTATGAAATAAACTACGTTCACAATTAGTGAAATGAGTCCATTTAAAAAGTGTTAACAAACAGTTATTAAAATAAATGCGTACTGCAACGATCTGCGGCAGATGTGCATGCACCGGGAACATTTTAATTATTATTTGAAATTGCCTGCAAAGCCAATAATAGAGTCAATCTGGCAGCATGTATCGCATAACTAACTTAAAATAACGAATGTTATCGAAAACCATCGCCAAACGTAACGTTTATAATGTATATGTATCTATATGTTTGTATGTATACGAAATAAACTATATAGTAAGTATATTCGCTCGGGTTCGTCTCTAGACAAACAAAAACAAATCTATCCCACGGGAACCGTACATTTTTCCAGAATAAAAATTAGCCTATTTGTTATTCTGATATATGAACTATATTATTATAAAGTTTTATTAAAATCCAATCAGTAGTGTTTGCGTACTAAGCTGTATAATTTACAATAATTTTTTAACTATCCAAATCGTTCCAACTGTTTCAGAGATTAGCCCGTACAAACAGACTGAGAAATAGAATAATTGATAAAATCTGGATTTGTTCTATTTCTCTTTTTACATCCTCCTGACTCGGTTTTTAGCATTTTTTTCTATGTACAGACATTCGACCTCTACAATTTTATTATAAGTATGTATAAAATATAATATAAGAAAAATGTTTCATATAGTTATATTTTGTAGAATTAAAAGAATCCTGAATTAAACAAACATACGATTACATCAGCACAAGAATAAAAAAATGAAAAATAGTTACATACATAATATAAAAAAATACAACACACTTTATGTTCAATTCTATTCTATTTAACAAAGTTTTAATTACAAAAAAATAAAATTGAAACTGAAAATTGATTAACAAATTATCTTATAGTGACTCTCCATCGAAGAACATTTTAATTATCGATTCAAATTATTATTGGTTGCAAAGGTCGACGTTGAAACCAATCTACGAGCTTACTCGTCAATATTACGAAGCTTATAGGCTACGTGAACGGCAATTAATTTTTGGACTTTATATAGCGCACATTTTGCCATTGAAGCGTTTGAGAAAATTAATTAATATTTTATTAGAAAGAAAATCAACTTTTTATTCTTTACAAGTGAATTATGTGAGCATTGTGGCTTCCTAAAAAATATTTAAGTGTCTCCTTCAAGAGTATTTAAAATCTTTAATCTAATTTCTTTTTTACCCATTCATTGTTCCTTAGGTATAAAATCAATCACTTTTTATCAATTTATCCAGTACAAAATTGGTCTCACTATAGCTACAAAGTTTAATAATATCTAATACCCAGTTTGCTATAATTAAAGCACGTGTATCTTCATTTAAGAATTTTTATTAAAAGTTAAATCTAAATATATTTTTTGTTGTTTGTAAATGTTTTTAATTGTAAATGTAGATAATGTTGTGTATCTTGCAATCTGTAAAAGAGATATATAAGGACATTTACTTAAGATACTTACATGATGTACTTATAGCCTCTCTATTGACAATATTTTGAATTCATTCGAAATAACCCAAAACATTTGAATGTCGTGTCAGGAGGTTTTATTGAATTTAAAAGTTGAAATCCAACTTGCAAACAAACTCGGCAAAATGTTAGATATCCCTCCGGAAAGGCATTTGTTACAACAAAAAAGTTTTATGAGAATTTTCAACTTACTAGTGGATTCATTTATTCGGGCTAAAATATTTCTTTCAATCAGCTTCATAATATAAACTATGTAACGTAAAGCAATCCTTCTTTAATAAGATTATTCTCTATCTTTCGAATTTATCTTTCGAAAAATGATATCATGTTTGTTAACTTAATGTTACTTTTCCATATGATTGACAAAATAAGCTCCACTTACATAATATTTTGTTCCTCTTTTAATATTTTACTAGTAATTACTCATGGCTCTAACAGTACATTTTTAATCTTTTTATTAATATAAATAAATCTATTTATTAATAAAAACAAAAACAAAACTAAAGTTGCTAAAATGACATGAGAAGTATCTACATATCTATACGTTATGTCAGTTTGTATTAATACAAATTTTAACATGTCATTGAGAAATACCATCCAAATTTATTTACAAACTTTCACACTAAAACTGTGAATAATAGGATAGGATTTTGTACTATGGGCGGCGTTTGTTGATGATAAATAGTGACATCTGCTATTATCACCCAACAGAAAACGAAGAGTTAAAGGTGATTTTCTAAGTTCATCTTGCTAACGCTACCAGGGAAGTACTATTTTAAAACGTATTCCATTAAAGAAAATTAAAAGTAAATGGAACGTTACTAATTAAAACTCGACACAAAAATTACATTCAAAGGAAAAATAAATTCGTATTCTCTTATTTTTTCTGTTCGTTTCTAAATAATAGTTTTATATTCGTGAAAATAATTTTAAAATTATGTACTACGAAAAACTAGTAAAACTGCTATATTAAGTACAAATACGCTTGTTGTCTTTTGCTTATAGATACAAAAGAAATTATTTTGCGATCTATAATCATTAGGATTCTGTACTACTATGTCCGATGTAAAATAAGTCGAGGTAAGTCGCTAGTATAGAATATCTTTACTATTTTACATAATTAATTTTCTATGTTTGAATTTTTTTTAATTGTAACTAATAATAAAATTCAAAGAAAATATTGAGTTCTCCCAAGAAACGTTCAGTCGCGGGAATCAATCCAGCAATCTCTATAAAGTCTAACCTGGCACGGTTTTACTGAGTCATGAACTAACTAATCATTTTTATTCCTGTAGACAGCCGGCTAAAAGCTATTAAGCATTTTATTAACTGAATCCTGCTCAGAATCCAATTCTGCGAGCCGAGACAAATCAAATTAGTCATAAAAAATTTGGTGCTACATTCGTGTCACCCTACGATATTAGATTTCCACGATACTTACTGATTGTACGTGCTCTTTGAAATAATCTAAATAAATTTAATATAAGGATAATAAGAATTTATTAGTGTCATTAGGTACGTAGACAAACTAACAAACAAACCTATATTTTTTTATTTATTTCACAATCTCTGTTTCGTATTATGTTAAGAAAGTACATAAAATTCTTTTTGCATTCTGCGCTTAAATTTCGATAAATAAGATAAGTAGATAATTAAAATTTCGTATCAGTCACAATACAAAAACGTGGTCTAACCATGAGAGGATCGAACCGCGACCCTTTCGAACTATCCGCATAGTAACACAGTCCAATAAAAGGCATACATTCAAGCTGATTTCTCAAGTGAAAGATATAATTTATTACTTCTATTATAATAATACTAGATTCTCACCCTCGCTCCGCTCGGGTTCAACCCTAGCTACGTTTTAACGTTTAGTATAGATTTTTCAGAAATTAGATATTTTACTACAGTAAAAAGTAAAATCGCTTGAAAAATCAAAGCAGGTTCAATTTTCAGGTCACGCACCTATGACATTTTTATGAACGAATTATTTTGAACATGATTATCACTTGTCCTACGGTGAAGGAAATCGTCGTGAAGAAACCTGCCTGCTTGACTACCAAACCCCACTTTGACAGCGTAGTGAACTATGACCTAATCCCACTAATCATAATCATAATATATAATGAAATCATAACCATATGTAATGAAATCATCAATCCCGCTAATCATAATTACATACAATCAAAACCATAAATAATGATTAATCGAAATATTCATTGTGAGGGAGGCCCGTGTCCAGCTGTGCGAAAAAATTAATTAAAAAAATCGTCATCTATCGATGTGTTAATTTGGACCTGTCGGACAGGTTGATCAATTTGGATAAGCGCTTATTAAAATAAAGTACCTGGGCGACCGAGCTTCGCTCGGAGTTTTTGGTTAAAAGTACAATTTTATTTTAGATTTGGCTTAAAAACAAAAAAAAACTAAAAAAGTAAAAAAATCTTTGTATCTGAACAGGATTCGAGCCCGGACACCTGTTATAGTCAATCTTGCGCCTTGGCCGTTTGACCACGATGCTTATGCCCGAGGGTGCGAAAGTATTAACATATTTTGCATGGAATAATATGAAAGAAAATCGCATGAAAACTCGAAAATACGCGTTTTCCCATAACATAAGACTAATCTAGATCGATTTTTCACCTCGTAAACTCCCACATACCAAATTTCAGCGAAATCGTTAGAACCGTTTCCGAGATCGCCGGTATAAATTAATAAATACATATAGGTACAAGAATTGCTTGTTTAAATATATTAGATTTATTCAAATTAGAGAATTTAGACAAAATGTCAATCTATAACGGCAATCGCTAATATAAACGTATATAGAAATACCATAATATCTAAGCGTTTTATCACATGGTCAAACTGGCACTAAACTGGAGTACATGATAACTTTTATTAAACATTTCATACGATACAACTTTCCGTTACAATTTTATGATCTATATAGATTGATAAACGTCTAACGTTCAATTTATTTCTTGAATAAAATATAGATTTTCTGATGAAGACAGTCTAAGATGAGGTCAGAGGGAAGTTTGTTGCCGACACTGATAAATTATTTGCGACCAACGTGACGGAGCTTGCGAATTCGGAGAACCTACGGACCTAATATAATACTCCAATTTATTTTGGCTAGATGCAATAACGCTAGTTCCAGTATTTATAGGTACGCATATTGTGAACGTTATTGCATTCAGCGAACCATTATGGGCAGATGCAAACTTGGAAATGAAATCTGTTTTACTTTAGCGATTCACAATAAACGCTTAAATATTTGTGAAATTGTATATTTAAAATTGTGTATTTATTATAAAATATAAAAAAAAAACAATATTTTTTCTTATAGAGATTCTTTAATAAGTACCTATTATAGTACTACGCAAATGTTGGTATGTTGGTAAAACTCACGTAAGACGAAATAAAAACTAGACCGAAAATTTATAATCCTTATTTTTTTAAATTAATTATATCACATATTAACAAAGCACATTTTTTAACCGACTGCAGCGAAGCCCAAAGGAGGGTTTGACCTGTACGCATGTGTGTATGCATATCTGACCCTATGTTCCCTCGTGATTACTAAACGCCTTAACCGATTTTAATGATAAGTTTATGATAAGTCTTGATCATGCGAGTGTCATAGGGTATATAATATGTAGATATCATTAAAAATTAACATGCCGAATCTAAGGCACCAAATTGCCTTAAAACATTTCTTTCGTCCGAATCAACCGAGTGGGGTATCAAAATACAGATTTTTATGAGACAATTACAAAAGTATATATACAACTCATATGTTTCAAAGTAATTTGGAATAAGAAATTGTTAGATAAAACTAAAAATGTCTGACTGACCAAAATTAAAACTGTAAATAAAAAAATAATTTACAAAAATAAAAAAAACCGACTGCGTTAAAAGCGAACAAAAAGATGAGAATAAGATGACGAAAAAACATTATTATTACAGTATTATGCAGCTGAAGACATACATATGTATATACATTGTACATTTTATTATACATATTTAATAATGGCTTCGCTGTTTTGACTTCACCCACGTCACTACATCTTTACACGAAACCCCTTCCAATATATAAATATATTATAAAAATAAAAAACCCGACTGCATAAAAGCTAACAAATAAGATGAAAACAAGTTCACGAAGGAATATAGTATTATGCAGATGATAGCTATATATCCGGGTCAACATATAGAATATTTTTTTATTGCGGGAAAATATTTAATTTCTGAGAAATCTATACTAAACGTTAAAACGTAAGTAGGGACGAACCCGAGCGAAGTGAGGTTGAGTCGCTAGTTTATTACATAATACCAAATTATATCATTAATTATATTATTATAGTTTTAAAAAATATTTAAAGAATTCGTTTTATTTACTGCAACGTGTAGGGTCTTCAAAAGGAATGAAATGAATCCAAAGACGAAAACTTTACTTTCTTTTTTTTCGATCATTAGGTAAATGATCAGATCAATAACATCAAATTTTCATATAAAATCCCATTATCCCATACTCACATGCTCACAAACTTTTAATTGGATATAAATATAAGCCCAGTGGTAACGCGCTCGCTTGGGAAACCGAGTAAAGCGGGTTCAAATCCCAGGTCTCGCAGCTTTGCTATTTTCATGTGCGAATTATTTCTAACATGATTACCTTATGGTGAAAGAAAACATCGTGAGGAAACCTGCAAGTCTGAAAGAACCATGCAAGTTTTCGAAAGACATGTGAAGATCGCCAACCTGCACTTAGCCAGCGTGGTGGACTATGTCCTGATCCCCCTTGTATTGAGAGGCCCGTGCCCAGCAGTGGGACGTTAAAAAGGGCTGAATACATAAATATGTTAGGACATTAACACACAGCACCATCTAGCTCCATGTTAAGCTACGAAGCCTATGTTATGGATACCAAATATTTGATAGTTGAGTTGATACACTACACATATTATATAACTTTGAATACATACATATAAACACCCACGACTGGAGTCTAAATATTCGTGCTCATCACACAAATGAATGTCCCCAGCGGGACTCGAATCCGCGACCGCTGGCGCAGAAAGTAGGGTCACTACAAACTGAGCCAAACGTGCCGTCATACATATATACAAGAGCAATAACCGTAAATTAATATCTCCTACAAGCTAATTAAGTCGCAAATATTTGTAAACTATCACAACAATACGAATCCTTTCCTATTAATTAACAATATATTCCAATTAACAACGTAACTTAAAGCGAGTGCAAGAAAATTAACGATTTGCTTCTGACAGACCCCCAACAGCCTCCGGCTCATTTCGGCTAGTAGCGAATAATGTAACAAAGATATAGTTTACACAAAACTCCGAAAAAAGAAATTAATTGTACCCAATATACATTAAAATAATGTCCTTATAGAGTCCCGTAGTGAAATGGCTAAAACGGAACCCTTATAATTTCGCTATGTATATACGTCTGTGCGGATGAAAAACAAAATTAAGTTCGCATAATATTTATATGTACATTTCAAATAGGTTTTTAAAATTCAAAATGTGTTTGATGTTTCTTAGCTTCTTTTCAAGCCAATAACTTATTTATGCTGTCAATAAAATGAATATCATAGATGGATAAATCTTATTAATTATTATATTTTTAACGTAACCGATTAGTATCTTAAAACAGTTTCATGCCACGGAACCCTTGGTGTGCGAGTCACACTCGCACTTATCCGATTTTATTAAGTAATAAATATCACTAACTTCAAAATAGCTGTAAAAGTAATTATTTCAGCCATTGACAAAGAATATTTTCTCGCAGTTTTAGTGAGTCCACCTTCGAGGTATAAACAACCACTAATTAAAAACGGATTATTTTCACGTAAGGGCGGTCTCTCACAGAGAGCATTCGCCTGTAATGTAACAGTTCAGATTCGAGTATTACGTGAGTGAGAAGAACTGAGCATTACAGTACGCAACCTGTAATGAAACAATTTGTAAAATTATAGCAGTGAGGGAAAAGAACTGAGCATTACAATACACAACATGTACCAAATGATACAATTTGTAACATCGTGATACAATGTGTAACGCATCTATACTTGTATGATTGTTTGTTCGTTTCATTTGCTTTTTTACGTAAATAACATGAGGGAATCAATATTACCGTGCTCAATATGACCGCTTCGTCCGACATTGTAAAAACAACTGACTTGAGCAGTGTTGAGAGTCAAAATCGAATCTAAATTGTTAAGTTACAAGCGAATGCTCGTCATTCAGTGAGGCAGTACTGTAACGTAATGCTCAACATCGAATCTTAAATCATTACAGGTGAATGCTCCCGGTGAGGGACCGCCTTTAAATGTACTATTATATCTAAATCAGTACACACACGCGTAAAAACACACCTACACCTTTCTTTTATATATTACCACTTAAGTTATAACTAACACCTAAGTTTATTTGTGTTTATACCTACTGTTATCAATCTATTAAAAATGTGTTAAGTAGTACCTTGTGACATAAAACATAACGACACTCACTCAGTACCTATTTAATTTTTCACTCTAAGATAGAAGAGTAACACATTATAATGATTTGTATTCGCTTGACTGGGAAAAGCTTTTGTACGGGTAATATACAAATCTAACGACTTAACCTCGCTTCGCTCCGATACGCCCCTAAGGCTTTACGCTAGCTCTTGCTTTACTGAAATCTATCTATGTATCTTCTAAATTTCATTCAAATCTGACCATCCGTTTCAGCCTGAAGAAACAACAAAAACACATACAAACTTTCGCCTTAATAATAGTACTAGCGACTCACGCTCGCTTTACTCGCGTTCGTCCCTGGGTACGTTTTAACGGCTAGCTATGTTTAGATATACATAAATAGTAGCTTGCTACACCTAAGATATTCATTTAAATTATATAGTGATTTACCCTCGTTTTGCTCGGGTGCGTAGGCCGTACGCGGATTTCCCGGGGGAGAGCTGACTCCTACCGGGCGCGTCCCCAGATGGCGGATAGGGGAACGCCACCCGCTTAGTCTGCAGCGGGTGGTACCGGAGAAATCCGGCACGGACCAACAGCAAGGTGGTGCCCTAAGCCGTCAAGTGCGGTGAAGGGCACTACCCAGACGGGGCCGCTCTCCGTAGAGCGGAGTTGCGGCCACCGGGAGCGGGGCCGCTTCGGCGGTCTTGCGACCAGAGGGCGGGGACCGGTTGCGGGACTGTATGAGAGGGCAGGCTCGTAACCGGTAGAGGGGTGGGCCGCGGTGGGAGGGTAGCGCTGGTGCCTCGGTGCTGGCCTCCCCGCCTTCCGCGGTCTGGACGGGGCCACCGCCGTATGATGGTAGACGCGGTGGGGCTACAGGGGAGAGGGCTGGTGTTTCGATGCCGTTTCCCTGTCCTCTGCAGCCGAGATAGTGTTGCCCACTTCGGTGGGCGGTGAAGGTGCCAGAGGGCGGTCAGCTAGGGGAGGCCGGCCGTCCACTGTTCTGGTTGGAGGAGGCCGTCAGGGTTGGTCGAACATCTCAGCCCCTGACACGGAGACGGGCCTTTGCAGGCGCTCGCCGTCGGGGTCGCGGAAGAGTCTTTTTGGTACCCGCGACCCCGGCCTTATGGCGACGAGGAGGAGTTTGGTCAGGTTTTTAGTAGGTAGGCTGCCGCACATCGCGGCAGGAGTCCCACATAACCCGACTCGCTTCCCCATTGGCGAGCAGGTACCCGTAACAGGGGTTTTCCTGACGTTAAATAAAAAAAAAAAAGGCTGTACGCGGATTTTGTTCATAATTTCATGTTTTTTTTTTTTGCAGAACCCTGATTCTTCTTCTAAAATAAAAGTAGCCTAAGTTACTTCTTATAACATCAGCTATCTGCCAGTCAAAGTCCCGTCAAAATCGGTCCAGCCGTTTCGGAGATTAGCCGGAACAAACAGACAGACAAAAATTGTAAAAAATGTTGTTTTGGTATATGTACCGTATATACTCCATATGCATTTAGTAAAAAGTGGTGTAAGGTTGCATTTATAAATATGAGCGTTTTGATGAAAAATAATGTAATATTTGATTAATTTGTAATGATTTATATTTAAGGCATTTAGTTATGTGACCTTGGCCGATAGGAATGTATTTAAAAAAAAATAAAAAGGGCGCGGTTATTAATTTATTTTCCCGCGCTTTTAGAGAGAGATGTCAGTACCACTCTGTAGTGTCTAGTTATGGAATGTTTGTAATACCAAAAATATTGTAAAAAAACTATGTAACTCATTATTTTAAAAGAGTAACTGTCGAGTTTCTTGCCGGCTCTTCTCGGCAGAACTACTTTCCGAGCCGGTGGTAGCTTCCACACGGACAGATGTATCGATGATTATAAAAGTACTGAATATAAAAACATATACAAGGAATATCTCGAAGTTTTATTAACGTCGTCGTACAGTGGTTATTTTAATATTACAAACAGACACACCAATTTTATTTATCTGCATAGATTTGCATCACTGACACTTGTTTTTTTCTTTTGTTGACAGCTAAAGTGATAAAACCTCTTCTAGTTAATCTTAATCCACGTCGAGTCCTTATATAAGCCAAATATAGATCATCCATGACGTCATTAACTGGTCCTTGAGATGACAGGCGTATTGCTATTTTGAATGTTCATAATTACCATACACAAATATTCTGTTTGTTTTACTTTATTATGATTGTTATTGTTATTTAATGATATTTAAAGTGATTTTTCAGTGTTCGTAGATTGATTGAATACATCAAGAGAAGGAATTTATTTTAGTTTTATTATAAGTATTTTTTTAAATAATATAAATTGATCTTAGACCTAAAATAAATTCTAATGGAAAAAATTAACACTTTAACAAAAACAAAATTGTATATTAAAAATGAAAATTTTATCTTAATAAATTTTCTCTTGTGAAGTAAACAAAGAACCTAAATCTACATAAAACCGCCTTCAGCTTTACACGAGACATTGCTTATTGGTCGATGGCGCCCTACACAATATGTTTTCTCCTAACCAGACCGGAATAAACAATTATATGGTCAATACAAACACTCCCGAGCATAAATCACACTTGTGACCTTCGGAATTGTAAGCAATGCTACATTGCGCCTTTCTTGTATAAGAGTACTTGTGGACTCGAGCTGCCCTTCGTAATAAAACATTATGGAAACTATAGGAAGGGACAATTTTTTCTCATTTAATTCACAGACATCATTATACGACTAACTTATCTTGGCAAAATGTACATAAATTGTAGCCTATAGCACTCTTACATAATCCCTCATAGTATTGATGAAAACCGTATGGAAAACCGTACGCATCGATATATTTTATACCTATGTAACAAAAAGAAAATTAAAAATATCTACTGTTAGTGTTCAATGCTCATACATCAAGACATCGACGACAAAAATATGCAAGATGTAGTTCGCGTACAAAAACTGACCACTAGACAAGATTAAATATAACATGTGCAAAAAAATAGCTGTTTCTGCATGTTGACTTTCAATTTAAATGTTTTCCAACTTTATCTTAGTACTTTATATTTTTATTTAATAAACTTCTATTGCGTTACGCAAAAAGCATATACAATATACTAGTACATAAATACATACATATATATCGAACACCTAGACAAAAAGTAGCACTAATCCAAATAATCCAAATTCGAATTATTACTATTATAGGTATCTGCGTTAAAATTAAAAACTACATAAGCTTCACATGATTTTGTCATAATTACTAATTTAACACGAAAAAATTAAAACTATTTTTAGAATTGTTGGTGTTTAATATAATGTATAGTTGGTTAGTTGGTATTCCAAATAAATATCTTCAAGTGTTTTATATTGAGTTGGTTACAAGTGATGCTGCTATTTGATGACAAGCCATTATTAAAACAAATGTCTTCGTAAAATTATATACGAGAACACATATTAGATTATTTTTAATATATCAAATAGAAAAGAAGATACGTTTTTTTCTATACCTGAAAAAAGAGATATTTTGAATTGTGCTACTCTTTATCTAGGTGTGCGATATATTAAGTAAATGTCGATGTGAAAATGTTTGTAAATAATATATACTGATCGAATCCACTCATTTTATATTAATATTTATTTATTTATTATGGATAGATAACGTTACGTGTTGGATTTTTTTATTATACCTATAGAATTATTTTACGGAGTGACAATCTACAGGAATGATTCACTCCAAAACATTCATCATAGCCTACGACAAAATGTCTAATAACTTTATCCAAGCGCTAAATAGGAATACCTTACGCATATTGGTACAAGCATTACCTATAGGACACTGATGCCTAAACACATGTTCAACCTGAGATTAAGTGACGTACAAACCTGCAGAAGATGTATGAAGGCATGTGGCAATCACAATAGACCAAAAATGGTCGCAGTTATTCTATAGTCGCAACAACGACATAAAAAAATGTAGAATACTTTTTAAACTATGATCAATTAATTAAAAAAAACGTGGAAATCCGGAGTTGGTTCAGAATACGTGAAGACATCATACTCAAAAAAAAAAATTAATAATATTCTCTATTAATCTATACTAATATTATAAAGACACAGAGTTTGTTTATTTGTTTGAACGCGCTAATTTCAGGAACTGCTAATCCGATTTGATAAATTCTTTTAGCATTAGATAGCCCGTGTATTAAGGAAAGTTATAAGATATATCATATAATATACAGTCTAACTATTTCATTCTACCCCTAAAACATACCTAGTAACGAATCCAAGCGAAGCAAGGGTGAGCCGCTAGTAGATTTTATATGCTTTAAAATTTATATATGTAGTTTATATGTGCTTATATATTAAGATCAACCGTCGCTGCGCCTTACAAATTCATTTTTAAGAGTATGACTTTATGCCAGACTATACGTAATTGGTGGCTTTACAGGCTTTGCCACTGTTTGTGTTTCACAAAATGTCTATTGTCCCTTTTATTTCCCATTTAGTCCCACCGCACCTCTGACACCAATCTTCATGTAATTGCTTCCGACTGAACCGTACCGATAAACTGCCTCTCGTAGCACAACGTATTTACCTTCCGCGGAAAATATTATGTTCATTCAAATCAGGATGAATATAAAATTTTATTTTTGTGTCATATTCGTAAACATTCTTTGATACTTCCTTTTTATTATTACTGTTTATGAATTGTTGTATATTAATAATAGCTGTTTCAGTAAGTACTTTAATGGCTAGCATGTAGGCTATAAGTCACAAGGCTTAAATCCAGGTTTGAATTTCGATCTGTGTAAATTTATTATATATTTTTTTGTTAAAACAGATAGGGCCACCATTAGACATTTAGTTATTTTGTTCTGCATGTGGAGAGTATAGTATGGCTTTGTGCTAATATCCTCCAGAATAATTTCCGCCACGGCAGCCAATCGCAATGAGACTAGCCAACTGCGTAGAAGATATTATAGTGCACGAGTGCACTCTCTATATCTGTCACTCTCAAATTCCAGTGGGATGACAATTCGACACAATCAGATTAGGCACAGGACTGACGGCTTTACATGCTCTCCGAGGAATCAACTCTGGGGGTTTTCACCTCCGGAATGTTATTGAGACTTTCTTAACAGAAAGACTCAATAACAAAATTTGGCCCGACCCGGGACTGGAACTCAGAACCTCCGGATCTGCAGCTGTATATGCTAGCCACTAAACCACATTTATTACTTTTACCTTTTTAATCTATAAACATTTCAACCCGCTACACTTTTAACCTCGATACGTTAATCCATCTCCAACTTGACTGTTTTTATAAAATTCTTATTAATAAATTATTTGACATAAAAAATTTACAAATACTTTAAACGGAAATTGGTAATCTTTCGCTTTCTGAATATTGGTGATAAAAGTGACAAAGTTTGTTCCATTATCTCGCTTCGTCGTCTTGTGTTAGCGTTAAAGTTAAGAGGATAATACTTAGCCTAAGCTCCACCAACCGCTCGTTAACAAGTAAGGCCTACCAAGTTAGTGATTTAGTTTTATAAGGTTTATGGTATCTAAACAAAGGAGAAAATATATTTATTATTCTCTGGTCTACCCTTCCTTCCCTCACATCCCTGGGCAACAGTATCCTATGTTACTCACGACATAGTGTATCTAGTATAAAATTCCATTCAAATCCGTCTCATGTACTTTTATCCGAATCCATCCAGCCATTTTACATAAACAAACATACTTTCGCACTTATAATAATAATCAATATTCAATACTACGTATTGACGAAATTTTAAAGGAAAGTGAAATAATTTTATATTATTAATCTTAACATGTACAGCGTAATGACTTTTTTTAATGTATGTACCTACTAATACAATCCTATGGGAGCGCATCAAAGTGAATGAAATGATTCCAATAACATTGATACAGATAAATAAAATTGAGGTATCTTTTTTGTAATGTCAAAAAAATTAACTAATATTTTTATCTATCTGTCTGTCTATCTTTCTGTGTGTCTGTCTATTTGTCTGCTAAATGTATATGAAATTATATACTTATAAGAAAAACACATTTTTTTTAATTTTTGGGATAATCTCTAAACGACTGGACCGATTTTGACGGGACTTGTACTGGCAAATAGCTAATGTTACAAGGAGTTACTAAGGCTACTTTTATTTTAGAAAACGAATTAAGGTCAAAATATTGAAACGCACCTAGGGACGCACCTGAGCGAAGCGAGGGTAAGTCGCTAGTACTTTAATTATCGATCACACGAATATGCTCTCGACTTTAAAAATTAAATGACTTGGTTAGTTTACGTTTCTATTAGTTACGATGGAAGGTAATGAAAACATGTTTATGAACAAATTATCGCGATCGGTTGAACCATTGCTGAAGTATGAATAAACAAACTTTAACCAATATATCTACAAACAAACAAGACCCTTCCGCATTTATGTGAAGTCATGATTGAGAAAATTTAATATTTGAAGTACTTAATTGAACTACTAACACCTATTATGTACGTGTATTGTGTATGTTGTCCTTCACACTGAAACGGCTGGACATATTTAAATGAAATTTATTACACAATCTTTGTTCTGAAGTAACACATACGCTACTGTTAGATACCTAGGAACGTACCCGAGCGAAGCGAGAGTACGTCGTTAACTTTAAATATTAATATTTCTGAGGCGCAAACTTTAAGCTAACATATTGAAAGATAAACAAATAAAATTTACTTAAAATACCCTAGGGGAATTTACATATTATGAGAGGGAAGTCCTTTACGTACGCCGGTCTTATTTGGTTGGATAGAATTTCAAATTGTATTTATAAAGAACGTCCTTTTTATGTTACTACGGAGAAAGCTCCTTTCAGAAGTACGGAAGTAATCATTAGTAACTCGGTACAAGTTGTTCTCTTAAAAGAGCAATTCAAACCTTTGATTTTGCTTTAAATTGGCTTGGCTTTACTCAAAAATAAAAGGAAACTCGATAAATTCTACAACTGCATTGATGAAAAATTTAATAGTATTTTTTTTAAATTGTCATCATCTTAATAAAGAGATAAGATAAGGTAAAGTTGGAACTAATTAGAATTATCATGGAAGCCTAAACTGACCTTTTTACCATGGAATCCGTTCAGGTGGCTACGTAGAATTCACCAGTAGTACCCACTAAAACCCAACGGAACCTTCCCTTGTCCAAATGGGGCGTCGCAGGATCACCACGTGCACTGACGGCTGGCCTGCCCAAGTAGACCACAATAACCAGGACGTTACTTATAAGGTCCATTCTGCTATCAAAGAAATATCAGGAGCAAAAAACCGTAAGATACACCTCACAAAGCTTTATCGAGATGGGTTGCCTCTTAAATGTGTCTTTGCATCACGTCTGGCTAAACCGGGCGCCAATGCCTCCGCCCTAAACCATTCAATCGAGTAATTTAAATAATAAGTCACTGGTATGGTAACATTGCTCAGAATTTTAACAATAAACCATCAAGGATATCGTATATGTATTCCATGAATTCGCTTCGATATTAATTAATATACTATGTCAAAGAGAGCAATAAAGAGCACAAAATAAGTGAAATAATATGATCAATATTATTTTTTTATCATGCGTTAAATATATATAAGGTTAAACTTATAATATTTTTAAGTACTTTTTCTTTTTATTCTATGAATACGCTACATAAATTTAACTTACCCTTAGCTCCTAATTTATGCCCCTTAGATATTACGTAGAAAGTTTATGTTGTATAAGTAGGGATTCATTTTGGTGATTTTCGTTGAAAAGATATATATACTTATTTTTAATGCAAAGAAAACGTATGTAATAAATCACATGAATAATCAAATGAATGTATATCAACGGGCTAAAGCAATTATAATCATAGTAACAAATTGTTTCCAAAAGAAATTTCAATTTTTACTTATGCCTTGTATACATATTATGTATATATGTAACTGGAAGGAGACATACTAATCATTGTTCTGAAAGTTAATTACTTTACTCATCCTTACTTAATAATATGACAAAAGCTTGTTTGTTGTTTTGACAATTTTTTACGTACGACAGATCCTCGTGACGTTTTTCTGTCAGAGTTAATTCATGGATAGGTATATAATATATAAATATAGACTATTATTTAAACTCGATAAATAAACAAAAATTATAGACGCGCAGGATAAAGTCAGTACGTAAGCAAAACTAGAGCAAATCGCTTGTCTCTATCTAGTTAATTAAATAATTTATTCTTATATTATGTGCACGATGCATTTTAATATGAATGTGGCATTTTCTTCGCCACGGTTTCACTCTAAGGGTCCTATTATAATAACCAACGAGACTGGCCACGAAGTGATATAATTGAACCCTATTCAATAATAAATACGTGTCGTACATACGAATAATAGACACCGAATTCCAGATTTTTTCATTTAAGAATAGAAATAATTTCGATTTTCTTTTGAGACTACACAGTAATGCTGTTAATAGTTTGACTACTTTATCTATTTAGCTGCTATTAAAATTAGAAATCTACAATGTAACTGACAAGTAAGAATATCTATTGATATAATAAATTTCTGAGTCGAATGTGTACCTTAAATATTTTTTGGAAAATCTTATTGAAATAGACTTTATTATCGATACAGAGACCGAATTTATAGTTTTTAGAATTTTTGTCTGTCTGTCTGTTACCGCATCACAAAAAATCACTGGAGGAATTTTGATGAAATTTGGTATGATGATAGCTGGATATCCGGGTCAACAGATAGGATACTTTTTACCGCGGGAAATTATCTCATTCTCACGGGAATACACGTTATAACACAACCCAAAAAATATTTATAATTAGTATTTCTTGAAACTTGGTATTAATGCTCTTCAATACAATTAAATAAATACGTGTTTTTAGCGTTTTTTGAAATTCATCCCATAAATAAGGGATAAAATAAGGGATGAAAATTTGTATGAAATCTACCTTTTTAAAGTTTTTTTGTTGTAGTTTTAGCGCGAAGCGAAGCCGCGGGTTTTGCTAGTGAAAAATATAATTTAATTTTATTATTTCTCAGATAAAGAATACCCTATGCCCTTCCCAGGGTCTCAAATTTTCTTCATACCAAATTACATCTAAAGCGGTTTGGCGGATTTTTAGTTTATTCATTACAAACAAATATATATATATATATATATATATATATATATATATATATATATATATATACTCTTTATCTATACAGATAAATAAAATTGGAGTGTCTGTTTGTAATATTAAAGTAACCGCTTTTTACTAAATGCATATGGTTGTATACACGGTACATATACAATCAAACAAAAAATTGGGTGTTAATATACCAAAACAACATTTTTACAATTTTTGTCTGTCTGTATGTATGTTTCGGCTAATCTCCTAAACGCCTGGACCGATTTTGACGGGACTTTCACTGGCAGATAGCTGATGTTACAAGGAGTAACTTAGGCTACTTTTATTTTAGAAAAAGAATCAGTGTTCCGCGAAAAAAAATTTAAACCCATTAAATTTTGAACAAAATCTGCGTACGGCGTACGCATTCGAGCAAAACGAGGGTAAATCGCTATATAATTTAAATGAATATATTATTAATAGAAAGCTACTATTTATGTATAGCTAACCGTGAAAACGTACCTAGGGACGAACGCGAGCGAAGCGAGCATGAGTCGCTACTAATATTAATATAGATACTTATATCGGATCGCAATAGAAACCAAGAAAAAATAGTGCAAAGAATTGTATGTATGGATCAATTTGCCTTTGAAGTTTGTGTAAAACTACTCAAAATATAAAAAATAGATCGCAACAGTTGGGATCTCAGATGTATATTATGATGATGGTTTCAAAAATATTATACCTAAGTAAAGCAAAACGAGTAATATGAGTAAATCTAATTTTGCATAATTTTACAGATTATTATTGAAAAATAAGCAAATAATGATGGGGTTTGTAGTGCATATTCATAAATCGCGCTTTTAGTTTTTATGTGTTATTATTCATCACGGTAAAAAACTGCTATAGTCAATGAAATTTGTTTAATTTATTCCAGGATAAATTTTGCAATGTTTTTCATATTTTAGTTCATAGATATTTATAAGATAATAATATAGATCGATAGTTTACGGATAACGACATCTATTTTCTTATCAAGTAAACAAAAATAGCCCAAATCAGTGCAGACCAATTTTTTTATGGGATGGGGCATCTGAACTAGTATAATTATCTATGCTAAATAATGAAAGTAAGTAATGACATAAACTCAATTATCTGAATATTAAATTAAAGGAAAACTTTACCCAATTGGAATAAAGGACAGTTCTTTAAAATGGTGTCAAGAGACGCGTTTTAAAATTTTCTCTTTCAAATTGGTGCGGCTGTTGGGAGAGGATTTTTACACGAATCAACATTTATCATGCTTGGAACATTCGCAAACATTCGGTCAAATTTATTTCGAATATCAAAAGTCATGAAATATTTTAATTTTCTGAAATAATTTGTTAGACCCTTGGGGAAATGTTATTTGTGTAATGCTTAGGGGTCTGTAGGTTTAACCTGATTGTTCAGAAGCTTCAAAATTACGTCATTAATAATGTATAAGAACTTACAATATGACTAGCTATTAAAAGAAGGTAAATATTAGAAGCAGATATATAAAAATAAATAAATATACCGTGACCATCGTTTCATGTCCAATCTCATCTATACAGATAAATAAAATTGAAGCGTCTGTTTGTAATGTCAAAGTAACAGCTTTTTACTAAATGCACATTAAATACTATATGGTACTTATAAGAAAAACAAAATTTTTAAAATTTTTGCCTGTCTGTCTGTTTGTTCCGACTAATCTCTGAAACAACTGGACTGATTTTGACGGGACTTTCACTGACAGATAGCTGATGTTACAAGGAGTAACTTAGGCTACGTTTATTTTATAAAAAGAATTAGGGTTTCGCTCAAATGAATTGAAACATATCGAAGGACGCACCCGACCGAAGCGAGGGTAAGTCGCTAGATTTTTGTATATTCATAGATAACATATCCTCGTTTCGCCCAAGTCCCTAATGATAGTGCCTAACGAGGCTACACATAATATGCTCCCGTTCGTACCTAGGGTCATAATCTATCCGTGTACTTACTAAGTTTTATCCTTTGTTTAGCCTTTTAAGCGTGAAGGAGCTTAACAAACTGCACAAGCTTTCGCATTTATAATAGTAGTCCGATAACAATCAACAAACGTGTGTGTTTTTATTATCAATACACTCCTAACCTAACGTATTTTCTGTGCAAAAGGCAATTTACACAAAAAATGTTTAACGAACCAATAGATAACAAATCCAGCAATTTCCGCCATGACGTCTCGATCTTACGATAGCGCGCCGCAGTAACCATAAATATAAATGAAATAATAATGGCAAACTTTCGTTCCTTTTGAAACTATGTATATTATTGTCGTTAATAAGAAATATAAACTTTGTAAAAATATAACTGACGGTTTCTCAAGAATATTTTTACTTTGACACAAAATAAATGGCGTTCCTTACGAATGTCTCTTGAAAAATATAATAGAGCTGTAAAATATTCTTCTCTTACTAAACTTATATTTATTATAGAAAAAGAATTCCACATTGTATTTATCATAAATTAGAATTGATTGGAATGATAGGACTATGTATTTGTTAAACGTACGAAAAAGCTTTTAAAATTGGGCCAGTAAATAAAAAAAACATCACACAACAAACCTATTTTAAAAACATCTAACATATTTACATATGTACGTATATACTCGTATGTAGCTACACAAATAAGGTTAGAGCGCTATCACCATTTGGCGTCCCTGGGAAGTTATAAACCGAGTCCGTTTCATATAAAACGTAACCTGGATTGTTGTGAAACCACAAGAAACTTGGGATGTTCCGGGAAACTGTATGTCCAGTATATAAACTATTAATTTCTATAAGGTTATATCTAATATAGCATTGGAGATATATCTAGTGGCGTTTTTTTGAACAAATTCGATTCTTTATTACTTATACATAATATAAGTACTTATCTCATACTAGCGAGGTAGTACTCGCTTCGCTCGGGTTTGTCCCTAGGTACATTTTAACGGTAAGTATAAAATGGACTATACATACATATATGTTCAATGTACATACACAGGTATAGAAAAGTAAGTATTATAAAAAATAAAAAATATATATCCCGTACTTGAGAAATGATTGATTTTCCATTCAATCTTCCACCTCCCTTTTCACTCCCTTATACATATATGCTATGTTTTCCGGGATGAAAACTATTCTATTCCAGGGTCTCAAAACATTTCCATACCAAATTACATCGATAGATGTAATTTGAACCGATAGGTTCAGCGGATTAAGCGTGAAAAAGTGACGGACAGACATACAGATAGAGGGAGATTCTTTCGCATTTAATATTAGTATGTAGTAGGTATATATATAAAGCTGGTTTTTAGTGGTGCCGGTCTATCATCATCGGCTTAATTACCTAAATAATTAGAAATATGATGAGAACAATTAATAAAAACTAAGTATTAACTTAGTCTTGTGTTAAATGTAACTATGATCTAAAGACCTTCACTTTAAAGATCATATAACTTTTTTTAAATGAAAAAACATAATATTCAATTCCTTTTCGAAAATAAATATTAAATTAAATTTATAATATACAATTCAATTTTCTATCAGTAAGTGGGATTGCAGCTAGCGTTCTTGCCATTAATCCATGCGGATATGGCTTCTACATTAAATATGAAGTTAATATTTTATTGGTATACGTATATATGCATATATGTATGTATTATATGCATATTATATTCAAGTATAGATTTTATTTCATTGTATTATCTAAGATTATTTATTTTATAATTAAGTATAGATTATACTGTAGTGACAACAAGAAAACTTTAAATACAGGTAAGTAAGCTTTTGAATTTTTTGATTAGGTCTAATCTTTAATTATATTATTTACGTTTGTTTACTCGGGACTTTACATTTTTTGTCGAGACTTATAAATAAGATACACTCTTAAATAATTGAAACCAAAGAATTTTCTTCACTCTTTTAATAATGGTGGATTATTTGATTTCCAAAACGTACGCCGATGGGAACAGTTTCCCTTGAGTTGAAGATATCGAAAACACTGACAAATGTATTCGTTCTCCGTCTAAATATGTATATTATATGCTGGTCATATTTATATATACATTATATAGTTAAAGATAATGGTTTTATGCTATTAATTGAGTACAGTGAAAGTCCTAAGAATTTTCCAAGAATTGATTTTAATATAAAAAAAAATTAAATAATATAGGAGGAGACCCGGGAGTTAGACATCGTGCCAATGGCCTGGTTTCTAAATATAAACCAAATCATGATTTTTCATATATCTCGCACACTAAACCATACTCTGATATAACGAGATGTCATCCGATCACGTTTGTAATTAAAACTTAGTAAAGCTAAAAATATTCAACTACTGGTAGTTAAGGACATAGTTAATTTTTAGCATACTGACTTGGTATAGTAAAAATTTTAATAAGAAAAAAAATATGCTGATCCTCAGGGTGCAATAGCATATATATTTGACTAACTACAAATACCGGTGGTAGGACTCTGTACCGGTGGTAGGACTCTGTCAAGCCAGAGGAGTCCGACTGGATGGGTACCACCCCCTTATCTGTTTCTGCCGCCAAGCAACAATGATTGCATTGTTGTGTTCCGGTTTAAATTACAGGCAAGAGGCATATCATCTTAGTCCTCACAGTGACAACGTACCGGCGGTTCTGTATTTTTGCTACCTTAAACTTAAGTGCATGAACCTTAAGTGTTATGAGCGACAGGTACTGCTTTCCATCAGGTGGTCTGTCTGCTCGTTTGTCACTGAATCTCATAAAAAAAAATATTACAAGTTCGATTTCAGTTTGATACATTTTGTGTGGGCCATGTAGTGTATTCAGATTAAGACAAAATGCGTTATTAGCCGCTTTTACTTAAACAGTTCCCTTTCTTAAGAATCTAGGGGTAAAATTGTATAGTAAATAAAATTTTACTTAGATTCTATTCTAATATTATGTGATACTGACTGACAACTGACATCTGTCTGTTTATATGATTTTCTTGAGTTTAATAATATGTAGGTACGAGAAGTCTTGTCGGAGATATATTCAGGCGAGTATTGCTTATTATGTATTAATATTTAGAAACGTGGGCATTTAACATTTATACGAATAAAATTGTTTCAAAAAAACCACGCCAAGAAATTTAATAACAAAAAGTATAATAATTAATACGAGCAAGATTTAAGAACCAAGATAAAGTCGAGATCTGTCACTAGTTATATCAAAAGCGAAAATTCCTTTTCAATATAATGAATCAATCGACTGAATATTTCATCTATAAACCGTAAAAAACTCTATAACTATAACATTTCAAATGAATAAGCAAACAGGAATACAACCAGGATCGTGGTCAATAGATTTTTCTTTAGAAATCTTTCAATTTCCTTAACTGTAATAGCAATTTTACTTAGGATAAAGAAGACCGTAAAATATTTTCTCGCTAATGATGTATTCGTAACACTAATCATACTAATGTTATACAAAAATGTTGTGAATGTTTGGTGCTTTTTGATGCTGTAAACACTTAATGGATTTGATTGACATAGACACATAAAAGTTACGCGTAAATGCATTTCCCAACGTTAAAAAAATCCGGACCAGTGCGAGTCGGACTCGCCCGCCGAGGGTTCCGTGCAAATTTGTAGGAATTCTGTTTAACTTTAATTTTCAACTTCTTTTATTTTTCGGAATTTTTCTTTTATTTGTGCTTGCTTTCTGCCAAATTTCTTGATTCGAGATCAACGGGAACTATCATATAGGTTTTCGACCCAAAACCTATAGGCTACTTCCGGTTGACCTAGGATTGTCAATTTTGGTTAAAAGCAAGGTCTTAAAAGCACAAGTAAAGGAAAAATTCCGAAAAATAAAAAAAGTTGAAAATTAAGGAAAAATTTTAGTACTTACAAGTTTTCGCGAAAATCTAAATTTGATTGACCTTGATTTTTATCCACTCAAAAAAGGGACAATAGATCTCAGTATCTGGTTTAAATTTCAACTTACTAGGTTCACATATTTCTAAGAAAATCGGTAGTGATACACGGACAGACGGACAGACGGACAAGACAATGATCGGACAGATCGGACAGATCGAACAGAACCCTAAAAAAGTGACAAATTACCTAATAGAACTCAATAGGCGTACATGATAGACGAAGCCTCAGTGAAATTTTTATATTCATGTATATTTCTTATAATAATGATTTAAATGGGTTTCATAATATTTTTATCGACTTCAAATACATGTATGCTTTTGTAATGTATGTTACATGATATCTTTACCAAACATTTGTTTTTAAATGAAAAAATATTTATGTATATACCTCTAAAGTACCATAAAAACAAATTCTTTTTACTCAAGAACAATCTATACTTACAAATATTGTAAGGAAGAAAAGTTTATGAGTTTTTAAGGTTGTAGGGGGTAATCTCTAGATCTACTGAACCGATTTAGATGAAATTTGGTAAGAACATAGTTTGAGACCCTGGAAAGGACATAGGATACGTTTTATCCCAGAAATCATCCCTAAGAGGGTGAAAATGGGGATGAAAGTTTGCATGAGAAAGCAACCTAGGGACGAACCCGAGCAAAACGAGAGTGAGTCGTTAGTTATTTGTAAAGTGATTTAACTGTAAAGTGATTTAAAAAGATACGCCGATTTTTAAATCATTAAAAGTTGGCGTACCTTTTTAAATAAAAAATAAATGTTGCGAAAAATATACTAATATTTTCCGCTATACAGCCTCTATTACTGCTGAATGAATGTAATTTACCTTTTGCATCAAGGCAGATACCTGGCTGGCTGGTTTGGCTGAGCGCCAACTTCTACTAGTGGATTTCCAACCACTAAGAGTTGCTTGGAGTTATAAGTTATTGGTACTTTCAACAGACAGATTGCTTGATTTATGACTACGAAAATGGATAAATATAATGCTAAATTTTTACTTGTACATTTATTGTTGTAGATAATTAGTCATTATACTATAACTTATTATTTTAGTAACATTAATCTATACGTATAATAAAATTCTAACTGAGTCGAATCTGTTTTTATTTTGTTACTTTGCCTGTACATTAAATATTTTTTGGAATATCTTATTATTGAAGCAATATCGATACAGAGGCCGAATCTATAGTTTTTAGAATTTTCTTCTGTCTGTCTGTCTGGGAAAGCATCACGAGAAAACCACTGGACTGAATTTGATGAAATTTGGTATCATGATAGCTGATTATCTAGGATAACATACAGGATAAATATTTCATCTCTGAGAAATCTATACTAACCGTTAAAACCTATCTAGAGACGAACCCGAGCGGAGCGAAGGTGAGTCGCTAGTCATTTATATAATATAAATAAGCAAGTCACGAACGTCTGTCTTTACGTACATATATGCGCGCTAATCTTAATAACTACTGAAAAAATTGAATGCGATATCGATATCTACACATACAATAAAATTGTAACTAACATAAGCCGAATCTGTACATTAAATATTTTTTGGAAAATTTTATTAAAATAGACATTATTACCGATACAGATGCCAAATCTATATTTTTTAGAATTTTTATTTTAGCAGATATAGGCATATTTACTAAAAGTATTTTTTTCAATAAATAATACCCAGTTGCTTAGTGGAAATACAAAACTAGAGAAAGCCCCTAACAGTATATCATTTGGTTATATAATAGTTTGGGAGATGATGAAAAAAGAAAATAAATCGTGACACGCGCGCAAAATTATTTGGGGACGCTAGTTTATTTTATACGTATAAGAAAAATGAATAAATCTAACAATGAAATCATGACCACCGTAGTACAGTAGATTATTTTATAGCCTGGTTGAAATTGCCAATTATGTCAGAGGTCACGGGTTATCTAAGTCCCTATTTTGTGCCACCGAAATCAAAACAATTCATTTTCAAGATAAAAAACCTATGTGTCCCTTTTTTATCCGAGTAAATGTTATATTAATAGCATCTTTTATAAAGAGACTTTGAGAAAAGGGACTTATAACAAATAGCACCTTTTTCTTTAATACTCAAATCTTTATACATAAAATGCTTTGTCCTGACTGACTGACTGATCGATCAACGTACAACCTAAACCTTTGGTCGTAGAAACGTGAAATTTGGAGGACATATTCCTTATCCAATGTAGGCATCCGCTCAGAAAGGATTTTTCGAAATTCATCCCCTACGAGGGTAATATTGGGGATTAAAGATTGTATGAAACTGTGTTATTCTCAACGCGAAATGCAAGGAAAGTGGTATTTAGCTTTTAGATGAAAAATAAGAAATATATTTATTAGACTTTTTTTGAAATTTATCCCTTAAAAGGGTTAAATGGGGTGATAAAGTTTATATGAGCAATCAATTATTTAACATCAGTATTACTTAAAACTTGTTATTAATGCTCTTCAATACAATTAAATAAGTATGTGTTTTAGCATTTTTCGAAATTCAATTCCATAACGGGGTACTAAGGGGGATAAAAGTTTGTATGAAACTCTGCAATTAATGCACTGAAAGTTGTATTTACGTTTAAAATTAAAAATAAAACGATACAAATATTATTATTTTTTTCAAAATTCATCCTTCACAAGTGAATGTAAGGGGTTGTGCTGTTTATATGGAGAAAAAATTGTTTATGATCAGAATTATTTGAAACTTTGTATTCATGCTCTTCAAGACAATTAAATAAACATGTATTTTAGAATTTTTCAAAATTCAGCCCCTAAGGGGGTAAAACTGGTTAGTGAAGTTGGAGTTAGTTGAATATTAAACAGAGTAACATGGCTCAAGTTCTCCTTAAGTACACACTTACTGTGTGGAATATAAAGTAGAAGATAGAAATTATTCCGAATCCAAAGAAAAAATATGTATAACTTTTCGGCTGGCCACAGCAATGACGACTATAACAGACCTAGAGCGTGAGAGAGAAAATTTAGCTAGAAAATATCCGGTTATCTATATCCTCCTTCTGAAGGTTAGCATACTTGTAATAAAAAAAGTCGCCTAAGTTATGTAGCGGGATATTACTGTGAGTAATTCATTAAACATTAGAGCGGCCAATGTGTTGGCTGGATCTCCTCGGGAGGAATCAATATTCGTATATCGAATACAACTAATAACCTACGCGTTTGAATTTATTCTATTGTATTTCCTCGTTAAAGTTTGCTTTACAATGACCAGTAATATATCTCAGGGTCAGTCGTTAAAAGTAGCAGGCATAGACTTAAAAGAGGATTGCTTTTCACAGAGACATTTTAACAGGACCCAAAACTAGACAGAACAACCACCAATGTGGTATAATTGTAATTGATTTTTTTGTGTAGACTAAGTTAAGTAAATCTACAATGATAATATAAATGAATACATATTATTAAAAATTATATACGACAACACATAAATTCCATGGAAATTAAAACTGAACAATATTTTAGTCCGCGCGAGCGTAGCCGCGGGTAAAAAGCTATAGCAAAGATGGATGTACACGTGATGTCTTTAAAAATAACATAGATTTTAGCCCGTTAAATAAGTGTATTAGCGTTAGTATGTTAGTTAAAAAGCCCATATTAGCCGAGTTACATGATTCTAAAGTCGTAAACATTGTATGGGAGTTGTATCAAGTTACTCTCTTACCCTTACTTTAGAAAGATGGAGTGGAAAAATCCGCAAAAAATAGAGGTAGTGGAGCTTGCTAAATACCTAAAATGAAAATTTATTTACAGAATATACCTACGTTTAACATCTTTTAAAATCCTGGATATTTTGAGTTACGATCGCTAAAATTATATTTGTTTTCTATATACATATCTTTAAGAAATAACATTAAACACGAACATATTTTTACAAATAATAAAGTATGTCTAGCGAAAAAGTTTGATTTTTTTCGTGGTTTGATCGCGGGCGAAGCTGCAGGTTCTGCTAATTTTACATAAAATACACACTCTTAGTCAAATGGAGTTAATTTGTGTATTTTATGTAAAGCTTATTATAAAAACTTGGCTTATACATCAATTTAATTTGTAACGGAATAAAGTCTCTCGCAATGCTATATGAGATAAAACATAGTCTCTGTTACTCTCTGATCTATAAATTATCTCTATGCAAAAAATCATAGTGATCCAATAGTTTATTAACAGCAACAGCAAATGTAGGACAAAACTCAACATTTTATCTAGTAAAAAGCCAAGAGATGAATCTCAATAAATATTCCCACTTAAAATTTTGGTAGTAAAAGGCGCGCCCTACTTACGCCTTACTTCAGCGGACATCCTAATATCAATATCCATGTAATTGCTTCTAGCTGAGCCACCAGTAACCAATAAACAACCGTTTTGGTGCTACAGAATTTCAATTTACTTAAAGCATTATAAATAATTTAATTTAACATTATAAATTCAAGGTCGCTCAGCGAGCAATGGAACGCGCGATGCTTGGAGTTTCTCTGGCGGATAGAATTCGGAATCAAGTCATTCGCCAAAGAACTAAAGTAACCGACATCGCGCGCAGAATAAGCTTGCTGAAGTGGAAGTGGGCCGGTTATGTCGCCAGACGTACCGATGGTCGATGGAACCGAAACGTGTTAGAGTGGAGACCGCATTTAGGCAAACGTAGTGTAGGACGCCCTGCAGCACGTTGGACAGATGACCATTGGGGGAGGCCTTTGTTCAGCAGTGGACAGCGATAGGCTGATTGATTGATTAATATAAATAAGATACATATATTTTACAAGCTTTACTTTATAATGAAGTTTTATACATTGATTTATGTCATCCTTAAAAAAAATATTTTGTAAATTAATTTAGTTTAAATAAAAAGTAAGTCATATACATATTTTCATAATAGTGTATGTACCTACATACATATATGCTGAATAACAAGTAACTCATATCAATATTTAGATATCTTCTATATTATTACCTCGTATACTTTACGAATGGGGATATCTGAAGAAGTAATTATAGACTACAAAAACACGCTTTCAAACAATTCAAAATTGTAAAAACACAAATGATTTAAATGATCCTATATTTAAAAGCTTTATTAAGTTCATCAGATCAGCCCGATAATCCAAGTAGTTATATCTAAGTGTATGGTTATCTCGATATCACATTATACTTACAAAGAAGTATTAGACTTAATTAGAAGGTTAAAATCAAATACCAAATTAATCCAAGATTTAAATACATATTTATAAGTAAATATATGTATGTAAGTAAATATAATACTTTACCACCTGGATTTACAACCGACGACAACAACATCGAATTAACGACGAAAACATACCACGCTTAAAAGTAAGCCCTCTAAACCCAATATTATTCTTTCAACCATGTATTCAGTCATCTATTTAAAAGATGACAGCGATGTTTTCATTAATTTTCTAGAATGAATTCGATAGCTTTTTTTTCTATCTCACACGTTGCACTATGACAGATGTTGTTTCATTTTCTACTAGCGACTCACGCTCGCTTCGCTCGCGTTCGTCCCTAGGTACGTTTTCGCGGTTAGCTATGTTTATACATAATAGTAGCTTGCTACTCCTAAGATATTCATTTATTTAAATTATATAGTGATTTACCCTCGCTTCCCTCGGGTGTGTACGCCGTACGCGGATTTTGTTCACAATTTCATGGGTTTTACATTTTTTTCGCGAAACCCTAATTCTTTTTCTGAAATAAAATCATAAGTTACTCCTTATAACATCAGCTATCTGCCAGTGAAAGTCCCGTCAAAATCCGTCCAGCCGTTTCGGAGATTAGCTGGAACAAACAGACAGACAAACAGACAGACAGACAGACAAAAATTAAAAAAAATGTTGTTTTGGTATATGTACCGTATATACATCTATATGCATTTAGTAAAAAACGGTTATTTTAATATTACAAACAGACACTCCAAATTTATTTATCTATATAGAATTATTGAATGCTTCATGTCGCTGCGACAGTCATCGGAGCATTCACTGGAAACTTGTGTTATTGTCCATTTCACGTATTCTATTCAGAAAATTCGATCAACAATGAAACATATTTTAATGATGAACATAGACCTCACTTAATATTATGAATGTATTTGTATTTATTATTTTGCGTTCTATATACAGCTACGAACCATTCTACATGAGATTGTAGGCATAATAATAGCACAGACCATATAATACTATACTAGTACTTCTACTCAGACTAGTACCTATCAAACTCAAGCACTCAAACGCAGTGGCGAGTCGCTGGCGCTGCTGCTTTGTTGACTTCTTTCGTCGACGTTAAAATTATAATACGCGCTCACAGCAAAACGTTAGTTTTCAAGTAAATAAATTATTATTATCTTTATTTTTTTATCTGAATTGATATATAAGAATTTGCTATTGTACTAAACAAAAAATATATGATTTTACTTCAATTTTAGTTAAAATATTGGTAGTGTTCCTAGGAAGGCCAATAGTTCCTTGTAAGGCCGAAAAGATCATCAAAAAATTAATAGTTGGCCTTGCAAGAGCACAAGGACCTAGCTAGGAACATTTAGGAATCACGAAAGTGTAAATACTTAGTTTTTAGTTGTAAATATTCGTATTCGAAAGGTAAAACAATATATAAGTTCATAATATTATTGCCTTAAATCATTATTTTAATCATTTTATTTTAAAACTCCTTTTGGCCTCACTAGAAACAGACCCATAAGAAGGCCATTATAGTTGCTTTTATTTATTTTATTTTTTTCATTTTATTATAAAAATTATTGGCAACTTATTTCATATAGAATTACTTATTTCATATTTAAATTATATTTAAAACATTTTTACAAATTCATTCTTAGTTTTCCAATAATGTTCAAGTAATGTTTATTTGACGGCACGTTTGGCTCAGTTTGTAGTGACCCTATTTTCTGTGCCAATGGTCGCAGGTTCGACTCCCACTGGGGGCATTCATTTGTGTGATGAGCACGGATGTTTATACTCCAGTCATGGGTGTTTATATTTATAATGTGTATGTATTTAAAGTTATAGTTAGTGTAGTGTATCAACTATCTGGTATCCATAACACAAGCCTCGTAGCTTACCATGGAACTAGATGGTGCTGTGTGTTAATGTCCCAACATGTTTGTTTGTTGTTTAATGTTCATTGACTAGTTTTTTGTGAATATATTATGATATGTATTTAATGTTTCATTTAAATGAAAGACCTTTTCATGATGATGAAGGATAACCAGATATTTTGATTATCTTAACGTTAGTTTTATGTTAAACGACTGATTTATTATATCGACCTTGTATTGGACCCTGTTTCTTGCAAGGCCATTGGAGATTGGAAGAGTTCAATAAAACTTAAATTAAATAAATAATCATTAACTCTGCAATAAAATAAAATATTTTATAACTTACATAATAGAACAAAGTGTTACTTAATAATTTGTTTGTTTCATTTATCCAATAAATAAAACAATTATAACTGTTTATTTGTCAAGGTGACCTTCCATGGTCCATCCACTTTAGGTATCTTAAATATTGATAAAATCTGTTTAGTATTGCATTAAATGCACACATTCCTATATACAGGCATACAGACAAAAAAGCTTTTGTCCGTTTCATTTCAATTCAAATTTACATAATTTTAAAATTATACTCATGATAGAATAATTGTTTTTTTTTTTATTGCGTCGATACTAACGTTACGTTTTATTTTAATTTAACACCTCTCGGATAATTTCTAAAAAAATAATTGTTAATTGGCACACCGGTGTACCCGCGATCCTCAACGGGTTAAATAATAAACTCACTCAATTTCTCATCACCATAATGTTGATCTTATTACGTAGTTTCGATGAATTCATTCTTAATGAGATGTATTACAAATTAGTTTTCATACAAGTACTTTGAGAAGCTCTGCCTTATATAATAACTAGCGACTCACCCTCGCTTCGCTTCGAATTCGTCCCTAGACAAAAACAAAACTATCCCACGGGACCCGTACACTTTTCCGGGATGAACTTAGCCTATAGCCTAAGTTAACAGAATTTTTCAAATCGGATCAGTAGTTCCTGAGATTAGCGCGTTCAACCAAACAAACAAACAAACAAACTCTTCAGCTTTATAATATTAGTATAGATCACGAGGATGAAATAATAATATAAAACCTCTAATAGCAAATCATTTGATAATGAGTGCTTTAAACAAAACAATCATTCGTCCTTAGGTTGATTCCCCATACAAACTTTCATCCCCATTTTCACCCTCTTAAGAGATGATTTCCCAAATAAAATATATTCTATGTCCTTCTCATTATCTTTAACTATCTTCTTACCAAATTTCTTTTAAATCGGTCTAGTAGTTTTTGAGTTTATTCGTTACAAACATACAAAAATACAAATCTTGCCTCTTTATATTAGTGTAAATAAATATGAGTGTACAAGTCGAATAGTTAATCTAATTTCATCGAACCGAATCTTAGATGTGATTTTGTATACATATAATATAGCCTATAGGTCAGAAAGTACCATACTATTCATCCCGCTTTTGTGAAATATTAATATTTTACAAAATTTACACGACTATAGCTACAAAATATTTTACTTCCATTCTATCTTCATATTAATTATATTTTACGCTGTCAAAATGTGCAAGATAGAGGGTAATTTTAATGACTCTACAGATTGCCTGCTACGAAGCGTTGACGGCAAAGCCATTAGTGAGCTTATGACTATTAACCACGATATAAAGTAGTTTTGTGATTATTTATATGATATATGTATGTATATGCGATACAATAATAGCACCGTTATTATCTTGTGACTAGGCGAGTTATGCTGATCAATCGCAGAATGTACATCATATAAATTTTACATATAATAAATTTAAGTAACCCGCCACGCTGATTCCGCTTTTTTCGGGATAATCCTAGAAACTACTGTACGCTTTTTTTTCAAAAGAAAAAAGAAGACGAGAAAGCTTTTTAAAATAGTGAAATTTACGAATATTTTTCGAAAATAAGATACCAGTATGATAAGATTTGTGAATTAAGTCGGGTAAAAATCATCCTTTCTTAGATATTCTGTTATAATAAATGCGAAGGGCACAAAACAATTATATTAATTATACTATTTTAAGCTGTAATAAATCTTATTAGAAAATGAACAACGACTTTCTTAACTTCCTATAAAATATTACGCCCTCTACTCCCATGGGCAAGGGCGAACATAAAAAGTATCTTAAGATAAAGTAAATTGTCTACACAAAAACATTCATTACGAAACGGCTCACCAAGAACGGCTATTCATAAGCTACGACGAGAATTAAGCTTTACAAAAAGAGTAAATATAAGTAAAGTCGACGCCGGTTCATTTCCGCCTTAAAGGCCATCTGCGCCCGAGGTGAAGTTGTTTGTTGACTTGTTAAATAATGCCTCGTTGGTAACTGCAAACATTCTGCACCCCATTACAGCGGGTAACAATAATTGACTATATTGCAGTTTAATTAGTGTGTTTGTTCATGTCCTTACTTAATCTACCTATAGAAATAAATAAAATTGAAGTGTCTCTTTCTAATGACACACAAACAGCTTTTTACGAAATAAATATAAAACTATATACGGTACGAACATAAGTATAAAAAAAAAACAATTTCTAAAAATTTTGTCTGCCTGTCTACTACTTGTTCCGACTGACTGGCTGATTTTAACGGGAATAGTCCCGATCACGGCAGATAGCTAATATTTTAAGAAGTAACTTAACCATTCCAGGATAATTTCTAAGACATTAATTGTTAAATGACACACCGGTGTGCCCGCGTTCCTCTACATATTAAGCTACTTTTATTTTAAAAAAATAGGGTTCCGGGCAAAAAAATGTAATACCAAGAAGCCGAGCAAAGTGAGGTTAAGTCATTAGTAATATTATAGAAATGAAAGTATATTTGTTTCCATTCTTTAGTTAATAAAGTTACGTGTTTGTGTATTGGTTTTGCTATAGAATAATATCTTATTTATTGAAAAGAGGGCAAATGAGCGAACAATTGACCTGGTGGTGAGTGGATAAGGCGCGTCATCATCTGCTATATAAATAATAAGAGGAGTAGCGATTGCCTTGCCAGCCTTTTTGGAACGTGAAGACACCACTCTTAAAGACTCCTCCACTTCTTTCACTTCTTCTAAAAATAAACAGCAGTAAACAAAAGTAACATTTTATTTCAGTATTTAAGTGTTTCTTGAACAAACACTACAAAAAAGTTATTGAATTTAAATATTAAAAAAATGATATTTGTTTTATTTATCGAACCCGGAACTTTTTGGTGCAATTTAAAACGTCAATTATAGTCGTGATCATTGACTTTATCAGTAAAAATATTTTTATATAATTCGTAGTTACCTAAGCTTTGGAATCATTTAAGATTTATGGCATTTATAACTCCTAATTAATATAACAAATCTGGAGATGGATGATGAAGGTCCATTGTTGAATTTATTATTCAAAATCGCATTATTGAACAATTTATGAAATTATCAAAAAGTTTATTGGGTGACTAATTTAACTGCATTCAATTTGCTAGAATATAATTATGTTTCTCTTTTGTGTATTTTACATTTTACCGATTTTAATGTCGGATTTTATCACATTTACTACGTTATTTTAGATTAAATCGACAGCCTCGTTGACTAGCAGTTAGCATATACAGCTATCGTGAGGTCCAGGGTTCGAGTCAGGTCAAAATAATTAGTGAATTGTTCTGTTGGAAAAATTGACTGTGATTGCTTCACCATGCTTCATACTGTTGAATACCACTTCCTAATATGAGATTTAAAAATACAGACTACACTTTTGTCTGCGCCTTCATTTGTGCACTATAATTCACACACAGTGAGCTAATCTCTTGTGTTTACCTTTAAATAGATTTACAATTCTAACCTAATTTCACTTGTAAATGTATGTAAGTCATAAATGTATATAATTGTAAAACTGCTGGTAGACCCTAATAAAATAAAAAAATAAAAAATCTCATTGAAAATGTCTGCCGTAACTAAAATCGGTTGGTCCTTCCAACCGATTTTAGTTTTAGTATTACTGTTATATTTTAGACAAATATATGTGAATTACTGGCAATCATCATAGCTAAATGAGGCATATTGTGTATATCTGGCATTGCCCACTACATGCCCAGAGGGACTTTGATTAATATTACATGAGGCGAATATCTGCACTAAAGATATTATATATTTACCTAACAACTAACCCGTCATAATGGGGATTTCAGTGCAATTTGGTAATAAATTTGGTAAAAATTCTTCAGTGAAAAAGTTAGAATATCTTACTCATGCAGAAACACTTACATATGTTATGTTATGGCCTATTCTAAAGTTAGGTGCATTTAAGCTTAATTTGATATAAAAAATTTGATAAAATTGAAGTGTCTGTAATGTCAAAGTAACAGCTTTTTACAAAAACATATGAAATTATATACGATACTTATAACAAAAATACATTTTTAACTTTTTGACTGTATATCTGTCTATCTGTCCATCTGACTGTCCGTCTGTCTATCTGTACATCTATTTGTTCCAGCTAAACGCCGAAACGGCTCTACCGATGTTGACGGGACTTTAACTGGCAGATAGCTGATGTTATAAGAAGTAACTTAAGCTAATTTTATTTAAAAACAGGATTAGGGTTCCGCATAAAAAAATTAAAACCCATGAAATAGTGAACAAAATCCGCGTACCTAGGGACGCACCCGAGAGTAGTTTAGTAATAATTCCTATCTTTACGATGTGATTACGCTTAAAACTTAATATTACCCACTGTAAATGACTATGAAGTTACGATTATAATGTACTATTTCCTATTCTACGTTTAATTTACGGACATACGAAAGTGCCTATTAGAATTGCAAACGTAGTCGGATATTACTAGGCTGAATATTGTGTTGAATTAGATCCATTTGCAAGTTTGATTTGACAAAAAAAATCTTTATATGATAGATTAAATAGTATAGTATACGATATTCATTATTGCTCTAGAAATAATAATAAACTTTTGCAGGCCTAATAACTCACAAGAACCACTCAATATGCCGGAATAAAAGGTAGCCTAGGTTACTCATATAAATTTAAGCTTCTTTGCTTAATATTATGTAGTCTTTTCTATAAGTAAGACAATTCTAAGAATCAGAAGGGGTTGGGAATTTCCAAATACATTAACTTTTCCACAAATACGCCTTCCTAAGTCATAATTATGCCTTTATACTATTTGCGGTAGAAACCCTTGGCCCATGGGAGTCGAATTGTTAATCACTTCTTAAATCAAATCAAAATTTCAATTGCGGGGGAATGTGGCTAGCATTCTTGTCACAATTTCACGCGGACATTTCGACGAGCCACGATTTTTTTCTTTTTGTATCTTGCAAAAGAAAGTACAAGTTACCTTTAAGCTTCAATTTAATCAAAATCTTTGGATAGAATTTGCATTTAGAAATTTCAGATTTATTTGGACATTTTATGAAGGTTTTAATATATTTACCTAGTTAAAAATCATTAATTTATTTTTATTTATTAGATATTATAAAAAATGAATACAAAAATCTATATTAAATTTCAAACCTGGTAAACTCATAAGTATTTTTTAATTATGCCTCTCTTCAGCTGATGCAGAGAGTACTTACGCTACTTATGAATCAGTGCTCTCCCAGAGAATTCTAATAAAGTCGGAGCCAAGTCGAAATTCGTTTAATAAAGCATACTAAAATCTCGCAACAGTTACAAGTACAAGAACCTGAAAGAAAAAGTGGAACTTTAACTTAGTGTACAGTTCCAGATAATTTTCCCTTCTTAACGTTCCACTGTTAAATTCGGGCCTCTTTTAAAGGCGAAAGGGGTCCATCATGCTTGCCAAATGTGGGTAGGCTTCCCTTTTTTTTATTCCTTCTTATTAGGTTGTCTCAGATATTCATATATTCGTACGATATTTTCTTTCGCTGTGAAAGCCATGTTAAAAAGACATATGAGAATATTACAGTAAGTCAAAATACTATGTATAAAAATTCTATACCATAAGAGTAATAAGAGTTATGTACCATTACGTGCTGTAGCCAAAACACTAAAACAGAACTCTTACAATTTCACCACGTCTGTCTTTTCGTAAGTTATTTTACTAGAAAACTACTGGAGCTAAAAAAAAATTAATTGCACGTTAACGTGTGGTGGTGGTGGTAAACTTTTGAAGTGTTTACGGAAAATTCTTAAAAAAATGGAGATAACGGTACGTTGAGTAGTTTTAGGGATATGGGATATTTTCTGTCCATTAGATTAACATTAGATAGAAGATAAATTCTTAATCAAATATTAGAATTTTAATTAATAATTTAAATAAATAGTACTTTTATCTGTTTATCCCACGCCATTGACAAGGGGGTATAATAAAGTGAAATTTTGAAAAGGGTAACACCGATATGTCGTCCTACACATACGAATGTCGCTTCAACGATAACAATCATTGAAATAAATTCCTGGCCCAAAGTTTTACGGTGCTGTAAGACCTACATATTTTTACCTACGATATTTATAAATATCGATATTATTATAATTTTGACTGAAGTAAAAATGTAGGTCTAGCCTAATTTTACTTAGTTCATTGACTTTTTTAACTATCTTAAAATTTTTGAGATTATTGCTTTAAACTTTTAGTGACATTCGTCTTAAAATTGAACTAAAGATATATTGGTAAAACAATTTTATGTAGTAAGGTTAACATCTTTAGAATTAACTGAAGAATTAATTACATTTTCTCTATTAGGCGATAAAGGCGATATCAATCAATCTCAGTAGCTACCTTGGGTATGTCCTAGTATGAATTATTTAATGTTTTGAACATAATAAAATCGTCTCTTTTTAACGTCTTACTACTGGACACTAGCATCCCTTCATTTTCTTAAATTCGGAAAATTTTTTACTTATAAAACTTCTAGGTAGGTTTTAACGCTTAGGATGGGATAGATATAATATACCCATACTAATATTATAAATACGAAAGTAACTCTGTCTGTCTGTCTGTCTCCTTTTCACGCTTAATACGCTGAACCGATTTCGATGATATTTGGTATGGAAATAGTATGAGACCCTGGGAAGGGCATAGGAAAGTTTGTATGCGGAATCATATGTCAAGTAAGGGATATACATATATATTTTTTTAATTTTTAAAGTAGGTAATTACTTTTCTATACCTATGTATGTACATATATATAGTTCATTCTATACTAACCCTGAAAATGTACGTAGGGACGAACGCAAGCGAAGCGAACGTGAGTCGCTAATATTACATATACATACATAGGTATGATGAGTTGTTGTGGGTTGTATTATAACGTGTTCCTGTGGGAATGAATTACATAATCTCCCGCGGTAAAAAGTAGCCTGTGTCACTCTCCAGCCTTCCAACTATCTCCACATAAAAATTACGTCAATCCGTTACTCTGTTTCGACATGAAAGAAGGACAAGCAAACGAACGAACGAATGAACGAACGAAAAATATTAGTAAGTATGGATTAAATCTGCGTCAAGTTTTTAGCTATTTTTACAATAACATTTAGACAAAATGGAGTATATTATATTTTATTTTATTATTTGGTATATATATATATATATATATATATATATATATATATATATATATATATATATATATATATATATATATATATATATATATATATACCAAAAAGAACAAAAAATATAAATTACAATAATATAAAAATAAAAGACCTATTATATTTGTCCGTCTGTTAACTAGCAAAGTACAAAAGTTAAGCAACTCCAAATTACGATATTTAAGCTTATTGTGAACTTGATTGGCTTTACACGAATTTCACAAAATTAAGAGGAACAATGGAAAAATGTGAGAGCTTCCGGCGGATTATCTCTTTATTTGGAAAGCAACGACTCTGAGCTTCACAGGAAAATAATTGACGTTTATAATTCTAATGGCTAAAGAAATATTCATTTTAACTGCTGCTAAAATGTATTATTAAAAAGTACAGCATTTCAATATAAGTAATGTATACGAAAATTTCATAAAATGTAAACTGAATTTGTACGGTGAATATTTTATGAACATTTTGTTTAAATGCATTTGAAATGAAAGCAACAATTTTGTTTGAAACATGTTTGTTTGTCAATGTATCTATATTATAATAACTAATTTCATACTTTATTCAATATGCTAATGATTTCTTTATTATTAAATGATTAAATTAACTCTCGATGAATTGAAAGGTGCTATTGACAAATTTAGGTGTTAGTTAAGTCAAATAACTCTCTATAGTCCCTAGCTATATTCCCCATACAAACTTTCATCCCCATATTCACTTCTTTGGGGAGATAATTTCTGTGATAAAAAGTATCCTATGTCCTTTCCAGGGTCTCAAACTATCTCCATACGAAATTTTGTCTAAATCGGTTTAGCAGATTAAGCGTGAAAAGGAGACAGACAGACAGACAGAGTTACTTTTGCATTTATAATATTAAGTATGGATTTAGACGAGGTTAACATATTACTAAAACCAAAATCATACATTTTAGTTTCTTATTTTTAATTATTGCAAACAATGGTATATACATTTATAGACATTTTTCTATTTAAATTATTTCGGGGTTTTATTATTTTAAATATTTCAATATAAGTTTTATTTTAATACAAAACTTTATATCCTCTAGAGGGCACCATAATGAATTTAGTTTAACAAATATCAATTAATCTCGACACATAACCTATAACTAAAACTCTACCCAAGTAGCATACGTGTGCATTTCTTAATGACTACTATATAAGCAGACAGTACGTATGCAACGGAGTACTTATATACGCCACTCTTAGCCCGCGGCGCTTCAACTAAGAGCCCTAATGGAGCCTGCGAATCTCAGCCAAGCTTTACTTAATAGAATACACCCTTATAAAGCCTTTTCACCAGTTTTGAGATTTACGACTAAATAATTTAATTCCAAGCTTAAATCTTTAACATTATTTACAGAATTTTAATTATTTCTAGCTCTATTTTAAGTACTTTTTTTGTAGACTCCATATTAATTAAATCATTATTAACTTTAATTTTGATGTATGTATAGTTTTATGTTACAAATAGAAAAGATTTCACTTAGCGGACTATCCTCCGATAGCATAGACTGTAAAACGAGTAAACATAGAAGCTTTATTTAGTCCAATTAAATTGTACTACCCAATGATAAAAGTAAGGAATATAGCTTTCGGATTTGATATTCTGCAAAGTTTATAATTACTACTTCCAGGAAAGGAAATTTTTCAAAATTAACTACTTTGCTATTACCCATAGTTTGACGTTCGCCGTTTACGCCCACTTTTTTCCCTTGCAAAGTTTAAAAATGTAAAATTCAATTAGAGACAAAAATTTCGTCAGTATTTTTACTAAAAAGTTGTAAAAGAATCATGGATATTAATTAAACCGTTATTGCTTTACTATTTATATATTGTCATGAAACTATAAGAATATATACATAGAGAGATCAATACTTTTAAATTTCAAATATTTTTATCAGTAAAAAGCTTCTGACTATCCTTAAGCAGACAGCATCCCTGAAAAATTACAAATAATTTTACATTCCCTTGTCGACATTTATTAATGGACTTGTAATAAAATTCAGTCTCGAGTGCGGTAGAAATTGAACTGCAAATCATGTTCGAGAGAATCTGCATCTTTATTAAGAAATGTGTTCCGTTATTTGTATTCCTTGGGTCAGACAAAAGAAAAATAGTTAAACAAATGTTACGAAGCTATTATAAAACTAGCAACTTGGCCTTGCTTTACTCGCTTGCATTTCTGGTGACTAACAGTAAGTACCCTATGTATGAAGATATCTATTTATAAATTTCATCCAAATCATTCTAGTTGTTTTAGTATGAAGGTGTTACAAACATAAACACACATACATACTTAACATAATACATAACATAACACAATAATTATTATAATACATAGTGATCCTAGTTAATTATTTATTATAAACTCGTTTAAATATTATAATTAGTAATTATAAACTCGTTTAAAAGATTTAATAGAAATGAATTCCATCTAATATATTTTAATCTTGTTTTCGGCGTAGTGATTACACAAACTTTAGCCGTTTTAACACAAAATGTAAATCATTCTAGGCTAAAGTCCTGACCAGCTTTTGCTGCGGTTCTGTCTTCACTACCATCCCGTGCCAGAAAACTTTAAAAAACTTCTAACTTCAATTCTTGAAGAATCTTTTCTTTTCCCAAAATTAGCTTTCGATCGAATGGTCTACCCACTAGTGAATATCGTGTTAAAACTTATTAAGCCTTTTTTTATCGGTGCCCTGATTCTTTTTAGGGATTAAAATGTTACTGTTACTAGAGTCGTTTAACTCTCATTAAAATAAGACCATCTTTTTTTAAAACAAATATATAGATAGACAGACAAATTTCATCACATCTACCATATATACAAATGAGAATATAATAAAGAACAAACAGCATTTAAGTTAAATTCGATTTATACTTAAACTGGCTTAAAAGGTCGTCAGTTCGCTTAAACTACACGTCCCTTTGCAATCTCATTACTTTCGCTTGAGACGTAAATCACTTCAACTTTAGTATTTCTCCATAATGAGCTAAACTGAGCTAAAGCATCCCAACTTCCGTCATCGTGGCAGGATTTATGGTATCGCTGGGCTAGATTCTCTTTTACTTTGCTTTATATATTCTTTTCATATATTAAAAGACTTACAATTACACATAATCTACTGTATAATATTTTTCTAAACAAGTATCTTTATAGTTATTTTTTACTTTTCAGTGCCTGAAAGATGTTTTTTTTTAAGTTTTTATTCTTCCATTTTTAGTGTAGACGTATTATCAATACAAATTAATCAAGCCCAAACACCAGGTAATTGCTGTAAATCGTTGAGGAGTTCCCTCGACTACCTTTCGGGTCCATCATCAGATCGACTCCAGACCTTCATTAAATAGTAGTGCTTTAAAATACCTAATAAAAATGTTATCAAACGCACTAGTCGACGCTACAATTTTCGAAAGTTCCCCTCGATTTCTCTGGGATCCCATCATCAGATCCTGGTTTCCTTATCATGGTACCACTTTTGGGATATCTCCTTTCCAACAAAAAAAGAATTATCAAAATCGGTTCATAAACGATGAAAAAATCCCCGAACAAACATAAAAATATATATATATATATATACGGTCGAATTGAGAACCTCCTCCTTTTTTTTGGAAGTCGGTTAAAAATGGACGAAAGTTTATCTTTGTGACTGTTCGTGGCGTATACATTTCTAAAGCCTTAGTCAAGATATCATCACACAGTCGTTGAAGAATATAAATTTGAAAAATTGAATTGAAATGACATAATTAATCGTTATACCATCGAATCAAAATTTATCGTTCCTGGCCTCGCCCCGCTGTGCTGGATGTCCGCCGCGCTTTTTGTGCACCGCGTCTCGCGCCACGTGCATACATACGCCAAGTGAGTGCTGCCTTGAACATCCTTGCATATTCTCCTCTAGCATTGAAACATCTTTAGAACCTTTGTGATTTGAAACTCGATGAAGCGGATATGTGACACTAGAAAGAGACAAAAACATAAATATATAGGATTAAGCCAGCAAGAGAATGAGATAGAAAACAGGAACACAGGAAGGAAAAATAATACTGAATAATATGCTATGTAATACATGTTAAATAAAATGTAAAATAACTTTTAAACTTGGTAAAAAAAACTAAACTTATTATTATTACTTATAAAATTACTTATAAAAATTAATATTTATGGGATGAATGTGCATAAATTAAATAAAAGCTTTTATGACTAATTGTTGCCATGGTATCCGTTGTTTAAAAATGCACACGTTTTTTTTTGTTTCATTTTCATATGACAAATTTATGAATAATATCCGCATAGTTGAGATTTTTGATCTTTGATACTTAATTTATATAACTAAGCATAAAAATATACATAGTACAGTTCGTCTTTGTGGAGAGTAAATCAAAAAATATATTTTAGCATCTTTATGCAGTTAAGGAATGCAATAGGTTATTTTATTTGAACTACGACTAAAACCATCATGCCAATTATAACAGAGGAATCTAAACAAACAAACTTGTAGTTTGCTTTTATTTGCTTGTAATCAAAAGTGTTGTTCGACCAAAAAAAATATTGACTGAAAAACATATCCAGGTATCGAATTATTATTTTTATTTGCTAAATGCCAAAGATTATCTTTTTTTATTCAAAATAGCAATATATAATATCTTTGTGCGCAAATTTTAAGTGCATTTTGTTAATTATACACTTCAATTAATTGCTTTTAATGAGAAAAATAACAGTAATAAATCACAGACACTTTTGTTCATCGCTCGCAGCGTGATAAATGTTGATTTGTGTAAAAACTCTCTCCAGAAAACCGCACCTGCTTAAAAGAGGTAAAATTTAAAAACGCCCCACTTGTCACAATTTTAGCTTTTAGCGACTATTTTTTTTTTCAAAGCGTACGTATTCCATCCATTCCATTTACTAGAGTGCTTGTATTATGTAATAGTTTAAGCTTTGCTATATCTTTGTAGATAAATGAAACTAATTCATTTACATATTTCATAACAATTATTTTAAATTGTTAAAATAAAATACGGCGAATTTATTTCCATTTTAGTGAAAAAATGTCACTACAATCACCAAGTTATGCGTAAATTGTATATAATGTTTACTTTGTCATACGCCAATCGATGGACGGCTCTATCGGTGACCTTTTTTGCCTTTGTTTTTCTTTTATGTTGGTAAAACAAATAAGTATATTCTATAAAAGCAAACTCAGCGTCATTCATGTATGAAGCTTATGAGGAATCATAACAGTATTTTTTTTAGTTGAGCACAAGCGACGGTCTTCGAGTGTGTATAATGTTTATGCTCTTAGTGTTAGATCAGAAAATAGCTAGGGAAATATAATCACAGCTTATAAGATATTTGAGGCAGTGTTTAAGTCTAAATTCTTTAATGGATCCCGATAAGAATGTAATAATATACACGTGCCTCCCATTTTGACTTAAATGTATGAAAATTCGCTGACGCTACGATTACGATACGAAATGAACCAGCTTCTTTACGGTAGAGACAGCATCGTTACGCTGTAGAAAATCTTATACAAAATATTCTCGATGACGATACGAATACTTTTTTGCAAGTGTTCGTGCTCGCCTTACTAAGCCGTCGTTATCTTCTTATCTAGGCCCTACATCAAATATATGTTTTTGGTGGGAATATTATAAATAACATTGAGTCTAGTTTCTCTATCCAATTTCATCTAGGTTTTAACGCAATGTGGATGAAACGCTCAACGGTTATTAATATCACACTTGACTCTTACATGCCTCGGACATAATCTGGACCAAAAATCTTCGACCCCTACCGCTGGTAAGTATGTAATATGTAACAGTCACAGACCCATTTAATAAATAATGGATTGTAATAAATATTATGATGGCATTAGTTACAATTCGTAGGAAGTTTTATTTTTCAGAATATCGTGAGCAAGATAAATTTTCAAATTAACATAACAATTTATTGCTTGGAACGTTTGTTAGAACTTTGTTTTTGTTGCAATGTTGTGTTATATAACTTCGCAAACAATTTGAATTGCAAAGAATTGTGTTTTATCTTAGAAATATAGACTATGATATAAATATATTTTTATTGAAGTACACATAAAACACTAAAAAAGTAATATAACAGCTTTAATTTATGCTTAAGCATAAATTAAAGCTGTAAATTGGAAAGTATATATATAGATAGAATAACAGACGAATGGGGCACAGTTAAGTATTCAGCGAAGCAGTAGCTAGAAAGAAGAAGAAATCACGTATCTTTTATCTCGTATATTTTCTAAACCTAAATACGTTTCGCCCTACGAAGTATCAAAGTCGTTATTGCTTCTATAATACAGGTTAATATGCTGTAAGCATACATTCCTGGGTGGGTAGGTACTTTAAAATCTAACAAAAGCCCACCCCCCTCAACGTTCAAGATGCGGAATTAATGTAAGTGCATTGTACACCACCTGTGCACTTAATGCATTTCTTTCCAGCTTAAAGTTATGTCCTTTATTATAAAAACTATAAACTTAATAATTTTCTGTAAATCAAGCTGGTGAACTAAATAATATTTTGAATAGTTATGCTTTTATTAACCCTTTTTAATATTGGGAAATGCCTTTGCATTTTAGTGTATGGGTCACTACGCAAGTATGTATTTAGCCCTTTTTTTGTTGTCCCACTGCTGAGCATGGATCTCCCTTCAATACGAAAGTTTTCTGTTATGAACACGGTGGTCAAGTGCGGTTTGGCGGAGTTCACATGTCCTTTGAAAACTTGCTAGGTCCTTAAATAAAACTATCTTTTCGGATTTTTTCGCGGATTTATTTTGATTTTTGTTTCCCGACGTTTCGATTGCTTTGCAGCAATCATGGTCACGGGAGAGTCTCTCCCGTGACCATGATTGCTGCAATGCTGAAAAGATAGTTTTATTTAAATGTCAAATATTCGCGTAAATCTAAGAAAGTATTGCTAGGTCCTTTCATACATGCAGGTTTTATCACAACGTTTTCCTTAACTGTAATACAAGTGGTAATCATGTTGAAAATGATTCCCACAATAAAAAATTACAGGTGCAAGACCCGAAATTTGAACCGATCATTTAGTTTCCCATGCAATCACATTACCACTGGGCTACCACAACCTATACGCATACCCCTGTTAAACTATACCGGCTAGGAAAACATAATGAAAGCCAACAGAACCTTTCCGGTCTTAATGGGGTACCACAGGATCAGTTACGTCCTCAACCACAATGTGACAACAACTGTGGGAATGCTCTCACGGTCCATTCTACTATCAGAACAGTACCAGGAGCATCCCAAGTGCGTCTCTCGGCTTTACAGACGGCTGGATTGCCGGACGCTACAGAACGTAAGCCCATGCAGATTAAATGAAAAACAATAGTTCCCTTAAGGATCTCAATACTAGCAGCTTACCCTGGTTTCGCTCGGGCTCACCTCTAGAATAAAAACAAATCTATCCCACGGGAACCGTTGTTGCTTGTTATTAATATAACAAAAGCCAAATAAACCGTTTTTTTTAAATAAGTGCTTACAATTTATCTTCCTGTCATTCTAATTGTATATTTTAATGTAGGAGCAAAATATTCGGGCATGGATGAATGGATTTCTCGAATCCAATCACCCATCAATGGAACGCTAATTGGACGCTAATTTAGTATGTGTATTTCTAAGTAGGAATATTGTACCAAATCAGATAAAGACTTTGAAGTTTAAAGTAGAAATTATTACATGTTTTACTTTAAATTAATGTTAGTGAGGATTTGGATTATTTAAATAGAAAGTTACTATTTACAAGACACAATACAAAAAATTTAAGGCGGAAATAACAAGCGATTACTTCACACAAACACCTAGGTATATCTTTTATGTGTAACTAAATTCACTGTGCGACTTCTGAAAAGCTTTTCCCGGTTTTCAAAGAAGAAAAATTGTTTGAAACTCTTTTAAAACTTTTTTAATCTGTAACGAATGCTTCTTGAAAAGTCAACTAAGATTTTTTCGAGTTTGCCTCGAACTGGATTTAAACTTTTAAAATTCAATAAAAATAGCCGACTCAACGGCTGAATCCTTATTATGATAAAGGTCTCTCCTTATTTAACTGATGTTACTTAACATTTCAATACCTTTCACAAAATTCTTAACATTAAAGTAGTAGATAAAATTTATTGTATACTTATACGTATTTCTATAATGTTATTTTTTTTTTCATTACTGTATGAGCACCATTTTTTCCAGTAACGTCCATTATACTTGTATTCAGCACTTTTAACTTCCCGCTATTGGGCACGGATCACTCTCTTCAATGTGAGGAAGTCGAACACTTTGGCCCAGTGCGGATTGGCAAACTTCACATGTCATTCAAAAACTTGCTAGATTCTTTCAGACAAGTAATTTTTCTTACAATGACTTCCTACACCGTAAATAAATTGGTAATCAATAATCATATTGAAAATAATACGTACCTATATGAACCAATCAATCCCGGAATTTGAACCCGCTTCACTTGGTTTTCTAAACGTGAGTAAGTAAGTGAGAGTATCACTACTTTTTTGTTTTTAATATTATAAACTTTCAAAACTCATCTCACAACATTAATCTCACAACAAATATCATGTGTAAGCAGTATGAGTATAAAAATCTACTAAATAATTACATTATATATGTATAAATATAGCATTTTTAAGCTCCATTTTTGTAAAAGCCCTACAAAATATATCGGTTTCGTTAATATTTTATACAATTATTTCGTAACTAGTGACTTACCCTCGCTTCGCTTGGGTGCATAACTAGGTGGTTTCCAGTAGGTACTACTCCAGCCCATTTTCTATATAAATAAATAAATAATATAAATATATTCGGACATCTCACACACGGCCACCTGATCCCAAACTAAGCAGAGCTTGTACTATGGAAATCAGACAACTGATAAACATACATATAAATTCTAAATACATACATATGAATGAAAGACACGCGAGTTCGACTTGCACACGGCCTATTATATATCTAACGACCACTTAGTAGAAACCAGGAAGAATAAAAAAAAACAATTAAAAACACTTAGAAATTTATTTCCTCCACTACAAATAGTAGGTTGTAATAATACAATTACTGTTATTTTAGTCCCGTATAGCTATTACGAGTTTTAATGTAAGTAGAGCTGCAAATTATCAACAAATGTTCAGAGGATAGTCCAGCACTATTATAAACCTGAAAAGACATAACTCAGAGAAAACAGCGTTTAAACGCTATTTTTATTTTAACTTTTTAATTCAATAAATTAAAAGATTACCTTCACTACACACATTCTTTTAAAAACACAAACACATTAATTACATTATAACTTCGTGCATTGCCTTTAATGTGGAGAATTGGATTACCATTCTACATTAGGCTGGGCGTAAGTTATATAACTTACTCTACTCGTACATATATCCCGGAGAAAAGTAAAGGGTTTCTTGTTGAAAAAAAAAAAGAAAAAACTTCGATATGAGGTATAGTGAGAACCCAAGTAAAGCAAGGTTACTTATGTTAAATAATTTTAATCGATGCATAATTCCAAATAATTTCTTTTATAATCTATACATACAATAAAATTTTAACTAAACCGAATCTGTACATTAAATATTTTTTAGAAGATCTTATTGAAATAGTCATTATTATCGATACAGAGGCCGAATCTATAATTTTAAGAATTTTTGTCAGTCTGTCTGGGAAGGCATTACGAAACCACTGAACAGATTTTGATGAAATTTGGTATGATGATAGCTAGTGATCCGGGTCAACATATTTTTACTGCAGGAAAAATCTCATCCCTGAGTTTACAGTAAACGTCATAACGTAACTAGGGACGAACCCGAACGAAGCGAGGATGAGTCGCTGGTTTTTTTTATATAAAATGCAATTGCTGTCAAAACGTCTAACGAGCACAGCCACAGTTAAGAGCCTACGAGTAAGCTACTATCACAAAAAAGTACACTCATTAATGAAACAACACACTGTTCAAAGCAAAACATATAATCATTCTCTACATCTAATAAAATTCTAACTAAGCCGAATCTGTACATTAAATATTTTTAGGAAAATCTTATTGAAATAGACATTATCATCGATTCAGAGACTGAATCTATAGTTTTTAGAATTTTGTTTGTCTACCTGTCTGTCTGTTACCACATCACGGAAAAATCACTGGAGGGATTTTGATGAAATTTGGCACGGTGATAGTTGGTTATCCGGGTCAACATATAGGATACTTTTTACTGCGAGAAAATCTTCTCATCTCTGAGAAATCTATACTAAACGTTAAAATATAAGTAGGGACGAACCCGAGCGGAGCGAGGGTGAGTCGCTAGTCTTCTATAAAACTAAAAATTGTCTGTATCTTTGCTTATGCAAAAATAATTTTGATAATTTTTGTTAAATCTTCAATTCGAGCTTTATGTTTCGAATTGGAATAAAGTTGTACCGTAGAGATGTACCTACAGGCTACGTTGTATTTGGTGAATTAAAATATATTTAAATTAGCATTATCACATTTGTAACTTTTCTGTTTTTAATAGTAAAAATTTACCTGACGTTACTTGAGAACGACTTGAGGCACTTTGTTTTTCTATGTAAAGAACTTTCAATCAGAAAAAAATAAATAAAAATATAATCATTTTAACCGTCTATTCATAGAAGTACAATACTTAACTAATCATAACTCCAATATAAATATTAGTAGACGTACTGGTCTATCTTAGGTTAATTGATTACGTTAATTTAATTAATATATTAATTTGTGGTCGAGCGAGCTTCATAAATATTTGGACGAAAACAGTATTGTGATGTTTTAGCATAAAATTGATGACAAAACTAACGAGTTTTTCAAAACTTTTCGTATATTTGCAGCAGAGTAACTGAAGATTTTTTTATTTTGTTTTATTATATTTACGTCAAATATTCAGTTTCAAAACGAAATAAAAAAGACTTAGTAACTTTGTTTACTTTTAGCTGCTAACTGCAACTTGTTTTCCAAAATATTAATTGCATAATTAATTTATATTTGATAGCAGTTTATGCATATACGAGTATACGCCCTTTGCAGAGCGCTAATTTCTTTCGGCAGCACTTTTAGACGTTTTAATTCGTAACGATAAAATGTAATAAAAATTAGCCAAATAGGGTTCCTTATAGTAAACACTATGGAATTTTAAGTAGAATAGGATTCCGTTATGTTCTTTTCCTATAAACAATGAGTAACGCCATAGTTTAATAATAATAGCGGCAGTAGCAGTTTGATGGTAACGTGCTCGCTTGTCAAACCAAGTAGTCCCTTTCTGCATGGAAATTGCAACCTTCACTTGACCAACTTGGTGGAATACGACTTAATGGAGAGAAGTATGATATTTGGGTGATTAAAAGGTGTAAATTATTATAAAATTATTAATTATTATCTATATAAATGAATCACCGAAATATATGTACGCATAACTTCCGATCGACTGCACCAAATTGAATAATTCTTTTTTTTTTGTGTTTGTTATTGTCAGGACAAGTTTTGCATAGAGGAAAATTAAAAGAAAAGATGTTTACTTAAATAAAAAAAACTCATAATATGAAAAGTGAGTGAAAAAGTTTTTATCCCGGAAACATCCCTTAAGGGAGTGCGAATGGGGATGAAAATTTGTAAGGGGAAGCAAGCTAGGGACGAACCCGAGCGAAGCGAGGGTCTGTAGCTGTAGGTATATAATTTACAACGTTCTATATAACAAGAATTTCGAATATCTCCTAGTTTGGTTTCATAATAGGTTAGGTAAAGTCCATTTCTAAAAAAAATAGTATATTTATATCGCTTATAATGAGCGTTCTAGTAGATTTTAAATATGACGCATATAGACCTATAAAGTATTTCGGAAAATTTGTATATTTTTTAATTTTCTATTATCACTTCATAAAGAAATAAATAGGTACTAAGTACTAACTGAACTGAATACCTAACTCAAACAGAAGCACTTTCACATATGAATTACATCAAAGTAACGATAACAATATTATAAAAACAAATATTCTATCATGAATTTGTAATATAGGTACTTACTTTGATATTATAAATAGCTACTGAAAATATTCCTAAATAAACGACTCATCCAATAAACTCAAATAAAAAAATAGTAACATATACATAACAATTTTGGGGACTGTAAACACCACAAATAAAAGGCGTTTCGGTTAAATATATCATGTGTGATTGGACAGGAATCTATTTACGTATTCAGGACCGGTTTGGGACTTTATTTTGAATGTTCAAAAGGGCGACGGCTCTGAAGGTACGCTACGCTTATTTTACATAAGAATTGCGAAGCAAGTTTAAATAAATACCTCCTAAGTTGGATTTGATCTATGATCACATTTTACATATTCTTATTTTGTCCAAGTCTTATTTCCTCTGAAATTGTATTTCATAACATTCGACGTAGACTCAAAAGATTTACGCTCTATATAAAGGGATAAGCCGAAAAAGACCTTATATTTCTCATCTTTGAAGGGCTTACGAGTAGTGTAATTCCAATAATGACCTAAGGAACAAATACCTATAATCTATTTACATATAAGTAAATAGCGACTTACTTTAACTTCGGACGGGTGCGTTCCTAGGTGTCTAATACGTAACAGCCTAAATGTTAGTTTAGGTCATATTCTCTTTGTGAAGTTTAATCCACATCAATCAAGCCACTTCAGCATGAAGCAGTAACAAAGATATACAAACAAACTTTCTTTATAATAGTAGTTCGATTTTAAACACAAAATGGAGATAAGGGATGAGGGACTCACCCGAACGAAACGAGGGTAAGTCACTAATAATGATCTAAGGAACAAATATCTACAGTCTATTTACATATAGGTAACTTCGATCTTGCTTTATTATAGAAAACTTAAAAGCGAATATAGGGGCATTTAATAACAACTTAAACAGAGCAAGTACTGACAGCCGTTAACCACAACTTGTGGCTTTGAAACTAAACCGATGAGACTTAATTAGAAGATCGATTCTCTTCGGATAAAGACCTAGATTACGCGCGCTTTGACATCGTTAAAGAAAGAAATACAAGCAAGAGACAATTCCGACAGCAAAATATACATTGACAGCCATGCTTAAGGATTTAGATTGATTTATAATCTTTTTGACTGAGAAGATTATGATGTACAAATGAAATCAAAGATTACAATTTTTCTATAACAATAATAATATTCCTCAGTGACATATAAAATTACGTTACCTATAGATAGATTAAATCTAATCTAATCTATCTATATATATAATCTAATCTATACTATAATAAAACTGTTAATGTCGAATGTCTGTACATAGAAAAAAAAGTAAAAAACCGAGTCAGGGGGATGTAAGAAGAGCATTAGAACAAATCCAGATTTTTTCATTTTTTTTGTTTCTCTGTCTGTCTGTTTGTACGGGCTAATCTCCGAATCTGCTGGACCGATTTAAATAAAATTTTGCATGGTGGTACCTTATATCCCCGGTCAACATCTTACATACTTTTCATCCCGAAAAATTAAAGAGTTTCCGTAGTTAAAAAACTATAGTAACTTATATAGCTTAATACGTAAAAACTACTAATTGGATTTTAATGAAACTTTACAATAATAAAGTTCATATATCAGAATAATAAATAGGCTACTTTTTATCCCGGAAAAATGTATGGTACCCGTGGAATAGATTTGTACAATAATAAAACAATAACTTAGCGAAATCTGTTCATGAAATATTTTTTAAAAACAACGACTGTAACGTATTTTGTATACAATATAGACCCCAACACATGTCTGTTTGTCTGTATGTCTGTTTGTCTTTTGTGTATGTGCGTTTTACGCAAAAATCAATGAATCGATTTCAACGAAATTTGGTAAAATGATAACTTATTACTTGGGTCCACATTTAGAAAACCTTTTAGTTCAGGAAAATCTTTCTTTACTACATGAAATCACAATAACTGGTTTTATCGAGTCTTCTTTTTAGAAACCTTCCGCTGGCTAAATATTAAGATTTACTTCAAAAAAATGTATAAAAAATTGTAGGCCTTGAAAAGGCAAATAGAAAAATCTGCAACAGTATATATCTATCTCTTAAGGTACACTCTCAATACCTGTTCTTATATCTGCCACGACTTTCCAGTACATTGAAAATGAATCTTCAAATGAACTGAATTAAATAATTACTTACAGAACCCGCGATTAACCCGCGTTCAGACTATAAAAAAAGTTTTTTGTTTTATGTTATAACTAATATATAATTTGATGGTTGTAATATTTTCAAATGTGTGAGTATGATTTTGACTCGCACATCAAGAGTTCCGTACCGCTGAATACTGTGTTGTTTTTACTAACATAACATATATACACTAAACAAAAACTTTTACACAATAGATACTTTAGTATTTCTTAAAGGTATTATGGAAAACCAATTTAATTTTAGCTATCGTAACTCAAAATATCCAGTATCTTAAAAGATATTTAACATATATTCTGCAAATTAATTTTCGTTAAAGTATTAAGCAAGCTCCACTACCGCTACTTTTCACACATTTTCTACTCCATGTTTTGAAAGTTAGAAGAAGACAATGATACAAGTCGAATACCTACCAAAAAAGTCGCATTATATATGTTTGCGACTAGCGAAGAGGACAGGCGAATAAGACATCGTATTCCCCAATCGAAGATTGCTTCTTCGCCTGTCTTCTTCGCCAATCTTCGTCATCTGTCTTCTTCATCTTTATTCATACATAGCCTTTGAAAAAAATGAAAACGTACCGAGGGACGAACCCGAGCGAATCGAGGGTGAGTCACTAGTCTAATTAAACGAGCAATTCTTGTATATTTATTTATTTATTTATTTATTTATACCGGCGATCTCAGAAACGTCCCCAACGATTTCGCTGAAATTTAGTATGTGGGGATTTTCTAAGGCGAAAAATCGATCTGGATTAGTATTATGTCTATGAAAACGCGTGTTTTCCAGTTTTCATGTGGTTTTCTTTCGCATTATTCCGTTCGCGTTATATTCGGGTTACTTTATATATATTTTTTTTATCTATCTTTTTGCAATATTTTGGATTTCCGTCACGTTTGTGTTGTGTGATTACTAAATATCGATTAATTCATTTTTAATACATAAAGCTTTGTATTTGTAAAAAAACCAGCTAATGTTCGCCCAGTTGTCGAAATTTGACCATATTATTTTATTCATATTTTTTATTCATAACACTAAAACTCGTCATGAGTTACTAAACAAAAAAAAAGATAATCTTACAAACGGAGAAGAAAAAGGTAAAACTGTTTTATCTTTGCCTATTTATATAGACATTATTAATTTTTTAATTAAAGAATATTATGTAGATAAACTTTGAACTTTAATCATTTAAAAATTTTACATGGATGGATAAAATCGATAAAGAACTCCAATGCTGCTTTATTATTCATTGTACTTTTTCTTAATCAAAACCAAAGCTCTTTAATTGGTAGTGCAGGTTCTCTGCCCTACTACTAATAAGTAAATCAAAATACACCGTGGACAAAGCCGCAAGCAATAAGTCGTGTCGATATGAATGTTTTCTTTGAACTGCAATCGGGGCTAAAACCTTCATATATTATAATATGACGTCGTTATTACTGGCTTATTATAGGTAATTATATTAATATCTAAATTATATGTATAGAATATGCTATATAGAGTATTAATATATAATTGCAAACAGTAGAATAGCTCAAAACTAAATAATTTCTCTATTAGCTAATCACTAATAATTAATATAATTATTGCAAGATTACCGAAATATAGAACATTTAACTCTTAAAATTATAATTAACTAGCAACTCACCCTCGCTTCGCTCGGGTTCGTCCTTAGTTTAATTCCCCATAAGAACTTTCATCCCTATTTTCACCTCCTTAAGGGATGATTTCCGGAATAACAAGTACCCTATATCCTTCCAATGGTCTCAAACTATGTCCTTACCAACTTTCATCTATATCGGTTCCGTAGATCCAGAGATTACTCCCTACAACCTCACAAACTCACAAACATTTCCTCTTTATAATATAGATTATTTAACTGGCGACTTACCCTCGCTTCACTCGTGTGCATCCCAAGGTGCCGAATACTATATAGGTCTATCAATGTATAAATATCCATATCCATCCAATCTCACTGAGACTAGCCAACTGTGCAGAAGATTTTATAGTGCACAAGTGTACGCGCATACACAAGTACACTCTCTACTCTTTTTACTTTCGAATTTTGCGAAAACATGATAATTCGTCACGACTTGTAAGAGATTAGGCGCAGGATCGAAGCCTTTATGTTCTCTCTGAGGCACGGTGGGACACCGCCGACTTACCAACTCCTGGCTGTTACTGGAACGTCCTTAACAGAAAGATTCAAAAACTAAACTTGGCCCGACGTGGGACTGGAATCGAGAACCTCCGGATATGCAGCCGTACATGCTAGCCACTAATATCACAGAGACAATTTAAAACAAAAAACAAAAGTATAAAAAAATAGAACAGAAAAATCCACGTCTCATAACTACATATTATTATATACATAATTATTCAACGTCCACCGTAATTATAAACCCTTTACGAAAGACTCAGTCTACTTTAGCGGTTGCATTGTATACGCGTATTTAGCCATATTCATACATTATAAGTGTACGATTATTTAAATCATTTACGTGAAGCACACATAATTGCTTCATTATTACATAACATGAAAACCTACTAAGCAACAGACAAACATATTAAGCTTTTAAATTAACCAACAAACTTAACAAACATTGATGTATTTATAAATACATCTTTTTAGATTTTAATTAAAAAACAAAATAATAATAAGTAGTATTACTTTTACTAGCGTTCGCCCAGTGGTCGGTACATAATCTTTGTTGAAAACTTGAGGAAAACTTGTCTATTGACAAAACTAAAGCTCATCTGTAGCTACAATACAAAAAAGATCGATTGAAAAAAAGATAAGAAAAAGGTACTGAATTGGTTTGTGTTATTGAACTGCCTATTTTTATATGTATGTTGAAATATTTTTTGATTTTAATTTTATGCAATTTTATTTCAAAATAATAATACGTAGTATTCTTCTAAGTTCTTACTTAGCCATATATTTTGACCGACTTAAAAAAGGAGAGGGATATTAAAGGGATTCAATCGAATGACCTTTTCTTGTGTATACTCCGTGATATTGTAGCTAGTTGTGAATCGTTGTTCATAGTTCCTGTAATGAACCGGTTATACCTCAAAAATCATCTCCCGTATCTTTTCTCAACCAAAAACCAACCCCTAAATGTCAAATATTGTAGTCGGTGTACTCTTTTTAGTTAAAAAGTATTTATTACACATACTTTACATTTATAACTTAAGAACATATATATAATTTGATACAAATTACAATTGGTCTTTAATATGTGAATACTAAACAGGGTAATTTACATAAGTGAAGGATTCATTATGGGCGGACTTAAAAGTTACATAAGAACTTTACATCCAACTTTATCATATAAATTTTACCTAAGAAATATATAACTACTTACAGCCTGCGGTTGCATCCGCGTTATTTCTATTTAATAAAATACCAAATTCTAACCTCTAAAATAGGCTGAAAATATCCACGCAATTTTTCATGTTACTAGCGATTTAACAGTTATTAATCGCGAATACCATAATATGATGTTGACGTTTGATAATTTCGACTTCAAACAACAGTAAAGTAATAAATATTACAATCTATTCATATAATAAAATTGTAATTGTCTGTACATAAGATATTTAAGAAAAACTATTATTGGGGATCTTTATTAACGCAATAGAAGCCAGAACAATGATTTTTAGTTTTTTTGTCTATCTGTTTGTCGGTTTGTCTGTTTGTATGTGCGTTTGTGCGCGCTAATCTTAGAAACGGCTTAACCGATTTGAAAAATTAGCGAGTCACCCTCGCTTCGCTTGGGTTCGTCCCTAGATTGATTCCCTATACAAACTTTCATCCCCATTTTCACCCCCTTAAGGGATGATTTCAGGCATAAAAAGTGTCCTATGTCCTTTTCAGGGTTTCAAACTATCTTCTTACCCATCTAAATCGGTTCAGTAGATCCAGAGATTACCCCCTACAATCACAAACTCACAAACTTTACCTCTTTATAATATTAGTATAGATTTCAAAAGGAAAAATATATACCTTCATAAGCAAATTTATTTTGTACACATGTACTTTAATACATGTAACATTGAAATAACGATTGACTATTCAATGATAAAATAACTTTATACACCAATCACGGTTACTTATAAATTATTCTGCTGTACAGCAGTTACAAAAAAGACAAATCTTTGAAGCCTGGAAGTATTTTTTTATTAAACGAATACATTTCTTTTGTATAGACATGTCTACCCACGATAATATTGCTGCAGAGCAAGAAATTCGGAGGACTTTAAAGCTATGCAACTATTGCACAAGAATCATTGGCATATCTTTAATCGACGAATTACCAAAAGATATATTTCGTAAACTTTGGAAATACATATGCTTTTTAGGAACAATGATCATAATATTTTCAAAAGCGGCTGGCGAAATAAGCTATGCCATAACAAAGCTAGCGTCATCTGCTTCAGTTGCGGATTTTGTAGCAGGCTTACATATAATTGGCTACGATATTATAAGTAAGTGTCAAACTCATGTTTTAGTGTTGCAGTTTTTTAAGTTTTGCTTATATTACGTCTTCAGTATGGGTGGCATTTGCAAGCGCAAATTATTAGAAATTATCATTAACAATTATGCTCGTTTTACAATTTTATATCTAGAGAAGCTTACTAACATGTAGGAAAACAAATTTCACTCAAAACTGTTGAGGCTATACAATGTGAAAAAGTATCGAGCAAACAGGCTCACTCACATAGAAACTTAACAAATAAATTTAGGTTTAAGCAAGCTAGTGACGATGTGGTACAAGAAAAACATATTTCGTAAACTTATAAAAGAACTTGGTGATCTGTGGCCAGCAACTAACGATGACAAGGAGGCTGCTGACGTCAAGCGGATGAAACTTTCAAGACTTGGAGTAGTTCAATTTTGTAAGTATGTATTAAGCTATAGAAAATAAAATTTTATGCTTATTTTAATAACATACTTCTTAAAATATCACTATTTTAAGTTTTCCTAACTAAAAAAAAAATATTCTAAACATTTCGAAACATTCAATTTAATAAAAAAAAAAAAACGATCTATTATCGCTTTCTAACTTCGATAGTTATTGTAGTTAGAGTATAACAATTTCATGATGTTTTCTTACAGGGTATGCCTTTTGTAACATTTTGGGAGTCTGGCTATACAATTTGACACCATTGGTAATTTATTTATACCGTAAGTTTCAAGGTGGACCTGCTGATTTGGGGTACATCTGGCACATAGCATACTTTTTTGATAAAACTGAGCCAGTTTACCATGAACTTGCCTTTTTCTACGAAACTATTTCAGGTGAAAATACACTGATATACATGATTAATAACTATTACAAGATAGTCATATCAATAAAAAATACTCGATATTAATCTAACCTTATATGATCTCTATTCTGAAGTTCATTTTTTGTTTAGCCATTACAGTATGAAGAAATAACCAACTTCCACAATTACGCACTAAATCTCTCTCAAGTATTTTTTTTTATGTTAGTGTTATTAAAAACAAAATATTAAATTGTTCTCTTACTTTATCTGTTTACCGGATTAATGCTGTAAAAATGTAGACAAAATCTAAAGGAAATATGATAAAATTGTGGAATATGAAACATAATAGACATTAATCCATATCCATATTAATATTATAAACTAGCGGCTCACCCTCGCTTCGCTCGGGCTCGCCTCTAGACAAACAAAAACAAATCTATCCCACGGGAGCCGTACATCTTTCCGGGATAAAAAGCAGCCTTTTGTTTATTCTAATGTATGAACTATATTACTGTAAAGTTTCATTAATATCCAATCAGTAGGTTTTGTGAACTAAGCTGTATAAGTTACTACAGTTTTTTAACTATTCCACGGGAACTCTTTAACTTTTCAGGATGAAAAGTATTTAAGATATTGCCCGGGGATAAAAGGTACCATCATGCAAAATTTCATTTAAATCGCTTTAACAGATTCGTAGATTAGCCCGTACAAACAGACAAACAGACAGAGTAACAAAAAATTTGAAAAAAATCTGGATTTGTTCTATTGCCCTTCTTACCCCCCCTGACTTGTTTTTTAGCATTTTATTTCTATGTACAGACATTCGACCTCTATAGTTTGGTGTGCCCTTTTGAACGAAAGTCATAGTTAGGTACGCTCATTTTCTTCATATCTCAAGTTCAAAGCGGAATACGACATCAATCGCTTTTCTACATCAAGTCCTTATTGACATATCAGTTTCGATATAGGTTGCCATTAAGGAGCTGGTTCGCTGTACTTATCCGGCTAAACCCTTTCATCTAAATCGGTCCAGTAGTTTCGGAGCTTATTCGGTACAAACAAATAAACAAACAAAAAAGTCTTTCCTTTTTATAATATTATAGCGGCTCACCCTCGCTACGCTCGGGTCCACCTCTAATCAAACAAAAACAGATTTATCCCACGCACCTTACCCGCCCAATGCACAGTACCTGCACTATGTACTTCTAATGCCCTACGCACTTTACCCAAACTACGCACGTTATCCGCCCTACGCACTTTAACCGCCCTATGCACTATGACCGCCCTACGCCCTTTGACCTCGATACGCACTTTGACTCCCCCACGCACTTGACCCCTACGTCCCTTTAACATCGCTACACACTTTGACTGCCCCACGCACTTGACCCCCCCCCCCCTTCCCCTCCTCCCTTACGCAATTCAACCGCCCTACCCACGTAGCCCGCACTAAGCACTAAACCGCCCTACACGCATTACCCGCCCTACGCACATTACCCGTCCTATGCTTTTACCCACTCTACGCACTTTTATGGCCTTACGCACTTTTCCCGCCCTATGCACTTTACCCGCCCTACGCACGTGTAACGTGATAACGCAATACACACATTACCTGCCCTACGCACATTACCTGCCCTGCGCACAATACCCGCACTACGCACATACCCAGAAGTATATATTATCTCACCGGCTCACCCTCGCTTCGCTCGGGTTGCCTCTAAACAAAAACAAATCTATCCCACGGGAACCGTTCATTTTTCCGGAATAAAAAGACGCTTATTTGTTATTCTGATGTATGATGTATAAAAACTATATTATTGTAGAGTTTTATTAAAATCCAATCAGTAATTTTTGTGTACTAAGCTGTATAAGTTACTATAGTTTTCTAACTATCTCACGGGAACCCTTTAGTTTTCCGGGATGAAAAGTATCAAAAATGTTGACCGGAGATATAAGGTACCACCATATGAAATTTCATTTAAATTGGTTCAATAATTTCGGAGATTAGACCGTACAAACAGACAAACAGACAGAGTAACAAAAAATTTGAAAAAAATCTGGATTTGTACTATTGCCCTTTTACAACCCTTGACTCGGTTTTTAGCATTTTTTTTCTATATACAGACATTCAACCTCTACTATTTTATTGTAGTATAGATAGATTATTTATTTTAAAAGGGGTTGTTATTATTTAAAAAAATCTAAAAAAAATATAATATGCTTTCAAAGGTTACCTAAAACCTCGCTTTAGTTTTAAGTTTCTAGCTTTGAAGGTTTTCGAGATATACCTTTTTGAACGAAAGTCATAGTTACGCTCATTTTCTTTATATTCCAAGGTCAAAGCGGAGTACGACAATTAAACTTGTATGAATCGCTTTTATTCTACATCAAGCCCTTATTGACACATAAGTTTCGATATAGGTTGCCATTAAGGGGCCAATTCGCTATACTTATCCCGCTAAACCCTTTCATCTAAATCGGTTCAGTAGTTTCAGAGCTTATTCGGTACAAACAAATAAACAAACAAAAAAGTCTTTCCGTTTTATAATATTATAGCGGCTCACGCTCGCTTCGCTCGGGTTCACCTTTAGTCAAACAAAAACAAATCTATCCCACGGGAACTGTACATTTTTCCGGGATAAAAAGTAGCCTATTTGTTATTCTGATGTATGAAATATATTATTGTAAAATTTCATTAAAATCCAATCGTTAGTTTTTGTGTACTAAGCTGTATAAGTTACTACAGTTTTTTAACTATCCCACGGGAACTCTTTTATTTTCCGGGATAAAAAGTATCCTAAATGTTAACCGGGGATATAAGGTACCACCATGCAAAATTTCATTTAAATCGGTCCAGCAGCTTCGGAGATTAGCCCGTACAAACAGACAAACAGACAGAGAAACAAAAAAATTGAAAAAAATCAGGATTTGTTCTATTGCTCTTCTTACACCCCCCTGACTCGGTTTTAAGCATTTTTTTTCTATGTACAGACATTCGACCTCTACAGTTTTATTATAGTATAGATAGATGTGAAAGTGTTTTTTGTTTTTGTGTTTGTCTTTCTTTCACGTCGAAATAGACGGATCGGCTTGATTTTTTGTGTGAAGATAGTTAGAGGGCTGGAGAGTGACATACCGCGAGAAATTATCTCATTTCCACGAGAACATACGTTATAATACAACCCACAACAACTTATCATACCTATACCATTAAAACGTACCCAGGGACGAACGAGACGATTCGCTAGTTTCTAATTATTTTATAATTTCATACAATCTCTAGGTGAAATAAAAATATATTTAACTAGCAAAACCCGCGGCTTCGCTCGCGCTAAAACTACAACAAAAAAACTTTAAAAAGGTAGGTTTCATACAAATTTTTCCCTTCCCTTCATTCCCTTATTTTATCTCCTTATGGGATGAATTTCAAAAAGCGCTAAAACACGTATTTATTTAATTGTATTGAAAATCATTAATAACCAAGTTTCAAGTAATTCTGATTTCAGACAGACAGATAGACAGACAGACAGACAGACAAAAATTCTAAAAACTATAGAATTGGTCTCTGTATCGATAATAATGTCTATTTCAATAAGATTGTCCAAAAAATATTTAAGGTACAGATTCAACTTAATTAGAATTTTATTATATACATATAGATTATGGTATCTGAAGAAGAGATAAGAAAAGTTGTTGTAGGAACTACTAATCTGATTTAAAAAAATCTATTTGCATTAGATAGCCCGTTTATGGAGAAAGGCTATATAAAGGCTATAATATATCATATTCTAGTATATCGTCTATCTATTCCACACTAGCCACAAAACGTAACTAGGGACGAGCCCGAGCGAATTGAGGTTGAGCTGCTAGTAAATAATATACACAAGAATATTTATTTAGATATAAATACGTATTGTATCTTCTATTATAGTTCATTTCTATATTTCTGCAGGCTTATTGTCCGTAGGGTCAATGCTGGGTTCAGACATTTTATTTATGACCATGGCGAGTCACATCAGCATGTTACTTCGACTATTGCAAGACAGAATTCGTCGATTGGAAATGAAAGATAACAATAATTGTTACGACGAAATAACTTCACTAATTAAAATTCATCAGAGATTAATTACGTAAGAAATATTAAAAACGTTCACAAAATTGTTTATATTAAATAAGTTTATATTGAATATACATATTTTTCAGGTATGGGGAAGACTTGGAGAATGCTTTTTGTCTAGTCAATCTTATTAATGTTGTTTTGAGTTCTGTCAATATTTGTTGTGTGACTTTTAATATTGTAAGTATTGAAAATTAAATATATATGTACATATATGAAATATTCCACGTAGATTTGCAATGGTTCAAATTCTAATCTATAAATGTAAATAAAATTAAAGTGTCTGTTTTTAATGTCAAAATAATCGCTTTTTACTAAATGCGTATGAAATTCTATGCGGTAATTTATATAATTTTAAATTATTTTGTCTGTCTTTGTCTGTATGTATGTATTCAGCCCTTTTTAACGTCCCACTGCTGGGCACGGGCCTCCCTTCAAGACGAGGGGAATCAGGCCATAGTCCACCACGCTGGCCAAGTGCGGATTGGCGGACTTCACATGTCTTTCGAAAACTTGCTAGGTTCTCTCAGACATGCAGGTTTCCTCACGATGTTTTCCTTCACCGTAAGGCAAGTGGTAATCAAGTTAGAAAATGATTCGCACATGAAAATAACAGAGATGCGAGACCCGGTATTTGAACCCGCTTCACTCGGTTACCCAAGCGAGCGCGTTGCCACTGGGCTACCACTGCCTACAATGTCTTTGTCTATCTTTCTGTTTATGCGAGCTAATCTCCGAAACTTCTGGATTGATTTTGACGGGATTTTCACTGGTAGATAGCTGATGTTATAAGGAGTAACTTAGGCTACTGTAATTTTAGAAAAAGGATAAGACATCCGCTCAAAAAAAAAATGTAGCTAGAAACGCACCCGAACGAAGCGATGGTAAGTCGTTAGTTATAAATAGAAAATCCCTTTGATTTGATGCATGTAAAAATAGACAATTTTATCAAAACATTCTTATGCTATTTAGTTACTTCGTAAGTTCTTCTATTTTTTGGATAGTAATTTTAATAATTTTACAGCTTCTAGATCCATTAATGGTCATGAGTAATAAGTTTTACTTGGCTGCAGTTTTAACTCAAGTAGGCATCCTCTGTTGGTTTGCCAATGATATTTCCGAGTCGGTGAGATATCTTTATCTTATCATAATTCTAAATAATTTGAGAGATACGAAGGTAAATTTTGTTAACCTTGAAGTTACTGTAAAAATTAATGTAAAAATCACATTGAAAATTAAAATCTTGTTTTGACAGACGCTTGTATTCAGCCCTTTTTTAGCGTCCCACTGCTGGGCACGGGCCTCCCTACAATACAAGGGGAATCAGGCCATAGTCCACCACGCTGGCCAAGTGCGGATTGGCGGACTTCACATGTCTTTCGAAAACTTGCTAGTTCTCTCAGACATGCAGGTTCCCCCACGATGTTTTCCTTCACCGTAAGGCAAGTGGTAATCATGTTAGAAATGATTCGCACATGAAAATATCAGAGGTGCGAGACCCGGGATTTGAACCCGCTTCACTCGGTTTCCCAAGCGAGCGCGTTATCACTGGGCTACCACTGCCAGACGCTTAAAAGTTAAAAAACAATTTGGCTTCTGTTTCATTCCAAAAATAATAAGCTAACTAACTTATTATAATTAAGCTCCAAATCTTCGATTCAAACTTCCATTTCCCTGTTGCTGCATAAAATAGCAAACCAATAAACGCTTTCGGAATTATTATATTAAAAAGGATTATATGTAATACTGAATAGACAATACACAATATATCACTACATAGCATTAACATTCTTCTCGCCTACCAGAGCTCCGGCTTAGCCACCGCAGTTTACAATAGTGGCTGGTACCATTGTGATGTTCGCAGCCAGAGAATACTCTTAGCTATAATTCAAAGGTAACATCCATACTAATATTATAAATGTGAAAGATTGTGAGTATGGATTGATGGATGGATGTTTGTTACGCTTTCATGCCAGAACGGCTGAACGGATCTGGACGAAATTTGTCGTAGAGATCGATTGTGGTCTGTAATAGTACATACGTTACTTTTTATCCCGGAAAAATATACGGTTCCGTGGGATAGCTTTGTTTTTGTCTAAGGACGAACCCGAAATGAAAAGAGGGTGAGTCGCTAGTTATTTATATGTTAAAGTAATATTTTTAATAAGGTCGTGTAAGAGAAATTAACTGGAAATATTATATTATACTCAATGTAGGATAAAATTTCCCAAGACAATGTGAATCAAACAAAATTTCATATTATAAAATTAATCAAGCCTTTTATGTTACAGTGGATATGAATAGACACATATATGTATATGTTTATATGTATGATTATATATAATATTTATATAATAGTATAACCTCTTGGGAAAGACATAGACTTCTTCCTCTGTTTTTTTCTTAGTACTAGTGCGAAAATAATGCATATAAAATGCAATCCAAAGTGATTTATCGTACCTAAGATCTAGGTGTCCTCTGCACTTTATTTTAAATAACCATGCGAATTATTTTAGACATATTAAAATACTAAAAACAAATCAACTTTAGAACTATCCAATATTCTGCAATAGTAAAATCTCCGTAAACAGCAACTAATTTACATACCAATCCATTCAGACTCTCTCTGGGCGACGTTTCAACTTTTTTATTTATTTCGCTTGCAGATCACTGAAACCACTTTATTTCACAGCGATGAAATTCAGCCCCATCACTATGTCGACTTATAGCTCGGTATGTAGAATTTAAATAATGAAACCCTTTTCTTATTTATGTCGTTTACATTAAAAGGAAATGTTTTTGTTTCAGATACTCACGACTTCTTATTCGTATTTTGCTCTATTATACACAATGTATCGAAGCAATTAAGAATTTACTATGACCTAGACTATTAGTAATTATACTACAATCTTTATTTACTTATGAATTCAATACACTGTAATCCATTACAAAATAGCATACAATAGAGTTTTACACTATTAACTTTTTTTTCATAACCGCTTGTTTAATGTAATTTTTCTTAAAATAGCCATGTTAGGGTAAGTTTCACGATACTATATAGATTACTAAATGTTGTGATAAGTATTTAAATTGTAGAAAGTAGATGTAATTAGGAATTTGAGTATTATCAAAAGAATCGATAACAATAAGAATCATCAGACGTAACATTAGCATATTCATTCTAGTTTTAAAGCTTACTTTTCTTTGATTTTTCTTTTGGTTTTCATTTAAATAAATTTAAAATATTATTAATGTTAATATTAAAGATTTAGAGAGTTCAAAAAATATTTTTTGTACCCAATAATTATTGTAAATTTAGAAAAAGAATATCGAGGTAAGCATAAGATTTTTACAGTTAATTCTAAAAATGATAATCTTTTAAGAGCTGAATTTTATGGTACAAAACAGAATTTTGTGGGTTGTTCCAAAAAAGATGGGAATATTTCGATAATGACACTGGAATTCATTACGATCTCAGAAGCTTTAACACACGCTTTAACTCAAGTGAATAATAAAATAGTAAAGTAAAAAATAATTATATCAAATAGTAAGAGTGCCTTCCCATATTTGGCTCGATACACCTTTGGCTCGGTACAGAGTTGAACCAATAGCCTATGATATTTTAGCATAGAACACGATTTCCTGCTTCTTTGATAAAAACAAATATATATAACACACAATAGTTAGAGTTATATAGACGTACACGAAAACCTCCTCCTTTTTTGGAAGCACTAATACTCCCTAATTCTAAAGAAATATCACCTATATGTAATTGTGCTTACATATTATGTATGTAGAACTATACCATTAAAATAGTGTGTAAAACTTCTATTTTAAATATACTAGAAATTTATTTCGAAAGTACTATAATTTCATACCCCTCGTTTCATACGGTATCATGAAGACCAATATATACATATAATAAAATTCTAACTGAATCGAATCTGTACATGAAATGCTTTTTGGAAAATCTTATTGAAATAATAATTATCGATACAGAGGCCTAATCTATAGTTTTTATTTTCGTCTATCTGTCTGTCTGTGACCGCGTTACGAGAAAACTACTGGACAGATTTTTATGAAATTAATATTAACACGATGATAGTTGGTTATCCGGGTCAACATATAGATTACTTTATATTGCGGGAAAACATCTCTGAGAAATCTATAGGTACTAACCATTAAAATGTTTCTAGGGACGAACCCGAGCGAAGCGTGGGTGAGTCGCTAGTGTCATATACTTGTAGTAAATAAAAAATAAATATATCTTCATTCATAAAACATGTGCATCCTTGCCTTTTAAAAAGATAACCAAAAGAAAAATAAAACAACTGTAAAAATTCTAATGAGATTATATGTATTCATTATTTTGTACTATAAAAATAAATTTTCATATCTAATTTTACGAATGCGAAATTTAGGAATGAAATATTTTTTCATTCCTGGTAGGCTTTATGACGTACAAAATTAAGCTTTCTCGTACTTAAATTGTAAATTGTGACATATCCAAGGGAGCATTACTGGCGTGCGCCGCGTAAAATAGTAAAGTTTTATGAAAACAATATATTAAAGATAGAGATAGATTCCTATTTAAAAGATCTTCCTATTAAACTGCAGCAACGTTATGGGCACATACCTTCGGACGCACCCGAGCGAAGCAAGAGTAAATCACTAGTAATCCTTATATTTAATTCAATCTTTTCCTATTTTGAAAATACGTTTGCTTTTTAAGCTTAAAATGCAGATTCGATTGAGAATTTCTTAAGCCTGTACTAAAAGTATAAAGCCGAAGCGATGTTTGTTTTATTTTTTTGTTTTTTGAACGCGGTTGTCTCTGAAAGGACAAGTCTGATTTGTAAAATTGTTTTTGAGACTATTATCAATACTATAATAATACAGTAACTTGTATTGTATGTATTCAGCCCTTTTTAACGTCCCACTGCTGGGCACGGGCCTCCCTTCAATACGAGGGGGATCAGGCCATAGTCCACCACGCTGGCCAAGTGCGGATTGGCGGACTTCACATGTCTTTCGAAAACTTGCAAGGTTTTCTCAGACATGCTTCCTCACGATGTTTTCCTTCACCGTAAGGCAAGTGGTAATCATGTTAGAAATGATTCGCACATGAAAATATCAGAGGTGCGAGACCCGGGATTTGAACCCGCTTCACTCGGTTTTCCAAGCGAGCGCGTTACCACTGGGCTACCACTGCCTACAGTAACTTAGCGAAATCTATATATGAAATATTTTTAAAAAACAATGACTGTAACGTATTATTTATACAATATAGACCCCAAAACAATAGTTTTGGATTGTGTTTTCCTTTCCAGGAAACTTGTTCATCATTCAAAGAATATTGTGTGAGATGTCAAAAATTGAAAGTTTTGGCTTCGTAATTGATTTTAAAAATTTTCTTGGTGATATCCGCCTACCCACTAATTTTATTTGTGCCAAAGTTGATTGCCATATTATTTTTATCTTTAAAATGAATTATGAGATTTTATTTTTATTTTAAAAGTTGAATTGATTAGTATTTCGATTAGTACCTACTTAATAAATTGATAATGGTTCATTACATAAATTTGTTTTAAACTAAAAGAAATCGAAGGAATTTCATAATGAGTCTTCTATCCCCGCATGAGGCAAGTATCCCCCAAAGAATTTTTAACATGAGACAACTATCCGCCAGAGAAGGCAACTATCCCTTTTTGTAGAGGTCAAATAAAACAGCGTTTACTGAAAAACAATATTGATTGTGTTTAAAAAAATAAGTCACAAAGAAAGATTAAAGACCAATGTTTATACAAGGAGCATGTTGTAAGCAGATACTTAATTTTTGTGTAATTGAAGATTTTCAAAATGTAGGGCAACTATCTGGCTTTTACCCTAGTCTATGCTATACTACCCGACTACCCTACCTAGGGATGAACCCGAGCGAAGCGAAGGTGAGTCGCTAGTTAAATATATAATATTATTTATTTTTCATTTAAATCTATTAAAACCTACTTAAAGTAAATAATAACAGTGAATAATTGACCTGGAGTTTGTTAATAATACTTTTATGGCTATTGTTATTAATAAAACTAAAACATTGCACTACCTATACATATATATTTATTTTATTAATACAAAAGGTATTATATTATTATACAACCTACTCGTAGTAATGCACCTTGACGAAGCAAGGCTAAGTCGCTTGTAAAACATTAAATAAAGCTAATACCTGCTATCCCTATTTTCTGTTACATTGCAAATACGAGTCATTAGGTAAATGTAAAAGACTTTACAATACTTATCGTGAGCTTAAAAACCTCAATCACTGCTTAACTGGCCTTCGCAGAAGCCTCTTATAGAAAAAATAAATTAAAGATTTCCTTTAAAGTCTTCGACACTGAGTTCGAATGATTGGATAATAAAGTTGTTCGGAACTGTCTTTTCCATTATTATTCCTTTATATTACTTTGCGAACATTTCATCTCGTGAACAGTTTGTTCCGGAGGCTTTTAAAATCTTTATGGCCAATCTGGAGATTTAATTAAATTTCGTCCACCACATCCGTATTTCATGATAATTGGCGATTCTATAATCTGATTGTGTTCATCAAAAATATTATAAAAAATATACCATTCATAATATGTATCATACCATCGTATTTTCAATATATGTAAGTAGAACCTTACTTGAAGAAAATGTAAATTGAAGATGAAACAGAATGTAATGGATCTGCGCTTATAGCGCAACGTTCATGGAAACAATCTAGCTTATATAATAAAGAAACAAGTGCCTAATTAAATTTTTAAGATAGATATCTTAAAAATTTAATTATTATTAATAAATAAGTATTAAAACTTTAAGCAATTTAAACATTAAGCATTAATTGTCACATTCCTGGCCATTTTTGAAGGGCAGGGTTTTTAATGTGACATATCATATAATTATTTCTCATACTTTATGCCGTTTTTGACATTGAATTTTAAACTATCCATTAATAACGATTATATTTTTATCAATATACATCCAGTCGATGCATCGGTCAGGGCTAGCACTATTACTAATTGCATCTCATAAGGCTGTTCTACCAAAGAGTCACTTTATTTATTGAAAATACTGATATACATATCTGATTAAATTACAACTTTTCAACGACGGCATCTTTGGCCACTTGCGCTCTAGACGACAACGGCCGCGACCACGACCATGACCTTTAGATGGTTGCTACAATGGACCATGGTTGCTATAACCATGGTCTCGGTCGCGTTCACATAGTTTTTATGAGCCATTATTTTGCTTAAATTGTATTCTGATGCGATGCAAAATACCTTAGAACATATTATTAAACGTTTTTGCCATCAAAGAAAATTGACTGTTTGATGTTTTTACGCATCACTCGTGAACGATAAGAAGGAATTTTCTGATTTTTTTTAAAGTACAGAGACCAAAAGTTCTAGATCAAGACCATATTTAAATCATATACCCTTAAATGAAATAATTTCAGCTAAACCAGCGAAGTTTTTTCATAACGCAAAATATAACCGCGGATTGAACTGCTGTATTACATAAAAGTTTTTAGTTTGTAAAACACAATAGACTTAGTTACTGAATCGTAATTAAATATAGAGCTTTTTAATAAATCTTAATTAAAACAAAATTACTATTGAATTATAAATTAATTAATACAGCCAATTTAATCGAAACCTTGCTACATTAATAATAATAAATGGTTGTAATTGTTTTAAATCAATGGCAATTTTAATATACAAAAAGTGGCTAGAGAACGGTACAGTATAATCTGTCTATGTGTTTATCAAGAAAACTATAAGTTCCACAAATAACAACGGGTTAATGTCTATAAATAAAAATATATAAATAAAAAATCCCTTATTATCTATCTACAAGCAAATTAATTTGTGTTGCGAGTTTTAGGCGAAGTTTTCTTCTTTAAATTTTGCTATTATTTTCCCCACATAATCGAATCTTGGACTGTCTCTTGTGTGACTATTATATATAGAAGTCATTGGTCTACCAATCTTATACTATGCCAAAGTTGTTTTACAGCGTGTAGGTACTTTTTTAAATAGCGTGTAACTACTGTTGCACTTAAGAATGAATGAAATTCAAAAAAAAAGTATGTTTTAAAAAATTCTAAAGATAAAAACGGAACCTTTAAAACTTATTCTCTTTTTTCTGTCAATTCTGTTCGTAAGTCACAACAATATTTTTAAAATATAGTATTCCAACATTGGACTCAGTATTTAAAGATTCACATATGAGATTATATATAAATATAAGCTATTTAGATATATTTTCTACTTTAAGAGATGCTTAGCTTTCGACTTTGATTTGAGTATACACTCCAATAAAATTGCCTACAAAGTCGTCTTTATAGAGAGTGCTTGTACCTGTCTCATAAGAGTTCTTTGCCAAGAAAGGTAGAGACGTGGATATCTAAACAAGTGTTTATCTTAAACATGTGTACATAATACATATAATAAAGTTGTTGTTTTTCAAAAACTAAATGTAAACTTTATAGATAGCAAAATTTTCCTTCTTTAATCTTTTTAAGTAAATATTTAAATAATATAGAGATGTACGCGATGTGCTTGAAATATTTATTTTATATGTACCATAGATCGTACTCTAATAAAATAAAGCTAATTAATTTGAACTCTTGATGCTTAGATAAGACGCCATACTACAATAGTTGAAGAATATAGATTTTTAAATCGGACAAGTGCACGTATGGCTTGCATAAAGAGGTTTCCATAATATTAAAATATTATGTTTTATTTTTTTATCCTAAAATAGAATAAAAGAATAAATACAAAAAAGAATAAAGACAGCACAAATAAAGTACTTCATAGTATATTACTATGAGAAAGAAAGGTGATTTTGCTGCTGAACTTTGGAAGCCCTATTATCTCAAATTTTTCAGAATTTTGTAAGACATACTTCAACAGTTAGACAAGAGACGATTTTTTCCCCTCTCATTTACACGTATGGAGCATCACCCCTATTTATCTATCTTCTATATAAATAAAAATCAATTGTCAAATGTATGGAAGCGAATTACTTCAGAACAGCTTAACCTATATGACTAATTCTTTTTTGTTGTGTGTGTAACTGTCAGGACAAGATTTGTATGAAAGGAATGGTTGAAAAATTGTACAGAAAAGTGAAAAATTTGGGTTAAGGATTTGGGCTAAACATCTCTATATAAAAAAGTGAGTTGACAAATTGACGTTCCGTTGTTCAGTTTCTTACATTGTTTTATCTGTTATATCCGAGAAAAAAAAATGTTGTTTTAGTTGTTTTGTGAAAAAAATATATTATTAAAAATACCTGCTATTTTAAAAAATACCAGCGGCTGTAACTATTAAGTGCAGACCAACTATTAAGATAAGTGATAATCTGTTCTATCATCACAATAATATTTAAAAAAGAAATTGTCAGTTTTGTCTAAACTAAAAAATCTTGATTAAGTATTATAATAATATGAAACGTACATGAAATAGGATATTTACTTTTCATAAAAAGTATGTTTATCTTTAGCGTTTAATGACTTAGATATGAAAAAAAATATAATTTTGTAACTTTAGGTCTCCATAGCTTTTAACTCCTTCATTTCCTAAATATCTTATATATTTAGACTCCCTATCATCTTTCCTATCTAAAAATATCACCCACTCCACCAGACCCTGCATCCCATATACTAAACATGTGCTATGCTAGCAATTGAACGCGGATAAATACTCCATTGGTTCATCTTACTCCTCCATATTGTACGAACAAAACTTCAACTTTTTTTCATACAGAAAGTCCAGAGTTTTTTTCATACAGAAAGTCCAGAAAGTAGACTGTTATAGACCAACAAACAGATAGATCTATGAATGATCCTACTACAGTTTCGTTTTTCACCTATCTGGGTACAAATCTCTAAAAATAGCATAAAAATTATAGATGTTACATAATTATACAAGATTTTTTTTCCCGCAATTGAGTTTTTCATATAAAATGTTTTACCCTTTTCAATATTTGAAGATGGTTACATTGAATTTCTGACTCAAAGTTAATACGTGAAGCGAACAATAATGCGTACCCTCAGTTAACGCTCGAATGGATTAGGTAGGCTCAAAAGCTATTCGTAGCAAACAGTCGTATTTCGGTTTGGTAACGCATCTAAGTATTTTTAGTTTACATAACTTAAATATATAAAATTACTTACAAACAAATTGTATTTTCTAATTCTAGCAATTCTTCAGGCTATTTTGTCTAAAATAAAGACAAATGAAGATACTCAAAGTATGTCTATATATACAATGACCTCCTGACCGATCCCGCACACGGCGGCCAATCTCATTGAGACTAGTCAACCGTGCAGGAGATATTATAGTGCACAAGTGTACACGCAGACACAAATGCACTCTCTATTCCTGTCACTCTCATACTCTGGTGGGGCGACTACTCGACACGACCGGTGAGAGTTAAGGCGTTGGATCGATGGCTTTACGTGCTCTCCGAGACACGGGGGTGAAACACCGCCAACTTCCCAACTCTGGCCTATTACTGAGGATTACTATACAGAAAGACTCAATAACTAAACTTGGCCCGACCCGGTACTCGAACGTTTGCGCTATAATATGTAAAATGTGACAAAAATTACAAACGTCACAGAATCGAGCAACTTACTTAGCAAATGTATATAGCGCCAACTGTGCATAAAGCTTAGAAACTTATTAGCTATGGGATGAATGTCTCAAACATCAATAAAATTATAAAATTACGAAAATTCTATTTCAGTATTCATTATTTTATTTTCGTTTGCTAAGATATTTTTTAAATAAAAATATATTTAAATTCATGAACTTACACTTAACCAACACTTAGCCAGCGTGGTGGACTATAGCTTGATGCCCCTCGTATTGAAGGGAGGCCCGTGCTCAGTAGTGGGATGTTAAAAAGGGCTAAGTACCTAATAAAATGACTTAAATTTATATGATAATACTATGAGACAAAACATCTACTAATATATTATTTATATTAAAAATCCTTTATTCTAAGGATAATAAAAAATGGTTATTGCGGAAAAGAAGATAGAAGAAGAAAAACTTAATCTATTTTGATTCAGTACAGTATCGTCATAAAACTTAAGATAAAGCGCGGTCGAGACCTGGTAGAAGATAAATAAAACCATTCTTGAAAGAATACAAAGCACTGACATTCATATGCATTATTTACGCAGACTTTAACACTCTCTCATTCACAAGAAGTAACTTTAATATTCTCAGAGGTACTTAGCGAAGTCCCAGAGAGAAACTTCATCCTCGTCAAATTCGCATTACATTAAGATTTATAGAAAACGTTATGAAAAGTAACGTACATGGATTCTAAATAAAATTCTGTAAATTAAATGAAACAAATTGTGTTATTTTTAATAAACTTTCTTTTTACTATAGCTTTGCGGGTTATTCATTATAAGTTAACACACATTTTTTTATATTTAACCCCCGACGCAAAAAGAGGGGTATTATAAGTTTTACGTATGTATCTGTGTGTCTGACTTCGTAGCGTCCAAATGGATGAAGCGACTTTAATTTAGTTTGTTTTGTTTAAAAAGTGACTTGATCGAGTGTTCTTAGCTATAAATCAAGAAAATCCATTCAGCCGTTAGCAGCCTATCAGCTCTTTTCTACAGTAAAAGGATATGAGCTACTTCCACAGATCTAATCGATCCAAAACTTGGTATCCCGTTACTTCAATAACATTGCAACGATAGTGTTACCTTGGTCTGATGCTGCAGCGTCACCTGGAATCTGCAAAATACTTAGCTCTATACTAAAATACTGCAGAGACATCATGTTTAGGCTCATCGAAATGGCTTCATTGAATAGATTGTTGTGTGGGGGAGTGTTTTTTAAATTTTTAATTCAATTTTATTAAGTTATTGTGTATTCTTATCATTTTATTAATTCTTCATTTCTATTTCATCCAAAGTCTGGTATAGAAAGCTAAAGACTCTAGTATTCGAATATTCTTGATAAATTATTATGTAATTATATTTAATAGATTTTACCACAACACTTAATTGGATAGGTAATCTACAGTCATTAAATAATAATTGTTCCTGATAATAAATAAATTAATAAAATAACTTTGCTTAATTAATCGAATTATTTTAAAAGAAATTGAATTATAATAAAAGACTTTTAATAATAATTTAAAAAAAAAAAGGCCTAACGTTAGGTATTTTTAGAATATATTTAGAAACTTACTAATTAATGTTAAATTTCAGCTATCCATATGTTACCAACATATTCATTTAATTTTATTTTATTATTTGTTTTATTAATTAATTTATTTATTTAATATTAATAAAATATCGACCTGAAAATTTAAGATTTGAAATATAAGATTACAATAGCTAGGTACTTCACTTCCTTTCTAATATTTTTAAAATATTTTTTCGTAAATTTTTATGGAAAGTTCCATTAAAATTTTAAAGCTTAATATTTTGCATAGCTCAAAATAGAATAATTTGTATTACGCTTAGACGTATTTTATGTCAAAGAAAAAAATTATAAAAAGTACTACTGATTTTGTGCACGCAATTTTGCTATGTTAAAAAGATACATTTCTCTACGAAGTTTTATAAAAGAATGTGTGCTTAGTTATGGTTCCTAATTTGGCGCAATTTTTCCTAAAGCCACAGTAGTCATCTATTTGCCTCATGTCAAGATTAAGCCCATGAACTTAAAATAGCTAGATAAGCCCTACACTATTTTTTGAGCCATTAACCAAGAAAATATTGAAACAAAATAAATGTACTTTTAAAAAAAGAAAATTTATAAAACATGTCATTCAACCATCTGAATTATGAATTATGCAGGATGTTCGAGAAACATTTTTCGCAATTTTCACTCTTATACGTTTTGCCCATCGAAGAGGAAAAACAGGAGATTTGAGGCGATAAAAATGCACAGTCGACTGAATGGCGTTTCTTTGGTCACGTTCAAAGAATAAGCGGTTCTTTTATAAAGTAGTTACCCATTTAATATATTAAAAAATGAAGTTTTTTGTGCATGCTCCCATTAGCTTGTATTTAATAAATGTTAGATTGTTTAGATTTTCTAATTATGTGCCGAACAGGAATAGCTTATGATTACGAGTTCAAATTCCATGAGAAGTGTTTTGTTATATTTTTATCTCAGCTTAGTCCAAGACTAGTATAATATTGTATGATCTGTGGTTCAAGTTTAAACTACTCATACTCAAAAAGAAAGTAAAAAATACGGATAGCGTCTAAAATAAGAACATGATAAAAATGATAACATAAACAAGTCTACGAACTAATTACGTTTACGACAGTGGGAGAACTAAAAAAACCAATGTCTTTACATAATTCTTCAATTAAAATTATTTTAAAATAGTACATGTAAACTTAATACTATAAAACAATAGTAATCGATGTTAGAGTCACATATTGAATGAAAATCTCTTATTATAATCGGAATAAGTATATTAGATAATGAAATGCTGAAGCAAAGTCTTAATTTAGAGGCACACGCGTAGTGGTGACTGGTGATGGTGCGCGACCTCAGTAGTTCTCCGCTAGGCAACGCATGTGACATACATGAGATGCTGAGATGCTGATGCAGTCTTAATTTGGGGGCACACGTGTAGTGGCGACTCGTGACTACTACTAAAAATAACAAGTTAAAATTAATAACAAAAGACAACATCGAACTTTGTCTATTAATTAGCTTATGAACAATATCTCCAAATAGTTTAGAACAGTAATTAGTTTTACCCAGATCAGTGTTCAGGCTATCGGATAAGGGCTGAATTAAATCAATGCTATATTAGAAATTGCTATTTAGCAAGTTCAATGAACTTTTGTTTTTATAATTTTAGGAAATATCACTGTTGCAGATGATCCACAGCAAAAATATATTTGGAACCGAATGCTGGTATAGTATTTAAATAAAAATGCGATCAATATGGATTTTTCCATCTGCCTAAAGTTTTTAAGACCTAATTTATCTAATTTAAATTTACATTTCCTACAAAAGTACTAGGATGATAGCATAGCATTTAATTCATATAGTTTATACTTTAACAATATATTTTATTCCGGCTTAGATATAAATGCGGCTGTTAGAATTTACAACCACCACGCACATCTTGAAAGTGCGGCTCCACAAAGCAACGCAATTAATGACGGTCACTGAATTCTCGAAAAAGTAATTGCATTGAACTAAAAATAAAATCATTTTATATCTTTCCATTTTATTTTTATTTACAATTACAATAAATATTTCATTTCTTTATATGTTATTCTTAAAAATAGTGCTAAATCGACAAAAAAGATTCACAAATCCCTTTGAAATTGAAATAATATGAGAGAATCAGTTACAACACACCGAAAAGTTTTATTTTTGTTTTTGTTTCCTCGAATAATTTAAGCCAAATAAAATTCCACATTTACATAGAAATTTATTGCTATGAACTTTGTTTCGAGTTTGTTTTGCGTCATTTGTTACTGAACAACACAAACAGTTCTGAGGCTGTTCTTTTCATATTAATAAAAAAATGTACGGAAACTAGCTACTGACATAATACTTTCTTAGATTTACCCGAATATTTGGCATTTTAAATAAAACTATCTTTTCGGATTATTTTACGGATTTATTTTAATTTTTAGTTCTCGACGTTTCGAATACTTTATACAACAATCATGGTTACAGGCACAGAACAAAAACACTCTAGGAGGTTACAGGAGAGACTAAGAAGAAGAAGCAAAATTTGTTCGTTTATTTGAACGCGCTAGTCTCAGGAACTACTAATCCGGTTTGAAAAGTTCTTTTTGCATTAGATAGGTTATTGAGAAAGGCTATACATATATTATTATTTTTTTATGAGATTCAGTGACAAACGAGCAGACAGACCACCTGATGGAAAGCAGTACCTGTCGCACATAACACCTACGGTTCATGCACTTAGGTATTAAGTAACAAAAATGCAGAACCATAGGTGCGTTGTCACTGTGAGGACTAAGATGATATGCCTCTTGCCTGTAATTGCGCTGGCTACCTTATCCTTCATACCGGAACACAACAATGCAATCATTGTTGCTTGGCGGCAGAAAAAGATAAGGGAGTGGTACCCATCCAGTCGGACTCCTCAGGCTTGACAGTGTCCTACCACCGGTAATCATATAATATACAGTCTATCTATTCCATATTAACCGTTTAAACGTACCTATGAACCCGACTGAAGCGAAGGTGAGTTGCTAATGATTTTATAATCCGATTAAATTTGTCATTTCAATAAATTTTGTAAAATTTCTATCCTTCTACGATAGAAACCACCCATCCATGTTTTGACAGAAGTAAAAAACATAACATCATATGAACTCTTACAATTTTCGGGAAAATTGTGTATCAACCTCATACGAGTATATGTATATTTAGTTAACGTTTCTCGTAGGTAAAGGTATATTTTGACTGCCACTTTGTATATGTAAAACTCGTACGCCAAAATAAAACATTTCCTCTTGGGAGCTGCTCTAAATAAGTATGTATGATATATGCAGATTGTAATTTGTAACTCCGCTCAACCACGTCATGAACTTTTGACTATAGAGCCCTGGTTTTTGTACCTTTTTTAAAACAGAATATTAAATTATTTTTGATATTACACCCATGCCACTTCAAGGAATATTAAATTAAAAGTTATTTGATGTCATAAATCTATTATCTAGTATAGTATTATATGAGCTGTGCTATTATCGTAAATACTAAAATAACAAGAAAGTAACAAGACTTAAATATTTCTATAAGAGCAAGGAATTGTCCAGTTCAGTCTCACTACTCTATAATTATAAAGTAGGTAATGCGTTCTCGTACTAATCTAATCAAAGAATAATAAATGCATTTGCATATGCATTTGCATATGCATTTACATATGCATTTGCATATTTAAGCCATTCTCAGCGGTAATAGCATATTTTACCTAAGATCTAATTATGATGCGTATTATCGGTACATTTACAATATTTTTGCGAGCACAGTGCACTGACCCTGCGCTCCGAAATGCGCTAAAAGTGATAATATCGCGAATCCGATCAAATTTAATAGTCACAAGTAATTAAAATTCTAAAATATGATTATAATAACAAATCATTAAGCATAACAAAAAGATATGCTTTCTAAGTCAAATATTTCTAAAATAAACAAATGAAATACCGCATCTGTCTAGACCGTTTTTAAAGTTCGGTACCTATTTTTTTATTTCAATAATACGAAAATTCGGTGATATAATTTTTAAATTAAATGCTTAGTAACAATAATAAGCTAGGTATATAACGTATTATATATAACGCATATAATATGTAACGTTTATAATAAAGTTAACAAAAAATGTCAACGAGAATGACACCATTTTGCCGCACAAAATTGCAGCGATGTTTTTTAGTGTACCTATTATCTATTTACTAATTGTATGATGATTTTGAAATGAAAAATCCACAGATCTCGTGGCTGCCACGACCTTCGAATACATTGAAAATGAATCTGCCAAATGAACTAAATTAAATTTTTAACATATTCATTACTAGCAGAACCCGCGGTATCATCCGCGTTCAATCTCCAAAAAAGTCTTTGGCTTTATGTTATAACTAATGTATAATTTGATGGCTGTAATATTTTCAAATGTGTGAGTATGATTTTGACTCGCACATCGAGAGTTCCGTACCGCCGAATATACGCCGAATCTCTAGTATCTTATAAAAAAGATATGAAAACATAATATGCATACAAAAATAATATCGGATAAAATGTAAATAGTCAGTAAAATGTAAATAAAAGTATATATTCACTACTCATAGTTAAACCTAAAACCAAAAAACATTATTAGGTAATAAAACTTTTCAAAAATTGAAACTAAAATTAATTTTGATAAAACTAATAAACACAAATAGCATTTTCAATCATACATTCACAATAAGGTAGCTCGAGCTTGAATTGCATTACATTAGCATTGTTGTGAGGTACCATTGTGGTGGTTGTAAAACATGGCTTTTGTAAACCACCCACACTCTGAAGCAACTCGCTAACAGTAACAATATGTACCGTACCGCATTGCTATTCTATGATATTCAGAAAATTAATTATTTTAAGTGCTCTCTCTGCCACCTTCGTAGATTGAGAGATTATAAACCTAACCAAACTAATTTAAGAGAGTTCAATTATAAATTAATTACGTTTGTGAATACGAATTTAAAAAAAAATAGTTAAGTACGAGTCGTAAAATTCACTAGAACTTAGTTAACTAAGCTGGCCCTTAGACAATCCACTTGTCTAAGGGTCTGCTTAGTTAACTTTACTACTTTGTTAGTTTACTTTTTAAAATCAATATCGGCAATAGAAAATTATAAGCTAGCCACCAGACTAAAGAGACAATTTTTAACATCATAACAATAAGTATACCTACATACATTCTCGTATATAAAAATTCCAAGAGCCCATAAGAATAATAAAAAATGTCATTAATCAGACGTAGAATGTATTCGTGTTTTTATTCGATAAGCCGGCTGCCCGCGTAGATACGGCTCTGAAAAGATCACCTCCAAAAAACTTTTACCTGATACTAGTTTTTCAATGGAATAGCATTTCAGCATTGCGACGCGAAAACTTTATTGTAATCCACAGCCCTTCTTCACATCCTTTTTAAAGAATAATAATAAAAATTCATAATATATGGATATATATTGGTATATTGTTAATACTTTTCCTATATCAAAAATACATCCATATTCTTATGTACATATTATACCTACTTGTATCTATCTTCTATTCTAATGTTATGAAGAGGAAAACTTTGTTTTTTTGTATCGAATAGGCTCCGAAACTACTGAATTGATTTAGATAAAATTTCGTTAGAAGATAGTTGGAGACCGTAGGAAGGACATAGGATAGTTTATATCCCGGAAATCATCCCTTAAGGGGGTGAGTGTGGGGATGAAAGTTTGTATGGGAAAGTAACCTAGGGACGAACCCGAGCGAAGCGAGGGTGAACCGCTAGTCGTGAATATATTGTTAAACAATGAAAAGTTATTAATCATCATTTTATGTCAGTTGACTTCTCGTATTATTGTCTAATGTCCTATAGACCTTTTGCGAGACTTAATGAAAATCAGTAAATTTCAATTTCATTTTCTGTTATTTAAATGTTAAAAGCGTACCGTGATGTAATGAAGATTGCAGAGATGACTAAGCTCAAACATCCAGCATCAATCGTTTTCAAACAGTGCATAATATGCTAATAGCACTTGCATATTTTAAGGAGTTTTATAATTTCTTTAAAAGTTAAAACATTGCATCTAAAAAATTTACCGAACAAACATAAAGACGGAAAAAATTAGTAATCGGAGCATTGCGCATCTATCGATTTTAATTTATGCTATTACTATATTTTTTTTCTATTTCTATTAGAGTAAAATACAGTGTCATTTTTATTTTATGCCTTTTATAAAAGTATGGAGCATGCAATTAAGGCGTTCAATGTAATATAGCGTGCAATGTTAAATCGTGCAAATATTCTCGTCCAATTTAACCGTTTAGAGTCTAATCGTACGTACGGAAATAGGCCACTTATTCACTTAAATCCAACTACCGATCGAAATGACACAGGTCAACTGATGTAGATGATGATTTTCGAGATGAGTTAAAAATTATTGTCACATATTTTATTGATCCTGTATCAAAAAGTAACTATTTCCAATTAATGGGACACGCTTTATAAAAAAATGTACTTATACAATGTAAGGCAATGGTAGCTCAGTAAAGCGCTTGTTTGGGAAACCAAGTGAAGCAGGTTTAATCCCGGGTCCCACCTCTGATATTGTCATGTGTGAATAATTTCCAATATGATTACCACTTGTCTTACGGTGAAGGAATACACAGTAAGAAATCCTGATATCTCTTAAACTCAACTCTACCTAGATCTCAGATACTCATATCTTTCAAAATCTCTCAAGTTTTCGAAAAATTGTGAAAACCTTACAAATAGGCCAGTGCAGTGGATTAAAGGGAGGCCTCTCGTATTAAAGGAAAGCCAGTACCCAGCAGTGGGATATTAAAAAGGGCTGAATACAATATGAGTATCTCAACAACCTATATGGGTACATTAACTCGCGCAACTTAAGTGAAACTATGGTATGTATTTATAAAAAAAATTTAGAAACTTGTAAAAGAAGCCGATCTTGAATTATGCGTAATAAAAGAAGATCGATGTTTTTTTTTGAAAAAGGCTTGTTTTACTCTAACATTAGCGTTCCGCACTTAAATATAACGCAAGCAGTAAATAAATAAAAAACTTGTTAAACATTTTCTTATACAAAAAATACCTACCTAATCACAAAATAAGAACTATTTACCAATCTTTTAATTTTAGGTGAAGCGTACTTCGCTGCAACAGAATTGGAATCTAATAACTAATTTCCAATGAGTACAGTTAATACATTCGAATAGGATTCAAATTCATCGCCTCTGGTTTAAAAACATAGCAAATCACAGACTGATACTGAATAAAAATGACTAAAAAAGTCTTTTTCATTAAAATCATCATTTAATATTTTTCCTTAATTTGAACTGAAAAATATACATTAAAACTGTTTTCTGTTCTTTAAACAATTTTTAAGTTACTAGTGGTTTTAGTTAGCTAGTAGCAGCCGAAAATGGACACTATATATATAAAAACTTTTTAAAAAATAATAAAAACCGACTTCCAGGCACTGAAAAGTAAAAAATAACTAAACGGGGGTTTTCATTTAGAATAGATACTTAACCAGATTTTTTCGAAGTCGGTGTGCTTTGATTTGTATTGGCTGGCATTGTATTGGTTGGTATTTTATTTTTCCATTTTTAGTGTAGACGTATCATCAATACAAATTAATAAAGCCGAAACACCAGGTAATTGCTGTAAATCGTTGAGGAGTTTCCTCGACTATCTTTCGGGTCCATCATCAGATCGACTCCAGACCTTCATTAAATAGTAGTGCTTTAAAATACCTAATGAAAATGTTAACAAACGCACTAGTCGCCGCTACAATTTTCGAAAGTTCCCCTCGATTTCTCTGGGATCCCATCATCAGATTCTGGTTTCCTTATCATGGTACCATTCTTGGGATATCTCCTTCCCAACAAAAAAAGAATTCTCAAAATCGGTTCATAAACGACGAAAAAATGACCGAACAAACATAAAAAAAATATATATATATAAAATATATATACGGTCGAATTGAGAACCTCCTCCTCTTTTTGGAAGTCGGTTAATAAAATTTAATAATAAACTAGACAAACAAAAAAAATGTATCCCAAGGCAACCGTACATATTTCCGGGATAAAAAATAGCCTATTTGTTATTCTGATGTATAAACTATATTATTGTAAAGTTTCATTTAAACCCAATCAGTAGTTTTGTGTACTAAGATGTATAAGTTACTATAATTTTTTAACTATCCCACGAGAACTCTTTAATTTTCCGAGATGAAAAGTATCTAAAATGTTGACCGAGGATATAAGGTACTACCATACAAAATTTCATTTAAATCGGTTTAACAGTTTCGGAGATTAGCCCGTACAGCAGACAAACAGATAGAGAAACAAAAAATTTGAAAAAAAACTGGATTTGTTCGATTCCTCTTCTTACATCCCCCGACTCGGTTTTCAGCATTTTTTTTTTCTATGTACAGACATTCGACCTCTACAGTTTTATTATATGTATAGATTATAATCCTTAGGTCTAATCAAACCCTGGAACTAAGACTGCCCGATATTTACGTCGTCGCTTTGCACTGAATACTAAAGTGACCATTTATTTGAACAGTATCTGCTAAATCAAATATGCAAATAAGCCTTTAGCTATCAACATTGGGCCTAGTAATATCCGTGCAGGCAATATACATTTTGATATGCTCGTTCGAAATGAATACAGGACTTGGTCAAAGCTGGCTTTTACAACCTATTACTACGGTTCATGAATCATGTTTCAATAAACGGTAATATAGATCTGACTGTAATGAATCTTATTACAAAAATGTAGTAGATTCGTATATTGCACAAGGTTATTTTTATATGTACATATCTATACATATAATAAAATTCTAACTAAGCCGAATCTGTACTTTAAATATTTTTTGGAAAATCTTATTGAAATAGACATTATTATCGATGCAGAGGCCGAATCTATAGTTTTTAGAATATTTGTCTGTCTGTCTGTCTGTTACCGCATCACAGAAAAACCACTAGAGGGATCTTGATGAAATTTGGTATGATGATATCCGGGTCAACATATAGGATACTTTTTACCGCGGGAGATTATCTCATTCCCACGGGAGTACACGTTATAACACAACCCAAAAAATATTTATGATCAGAATTTCTTAAAACTTGGTATTAATGCTCTTCAATACAATAAAATAAATACGTGTTTTAGCGTTTTTTGAAATTCATCCCATAAGGAGATAAAATAAGGAATGAAAATTAGTATGAAACCTACCTTTTCAAAGTTTTTTTGTTATAGTTTTAGCGCGGGCGAAGCGGTTTTGCTAGTATTTAAATAAGCAAAAGAAAAACAATTCATAATCTTTTTCTTTTTTGTTTTTTAACTGATTTTCTTTTCTTTTTTTTTTGTATAATACCTATTGAAGAGCTTTAGTATTATCAATAAAAAAAAATATTATGCTCGAATTTCAACCACTAGTCACACAAGTCTATTTAATTTATTTATCTTGTGTTTGGAGTATTTTACTATCTTCATTAATTAAGTACTAGTTAATAAATGAATGTAAAAGAAACAGACACAACTACACGTAAATAAAATAAATAAATATGTTGGGGCATTAACACACAACACAATCTAGTTCCATGGTAAGCTACGAAGCTCGTGTTATGGATACCAGATAGTTGATATACTACACATATATAACTTTAAATACGTATATATTATAAATATAAACATCCATGACTGGCGTCTAAACATTCGTACTCATCACACAAATGAATGCCCCCAGCGGGATTGGAACGCGCGACCGCTGGCACAGCAAGTAAGTTCACTACAAACTGAGCCAAACGTGTAGACAACATTGCAGAGCATAGGTACCAAAATTAATATTATACATAAATACATAAATATTACATATATAAAATATATACTATGTTAATTTATACAAGCTTATAAATAAATTAAATTAGTTTTGGCCTGTGTTACATAATATAATACGTTCATTTCGTGTTCATTACCTAAAACAAATTACCTACTGTACGAACGTGTGCCTCTGATATACATAAACTAATTTACAAGTAATTAGTGCTTTTTAAGTTTATTATATTTAATGAATTCTTCATTTTATTTAAAACACTTCATTACAGTTAGTAGAGATGTTAAATTCCAAGATTTAAATACAATTTATAAACTAATTAATATAAATAAAGCCAAACAGTAGTTATTATCAGATTCTCCAATTTTGGTAATAAATTAATCATGAGACAGTTCGACCCTCATCAAAGTATTCGCTACCAGATATGTCACATTGATTGAGAGTTTTTGATTGTATAATTTTGCTTTTGTAAGCTTGTTATAAATTAAATTTTTCTTAAAAATATTAATTTTCCTAGAAAAATAATAAAATAAAAATAATGTGAGCTTAAATTACTATACTGTTTATTCTTTTATATTTTTCCGAGACAAGGAAGAGTTATATAAAGAGTATGTAGAATAATTGTCCATAATATTTAGAAATAAACATTAAGGAAATTTAAACTTAAAGTCATATTTGAGATTATTTATCAATATGAAGAGAATAAAAATTATAGAACATTTATAAATTGTACATTATTCTCCTTTGAAAAGGCAATTGTAGTCCAGTGATAACGCGCTCTCGCTAACCGCGAGAAGCGGGTTTAACTCCTGGTCTCGCACCCATGATATTTTCATGTGCGAATCATTTCCAACATGATTACCGTTTGCCTTACGGTGAAGGAAAACATAGTGAAGGTTTCCTCACCCTATATGTTTTAAATAACCTAGCAAGTTTTTGAAAAACATGTGAAGTCTGCCAACCCGCATTTAGCCAGCGTGGTGGATCTATGACCTGATCCCCCTCCTGTATTGAAAGAAGGCCCGTGCACAGCAGTGGGACGTTAAAAAGGGCTAAATACATGCTTATCCTAATTATGTTCATATACGAATTCTAAATCACTTACCTTAATACGCCGATGTCACACGTCACGCATGACATAAAATATCTTTATACATAATGTATTTAAATTTAATATCCTCTGAAATAAACCATCTCGAATCATGCATCGTTTCACCGTAGATTTCTTTTACGACACGACGCATTAATCATTTCGCCTCATAATAATCGTTGGAGCGAATATTTTAAACAATTTACGTAAAGAGAATCTGCGTCACACATTCCATTTATGATTTTACGGTACCTATCTTAGAATTAAACGTATTTTCACTTAAATCTATCTATACTAATATTATAAAGCTGAAGAGTTTGTTTGTTTGTTTGGTTGAACGCGCTAATCTCAGGAACTACTATTCCGATTAAAAAAATTCTTTTTGCATTGGATATCCCGTTAACTAAGGAAGGCTATAGGCTATATATCATCCCACAACACTGTACGGTTCCCGTGGGATAGATTTCTTTTTGTCTAGAGACGAATCCGAAGCGAAGCGAGGGTGAGTCGCTAGTTAGTTATAAATTTGTAAATTTTTTGTTGGTTTGTACACAGATTAGTTTTGATGTGTTTGTAGGTTTGTTGCATTGTCTATATTTCACGTAACTGCTATCTATGGATGGAGAAAATTACGAAAAACTCTATCTTCTACTACGAATCTTTTTACCCAGGATTGAAATTAGTATTTGGCACTTTTGATTAAATCGACTATATCTATACAGATAAATAAAATTGGAGTGTCTGTTTGTAATATTAAAATAACCGCTTTTTACTAAATGCAAATGGATGTATACACGGTACATATAACAAAACAACATTTTTTACAATTTTTGTCTGTCTGTCTGTTTGTTTGTTCCGGCTAATCTCCGAAACGGCTGGACCGATTTTGATATAGCTGAGATATTAAATAAGTAGAAAGGTTTACTAGCGTACTTTAAAGGGTGCAAAATTCAAGAAAAGTTTCACCAATAACGATGGAAAAATTACTCTAAAAATTATTTAGAAGTCAAGTTTAGATACGTTTAAATTTTGAGACAATGCACATTGGGTTTCTAAGGCAAGTTTTTATTTTAAAAATGAAAAGTTGCCTTTGGTTTCTTCCCAAGACATACAGATGACAGATTTTATCTCTATATAATACAGAGGCTAATGAAAAATCTAACAAGTACTGAGGCAGCTGCCTCCTACACAAGTTTGACATGATAAAGGCACATTAGTTTTCAGTCGACATCAAAGAGCCACGTAAAGTATTTACTCACACTATAAGGAACGAAAAAGTACATTTTCGTATATGAAAATACATGACACTACTGATTTTTTTTACTGTAAATTGTATTTAGTACATACGTATTATAAGGTATTGTATTCACACTATTATTACAACGTCAAGCACATGTACATTGTACACTCTTCAGTAGACTTAATTGTTTAACAAAGTCACCTCTCTAAGCACTATTATATTAGCATTGCTAATTAATCATTAATATAATTTATATATTTCCTCTTGGCTGGTAATTTGTAAACATTAATGTACATCAGTCGGGTACCTATCAATATATTACATTGGAAAGGTAACATCGAATCTCAAATTCGTGAAAAGATTACCTACGTAAAGCAGACAATAGCGTGCATTTTCAGTGAACGGTTCGCTGGGTCGAGGAAGGCTCTCAATGAAAATTCGCAGCAAACGTTCAATAGAAATTGTGTCAATAGCTGTCATATTTCACTGCATTTGTAATGCACAGGAGATTTTGCCAGGTTAACAGCACAACAATTAAATAATATAGAAATCTGCCACTCGTCGTAATTACAGTTGCTTTTTCCATATGTAGATAATATCAATCTTTTTCCATACTAATTTTTACACGTTTTTTATTAAGAAAGAAGATTTCATTTACACTATTAAAAGTATACCAGGGCACAGAATACGGGAAAAGAAACAATATTATACTTAATTAATGAAGAATGCGAAAGTTTGTATGTGTGTATGTTCGTTTGTTAGTCCTTGAAGCTGAAATAGCTAGATTGATTTGGTTGAAATTTATTACACAGATGAACTTAAGCTACTCATAGTCTACTGTCAGATACCTAGGGAGGCACCCGAGCGAAGTGAGGATAAGTCGTTTACCTAATTACTATAATAAAACTGTAGAGGTCGAATGTCTGTACATAGAAAAAAAAAATACTAAAGACCAAGTCAGGGGGATGTAAGAAGAGCAATAGAACAAATCCAGATTTTTTTCAATTTTTTTGTTTCTCTGTCTGTCCGTCTGTCCGTCTGTCCGTCTGTCCGTCTGTCCGTCTGTCCGTCTGTCCGTCTGTCCGTCTGTCCATCTGTCCGTCTGTCCGTCTGTCCGTCTGTCCGTCTGTCCGTCTGTCCGTCTGTCCGTCTGTCCGTCTGTCCGTCTGTCCGTCTGTCCTTCTGTCCGTCTGTCCGTCTGTCCGTCTGTCCGTCTGTCCGTCTGTCCGTCTGTCCGTCTGTCCGTCTGTCCGTCTGTCTGTCTGTCTGTCTGTCTGTTTGTACGGGCTAATCTCCGAATCTGCTGGACCGATTTAAATAAAATTTTGCATGGTGGTACCTTATATCCCCATTCAACATCTTAGATACTTTTCATCCCGAAAAATTAAAGAGTTCCCGTGGGATAGTTAAAAAACTATAGTAACTTATATAGCTTAATACGTAAAAACTACTGATTGGATTTTAATGAAACTTTACAATAATATAGTTCATACATCAGAATAATAAATAGGCTACTTTTTATCCCGGAAAATGTACGGTTCCCATGGGAAAGATTTGTACAATAATAAAACAGTAACTTGGCGAAATCTGTTTATGAAATATTTTTTAAAAACAACGACTGTAACGTATTTTGTATAGAATATAGACGCCAAAACAATAGTTATTATTTTTTTTGTCTGTTTGTCTGTATGTCTGTTTGTCTTTTGTGTATGCGCGATTCAAGTAAAAATCAATAAATCGATTTCAATGAAATTTAGTGAAATGATAACTTATTACACGAGTAAACATTTAAGAAACCTTTTACTTCAGGAAATTCTTTCTTTACCACATGAAATCGTCGTCCTTTTAGAAACTTTCCGCTGGCTAAATCTTAAGATAGACATCAAAACAATGTATAAAAAAAATGTAGGCCTTGAAAGGCCAATAGAAAAATCTACAACAGTATATGTCTATCTCTTAAGGTACACGCGCAATACCTGCTCTTATCTATACCTATAATAAAAGATATACAGATTTCGTGTCTGCCACGACCTTCGAGTACATTGAAAATGAATCTTTAAATGAACTGAATTAAATAATTATTAACAGAACCCGCGTTCAGGCTATAAAAAAAGTTTTTGGTTTTATGCTATAACTAATATAATTTGATGATTGTAATATTTTCAAATGTGTGAGTATGATTTTGACTCGCACGTCAAGAGTTTCGTACCGCTGAATATTGTGTTGTTTTTAACATAGCATTTATACACTAATCAAAAACTTTTACTCAATAGATACTTTAGTATTTCTTAAAGGTATTATGGAAAACCAATTTAATTTTAGCTATCGTAACTCAAAATATCCAGTATCTTAAAAGATATTTAACGTGTATTCTGCAAATTAATTTTCGTTAAAGTATTAAACAAGCTCCACTACCGCTACTTTTCGCACATTTTTCTACTCCATCTTTTAGAAGTTAGAAGAATAGAGTATAATGTACAACTCGCATACCTACCAAAAAAGTCGCATATATGTTTGCGACTGGCGAAGAGGACAGGCGAATAAGACATCTTATTCCCCAACAGGGCCGTCTTAGCCCATTCCGGGACCCTAGGGCACTCGAGAATATGGGGCCCTGTTGGAAAATAAAAAAAACTGACTATGTACGACGTGAACTCGCGCGCTTTGTTATTATCGACTCGAGATATATATAGCGAGAAACAGACTCGCATTTGATCAATTTTTATTATTACTTTTTATTTTATAGAGTTCAAACTGTTGGTTATAGCTACCCTACGCTACGAACCTAAAAAAAGTATAAAATAACAAAGTCATTTTTATGCTATAATTTAATATTTATTATGGTAAAATATTTTACTTCAGATTTCTATTATAGACCAATCGAAATGCGTTTATTTTTAGGAAAAAATAAAATATTGAAAACCTGAAGTTTTATGATTTTAAAATGTTAACAGGTATATAAGAAATAGAAATTCGTAAAATGCCCCCTATGCCCAGCTACCCCCGAGAAATAGGTACCATCAATGTATTTTTCGGGAAAAAACGGAAAAAAACGGTATCCTTAAGTTTTTAATTTGACGCTTATTATTTATACAATGTTATGTCGCCGTAAACATTCCAAATTTGCAATTTGACGAATCTAGTCGTGAAAAAATAAAAAAAATAAAAATTCACGTAAAGTGTACTGTTTTCTTTTGTAGTTTTTCCCGTAGAATCCATTTACGTTATTATTTTTTCGAACTTATCGATATTTTATTAATTTTTGATCGATTTTAGAGTTAAATTTATTGCTTTTTTAGAAAAAAATATAGATTTAAGGTAATTTCAAAAAGAAATGTAATTCATTCATAGTCTAATCTTGTTTATTCATTAGTTAAAAGTATAATAAGAAAACTGAGTAGATATTTACAAAATTTAGTCATAGTTTTGTTAAAAAATCATAAAAAAATGTTAAAAATGAAAAAAAAAAAATGTTGCTTAACTCTTTACGCCGATTTTTTCCTGAGATATTCGACTTTCAATGAAAAGGGATCCTTTTCTTTTTTTATCAATATATAAGCATTTAATAGATGCACAGTAGGTACATGTTAAAGGGTAATTTTAAAAATTTATCTATCACATTTTTTTTTCGAAATCGTTTTATATTAAATAGATTTTGGGGGAAAAACTACAACAGAAAATTGTATACTTTACGTGAATTCCAATTTTTTTTTTTTACGACTATTCAAATTGCAAAGTTGGAATGTTTATGGCGATATTATATAAATAATTAATAAGCGTCAAATTACAAACTTACGAACACCGTTTTTTTCGTTTTTTCAAATTTTTCTTTTTAAACGTTCTGACATGATATGCTTGGACGTGACGTGACACTTGGACGTGAGTTCTGGGCTCGAATCGACTTCTAAATTGTAGTTCTGATAAAGATCTGTGATAAACAAAAGAGTTGTAACTTGTAGCTTTTCTCAATAATTAAAAAAAAATTAAATATTATTTTTCAACTTTTTCAACTTTCTGGTATGCTCTGCTGGAACTTGGACGTGAGTTCTGGACTTTAATCGACTTTTACATTGTAGTTCTGATAAAGATCTGTGATAAACAAAAGAGTTCTGACTTGTAGCTTTTCTCAATAATTAAAAACAAAATTAAATAGTATTTTTATGTGTCGCTGAAAAGTGTCGCTGAAAAAAGTGTCGCTGAAACGTTTCGCTGAAAGTGTCGCTGAAAAAAGTGACGCAGAAAAGTGTCACTGAAAAGTGTCGCTGAAAAGAGTGTCGCTGAAAAAAGTGTCGCTGAAAAGTGTCGCTGAAAAGTGTCGCGATGATGATGATGATGATGATGGAAAAGTGTCGCTGAAAAGTGACGCAGAAAAGTGTCGCTGAAAAGTGACGCAGAAAAGTGTCACTGAAAAGTGTTGCTGAAAAAGGTGTCGCTGAAAAAAGTGTCGCTGAAAAGTGTCGCTGAAAAGTGTCGCTGAAAAATGTCGCTGAAAAGTGTCGCGGATAGTGTCGCTGAAAAAAGTGTCGCTAAAAGGTGTCGCTAAAAAAAGTGTCGCTGAAAAGTGTCGCTGAAAAAAGTGTCGCTGAAAAAGTGTCGCTAAAAGGTGTCGCTGAAAAAAGTGTCGCTGATAAGTGTCGCTGAAAAAATCAGATTATTTTTTACTACCGACTCACCCTCGCTTCGCACGGGTTCGTCCCTTAGAAAAGTAAGTAAATATTATCTATACAGATAAATAAAATTGAAGTGTTTGTAATGTCAAAGTAACAACTTTTTACTAAATGCATATGAAAGTATATATGGTACATATAAGAAAAAACACTATTTTAATTTTTTTTTGTCTGTCTATCTGTCTGTTTGTTCCGGCGAGTCTCCGAAACGGCTGGACCAAGGAGCTAATGTTGAAAGGAGTAACTTAGGCTACTTTAATTTTAGAAAAAGAATTAGGGTTCCGCTTAAAAAAATGAAAACGTACCGAGGGACGAATCCGAGCGAAGCGAGGGTGAGTCGCTAGTCCTTAATATTGATGATAACAATTTTTCGGCTAGCACCAACTTCGAAAATATCTGATTAGGTGTCTATAGTAAATGAAAACTCCCGTTCAGTTGTTTTTTGATTTTTAGTATCTGGGAGTTAGTTATTTTTTTTAATCAAAATGTATACAGACTAAAACCCCTTAAAAGTTATTATTCTGCCCTAAGTGGTGGGATACCGTATAGCAAATGCACAAAATAACAAAAATACAGCTGAACTAACACCACTCATCCTTTTTGAAGTCAGTCAAAAATTGCTTTAATATATAGCAATGACAGGAAGTGATAGTAGTGACTCACGGCAAATATAGGAGCTACTTACTTATAATAACGAAAGGGTTTTGAACTCAATTTAAAAAAGAATAAGTCATTTCTATTCATAGATCGGTTTATTCAATAATTTTAATTAATATTTCTGTTGTTGACATGAAAGCCAGTCAAATTTACAAAATGTTAATTATAAATGCTGGGTCGACAGATGACGGATAAAAGTGTCTCGCTTGGTAGTTTACGACAAGGAGTTATTTATGTTACGTCTCAATAGCTAAGTAAAGATGAGAAATATATATTTTATCACAATCCTACTAATAAAATATTTAGATGTTTTACTTATTTGTATTCAGCCCTTTTTAACGTCCCACTGCTGGGCACGGGCCTCCCTTCAAGACGAGGGGAATCAGGCTATAGTCCACCACGCTGGCCAAGTGCGGATTGGCGGACTTCACATGTCTTTCGAAAACTTACTAGGTTCTCTCAGACATGCAGGTTTCCTCACGATGTTTCCCTTCAAGTGGCAAGTGGCAAGGCAAGTGGTAATCAAGTTAGAAAATGATTCGCACATGAAAATATCAGAGGTGCGAGACCCGGAATTTGAACCCGCTTCACTCGATTTCCCAAGCGAGCGCGTTACCACTGGGCTACCACTGCCACTTAACTTATTTACGTAAAAGATATTGAACGGACTTAAAAAAAATAGAATATTGACAATAATATAGTGTTTATCGAAGGATATTAAAAAAACTAAGGGCGTGTCTGAGTGAGGTCAGGACGATCGCTAGTAAGTAATATACAGAATGTAGAAAGTGTTTGCCTTAAAATAGTACTCCTGTACCATTCTTAAGAATAATTATCAAAATAGTTATAAATCGATAAAGATATTTAATAAGAAATTGCCAAGAATGGGCACGAGACAAAACACCTTCCCTAAAAAATCGTCACAACTAAAATATCTAATTTTAATAGCATATTCTTTGTTTAATTAGGTCTGACAGATTATCCAGAGTTCAATATAAGTTTGTAGTTAATTAAAGATTAAGAAAAATATGAACAAGTATAGTAAAGTGAAGTAAAAATCTTAATCGTAATAGTAATAAAATATAGTGCTTATTTAAATTAAGTCGTTACACACATAGAAAGCGTTACAGAAATGTGAACTGCTCTTTATGGCTTTATATTGCAAGTGACATTGTATTAAGACATTGTATTAAGCTTTAATATCCGATACTAGAACACAAGGGCGAAACAGTATATGACAGCCATTTCGCATCATGTTATTCTACTCAGTTTTCACTCCAAAACTTTTAACACAAAATTTTAGCACGTCTCATTTATTTACTTATATAAAATGATAAAAATAATATTTTGAGGCCTTCTGTTTAGAAATTAAATTATTAAATTAATTGTAATAAATAATATTAATTAATAATTAAAGTAGTACATATATATATATATTAAGTGTTTTACGGAATAAATGTAAAAATTGCGTTTTTTTTTTCAAAAAAGACACCTATAGGTGTATAGATAAACTTAAACAGCAAAACCTTATTTAAATGCTAAATTTGATCCAAATCTAGTTAAAGCCGTTTCCGAGATAGGTACACGAAATATTATAATATATATAATAATAAATATTAATATATCTAAAAAAGTTTCTCGTTTAATATAAATAGAAAATTTTGGCAGCACCTAAAATTTAATATTCATTGACTGGCATTTATTTTATTTTAAAACTCGAAACTGGAGAACGACGTCTTACGTCAATATACTCGTAGGTTACTGACAATAAATTTATAGTAGGTGTATATTTTATAACGCTATAAGTCGCAACAAATGAAAACTCCTATGCTTTCATATGCTATAGCAATACTTTATAACTACTTTTGTCATTCATATGAGATGCATCCAACGACTACATTGATTCTAAAATAACGACAATGTACATAGATTGTATGTATTTCTCTACAATACAAATCAACGTTGTTCGTTGTTTTCTTGCAATCAAAAACGCGATTCAATTGAACAAATACTACTTTCGTCTTATGAGGAAACACATAGTAGGTATTAACTATTGTTTTTTAATTTAAGTCAAACTTACTTAACTACATATGGACTTTCAGCGGAAAATCCTAAATCTATATAATCAATAAAAGCATCTTGAGGGCAACCCTAATGGATAATTCTAAAAGATTTCGTCAGAAACAAAATAGGTTTAGTAATAACCTAGCGAGCAGCCTTTACTTCAACCAAGTTTTTGACTGAGCCTTATAACAAGGCGACAACGTGATATGCTTGCATAACCTAAAAAATGTTATTGTTCTTATCCAACATTCCATTTTATTAATAGATGTAAATTGTATAAGGTGGCTCTCTACAAGCGATATCACTTATAGGTATTAAAAAAATCATTGGGACAAAATACTGGCGTAGCGCATATTGTGGTCTTTTCCATATACATACTTTTGTTATTAACGACTAGCGGCTCACCCTCGCTCTGTCCAGGTCCCTACTTACATTTAAACGTTTAGTATAGATTTCTCAGAGATGAGATATTTTCCCGCAGTAAAAAGTATCCTATAATTAAACCAAATCGCCAGCTATCATCCAGTGGTCCAGTGGTTTTCTTGTGATGCGTTTCCAGACAGACAGACAGACAGACAGACAAAAATTCTAAAAACTATAGGTTCGACCTCTGTATATTCGGCCACCGATATAATGATTATTTCAATAAGATATTTTTTAAATTTTTAATGTATATATTCAACTCAGAATTTTATTATACGAGTATGCGCAGAAGATAGAAAATAGAGGTGATTGTAAAATGGCGCCGGCTAAATACCTAAATGTTTTTAACTAAAAACAAAAAATCATATAGATTAGACTACAAACAGAGATGTGATAAAGAAAAGAACAAATAAAATCGGCGGTTAAAGGACCACGAGTAAAATGTATACCAAAGCTTGTTGTTAATGCAATATGTGTTGGACACAAAATCTGTTTATGTATTTGGGACAAGTTAGGTTTGATTATATTTGCAGAGGACAAATGTTATGTGTACAATAGCCACAAATCACTTTGAATATAAACGATATAACAAGTTTTACAAAATTTACTGTTTCAAATACATTATTTGGTCAATAAATCACAATATGCCAATTATTGATATATGAAATTGTTTACTTCAACAGTTTCATGTCACATACATAGTACATATCTTTACTGTAATGATAAAATTAAATTCTCTTACTTATAATATCATATTTAATTATAAATTAATACAGCAATTTTCAAAAATATCATTCTCTTCCTTATTAGGTATTAATGCCATATATCAATGTCTACTAAAATAATTGTAATATTAAATTCGTTGAACAATCACATTTGTAATCATTATTAAAATAGCCTTAATATTGCACTACCTAAAAATCAGTACAAAACGTATTTCTTTTTATGGACAATGTACATATGTATGTATGTAGTATGTACATACATACATATATGTTTTTGCAACAGGATCTTACCAAATCTTCAAAAATCTACGTCTAGAAGATAGCACACTTGAGAAAGATGTTATTGCCTCCAAGTTATTTCAATGTTGGTTCAAAACTGTACTTTTTTATCTATATCTTTATATAAAATGCTTTGTCCTGACTGACGGATCAACGTACAGCCTAAACCGCTGATCGTAGAGACCTGAAACTTGGAGGTTGTGTTCTTTGTATGACGTAGGCATCCGATAAGAAAAGATTTTTCGAAATTCATCCCCTAAGGGGGTAAAATAGAGAATAAAAGTTTGTATGAAACACTGTCATATTTAATGTCCCAACAATGTCCCAACAATGTGAAATACACAGAAACTTGTATTTAGCTTTAAAGTAATAAAAACTTTTAAAAAAAAATGAAAACCGACTTTCAGGCACTGAAAAGTAAAAAATAACTAAACGGGGGTTTTCATTTAGATACTTAATCAGATAGATACTTAATCAGATTTTTTCGAAGTCGGTGTGCTTTGATTTGTATTAGCTGGCAAAGTTTTTATTTTTCCATTTTTAGTGTAGACGTATCATCAATACAAATTAATTAAGCCCAAACACCAGGTAATTGCTGTAAATCGTTGAGGAGTTCCCTCGACCATCATCAGATCGACTCCAGACCTTCATTAAATAGTAGTGCTTTAAAATACCTAATGAAAATGTTAACAAACGCACTAGTTGCCGCTACAATTTTCGAAAGTTCCCCTCGATTTCTCTGGGATCCCATCATCAGATCCTGGTTTCCTTATCATGGTACCACTCTTGAGATATCTCCTTTCCAACAAAAAAAAAATTATCAAAATCGGTTCATAAACGACGAAAAAATGCCCGAACAAACATAAAAAAAATATATATATACGGTCGAATTGAGAACCTCCTCCTTTTTTTGGAAGTCGGTTAAAAATGAAAAGGTAGGTATCTCTAAGAAATAATAAAACTTACACGAACGAGTTTCTTTCAGGAGTTTTTCTTAGTACTGAGGTATTTTTCTCGTTGCGGAAGTTTTGAATAAGTAATAAACGCCTAATAATTACTGAAATATTGGTAAATATTGAATAGATGAATTTTGATTTTGATTAAATTAAGTGCGAGAAAATTTAAGGCGCTAATATTTTACAACAATAATAATGTATTTTATGCAAAATGTTGTTACAGCATGACACAAGCAGACATTTTCCATAATTAGCATCGAAAATTAAAACCTCGCAAGTTCTTTTGACGTTCACTTCTAAAACAAGTAATAACTTGTTCACAATCTATGAATAAATTAATTTCAAGCCATGTTATTATGTATACGAAAATTTAAGGTTTTGTGCAACGTTATAATTGTTCTATTCACAAATTCGACACGACACAACCAGTAAAGGGTGTGCGTCCAAATTTCGCTTGATGTAGGTATTATATAAATTCACTAGTAACTCACCCTCGCTTTGCTCGGGTTCGTCCCTAGTTACGTTTTAACGTTTAGCTCAGGGATGAGATATTTTCCCGCAATAAAAAGTATCCTACTTATATGTTGACCCGGGTAACCAGCTATCATCATTACCAAATTTCATCAAAATCTGTCCAGTGGTTTTCCCATGATGCGGTAACAGACAGACAGACAGAAAGACAGACAAAAATTCTAAAAACTATAGATTTGGCATTTGTATCGATAATAAAGTCCATTTCAATAAGATTTTCCAAAAAATACTTAATGTACAGATTCGGCTTAGTTACAATTTTATTATATGTATAGATATACATTTCTACGTGTTGTTAAAAGGATAAAGTTTTTTTTTTATAAAAGAGATGAAGATTTATAATCCGGCTAAATGTTAGTATAAGATCGTGACATGCGTTTTCACGCAGCTGCACCGACGTCTTTTAATTTTACGTAATTACGCTCTGGTATATTGATCGAGTTCTCGTATCTTAGGCTCTTTATAATGTAAAAATAAGACCAGTAGATCCACGAATTAACTCATTCAAATAAGCAAACGAACGAATGAACGAACGTACGAACAAACGAACAAACAAACAAGTGAACGAACAATCAAACAAACAAACAAACTGTTCAACTTTATATATTAGTATTGATTTAATTCTCTACCTCATAAAATCACTCAACATCGAGGTACACCTAATTTAGTAACTTTATTTCATTTTTACGCTTCTTCCATAGCGAAAAAATACTCTCCTATTTAAGCAAGTATTTTGAAAAAACGTGTTATATATCGTTATTCTATACCGACTCTAGCTTAATTACCACGTTAATTGAATTTAATATGAAAAGCATACATAAAAACCGACCAAGTGCGTGTCGTGCCACACGCAAATTAGGATTCCGTAGTTGCCCATTACAATAATGCGGACTAAGAAGAGGGCTTTTTGTTTTTTTTTTCACAGTATGAACATTTAACGTTAACGGTTTAAAGTAAGTAACAAGTACATTTTATAAGTTGGCCGATTATTACTCGTAAACTTCTAAAGCCTACTTAGCTGTGATAGTTTTTCTATCAACTTCATTATATATAAGATACTACTGTTCTATAATTTTTTACAAAAATCAAACATTGGGACACTTGACTCAAACAAAAATTTGCACTAATAATAAAATAAAATAACTATTAAGCTTTATAATATTTCATAAACGCATCCCTTATTGTTTTCATAAGCCCGCAATATTTTTGAAAGACCTATCCAACGACACCCCATACTATGGGGTAGACGTAAATAAAACATCCCCTCTTTACGTGTAGAGGAGGTACCCAGAAAACGTTTTTTTTTTATCAAAATTTTATTTTACGACTTTGTCGGTGTGGCTAATATACCTACATGCCAAATAACAGCTTTCTAGTAGGTAGGTACAAAGAGTCTTTTAAGCTAAGCTGCGGCGGACAATCGGACGGACATGGCGAAACTATAAGGGTTCCTTGTTAACTACGGAACCCTAAAAATGATGAATAAAATTATGGTTGTAATTCTTAGTTAAATTTAATATTTTTACATCGTGTCCCAAAAATTCTACGTGTTAATAATATACCGACCCTCTTTACCCTTTATATGTATATAGGTCAGATTATAACTTCCCAGGGACACCCACAGTGCGATAATGTTCTAACCCTATTCAATGGCGTCATATGTACGAGTATAGGTATATGCGACGTGTGTATATCGTAAAGACTTTAATTTACCAAACATACTCGGTACAAAAATTGATTTAAAATATAGAGGAAAATGGAAGACCTCGTTAGGTTCAATTTGCGCACATCGTCTTTTTGCTTCATTTACCATCGTATACGAGCATGTAGTATCGATATCCTACAAAAGTATTCCTTTTTTCCTACATTTAAGTATTCCTACGCAGATTTTCAAAAGTTTATTATTGCCGTGTCTTAGCATACTTTGGAAATATTTTTTTATTAGCACACATTTTTATATTTAATGCATAAATAAATATAATATTGCAAATTAATTAATTCATATTAATTTTAAAATAAAAAAAAATCCATCTTTCGAAAGAATTTGTCCCTTTAAAAATAAATTGTAATTACAGAAGTAAATGCGAAAGTGACATTTTTAAATTTAATCCCCTTTGAAGAGTCGCCGTTTTTGGGCGATAGGACTATTACGAATCAACATTTTACACAAGCTTACTTCAATTTTTATCCTATATTTTACGTATTTTAGGAAAAAAGTAATATTTGCGATAATAGTAATATTCTATGGTAGAACATTAATAGAATTATTATTCAATCTGTACTTGTGTACTTGTGTAGTTACTTCATATCCAGAGTGGAACAAATCGATGGGGAATAGAAGAAAAGTACCTTAAATATTGAATTTATCAAGATTTATTCAAAGAAATCATTTCTTTATTTTTAAAAATAATAATAACTGCATTTATTTTTTTAAATCTATACTAATATTATAAAGCTGAAGAGTTTGTTTGTTTGTGTGAACGCGCTAATCTCAGGAACTATTAAACCGATTTGAAAAATTCTTTTTGCATTAGATAGCCCATTAACTGAGGAAGGCTATCATCCCGGGAAAATGTACGGTTCCCGTGGGATAGATTTGTTTTTGTCTAGGGAAGAACCCGAAGCGAAGCGAGGGTGAGTCGCTAGACTTATATATTACTAGGAATACATACATTTAGTGAAATATTAATAATCTGAATCTTTCAACGAAAAATATTTTGAAGTAGGTAGTACGAGATTCGGTATGTTGAGTATATAGTTCTTAATACATATATGGAAATTTATATTTTATAATTTATTCTTTTATTTTATTAATTTATTTTATAATTTATACAAAATTATTTATAATTCATAGTCGATATTACTTTAAACTTACGCTTTCACAAAAATGAATATCGTAGATTAATAATTATATTATTTAACTTTTGACATATCAAATTAGTATATGATAACAAAACATAAACTTATTGTTGCTTGCTACGTGTTCGCGTCAGACTCGCACTTGTCCGATTTTTTTTGGTAGATTGAAGATTGAATGAAATGAATTTAAATAAACACATCTATACATATAATAAAACTGTAGACGTCGAATGTCTGTACATAGAAAAAAAATGCTAAAAGCCTAGTCAGGGGAATGTAAAAGACAAATAGAACAAATCCAGATTTTTTCAAATTTTTTGTTTCATTATTTGTACGTGATACGCTACTGTGCTACTTACAAGACAAGAGCAAATAGTACTTTATTAGGTATACAATTTTTTTATATCATCCAATAAAGAACCCAGAGGATTTGCTCCATATAAAAAGATAAGCCGACGAGAGCTCTTACATTTTTCATCTTTGAAGAGCTTATTATAGAGTGTGAAACCAATAATGTTGCCATTCGGTCCCTATTTTGAGCAAAAAATTATTATATTCTTAATCATTTCTATAAAATGCTGAGTCTAAGCTACCTCCGTTCAAAAGTAATTGTAATTTTCTTACTATAATTTCATAACATTCTCAAGGAAGTATTCTACAGTTATAAAACTAGACTAGTGACTTACCCTCGCTTTGCTTGGGTGCGTCCCTAGGTATGTTTTAAATAGATATGAATAGGTAAATACTAATTGCAAATGTACCTTAGGAGAAAGACTTATACTATTGCAGATTTTTCTGTATGTCTTATTAAGACCTACAATTTTCTAGTACATTGTTTTGATATATCTCTTAAGGTTAAGCCAGTGTTAGACATGTTTTCTAAGAACGACTGGATAGAACCAGTTATTGTGTTTTCCCGTAGGAATGAAAGATTTTTATGTAGTAAAAGGTATCTTAAATATTGACCTGAGTAATAAATTATCACTACATAAGATTTTATTAAAATCAGTTCAGTATTTTTTGCGTGAAACGCGCACATCGATTTGACTAAGTTAGTTTTATTATAGGTATAGATAAGAATAGGTATTGCGAGTGTACCGTAAAAGATAGACATAAACTGCTGCAAATTTTCTGTTGGCCTTTCAAGTCTACAATTTTTTAGTACATTGTTTTGATGTATGTCTTAAGATTTAGCCAGGACTTGATAAAACCAGATATTGTGATTTCCCGTGGTAAAGAAAGATTTTCCTGAAGTAAAAGGTATTCTAAGTGTTTATCTGAGTAATAAGTTATCACTTCACCAAATTTCGTTGAAATCGGTTCAAAAAATATTTCATGTACAGATTTCGCTAAGTTACTGCTTTATTATAATAATAATATAATATAGACATGTATAAATTTGTTAACCTGCATTTTACAATAAAACATAGACGTACAATTGTACAGAAATCACTAAATGTTAAAAATACCAGAATAAAATGTATAGCCTCCTCATGTAAGTGAATTTGTTATTCTTAATGAGAAATAAAGATTCTAAACAATTAAAAATGTATAGCACCCTACGACCCATATCTATGCAAAAAAATCACGTGAATCCATTGGTCTGTTAATCATTAAATAAGAACGAAGTAGCAAACATACTTTTGTAATAATTTATGATTTAACACAAAATTTAACAGATTGGTGCAGCTCGCTGATCTTCTTGGTGGCCACCTTGACAGCTCACTAGCACTTCACAATATAGCGGGCAAAAGAAATAGGCAGAATAGCGGAATATGGGCAAAAAGGCCGCGGTATATAGGCAAAAAGCGGTATACAGGTAAAGACGCGGTATACAGGAGAAGAGAGAGCCCGCCTTGTCATTGCGGGCCCTTTTATACGTTATGAGCCGCACGTGTCGGCAACAGCCAATCAGAATAGCGCCACAACAAGTAGCGCCCTCTGCGGGATTGCGACTGCAACCCGCAAGTCGAATGCTATAGATCATCCTTGCCAAACACATTAAGAGACAATCCAAGGCCAGTGTTGGCCACACCAGTAGTATTACTATTTAATTGAATAGTTCTAAAAACTCCATGTTATTAAAAAAAAGCCATTTTGATAATAATTGTTAGATTATATTACTTTGTTATAATTGTACTTGAATAACCTTACAGGTTACAAGTATCTAAGACAAAGAAGCGGGTATTGGTAACCGTAAGTCAGTTAGAACTTTAAAACTAAGGCGATGAGACTTAATTAGAAGACCGACTTGCTTTGAATTTGAACTTATGCATTCAAATCTCGTTCAATTGACATCATATAATTTACAATTATATTAGATAACTATATAGCGACTCACCTTCGTTCCGCTTGGGTCCCTAGTTACGTTTATATAGATTTCTCAGAGATGAGATATTTTCCCACCATAATAAGTATCCTATATATTGACCCGGATAACCAGCTATCATCATAACAAATTTCATCAAAATCTGTCCAGTGGTTTTCTCGTGATGCGGTCACAGACAGACAGAAAGACAGAAAAAAATCTAAAAACTATAGATTAGGCCTCTGTATCGGTAATAACGACTATTTCAATAAGATTTTTCAAAAAATATTTAATGTACAGATTCGACTTAGAATTTTATTATATGGTTACACAAGACGGCCATTAAAAATATAATTTTTATAACATAAAATGAAGTCACCCTTGGGAACTTTTGTATAATATACATATGTACATATTATGCTTCGTAGATACTATGACATAATGATTTATCTAGTTTTGTTAACGTTTTTACAAATTGAAAAAATTATAAATGTTAGTTAGCTATCAATTAGTTACCTTTTCCCTCTTGTTAAATCGCTGAACAGATTTCGATAAAATTTGTCAAGGACATAAATCCCAGTCCATTGGATAAATCGTACACACATACACACACCACATCAATAAATAAGTTGAAAAAAAATAAAAATAGGGCAGACGAAGGTTAAATAACGTAGGCTTAGTAATAAAGTCCCGATCCAAGCCAAGATACAGAGAACAAAAAAAAAGGTTTTAGTGATTCATTAAGTTACTATTCTCTAATATCTTGGCATTATGCTAAGATATTAGCGTAAAATGCTCGATCCATACCAAAACATTCATATTCTATATTAAATTCAAACTTCGAATAATAAATGATATGCAAAGTATAGTCAATTCAATTATTCAAACCAAAAACCATCTTTTATGAAAAAAACTCCATTTATACTGTATTTTATTTTAATATCCGAAAGTAAAGTAAGAAAATACTTCAGAGCGAAATATTAAAAATAAATATTCTTCAAAGAGATATTCAAATCGATGATCGTGATCGGGAAAAAAAAATTAAAAAACGGGGAATATAATTTATGAGACTCGACAGGAATATCTTAGCTTTTACATTGTTTTTTTTTAATTATAACAAGTTAATTACAATCCTACAATTTTCTTATATTTGCAGCAGATTTTTTATAATAAAGCAGTTTTATTACGCCCTGCTACTTTTTCAGTGACAAATAAACGATACATGCTAAGTACCATCATACAATCTTACAACTACTTTGATAGTTACGTTTAGTCGCTGAAAAAATTACATGATGATGCTGATCGCCAACGACATTGTGCTAACTGTCGAGAATGGCCTAGATATTCAGAGCAGATTTCAGGAATGGCGACAAAGACTGGATAGTGTTAGCTTGAAAGCCAGCAGAAGCCAAACAGAGACAGACTCTCCAGTCTAGTGCCCATAACCCTTTCGGGAATACCCTAACCAATCTTCTCTAATTTTCGGTATCTTGGATCTTCCGTGCAAAATGATGGTGATATTAACCGAAACGTTACGCGTCGCATCATCTCTGGGTGGATGATATGGCGACAGGTCGCAGCGATCCGCGATATGCCTTAAGTTGAAGGATAAAATTTATAAATCCGTAACCAAACTATATTATTGTAAAGTTTCATCAAAATCCAATAAGTATTTTTTGTGTACTAAGCTGTATAAGTTACTATAGTTTTTTAACTATTCCACGGGAACTCTTTAATTTTCCAGAATGAAAAGTATCTAAAATGTTGACCGGAGATATAAGGTACCACCATACGAAATTTCATTTAAATCGGTTTAACAGTTTCGGAGATTTTTTTTTCTATGTAAAGACATTCGACCTCTACAGTTTTATTATAGTATAGAAGACAAACTAATTTTAACTTGCTTCATTTGTATCGGTATTTCTCGCTCAAGATTTATAATCCATACTTCAAGCACTTGAATACCACATCCATTTAGGTGTTAAAATTTGGTGAATGAGTGAAATTGAGAAACTTTACAGCTACTTATAAAATAAAGTTTTTTTTTTCAAATATTTTACTTGATATTTCATAAAAAGTTGTACAGCCGCAGGTATAATCTAGCGTTAATTAAAATTATAATTGAGCATGACATGAAACTAAGGAAAGGAAAAATTGACAAAGTTAAAATATGAATAGAGCGATGCACTAAAATTTTAATTAAATTATAACCATAAAGAATGAACATAAAAATGCTGTTCTTTTCAGGAATTATAATGTAAAACTGAGTAGTGGTATACGAATGGTTGCACAATGTACACGGATTTAATAACTTCTTTTAAAAGATGTACTATTTTCATTGCACTATTATTTTGTATGTCTCAAGGTATATTTTTTCGTAGAAACATAAAAATTCTTGAAACTTACATAACTATTTGCTTTTTATAACTGGTTTATTTTATATTGCACCACATTTTCTGATAGTTTATAATACTAAGCTGTTATGTTTTTATTATTACAAGTTTTAAGCAATATTAAAATGTAAAAATTCCAAAAATATATCTTAAAATTTAATTACAAATATTTTCTCTGTATTTCGTTCAATTTTTTGTTGTAGAGTCAGTGGAGTTATTTGTGCCTGAAGAATGTAATGACATATTGTGTTCAAACGTATACGATCCAGTGTGTGGCGAAGCATTAGCTTACGATTATTCAAGGCATATTCATAAGTTTCATAACATTTGCTATCTCAAATTAGCACAATGTCAATATAGTTTGGCGGGTTTGTTTTTTTTTATGGAAAAAAGTAATGTCATGACTTAAATGATATATGTTATCAGAAGGATACTTTAAAAATGTATATTATGAAAATGTCATTATTTTGAAACAATAATAAAAGAAATTATAATAAAGTAAAAATTATAAATTAGCATTTACTAGTATGAATCGTACATAATGGTTACTAATATATATTTTAGGCATCAATCAAGTTCCTGATGAAGTGTGCCAGATTATAAAACCTAAATTGTACTACGTAAGTTCGCGTAGATTAATAGACTTCAGCATTGTGGGTGCGCATCAAGCGTGTAACCACACATGCCCCACCTATTGCCTGGATATCTACGACCCTGCGTGTGCGCAGATATGGTCACGTAATATGCAAACCTACGTCTACAGACCAATGATAAATCATTGTCATATCGACTTATACTCCTGCGTGGTTGGTGTGAGTGAGTAGTTGTTTGTTATTTCACGTAATGAAGCCGTTTAACAACTTTTCCAAAAAATCACATCAAAGTTTTATTTGTCACAATATTGTTTCTTGCGTTTTTGTAATATTCCGTTGTGAAAGCTTATTTTTGCATTATTTCTATAAGTTATGGGATTTTGAAATTCCCGGAAACACACGATAAATCTATCCTAATATTATAAAGAGGCAGAGTTTGTTTGCTAGAACGCGTTAATCTCAGGAATTAATCCGATTTAAAAAAAAATGTGTTAGATAGCCCGTTTATTGAGAAGGGTATAGGCCATTTATCTTCATGCTACTACCCAAGGGAACGGAAAAGTAATCATAAATGTCAACAAATCGGACACACTTCTATACATTATTGTAAAACTATATAGGTACCTATACTATCTTTGCTAACTGTATAAAATGTTTTGTATGTATGTTTGAACGAATTTAACTAAAAATCTATGCAACAGATTTCAATGAAACTAGGCTACGTTATATTTGATTTTTAAATAAACTTTGGAAGTGGGAGCAACAGAGTAAACACGCGCAAACGGGCATTATTTACATTAATTTTAACTAGATTTTAACTAAACCTAGTCGTACGTATGTATATAAAAATCAATCTGTGTATGTGTGTTCCCTATGGACTCCAAAACGGCTGGAGCAATTTTAATGAAATTTCCAGGCAATTTTCTTATCTATACAGATAAATAAAATTGGAGTGTCTGTTTGTAATATTAGAATAACTGCTTTTTCCTAAATGAATATGGATTTATACACGGTACATATACCAAAACAACATTTTTTATAATTTTTGTCTGTCTGTCTGTCTGTTTGTTCCGGCTAATCTCCGAAACGGCTAGACTGATTTTGACGGGACTTTCACTAGCATCTAGCTAATGTTATAGGGAGTAACTTAGGCTACTTTTATTTTAAAAAACGAATCGGGGTTCCGCGAAAAAAAATTAAATTTCATGAAATTATGAACAAAATCCTCGTACGGCGTACGCACCCGAGCAAACCGAAACGAGGGTAAATTGCTATATAGTTTAAATGAATATCGTAGGAGTAGCAAGCTACTATTTATGTATACCTAAACATAGCTAACCGTGAAACGTACCTACGTATTTATAAAAACACTAATTAAAAAAGAATTCTGCTGAATTTCTTTCGCCAGTTAATCTCATGTCTGAGATTTTTTTTCTATATTGGTAATGAACTTCCTACTAGAAAATATAGAAAATGTTTTGTGATGAATAAAAAATATATTTACTTCGATTTTTACTGAACTGGACTAGAATACTTGACCTCGAGCTCATATGCAAATACTTTTACTATTACAAAAACATATGTTATGTATATAACACATTTATTTTTCCAGATGTGACCATCCAACCTCTAATTGGTAAATGTTACAAAAACCCAACTGCCCTTAATTTCATGCTTAATGTGGCCTCAATGAAAACTTTGAAGCTACTCGACGATCCATCTCCGCAACGGCGCAGTGGACGGCGATCCACTGTAAGATCAAATGTTGGGCAAATTATTAAAGAGGAAACCAGAAATTTCCTGCATAATCTAAAACATCATATTCAAATAACTGCGTAATAAAGTCCGTTAAGATTGTCTGTTCCTTTATTATTACTTTTCTAATATTCCATTTGTTGAGGCTTCTATAATCTTAATGGACAATCTAGAGATTTAATTAAATTTCCTTTAGCTCACCCACAGGATTTCATAAAAATAAGCTCCTTTAACATCACAGCAAAGGTTAAAAAACGATTCATTCTTGGAAAGATGTATTAGGTTTTTGAACATTATAAAGACCAATAAAAAAATGCGTGGGATGGGAATTAGCTGAATAGCCCATGATTAATTTTATTATCAGTATCTAAAATATAATGTTTTTGTTTTATTTTTCTTACGATTTATAATTTGTTTGGTTTATATCTTGAACTTCCACGATGAAACTTTAAAAGACAAACAAATATATCCATGCCATTTTTTTATAATGTTCTAAAATTGTAACTTTATTATGAGCAACAACGACCGTTGTTACGTTGTTGACGTCATAGTAATAAATCAAGTCGTTAATAAAATTTATACCATCTGACGACTCTCTGAGCATTTAATATATTAAAAGAATTTAATATCTTCAAGCATAAAAAGGTAATACTCGTAAGTAATCGTAAATTATTTGCATGTACATACATAATCGTACGTTGGTAATAAGCACCTACATTAGTACATTTTGGGTTACATACCTTAAAGAAGGAGGTACTAAGAATTACGAATATATGTTAATCAACAGGATGTCAAGAACAATATATTATATTGAGTGGTCCCCACTAACATGTGAATTGTGTACCTATGATTATGTGGGGAGTCCGGAAATACAATCACAAGAAAAACGATCCTAATATGCTGTTACATTAGCGGGTCTGGTCCCGTAAATCTGTACAATTTTTGCAGATCATTATTTAGCTACCAGCCCCCATAGGATCAGCCATAGTATATATGTAGCTAAATAAAAAACCTTCCACTGACCACACCTATTTTATATCTGATAGACAGATAAAAATTAATACGAGAATTCATTATTCTAATCTTATAACTCTTATATACGACATTTTAATACATAACAATAACGATGGTGGAAAATAATCTTAGGTAACCTAGCTAAATATGCAAAACATTCCCTAGAGATAGAAATTTGACATAAGCTCCATACAAATTATGTCAAATTCCTATCGCTAGTAAGGACAACCACAGGTAGGTAGGTTTTTGGGAAACGCCGTCGGAAGGCATGGTCTTTTAGAAAACTTTATTGCCATTATGCGAGCATCGAACTGGCAACCATGAAAACAAAAGTCGATTTTCAAGTAGTAACATGAGTCATACAGTAATGTGGTAGACATAGACCATGTTAATAAAAATATTGAATATCTAAGGCGAGTTTTAAATTTTATCCAAGTATTCAACACATAAAATACCATTTTAAATTATATTACAACATAAATATATAGAATTATTATCAAAAATAATATTCTCCCTTTTCCATCACAATATTATATTTGATGATATATTAAAACTCAAATCCCACGAAGGTGATATGTGGAGGAAACAATAACGCGCGTTCCCAGTAAACGCTCCGATGAGCCGAAAGCCTCATGATTGCGTTTCGGGAGACCCATTCAATAGAAATTCATTCGATAAATATACCTTTCGCTTATTTTTGTACCCATTTATTCGTAATAAATGTAACGTATGTATATTTGAGGTAGGTAGGTATGGTAATAAATGTTTTAATTTCAATATTGTATAGAATTAAACATAACAGAAATTAAACTAAATTATATCCCTCTTAAAACCTTTGAATATATTCATCTGTCTCTTATAAAACAATATGTTTGCCCGCTACTTCGGTCGCGTACGTTTAGTTATGCAATTGCTCATAAGGGTTACGACTCTAATATTAGATAGCCTATAACCGGCCTCAATAATATAAATATAAAATACGCAAAATCTTTTATATCAGTGCAAATACAAATATATACAAAAGAACAAATGAAAATGTCTTGAGTTGTATAATTAATAACTATATATAATATCAATGATATTTCATAGAGGATGAACGTGAAGATTGAAATTCGTCGTCATTAATTAGACTGAAGCAAATGTCGTTATAGTAACATCCAACCAATTAACTTCCAAACAGTCAGTAATACCAACCAAATATAAATAATCACCATTACATTATTGATCTGTGTACCTATATTTTAAAGTCTACATTTATAAAACAAATAAATGTACAGGCAAGACGAAACAATTAATGCAGTATGCATGAAAAACAAATTACATAAAACTTTCCACATATTCATGTAACACCCATATTATAGTCGGTATTCAGATATAGTAAGTACAGATAATTTATAACTTTGAGGCAAACAAACCTTTAATGGTCGGAATTACAGAAATAGAGTCTGGCATCCTGCCAGCGCTGCCTAAGGTATTGAGTGTAGTAAGAGTAAACTACTTTTCAGCCAGAATAATATTTACTAGACATAAAACTTAACGATATTTCAAGATATGCGAAGAGATTAAATTGAGAGTTTGATGATGAACCTAATCATACTTCAGTTAAATTGTATATGACGCAAGCAAATTGTAGAAACGGTAACTTAACCGTTTTTATTAATTTCACCAGTGAAATTATAATTGCCCGGAGTTTTATCAATCGTTTCCTTTTCTTATAATATCACGGGAAAAATTTAGGTATATTATAATTTCACTAAGCATATTCATTGAAATTGTAATTACCCTAGTTAAATTGTCAATAGTAGCAATAGTTGGATGTGGTGAGAAGCCTTGGTCCGTTTTGATTGGTCGATTGGTCGATCGGACATTTTTAAAGCCAAAAACGTAAATATTGAAGCATGCTGGCAAATACATTTATTTATATAATTTTATTGTTAATCTAATATATTTAAACGAGCAATTCTTGTATATTTATATCTTAATTTATTTATACCAGCGATCTCGGAAACGGCTCTAACGATTTCGCTGAAATTTGGTGTGTAGGGGTTTTCGAGGGCGAAAAATCGATCTAGATTAGTTTCAAATCTGGGAAAACGCGTTTTTTTGAGTTTTCATGCGGTTTGCTTTTGCATTATTCTACGCAGAATATACTCTATAATTTCTTTCACTCAAGCATAAGCATCGTGGTCAAGCGGTCAAGGCGCAAGTTAGACAACACATATGCCCGGGATCGAGTCCCGGTCGGAATACAAAGTTTTTACTTTTGTTTTTTTTTTTTGTATTTTTTCAAGTTTTAAATTTTTTTTTTATCTAAAAAATACGAAGCTCGGTCGCCCAGGTACTATAAAGTAAAGTGTCAAAACATTAATTACTTTATAGGCCGTTGGGTAGAATCACATGTTCTAAAAGACCCCACTATATCAAAATCAGATGGGAAACAATTTCATCTATTAGTAATTTTTATTTTCGATAAGGTGACAGATCCCACAACACAAGTAAATAGATTATCAAAATAAACCAAAATGATTACTTATGATGAATAAATACGTTGAAGTAGCTCCCAATTTTTTCGCTACTTTAACCTTCCGCTTCCTCTGTCCTCAAGTGAAAATAGCGATAAAATTGTCGAGTCTCATAAGTCTCAGTCCTTAACAAACAGTTAACCAAATAACCAAATAAAAATATTTCAGGTTATTATTTGTGCTTTGGTATCTATAAATGAATATGTCACCTCAAGGTGAGGTGATGACTAAGATTAAAGTGTTTATTCTATATTGACATTGATATAGGATAAACATTTCAATCTTAGTCATAACTAGCTAGCTAACTTACCCTCGCTTCACTCGGATGCGTCCTTAGACACGAGGATTACAGTCACAATTTCATGAGTTTTAATTTTTTTGCGCGGACCCTGATACTTTTTCCAAAATAAAAGTATGTTACTTCTTATAACATCAACTATCTGCCAGTGAAAGTCCCATCAAAATCGGCCCAGCCGTTTCGGAGATTAGCTAAACGAACAGATGGATTAAAAAAAAATTGTTGTTTTCTAATGAGTACCTGCCGTATCAATTTCATACGTATTTAGTAAAAAACTGTTATTTTGACATTTCAAACAGACATTTTAATTTTATTTATCTGTATAGATACATAAATATACGTAGATTATAGGCAAATATTTAATTAATTATAAATAATAATAATTAAAAAGTTACCGGTGGTAGGACTCTGTCAAGCCTGAGGAGTCCGACTGGATGGGTACCACCCCCTTATCTATTTCTGCCGCCAAGCAACAATGATTGCATTGTTGTGTTCCGGTATGAAGGATAAGGTAGCCAGAGCAATTACAGGCAAGAGGCATATCATCTTAGTCCTCACAGTGACAACGCACCTGTGGTTCTGCATTTTTGTTACTTAAAACCTAAGTGCATGAACCGTAGGTGTTATGGGCGACAGGTACTGCTTTCCATCAGGTGGTCTGTCTGCTAGTTTGTCACTGAATCGCATAAAAAAAAATGTATAATTAGAGATTATTTTTAAACAAGTTATTCGTATTCTTTTATGGCTGAAAAGCTTTAGGTAGCCCACGAGGCCGATCTGAACAGACTAACGTCTGGATGATAATGAACCACCATTTTAAATAACATAATATGTAGAAGAAAAAGAATCCAAATATAAAAAAAAAAATGGTGCAAGTTAGTTGTATAGAGTAAGCATAAACACGCACTGCTCGAAATAAAGACGTAAGTTTTAGTATAAAGTATACTAAACTCGAATTTAAATATCCTGAAAAATATTTTTAGTCTTTTTTGTTTCACGTAGCTCGGCAATTTCTTATTCCAACTTCAAGTTAATTAAAACTTAAGTGAGGATAAATGCTTCCTATATATTTGGGAAGCCAGCAGGCAACTAAGCCGAATGCGACACGAAAATGCGCACTACTTTAATGCTCGAACATTAAAATATATATTTTTATTAGACTTTCAAGTTTCTGTTACGTCACAGTGTATGTACCTGACTTCGATTAGGCTAGAGTTTTCAAAAATATACCTCATATACAAGTACTATTATATTAATATTGCAGCAGCTAATGCAACCATTTAAATTTTTTTGTTTGCGCATGCTTACCGCTATGTAATAACAAGTTTATTATAATAATATGAACAGAAGATATTACAGTGCACAAGTGTCTATTCCTTTTATTCTTTCACTCTCAAACTCTGGTGGGCAACAATTCGACTTGAACGGTAAATGATCGGGAGCAAAACCGACGGCTTTACTAGCACCAAGTATAGCGATGTAATACTGCAAACTTCCCAACTCTTTATTGGTAGAAAACCCATAACTTAGCCCATTCGGACTCGGAGCTTTCGGAGCTTTAGCCATGCATGCTAGCTACTAGATCAACGACGTAGTCAAGTTCATAATAACTAAATTCCAAGCAACCATCTAAGTCAATTTACATATCACATATGTGATGAAGGTGTAGATCAGCAGACGGCTTATACGAGTACTTAAGCGATTTACCACATGACTGGTCAGTAGTACAGTTTATATAATCGCATTATCAATGTCGTAACTACATCCTAGAGTAGCTCCGTACCTTATAGAACCTAATAAAATAATAAATATATATATTATACTACACAAAAACAAATTTCTTATATAATGCTGATTTATTTACATTACTACAAACATTATTAACTCTTTTTGAAATCGGTGCGAAGGAAACAAATTCTACTGAAGAGATAAAAACAATAATATTTTACTATACATTACATACATATACATATAATAGAAATAAAGTGCTTGTCTAGTTTAAGTATATAAAGATAATTTTTTTGGCTATCGACAACCTTATCAACTTTCGTGCAGGTTGGCGGACTTCACGTATTTCGAAATCTTGCTACGTTTCTCATTCATGTAGGTTTCCTCGCGATGTTTTCCTTTACTGTAGAATATAATCACATAGGAAATTATTCGTAGGTACATGAAAATATCAGAGTGCGAGACCCGAGATTTGAACCCGCCTCACTCGGTTTCCCGGAGAGCACGTTACCATCGGGCTACCAATGCCTTTCGGCTTGTTTATTATGCATTATTTTTATAAATGTCTTAAAATTTTTGATTAGATATATCAATACTTCTAATCTAATCTAATCAAAAATTTAGCATAACTTTTCTGTTATGTTATGTAAGCTATTACAACTATATATCTTTACTTCACGTTTCGGTTGCTCTAAGAAGATACGTGTTGAATAGAATGAAGGTAGGCTTAGCGTACCTTTGTTGAGGATTTAGTTATACGAGCACTGTAGTGTATCGTTTGTGCTTGGCCTCTTTAGTTAAGAACAAAGTATGTCCGTATTTAGTATATGTATATCGTTACTCCTGCTGAAAAAACTATCTTAATTTGTTATTACTACTAAGCCGAAACACGTCCACTGTTGGACATAGGCCTCCCCCAAAGATTTCCACGACAACCGGTCCTGTGCCATCCGCATCCAGTGGGCTCCAGCGACTTTGACCAAGTCGTCGGTCCACCTTGTGGGAGGCCTGCCCACGCTTCGCCTTCCGGTACGTGGCCGCCATTCGAGAACTTTGCGTCCCCAACGACCGTCCGTTCTACGAGCGATGTGCCCCGCCCACTGCCACTTGAGCTTGGATATTCTGTGGGCTATGTCAGTGACCTTGGTCCTTCTGCGTATCTCCTCATTCCTGATTCGATCTCGCAGGGAAACCCCGAGCATAGCCCTTTCCATTGCTCTCTGTGTGACCTTGAGCTTTCTTATCAGGCCCATCGTGAGCGGCCACGTCTCTGTGCCGTATGTCATCACTGGCAACACACACTGGTCAAAGACTTTTGTCTTGAGACACTGCGGTATTCGGGACGAGAAGATGTTGCGTAGCTTCCCAAAATTTGTTATTACATTAACTTTATTATCAACAGACGACTTACCCTCGTTTCGCTCGGGTGTGTCCCAAGGTACCTTTGAAATAAATAAAAATAGTTATTGTTTATATTTTATGAGATCGATACATTTTAGTACATAATTTCGATGAATATTTTAAGCTTTAGGTATAGTTAGCTATGTAAGCATAGGAAAACAATTCAGCTATTTTGTATAATATATTTACAAATTATATGTACGAGTATTTACAATGCTTCCTCATTTATCGTTCGGATACGAAATTTCAAATCGATTAGATCTGTGGAAGTTGCTTATATCTTTTTATCGTCTAGAAAAAAAATTGTTGGCCTGCAAACGGCTGACCAGATTTTCTTGATTTATAGCTAAGCACAATTCACCTTTAAAACAAAAAATAACTTAATCATACTCGGTCCATTTAATTGGGAGCTATCGTAGCTAGAGTAGCCACATAAAGGTACACACGTTTTTCAGAACGTCAGGTCACAAATCTGAGGGTCAGGCAGCGACGTAAGGACTACTCAATCAAACTAAGTTCAGTAGCATCTTAAATTAATAATTTTTCATAATTTACGCTTTTTATATAAACGTACATACATTTATAGATATAAACAAATAAAAATATCATTTACCCTTATCGCCATCCCTATTCCGTGAAACAGAGACCATTAATCATGACAATCGACAAATATCTTCGCATAGTGACTTTGATTCGTTTTGTTCTCGTCCTGGAACAATATTTCTATGCCAAATACATATTTGTTTCATACAACCAAGAAATTGGACCAATTTATGATAGTCGTTATTTACCGCAAACATGAACTACTCGCTTATTTGTTGTTCTCTGAGAAAGATTAAGGATAATATGATGATTGATGACTAATGATAATAATATGTATTATATTTTAATTAATACTATATTTTAACTGCAACCTAAATACATTACTTGCAAATAGAGGAAATGAATAAAAGAAAAATAATTTTATACTTTTATCTACCAGTTACCAATTAAAATCGGAAGAAAAGTGTGCGTGTGCGTGTGAGCGTGTGCGAATTTGACGTGTGCGTGTGTATGTGTTTGTTTGTTTGTCTGTGCGTGTATGTGTGTGTGCGTGTGCGTGTGCGTGTGCGTGTACGTGTGTGTGTGCGTGTGCGTGTACGTGTGCGTGTGCGCGCGCGCGCGTACATGCGTGCGTGCGTGCGTGTGTGCGTGTGTGTGTGTGTGCGTGTGTTTGTGTTCGTATTAATTCCCTTCATGCTGACACGGCTGAGCGAATTTGTATTACATGATGAAATTTAGTACACAAGTAGAGTAAGTCTCTAATAATAAATAAAAAAAAACCGACAAAACCGATTTCAAAGCACTAACTAAATGGTATTTCTAATTCCTTTTAATCTTCTATGTCTAATCAGTTTTATTTCCATTCTGTGCCAACATCTGTTGGTAAAAAGCAAAAAAAAGTATATGGAACACCTCGAGATCTATCACCATAATAAAATACAATTTAAACTACCCAAATCACACAAGCTGTCATCATGATATTAAAAATAATGAGTACATAACTACATAAATATCACACGTTAAACATATTACCTAAAGAGAACCTTATTTGAAGTCAGTTAATAAAGAATAACATCGATCCTATATGTGATGTACAAGTTTCTACACAAGTATTATTAGTTGTGGCATTTTATTTCCCAGCAGCCGTATACGAATGCAATTGGGAAATCACTCGCGACCATAGACGCCTTGGTTAAATTAAGAATTCTACTCGTCGAACATTTCCTTAGAGGGTACTCAAGTGTGTTACAACTGAAGATTACAATGGACGTCGCAAACTGGACAACTTGGAAACATTTCTGTAACATTTATAAGTTGGAAAGATATATTATTTTTTTAGAAATACCGTTTGCTTTACTTTTGCGCTGTGAATGTTGAGACTTTATTAGTTAAATTTTATCATATACCACCATAATATCATAAATACATGCATTATACAGTATTTGTATAACGTGTAACGAGTACACATATGGACTTACAATGTTCATAATATTTTTTTGCGTCTACCCTGCGAGACCATGTCGGTTTCGGGTAATAAAAAATAGCTTGTTAATTGTGACCAAGACACTATCAGTCGCTAAAGATTCAGATAAACAACCGTTATATTTAAATTTCATACAAAAACTTAAATTTGATTTATAAATAAATACATATGTATTTTTAACATCCCACTGCTGGGCACGGGCCTCCCTCCAATATAATGGGGATCAGGCCATAGTCCACCATAGTCGTCAAAGGCGAGTTAGCGGCGAAAAATACATATATTTACACTAATATTATAAAGAGGTAACATTTGTAATTTTAGATATAGGGGCTATCTCTGAAACTATTGCGCCGATTCTTAATTTTTTTAACTAATAAGAGGCTACAAGCTAATATGCGAGTCCTATGGGCGGGCTATTTTAATTCCGATTAAAATGTGTTAACCTTCATAAGAAATGGGTTTTTGGCGTGCGCTGCTTAAACGGCCTGAAATAAAGCAATAAAATGTATGGCAAAAAAAAACCTAGAGGCGCGTGGTTAAGTCGCTAATATGAAATCAAATTATAGAGCAATATAAAGAACTAAATAGTTCACATATGTATGAAGGAGTACAATGTACATCTACTACAAATGTTACTTGTGCTCACTATCGCGAAATGACAATCGTGTAATTTCTAATAATCAGAAATAACTGCACCGGTCATGATATTTAACGGATTTATTTCCTTAGGTTTCAAATTGAAATCAAAATGTGCACCAACAGATTCACATACAATTTTGTTCTATAGTAAATGATAGAGGAAAGCAAGAGAAGTTAGATATTATTACACAATTACTCCTAGCTCCCTATGTTTCATTAATCTATACTAATATTATACAGCTGAAGATTTTGTTTGTTTGTTTGTTTGGTTGAACGCGCTAATCTCAGGAACTACTGATCCGATTTGAAAAATTCTTTTTGCATTTGATAGCCCGTTAACTGAAGAAGGCTATTGGCTATATATCATCTCGGATAAGCGAACGGGTCCCGTGGGATAGAGTTGTTTGTGTCTAGTTCATAATAATTATCTAACTGAAAGTAATATATTACGTATGTCTACTTAGAAAGAATGTATTTTAAATCATCATATAACACGGTTAATTTTAAATACATAGAAAAATATAAAACAAACAACAAAAATGCAAATCAATAAATTCGCCCACTGTACTTACCATTTCCATAACAATAAAGTAAAACTCTAAAATTATGCTGCGTGTATCGGTTAACGAACCGTTATTTATCTTTAGTCGGTCTGACCAATGTTCATCATATTAAATCAATAAAATTAAATTGAAGCTTCAGAGAGAATGCACTCTATTTTGCCAGAAATTCGCTTCTGCTAGTTCCTGCCATAATTTACTGTCTCATTACGATATTTACCTCTACTAAGAGATTGATATTCGCTAGCGTCAGCTCGTTCAAAATCTATTTTAATTAAATTGCATTAGCACTAACCTGGTAATATATTATAAATTATAATCTATCATTTTTATTCTTAACTATTAATAAGACAATTTAATAAAAGTTTTTGTAGATTTATTTTCAGCGTTAATTACGAAGGTAAGAATATCTGAAATTACTTGGAGTATCTACTTCATTAATAAAATAATTAAAATATTTCTCGAGACCTTCAGGGAAATAAGAGTATCTAGAGTAAAAAAGATATGATTACGTACATAAGAAATTAAATCTTATATAGACATAATAACTATCGATGAAATTGTTGTTATTAATTATAATTACTTTACAGATAGTTTATGAGCTTGAATCTATACTAATATTATAAAGCTGAAGAGTTTGTTTGTTTGTTTGTTTGGTTGAACGCGCTAATCTCAGGAACTACTGATCCGATTTGAAAAATTCTTTTTGCATTTGATAGCCCGTTAATTGAGGAAGGCTATAGGCTATATATCATCCCGGAAAAGTGTACGGGTCCCGTGGGATAGATTTGTTTTTGTCTAGGGATGAACCCGAAGCGAAGCGAGGGTGAGTCGCTAGTTACAATATAACCTTAAAGTATTAAACATTTTGCTATAATTAGTCGTTTTTAGATAAGAAATAATGTATTAACAAATATGTGTCCATTAAAGAAATAAATAAAAATGATAGTTTTTTTTTTATGAGATTCAGTGACAAACGAGCAGACAGACCACCTGATGGAAAGCAGTACCTGTCGCCCATAACACCTACGGTTCATGCACTTAAGTTTTAAGTAACAAAAATGCAGAATCACACGTGCGTTGTCACTGTGAGGACTAAGATGATATGCCTCTTGCCTGTAATTGCGCTGGCTACCTTATCCTTCAAACCGGAACACAACAATGCAATCATTGTTGCTTGGCGGCAGAAATAGATAAGGGGGTGGTACCCATCCAGTCGGACTCCTCAGGCTTGACAGAGACCTACCACCGGTTTTCATTTATATGCCCATACACAATCTTGTTAATAAATAAATATATTATAAAAATAAAAAAACCCGACTGCATAAAAGCTAACCAAAAAGATGAAATCAAGTTCACGATGGAATATAGTATTATGCAGTTGGAGACATACACGTTTCATCCTTGCCGCCAGATGTACACACTCGTATGTATGTCTCCGTAGAGTAGAAAAATTAGCGAGTATGGTTGTTAACCTACTTTAAATCATTATATATCCTAAAATGTTATTTAAAAAGAAAAATGATGAAAGAAACCGAAAAATGATTTTTAAATACCTATTCAACGACCCCACTTGACATAGTTCGTCGATTTTCATTTTTTTTCTTTTTTACATTATGGAATCTAGCAGCCCCCATATTTAATTTTTTTATGTCACCTATCTAAGAATACTTGGACTAATGAGACGAATCTTATAATACCTTAAATAAATCCATTGAGTGGTTTGGAAGATATGAGGGAATAAAGAATATTACAAACATACAGACATAACCCTTTCCTTGCAGTCGGGTTGGCGTAGTGGTCCAGTCCCTCACGTATTAATGGGAGGCAATAGGATATTTAAAACTCTGAATTATCATTTATTTTAATCAAATTTAAAGACATGTGAATACTCAGCCTTAACCACTAGGTATATTCTGAAAATATGAACAAGTTTTCACGAAGTAAATATATTTTCCATGCATCAAATGGTTTAACGATGTAGTTAAAATTTCATAATCTGTCATTATTAAATGATATCCGCTGAATTTATGCTTGTAAATGGAAAATTGGCAAATAAATTTATAAGTAACTGCATGTTCGATTTATTCATTTATTTGGACGTTGCATTCTTTAAATTTTATGTTATTACTACTATTATTAACTTAAAAAAATATTGTTAAAACTCAAATCGAAATACGGAAAAGCACGGTCTGCACAGTACGACAACGAGAAAATTTTCTTGTCCGAAATTCCAAACTTCCAATTATATTATTCATTCATTAGTCTAGACATCTAAATATTTCAATTTAACACATAAATGTATAGTGATGTTCACAGGACAACCGTAATCCTGACTCGTCACGATACTTTAAAGTAAATTAAAAGAAAAAGCAAAATACATATATTTTCGCTTCAAAAGATAATCGTCGTATCCGTCTTAATGGCCATCGGGGGACCGTAGATGAAAAAGTTTTATGGCTTGCAATATATATACTACATTCATGGAAATAAATTATATAAAATCTATAGAGGATCGTAAAAAGTTCTATGGATACACAGTGAATATTTATTACAAGATAAATTGTCAAAGCTAATATTTATTTTCCTTGAGGGTAAACTGAGAACATAACAAAACTTCAATGTTTCTCCGTTTTCTACAGCCGTGGTTTGTTTTTACAAAAATAATACGAATGACCTATGCACAAAAATACAATCTCATAAATATTTACCGCGTGTTGGTAAATGTGCTACTTACACTAATTTACAAAATCTATCTTTTCGGATTTTTTCGCAGATTTATTTTGATTATTAAAAATGTCAAATATTTGCGTAAATCTAAGAAAATATTAATTTACATAAGCTTAAAAAATATGTCAATCCGACAAAGGCTATGCGTATAAATTCCAATGCAATTTAAATTAGCAAAAAGAAGTGCTTTAAGAGATCTCGCGAAGTTTTCTACCAAGTAATTTTGAATGCAGTTTTTTAAAGAGAATTAACTTTTAATTTATCGATTATTAACATGGGCTTGTAAATAATTCATACGACAAATCGTTTTTATTCATTTTTATTTCCCCCAAATAAAAATAACAATCTATACAACTAAGAAGTTTGTTCGTAATTCTTAATGCTGCTAGTTTTATCCAAACATAAAATTACTCATACGAATTTCTTCTTGTTTTCTACATTTAAACATACATACTTAATCTAATCGAATATAATATATAACGGTAATCCTTCAAATGTTTATACTCTTGAAAACGTTACATATTATGTTAAACTAATAGATGTTTCTTTATCTCCAATGTCTACAACAGCTTTATCTAATGTTAAGCCATGCAACTTATGAATTGTAATTGCGAAAGCTAATTGTCAAGTTATACTCCATTCATACTATAAAACTATTTTTTTAATTTTCTTACAGATGGCGCTAGTAATAAAATAAAAATCTAATTAATGAAAATTGTTATATGTTATATATTTTTTAAATGTGGATAAAATAATGTTTATGAATGATAACCCATCTAGACATGAATAGAAAATACATAATGTCAAAGTCCAAACCTGGAAGTGTGATAGTTTTACAGTAAAGTATAGGTACCACAAAAATCCATAGATTGTGGGATAGTGTAGGGCTCACCTCGCTCGCCCTAATTAATATCGAACGAGATAACTTTTATTGGTCATTAAAATACAGATGATTAATGTAAATTGTAACTCGGTTAGAAAAATAAATTTGTAGAAATCACCATCTTCAACTAACTTTGCATAGAAATTACTACCAATATGCCTACATTCTCGTTCACAAGAAAATTTAGCAAAGGCTATAAAAAAATTATTATGTAATTTTAAACGTGCATACATTAATAAAATTAGGAAAATAAATATGCGAAATGCTAATGGGATCACTTGTGCCTACATACATTATTTCATTTAGTGGCCAATCACTAAATATGACGTCCGCTTTGTATAGAAGCAATACATGCAATCCAAATGTGATATCAATTTTCTTTTCTATTGTACGAGTTGTAGTCTTTTTATCCACCAGGTCTGATTAATGATTTAGACGAGTGCCTGTTTAAATCACACATTTTTTTAATTCAAAAATAGTATAAAATGACGTTTTCATAATTCAAGAATTGTATAAATGAAGAAACATATTCAATGCACTTCTTCCATGCCGCCAACTATACCTTCAATATTTTATAAATAAAAACAGAGGTGTCAAGGGACACCCGGATGGAACGAAGTTCCTTTTGATTAAGAAACACTGTCAGGATTCATTATTATTATTTTTTTTATTATTTATTATGTACAAAAAACCTGTATACACTCAACAAAAATAATCGTCGCGACACCATACTGTTCAATGCGAAATAGAAATGAAAATATCTGGCTTGCTTTCTATAAGAGAGAGAGAGAGACAGACAGAGAAACATGCGGACGCCGCACAGCTTACAAAAAAGTGTCGTTACAACTTTTCGTGAGAATTTTTTCCGTCTAGCCGCCTTTCACAACGCGCGATAAGGAACTTCGTTCCGAAAAAAAATTCTGCCGTTGGTCCCCCACTGCTGGGCAAAAGCTTCTCCTAATCTCTCCTTTCCTCCTTCTCTTATAATATTTATCAAAATATAAAAATAAAACATTGCATATACATAATACTCTCTACATATATTATCTACACAATTCTATATCTATCTAAACATATAATAAAATTCTAAATGAGTCGAATCTGTACCTTAAATTTTTTTGAAAAATCTTATTGAAATAGACTTTATTATCGATACAGAGACCGAAACTATAGTTTTTAGAATTTTTGTCTGTCTGTCTTTCTGTCTGTTACCGCATCACAGAAAAACCACTGTCGGGATTTTGATAAAATTTGGTATGGTGAGAGCTGGTTATCCGGGTCAACATATAGGATACTTTTTACCGCGGGAAAATATCTCGTTTCTGAGAAAAAATACAAAAACTGCAATCTAAGAGTATACTAATATGTAAAACCTAAGAATTTGGTTTTTGGTCATCTGAAAGCGGGCGGAGCCGAGGGCAATGCTAGTACAACATAAAATCCGTCACGTTTTTGAATCAACGAAATAGCGTATTTTTTAGGTAATTACTTACCCCAACAGGAAGTACGACGAACACATTATTTAATTAAGCTTTCCTTCAAAAATTTCCTCCGTTATATAAATTTACTGAATAAATAATAAACTATGCCATTAGCTAATGAAGTAGAGCTTAATTAGTAAAAAACAATACTGCATCTCTCCATTTATTTTAGAATGTTTTCATTATTCAACAAGGCTTTTCAAATATTTAAGGTCTTGCAACATTTGCAATAAATATCTGTACTTAATACTTCTGTGGCTATTAATAATTCTTTAAATAATATAACTCTAGATGTACACTATACAGTGCTATATTTTCTTTATATCTTTTACAAGACACAAAAAGAGAACTTAGTCAGTAATGCGGGCCAAATATTGTTTACCATTAAAATGTTTTTTCTTTACCAGGACATAATAAACATAATACTTACTTGGATTTACGCGAATATTTGACATTTTAAATAAAACAATCTTTTCGAATTTTTTCGCAAATTTTTTTTGGTCCCCGACGTCTCGATTGCTTTACAGTAATCATAGTCACGGGAGAGACAAATGGTTTTAGACATTTCAAAGCTCATCATATAGTTGTTACAGACAGGTGTCGTGGATACGCACTGTTACACTTTCCATAGCTTTATTTAAAACTAGCAACTCACTCAGTTCTCACTTAGCTTCGCTCGAGTTTGTCACTAGCTTGGATATAGTGAAATGATTAAAGCATGTTATTCTTAAGAGATAGACATATGCCATCACGGACTTTTTTATACACCTTTTTAAGGTGTACAATACTGTAGTATATTATTTTTATATATCTCGTAGGGTGCAGCCAGTGTTTGCAATGTAAGCGCAAAAAAATGTGTTTATTTACGACATCACATTATATATTATGCATGTATTATACATATAAACCTTTCCTTTGAATCACTCTATCTATTAAAAAAACCGCATCAAAATCCGCTGCGTAGTTTTAAAGATCTAAGCATATATAGGGACAGCGCTGTTTGTCCCTAAAAGCGACTTTGTTTTATATTATGTAGTGATAGTGTTAATAAACATCTGTATAATATATGTGTATTGATATGTTCTGGCCGCATACGAAGATTGAGTTAATAAAAACAGGTAGCTCCGCTACTACCCTTATAAAGATACGCCAAAAATATCGACGTAAAGTAGCAATATCGTTACATCCCCGTTACATTTCGTTCGGTAAATTAGAGCGCTGGAAATCCATATCCATTATGTCTATCATGTTCCGCATAGCCTTACCCTCTATCCTCTCCGTCTCAGGTATCAAGATAAGCAGCGAGATGATGTTCCTAGTTTTACAAATAGGCTTGTACGTAGGATACGGTTACGACTTCTAAACAAGCAGCCGCATACTTTATTGCATAATAAAAAACTTTACGGTAAAAATGATTCACATTGATGATGAGATGATGTTTTATAAATTACAAATTTTCTTTAATATGTCACAATTTTTTTCCTAAAATAATAAACATAATAATAGTATATAAAGAACATTAGATAGTTGCACGTATTTCTATATATAAGATTATTAAAAAAGGCATTATTATGAAATAAACTTTACAACTCAGAAATACTTTAAACTTTTTAACACTAAAAAGCCTCTTGAATACTTGAGCAGTTGTCGTTCAAGTGTCATTAAAAATGAACATTCGGGTATATTCGCAGTTTTAAGCTACTATTAGAATCAATATTCGAAAAAAAATATTCTAACGTTTTACAAAAAAAATATAATGATTTTATAAAAAACTAGCTTTTGCCCGCGACTTCGTGCGCGTGGAATAGTGACTGCTCGTAGAGCTACCCGTGCGGCGGCTAGCGCCCTCCCCCCTCACGACCGCCCCGCCCTCGCCTTGCATCGGGCTGAGAGCGCACTCACCCATAGTCCGCGTAAAGTTAAATATGTATATTTTAAAAGTATGATATCTCCTAAGATATTCATTAACATATATAACATATTCATTGAAATCAAATGATGTCAGAGGTAATTTTGTTCAAAATTAAATACTTGTGATGAATAACGTATTTATTTGGATAAGGATTAATATCATGTTTATAAAAACACCTTCGGAAGTAATGCATTATTTTAGAACAAATTTGATTACCATAAAAAGGGTTATATTGAGTCAACCTTAAAAGATAGACATATGCTGTCGCGGTTTTTTTTTTTTAGAACTTTAAAAGGGGAACAATTCTGTCATACACGGCTTTTGCGTAACTTTAACCGTTTACGCAGCGCACGTAACGGAAGCTCTCAAAAGGAATCATTTCTTCCCGTTTTTGCAACAATTTTTATTTATGCTCAGTGCTGCTATTGCTCGTACCGTGATATTATATAGCCAAAAGCCTTCGTCGATAAATGGACTATTCAACACAAAAAGAATTTTTCAATTCCAACCAGTAGTTTCTGAGATTAGCGCGTTCAACCAAACAAACAAACAAACAAACTCTTCAGCTTTATAATATTAGTATAGATGATACTTTTTATCGAAATTTCACTTAAGTATGCCTTTGCTAGCCTTACTAACCTAGATCCAATTTCCCTCGAAATCCATTTCCCTTATTAAGGTTAAGAGCTCTTTGAAATTCATAGCGTTTTAAGCAAACATCAAATTATTAATAGCACTCAAGGCTCATTGCCGTGTGGAGTAACTTTCTCAAGATAAGGCACACGCCCTACTCAGATCATATCTAATCGACTTTTTCGTGCTGAAAACTTAATGTTATAGACCTAACAATAGAATTACCTGACCTTAATAGACAAGGCTGAAGCTTCACATGACTTATTGTTTTACTTCTATTTTACATAATATAAAATATGCATCGATAGTTTACACATCTGTTTTTAATCACACTAATAAGTTATAATTACTATATGGGGGAAACTTTAGCATATCCTGAATTATTACGTAAATTCTTTTTATGGACAAACTTATCATGTGAGCGAAGCCGCTGGCAAAAATTTGTATAGATGTAACAATAACTAGAATAATTTAACATTATTATATATTTTTAATAATATCTCGACCCTCTATTTAAGAAAAAAGAAGCAAGAATTACAACACTAAAAAACAAGCGCTATTTTTAGAACAGCTATATTTAAAACCTCATTACATCACGAACTTGATCTGTCAAAACAACCTATTTTATGGAAAAGATTTCATATCCTAAAATATTATTCTGTTTTAAGTATAGCCCATATGTTTATATATTATAAATTCTGTAATCTGAATGTTGTTTTACCATTTACTTTATTTCAAAATAATTATTGTGCTAATCTTCAGCAAAGAAATCACATACGTAGTAGGAAATTCTGAAGATTGGAGAACAATTGAGAATTTGGCAGAAAGTCATCCATACGTCGTGGCGATTCTGAATCTAGCAAAAGACTGTGTGTGTTCAGGAACAATAATAGGAGAAAAAACAGTCCTGACTTCAGGAGGATGTATCAACCCTAAACCTCATTATATAGCAGTTGGAACAGCTGTGTTTAACAATAAGCTGAATAAAAGCTTAATCCCAATCACATATACAAAGACACATGGAGACTACATATTCGATGTCCAGGAAACAGAACTTAAAGTAAATCGTATGAACAGTAATATTGGCTTAATATTTGTCTTGCGTCCTGTCCTAAATTTGTTTCTGGAAAGTGCGATAATAGGTAATTATTATGCGTCTGAATTGAAAGAAAAGAAATTGGTAATGGTCGGTTTTGGGTATATTAGAACTTCTAATACAGTTGTATTGCAACAACAAGCTTATCAACAAACAGGTTGTATGAATCCGACCTGGTATTACTGTATATGTGGCATTGAATATTCTCCTGTTTCATATGAAGAATCCTTTGGTGAAGGAGCTCCAGTATTACTGGATGATATAGTTGTAGCTATTGCTGCTACTCCTTCAGGATCACTAACCCTTAAGAAGAACATAAATTATAATATTTTTACAGTAATTGCTCCTTATTCGAGATGGATTGAAAAGTCTAAATCTGATACTGTTGTAGAACTTAAGACATGTTCTAACAATTGTGCATCATATACAACTAGTAATGTTATACACCACACTTATTTTATTGTAGTTTTCATTAATTACATTAGTGATGATGCTTTTTTCAAATAGGTGAATTGTTTTATTTATCCAATAATTCTTTTAAAAATGCAATAATCTAATAAATATAATACCTAAATAATACATAGTACATATTACGTCATACATAAATATATACCATATATTCAATAATATGATTTATGTTGTCTATAGACAAGTTAAACTAGCGACTCACGCTCGCTTCGCACGCGTTCGTTCCTAGGTACGATTAGCTATGTTAAGGTATGTATAAATAGTACCTTGCTCTTCCTAAGATATTCATTTAAATTATATAGCGATTTACCCTCGCTTCGCTCGCCGTACGCGGATTTTGTTCACACTTTTATGGGTTTTAATTTTTTTTCGCGGAACCCTAATTCTTTTTCTAAAATAAAAGTAGCCTAAGTTACTCCTTATAACATCAGCTATCTGCCAGTGAAAATCCCGTCAAAATCGATCCAGCCGTTTCGGAGATTAGCCGGAACAAACAGACAGACAGACAGATAGACAGACAGATAGACAGACAGACAGACAGAGAGACAGACAGACAGACAGACAAAAAATGTAAAAAATGTTGTTTTGGTATATGTACCGTGTATACATCCATATAGTAAAAGGCGGTTATTTTAATATTACAAACAGACACTCCAGTTTTATTTATCTGTATAGATGAATATCGTAGGAGTAGCAATCTACTATTTATGTTTAAACATAGCTAACCGTGAAAACGTACCTAGGGACGAACGCAAGCGAAGCGAGCGTGAGTCGCTAGTAGATAAATAAAATTGAAGTGTCTGTCTGTCTGTTTGTTCCGGCTAATCTCCGAAACGACTGGACCAATTTTAACGGGACTTTAACTGACAGATAGCTAATATTATAAGGAATAACTTAGGCTACTTTTATTTGAGAAAAAGGATTCGGGTTTCGCTCAAAAAAATTAAAACGTACCAAGGAACGCACCCGAGCGAAGCGAGGGTAAGTCGCTAGTTGTATAATAAATTTCTATAATAGTGATTTCATCTTAGCCATTTGTTTCAAGATTTAATCTTTATAAAGTTATCACCATCTGTAAGCTAGAATCTATGCCAATTTCCCACTTAAATTACCGTACGTAGGCATATTTATGAATTTATAGATATAAAAAAGCAATAGAAGGGTTAGTCTGTACATACATCTAATATTGTTTCGAAAATTTGTGGTTTAAATAAAATTAATTGCGATAAGTAGAGACCACAGTAAGTGTTTTCAAACTTTACACTAAATATCCCTGTCTTTTTTGTGCATCATTTGAGGGTAAGTTAGTTCTTATCCATATCCTACAAAAGAAATGCCATGGATAACTGCAAACTTTAATATTTTTTGTTAACTTAAACGTGTATTATGCGAATGACTGAAAATAAATTTTACCGACTTCATTAAATGAATAATACTTAACCTGAAAATCACTTTAAATGATCCTTTTTTATAGAACGAGGTAATCGGACTACTATTATAGATGTATGTTTGTATGTATGTTTGTTACTCCTTTATATTTAAATTTGAATGAAATTTAATACACAAATAGACTTTGACCTGACAAAGGCTCCGTTAGGCACCTAAGGACGCACCCTGCATTCTTAAACCTCGTCTTATATAAATGTTGTAATGATCTGATGATGAGATCTGAAGATAGGCGACGGAACTCTTAAAAATATCTAGCGATTTTGATTGTCGAACATTGCGAGGGAGCATGTTCCATAGCTTTACAGCTTTAACAGGAAAAGAGTTGCCATAGTAATTTGAAATGCAAGGTGAGAATTTTATTAAATTTAAAAATACTAGAGTCCGATCCTAGGAAATTGAAACATTACTTTAACTAAAAGGGAGTATTTGGGTTATAGAGGATGGAGAATAGGAGGAAGAGAACGTGCAAATTGCACGATGTCTGATCGAAAGCCACTTTCTTTGTATACGTATTCGGAGATGTGGTCGAATTTATGGAAAACCATATACAAATCTGTAGCACATATTCTGCAGACGTTCGACTTGGTTAGCTGTTACTATGAAACGTCGAGGTAGCAGCAATCAGCATAGTCTAAAATTGGTAGCATTAGTGAATGAGGTAATGCAGTGTTGTTTTTAATTGATAACAGATTTTTCAATCGCCTTAAGCTACTTATGTTAGCAAATATTTTTCAACTTTTCTCAGAAATTTGCACAGTACAGGAGAAGGAGTTTGCGAAATACAGCCCAAGATTTCTGACGGATTTACTATATGCTAAATCGGAATTGCCAAATCTAACAGGGGACAATGTATTAAAGTCGATCTTATTGGTCAACTTTTGGCTTCCAATAACAATGACTTGCGACTTAGCAGAATTAACGCAGAGTCCAAACGAACTCTGCAGGAATGAATTTTGTGTAGATCACTGTTAAGCCGTTCAATAGTATTATTGATGTCACTAGAATGACATAAATAATAATGATAAATCTAATCTTAAAAATGATAAATCTGTAAACCATCAGCATAGAGGTGATAAGGAAATAAAAGAAGTGTCGAAATTGTTTTAATAAATATTGAGAATAAAAGAGGAGAAAGAATGCCTCCTTGTAGAACACCAGCACAAAGAGGAAAATAGGATTCATTGATATTCAAAATCCAATTCAATACATGGCTTAAGAATAAATTATGTACACAATACATACAAACATACAAATACGCAGCCTAAACTAACACTGTACACTGTACTTGATGGTAAGTCGGTTACGTGATGAAGATAGTATTCTTCTTGGTATTTTCTTATTATATAAAGAATTTTCTATACTAATATTATAAAGAGGTAAAGTTTGTGAGTTTGTGAGGTTGTAGGGGGTAATCTCTGGATCTACTGAACTGATTTAAATGTTTGGTAAGAAGATGATGGACCCTGGGAAGGACATAGGATACTTTTTATCCCGGAAATTATCCCTTAAGGGGTTGATAATGGGGATGAAAGTTTGTTTTGGGAAGCAAGCTAGGGAAAACCCCGAGCGAAGCTAGGGTGAGTCACTATTATATAAAGAATGAACTTTAAAATCGTCAAAATACACAAAAATATTAAGTAATTAATTAACACTAAAAAGTTTATTTTGTACACGATATGTTTTAAAATAGGGCCGCCATATATGAACATAAAAAGCACACTCGGGAAGGCAAGAAAAACTTCGAATTTAAATCTCCTAAACTTTGGTGCAAACAAAACTCTGATATTGATACTCTGGCGGCTTGACTTCAAAGTTCAAAATATTACATGTATAAAGAAAAAATATTTAAAATATTTTTTATTTAGCAGTGCTTCATTTTTTTTTATTAGGCAGTGGTAGCCCATTGGTAACGCGCTCGCTTGGGAAACCGAGTGAAGCGGGTTCGAATCTCGGGTCTCGCACCTCTGATATTTTCATGTGCGAATCATTTCCAACATGATTACCACTTGTCTTACCGGTGTAGGAAAATATCGTGAGGAAACCTGCATGTCTGATAGAATCTAGCAAGTTTTCAAAAGACATGTGAAGTCCGCCAACCCGCACTTGGCCAGCGTGGTGGACTATGGCCTGATTCCCCTCGTACTGAAGGGAGGCCCGTGCCCAGCAGTGGGACGTTAAAAAGGGTTGAATACATATTTTTTAATTTTAGTTTGTTTTTATTATTTTAAATAAAACTATCTTTTCGGATTATTTCGCGGATTTATTTTGATTATTGGTTGGTTACAGACATTTGTTTATAATCCGAAAAGATAGTTTTATTTAAAATGTCAAATATTCTCGTAAATCAAAGAAATTATTTTGTTTTCGTTAATTTTAACAACGTCTGTACTACATATTTTATTTTATGACAAATTTACGACTTATCCTATCTTCACTCGGGTTCGCTTTGTAATTACTATTTAGAGATAATATTATTTAGAGGTAACGTCACCTTTTGGAAAATTTTATACTAACGTTAATCTATGTTACCTTCCGGTAGGTTCCGTTGGGTTTTGGTGCGTAATACTGGCTTTTTAGCCGCTAAGTTCCAAATAACCACCTAGGCAGGTGGTATATGTAAATGCATTTCCCAACATAAAATACTCTATCAATGTACTTTCATCCAAACCCATCCAGCAGTTTTAGCGTGAAGGACAAACATACACACGCACACGCAAACAAACCCACATATAAATACACAAACACACATTCGCATATTTAGTAGTACGATTTATAATCATACGTTTAAAAAACTTGTCTTAATTTCATGTGAATTCAAAATTTTAATAATGAATGGAAAATCGAAGATGTGAAACTGGAGGCAAAACTAATCTTTAATTAAACGATTTTGGCCTGTATTAAAAATTGATGTAACAGCATTTGCTATAGTTTTGACTGTGCGTGATTTAATTTGAGGGTAAGATTAACTTATGATAAACACAAATATTTCAAATAAATAATATCTGTATAAATATTATATATGTGAAAGTTTGTGAGTATGGACGTTTGTTACTCTTCCACGCCAAAGCGGCTAAACTCATCTGGATGAAATTTCTCACAGATATAGATTATAGTCTGGAATAACACATAGGCTACTTTTTATCCCGGAAAAATGCACGATTCCCGTGGGATAGATTTATTTTTGTTTTCCGAACATACATATTTATGTACATCTCATGGCAAAAATGAAACGTGTATGTCTCCGACTGCATAGTACTATATTCCTTCGTCAACTTGTTTTCGTCTTTTTAGTTAGCTTTTTTGCTTTTTTTATTTTTATAATATATATTTTTATATTTATTTACTTATCACTCAAATTTCAAATTGTTATTTGTATACTATTTTAAAACATTATTGTTTAGGTTCATCTATCGTTCTACGACACTCTGACTTTATTATTTCTTAGACTGAGATATTTATATTATATTCTTGTTAATTTTTGATATTTTTTTAAACCTATACTTGATAGTGGTGAGTATTGTTGCTGTGGAATATGGTTATACGTATAAAGTTTGAAAACCTTTAAAAGAAAGCTTTAAAAAACAAAGTATTATTATAGTATATGTATATTATATAGGGATACTATAATTACATGTAAAATTAAAATAGCGAGGTGATTAGAAATAATAACTACATATTATAAGTTAAGGTATCTACTAAATCTATGTTTTGTTGGTTGAACTTAAACACATTGAAGATATTATAATATAAAAGCAGTAATTTTTTTTCAATATTAACCTTTGACATGAGACTTTGAGATAACGCAAACTATTAGGTCCCGAGACATTTATCTAAAATAGCAGTATCAGTATTGTAATTGTAAACGAAGAGTGATATTTACTATTTTATACTAAGTAATAATGAATTCTATCAGGGTTATTATAAGAACTATGAGTCAGAAGTGGGAACCTTTGAAAAAAGTGGGGATTATTGGTGTGCCATTTGAAAAAGGGCAGAAGAAATATGGAGTCAGCGTCGCTCCAGCAGCTTTGAGATCAGCTGGTCTCATGGAACATCTTAAAGAAATAGGTAAAGTAACTATCATAATATAATTTGGATAAATAATCTGATGAATTATCTCTATTCGTATTAATAGAAGTACTTATTACTGATATTATATAGAGACAAACTTATGAGATATCTGTATTTATCGTTACTTGAATAATATTATATTAGTATCTGATATCACACCATAACACACGATTAAAAAATTAAATTAATTGACCGAGCGAGCGCACTGTCTCTACATCAAGTCCTCCTCTATATGTGGTATTTTACAACCAATCTGGATGAAACTTGGTATATTGGTTTTATTTTATGACTTTATAGATTTTTTTGTCGTCGGGGATTTTTTATTTGGGGGGTAATTCCTCCAAGGGGCAAAAAGGGGGCTACTAGATATCTCCTTATCCTTATAAAATCCGATGGTTCTTTTTTATTTGAAAAGTAACTTTAAGTTGGTCTCATAAAAATTATGTAAATTATATTCTCAATAGATTTCATATCCAATATGTTTTAGATGGAATAGATGTAAAAGATTACGGTGACATCGACATCCCTGCAAGCAACCAGCGAGCTAACGTAGATAACATGGAACATCTCTCCCTAGTGTCTGCTTGTAACAAGAACGTTTCTAAAAAAGTCTCAGAAGTGCTAAAAGACGGGCGAGTAGCCGTTACCATCGGCGGTGACCACTCAATAGGGCTTGGTAACATATTATATTATACATCTATTTTATAAAAATGAAATGCTGTTCGTTAGTAAACGCATCACTTAAAAATGACTTGGCGATTTTATTTGACTTATTTGTTTTTAAAAACCTTCATAGTAGTCCTTATAAGGTTCTCAGGAAAAAAATTGGAAAAGTTGTCTGGAAAATTAGGAATATCTGACAGTGCCTTTTTCTATAAGATTTTTGTATGAACAATCAAGATCACAAAGTTTATTGATAGACTGGACAAAGTCTGTCGGGTCAACTAGTTATATGTATATAATAGTTACTTCATAATAAACAGTAGGTATTAAGAATTAAGATCATAAATGTTTCATTTATGAATATTTATTAACTTTGTTCGTTTAATGACAAATTTTATTAAGAATAATATTTTATATTAACAATTAGTGCAAAATTTATCCTACCTAATCTATCATCGTTTTTTAAACGTTGAGAAATGCATTTGGGCATATCAGCTGTATTTATACACAGGTGGTTATGTGGGACTTATGGGCAAACCCAATGGAATTTTCCCCATCTTAATGAGACGTCACAGGATCTCTTACGCACTCAGCTATGAAATGGACACCTAACCTATCATCTGACCAAGTGTCATAATTCCAGTTTATATAGTTTTCCAAATTTTGTATTTTTAGCATATAATAATAGTGTATTATAACGTTTAGGCACTGTCGATGGTCACTACAAAGTCAACGAAGACATGATTCTCCTTTGGGTAGACGCGCACGCAGATATCAACACCAATAAAACGTCAGGCTCCGGCTCAGTCCACGGCATGCCCGTAGCGCTTCTTGTCAAAGAACTGTCAGATTACTGGCCTTATCTACCCACGATGGACTGGCAGGTGCCAAAGTAAATTTATTTTTTTCCTATCTTTTCATCGTAAAAAAAATTCTTTATGATTTTTTTTTTGTTAGCTATTTGCTTAATCTGTACTATTTTAATATAAAGCTGTTTTGTTCGTTTTAAAAACAAAGAGCTCTTGTTATTTTTTTTATTTAAAAAGGTTCTATTGACAGAAAATATGGTGCTTAAAAAATATATAATTAATTATAACAGGTTAAAGGAAGATATACCTAACTATCGCTAAGGTATTACCAAAACCTTAAGTTCAAGTCACCATAATTCATATTGCTTTTAATGTATATCATGAAATGCTTAACGTTTTATATTTTTTGGATTCCGTACCCCATGGGTGCCAACAAAACCCTATTACTAAGCCTTTGCTGTCCGTCAGTCCGTCTGTTAGAAAGCTGTAAATTATTAAATTATTATTATTTTCACAGAGTGTGAATTTCTGTTGCCGTTATAACAACAAATAATAAAAATACAAGAAAAATGTTTTTAACGTTCGTAATCGATCATCGAAGTCAATATACTACTGTATACATGTAAACTGTATAAAGTAAAAGTCATATTAAGAAAAAGTATAATATGTACGATGGTACGGACCCCTTCGTATGCGAATTCGACTGACACTTGACCGATTTTGTAATATATAAAATAATATTAAAAAAATAATGATATTTACAGGTTTTCTATAAGAAATCTAGGTTACGTTGGCTTGCGATCTGTAGATAAATACGAAAGGCTGGCAATAGAAAAATACAACGTGCCAGCATTCACAATGGCTGATATCGACGAGTAAGTTAAATATTTATATCACTAAGCGCTACCTCACCTACTAGGCTGAAAGTAAATGTTTCTAAGTGCTTGCACACTTTATCTTGAACTCGAAGAGATTACAACGTAGTTTATACACTATAAAATACAATAGAGACTGTTTTATATTCCTTTTTTATAAGTTATGTAAGAAATAGTGATCAGAATTTTTCAAACTGTTTTATTAATAAGACAATACAAGTAGTTCTGCGAACAGTGAACAATAAACCTCACGAGCACAAACTTTTTTGCAACGGTTAATATACCACTATAATTATGTGAGCAATTTACTGCATTTTGAAGAACTATTCTATTCATCACGCAGAAAATCCTCATCAGATCTCCACCGAATTTTTTTGAGACTAACTTAAAGATACAACCTTTTCAAATAAAAAAAGAATAATCGAAATTGGATCTCAGAAGGCGGAGATATCCAATAGCCCCCTTTTCACCCCTTTTTAGAGGAAGTACCCCTCCAATCAAAAGCCATCGACGACAAAATAAAATTCTTACTTCGAAACTGTTTTTGAAAAATTCTTTTTTGTTTGAAAGTGTCTACTTCCAGTTTAAATTTAAATTTGAAGAAAAGATACCACCCCTAAGGGTGAAAAAATAGCTAATGAAAATTTGACCTACCTACTTCTAATTAACATATTGACTTGAAACTTTGCAAGTTTTTGAATTTCCGTTGATAGTGATTCGTATCGTCGAGCTGATTTGATGGTAAGGCCAGAAGTGGATAATGTGGCGGTGGACAATGGAACTCTTCAACAGTTAATAGTAGATCTTTGAATTTGGGCTTATTTCGTTTGATTTGATAAACCTAATGCGTTAGACTTGGATTTTAGAGCCTGTTTTTAAGTTTTACTAATAAAAGCGAATTTTAGTTTGTGAGTCTCCATTGGCATCAAACTAATTTAAACAGCTTAAGCGAATATTTTGTTAAAATACTTTTTTATTACTACTACACTAAATATGGAAAAATAAAAACTTAAAAATACCGACTTCAAAACACTAAAAAGTAAAAAATAGTTCTGAATAGGAATTTTCATACCTAATCAGATTTTTTCGAAGTCAGTGCCAGCCGATGCAAATCAAAGCAAAGGTATTCGGTCATGTTACGTATATATACAATTTAATAAAAAAGTAACTTAGCGAAATCTGTACATGATATATTTTAAAAACAATGAGTAACATATTGTGTATAGAATATAGATCCCAAAACAATAGTTATTAAAAATTCTGTCTATTTGTTTGTAAATAAATGTGCGCGTTTCACCCAAAAAGTATTGAAACTAAATTTGTATAGTGAAAATTTATTATTCGAGTCAACATTTAGGAAATCTTTTACTACAGGAAAATCTTTTATTCCCACGGGAAAACATAATAACTGTTTCAAGTCATCCTTAGAAATTTACATGGCTAACGCCGGCTAAACATGTTATGTTTAAAACAAGGTTTAACTTAAATAGGCCTGGCATGAGAGAGGCATGAGTCTTTCTCTTAAGTTACACACACTCGCAATAACTATTTATATTTAAAACGTACCTAGGGTTCGCACCCGAGCGAAGTGAGGGTAAGTCGCTAGTATTGTATACCTATAGTTCAATAATTATCAGCCCTAAATCACACAACGCTGTCGATATTAGAAAAGTAAATACACAAATATATTCTACAATTTCAGATTCGGAATCCAAAAATCTATAAACCACATATTCCAAAAAATTGATCCAGAAGGTAAAAAACCTATTCACGTGAGCTTCGACATTGATTCCATAGACGCGATGGTAGCACCCAGCACTGGCACGCCTGGTAAATATTATATGAAGGTTAAGTACCTACTTATATATTTAAGGCGACGTAAGCCCATAGTTTGTCTCAAAGTGAACTGATATGGTCACGCAACACTAATATTCTTTTTTTTAAATAATTTAAAGAGGCTATTTTTATGGTTCTTAAACTTTATAATGCATTTTCTAGCTCAATATGTTACCAAACTAAAATACAATTAAATAGATACTAAATAAAGTATAAAATTGTATTAAAATTTAAAAAAAAATGGAAATCTTTAAAATACCTTTTGTTGTGTTAAGTTATTACAAAATATTTTGACAATAACAATAACATACATTTACATAACAATAACTCAAATCTCAAAAAATATTGCACTCGAAAAATCATTTTGCGGACCGATGGCGTCTTTCTATTTGTAGAGTGTTAAAAGACCATAACAATTTGTAATCTTTGTTATAATGTGCAATGTTTTGAAAAATCTTGCTCTACTAGTAATTTTGTTTTTTCAAAACTGCCTTAGTTATTTGTCGCTCCTGAAGGTATTTCTTTTTCCAACATTTTGTTACAGAGTATACCATACCATTTATTAAAAAAAAAATTAAAAAAAAAATATCTTCCATAACATCTAAAATTCAATTATTGAACAAAGTTTGTATATTTCAGTTCCCGGAGGGCTAACACTCCGAGAAGCTATTAAGTTGATGGAGATAATCCACGAAACCGGCCGACTGCGAGCCATTGATCTCGTGGAAATTAATCCGGCTCTAGGTAACGACTCCGACAGAAAGAGGACTATTGAAGCAGGGCTATGTGTGCTGAAAGCTGCCTTGGGTTTCTCTAGGCGGGGCACTGTGCCACGCGGCGTGCTCGATCTCCCTATACAGACACCGCCGAAATAATAATAGATTTACAATACTGCTATTACTATAATTCTGAAGTATTAAATAAAATATTTATGAAGAATAATATAAAGCAACACCCGATAAATTCTTTTTCTGATTACTCCTACCCTGTCATATTCCTTCGTCAGATATCTTGATTCAAGAATTTAATTTTCGCTCGCTAAGACGTTTTTATTTATACCAGCGCAAATCCACACTATCCAATACTAGTAAATACACAGAGATGGATTGTTTATTTAAATCATAAATATATTAAGTAAACTCCAAAACTACTGATATGACCCAAATCGAAAATAATAAGAATTTCTGAGTTCTGTTCTTATCTCAGTATATTAATGACTAATGCGTTAGTGCTTTTTAAAGTATATCTCATACTTTAAAAAGCTACCAACACACATGCGACGCGGAGAAGGCGGCTCAAACGGGAAATAGAACATCAGAGCGAAGCGAGGGTCAATCGTTAGTATTTTGTTAACTGTATCCATTAATTCGATAAAAATAGTGAGAGTGTACCTTTTTGCATTTTCAATTGGTTCGATTACCGGTTCAGGTCACCAATTTAAAAAAAAAATTAAATGCAGTTAATCTTAGTTTTAAAAATAAAATATTGTTTCCTTTGAGTGAAACTTAATATTTTCAGTGTTTAAGACACTTTTCCTTCATGTCCTGTGCGTTTGTTTCACGATGTTAGAGTCGATATGTATCTATGATTTGTTAGATTTCATCGTTTTGTTCCTCCTAATCCTAAATCCTAAGACGCAATGTTTGTTCGAGAGATTTTATCCTTCCCATGAAGCCTATCGATTAATTCGAAAAAATAGTGACGGTGGTCGGTGCGCTTTTTTGCACTTTTATTTGGTTCGATTCTCGGTTCAGGTACCTAAGCTTTTTTTAAAAAAAATAAATGCAATTATTATTTTTTAAATAAAGAAATGTTTCCTTTGACTAAATCTTGATAACTTAAATATTTAAGGTACTTTTTTCCATGTCCTACCGATTTATTCCACTCTATATATTATACTTTCTAGTTTTAACTTTATATTGACGTAACTATGGAAGTAAACATAACTCATGAACGTAACATAATAGGCGTGACGACTATTTCTATCAATTTTAATTAAAATTTGATGTGCTCGCTAAAGCACATAGGTACTTGCTTAGAACAAGATTAATTAATGACAAATAGTAAAAATGTTTAAATTTAAAAAAAATTCGCCGTTTAATATATTCTTCGTAAGTACCTACTTTAATATGTTTCAGACATAAATAAATATTAACAACTTCTCTGTCCCATGAGTCATATATGACTCATAGGAACGTTTTCTGATAAGTCCATGAATCATATGTGACTCATTTCTCCATACAACTTCAAGTGCTTTTTTCTCCATGAACGTGATACGATATCTTTTGTATCAGTTTCTGAACGTGTGGGAAAATACCTTAATTCTAACCTAAAAACAAAAAATATAGTGATTTTTTTTTGTATCGGATACTATTGATGTGCGAAGTCAAAGGAATTGTCGATAATAAACAAAGAACAAAAAAACAATTTTTTTATTCATAAAACATCTATTTCACCACATTGTCATCAATCAGCATGTTTTTCATTGAAGCAGTCATGACAGAAAGAAGAAAACTTCTGCTTCTTCTTCTTCTTCTTCAGAAACTTCTCTACCTACATGCAAAACATCATTATTCCATAATACTTTCTTAGTAGTCTCTCCCGTGACCATGATTGCTGTAAAGCAATCGAAACGTCGGGAAACAAAAATCAAAATAAATCCGCGAAAAAATCCGAAAAGATAGTTTTATTTAAATCATTATTCCACTCTGTCCCTAAATTTGATGAAGTGTGCTCTGAATGAAATGGAAATTCACGTGAAACATTTTCTAAATCCAGAGCCGAAGTGCCAGCGAATGCGTAAGAAAGGGGTCACTTCCATTTGGGTCACTCCTCACAATAAAGTTTTGGATAACCTCAGTGTCTTCACTCTCTTCATCGTCAGAATCGGGCTGATATTCTTCACCGCTACCACTACTAAAATCTTCTACATCCGAATCTTCCTAGGAAATACAATTTCTTCTGCCGTATATATTTTACGAGCCATTGTAAAGAGAAAATTCTATTTCGATATTTCAATCACTTAGACACTTTTCGCAAATACCCGCCAAATCACTCAAACAGACTGTTATTTTTTACTGATACCCTCAAATTGTGAAAATAAAATAAAAAGTAGCTAAAAATTATGTAAAGGATATCTGTCTATCCGAAAGATATCAAATTAAGTCCCTCTATAACTGCTTTAAAAAAGAATATAAAACAGCACCTTCTCTCCCAAGTTAATCCACATTTACATTAACTACTATTATTATTGATTATATTATATAGATATGTATTTGTGTATGTAGTAATATGTACATATGTTATAGTATATAGTATGTATAATATTTTATTATATATTTATATTTTATTTATTTATTCAATTACTTACACTTGAGTAACTGCACTTAAGCCTGCTTTCTAAATCTACCTCTCTAACTCACTTAGGTTGACTGGAAGAGATCTCTTCTAGAGATAAGTCCACCTTTGCTAACTAATTTTATTGTTTGTTAATTTCTGTATTTTACATATAAGTGCAATAAAGAATAGTATATATCTGTAAGATATAAACACGAATTGTTTTAAATGTTCATATATGACTCATTGGACGTAGACGATAATAACCACTACACTACGTTCATGAATCATATATGAACAAAAAAAAAATTCTAAAAAAAAGGGGGAATACATATAATTATCTATTTATAACAATATATTCTTCCATTTTAAACATAACATTATTATTTTCTGAAAAAAAAATTTTTGGACTTCAGGCCGTATACAAATACGTTGTACTGGGACAGGGAAGTTGTTAATATACTTTTAGAATATTTTATTCCCTTTAGACCAATTTCAAAAAAGGAGATTGTCATTTTCTCTATATTTACATTTTTATCTTTATGCACTCTTTTTATATCTTATTCGTTTATTTTTACTATCATTATATTGCTTCTTTAAAAAATAATAATAAATAACTTTTAGATTTTACCTTGCATTATATCCTCACTCGCAACACAAATGGAAACAGATGACCCTATTGTAAAAAGAGTTATGGAAGAATATTTCAAAAATGTACCAGACATAGATAATAAATATATAATAAGTGAAGGACTTTCAAAAACTATAACAAAATATTTTAACAGTAAAATAAATGCTTTCCCTCTTTTTAAAATCAGTGTGAAAATTGACAAGACACCCATCAAAATACCCTGGACTGTAGATCCAGCACAATTAAAGCCCCAAACTGATAAACCTATGAGGAAAAGATATCGATATATGAAAGCTGGGAAACGAGTAATTAGAGATTGATAAAAACGTTTGTAATGTGTTTTGAAAATATTTTATTTGTTTCTATCTCAGCAACAATAATGTAATTAAACAAAATAGAAATTAAAAAAAAATCAAGAATGCATTTTACATATATATATATATATATATATATATATATATATATATATATATATATATATATATATATATATATATATATATATATATATATATATATATATATTTTAATTTAGTGCACATTTTAATCAATTTCTGTAAAATCTGTTAAAGTAATTTATTTGGCTTTATAAAAATGTGGCTTTGTAAAATGGTATTTATGCCTTTCTATCTTTGATAATAGCTCTAGTAATACATTTAATAAACGTAGTAATTTTACTCTTTTTCGAGCATTTCTTTCTTCACACTATTCCTCACGTGGGGTAGGTTTGTTATTATTTTTTAATTGTAATAACAACACTACTTTAGTATAGTGGTTACGACAAAAGAATTGGATAAATACCCATAATATCAATTCGGCCGATTATAATTTGTTATTATTAAGCACAAGTACAAAATTATGTAATCGATTACATAATTTTGTACACGACATATGATAGCAAAGTCGATCGTTTGCAGAAATAAAAGTTAATTACTAAGATTTCATTTTTATACCCCCTGCCACATAAGGTAGATGGCGCGGGAGTCGTAACAAATAACTTTAGTACACTTTACTTAATTTAATCCATGAAATGCGTGTACTGCATATTTAAAAATATGTCCAGGATTTACATTTTTTAGAAGTTTTAATGACAAAGTATAATATTATGGCAGCAAGTCTATATAATATGCAACTATAATTACATATACAGCACAAAAGAAAATGCGTCATTTAACGAATATACTTTATACAAAATTGCCTAATAATTTGTTATTACAGTGTGTTAGATAAATAGAACTACAAACTTTCTTTAATTGATGGAAATAATTATAAAGGAGTAAATAAAGAATAGCACACTTTTGTCTATGCATAATTATTGTAATAAAAAAAAAGAAAACTACAACAAAAAATAATATTGCCAGCTATGAATAGGTGTAGCACTATTGGCATTTTCTTTTCATAATATTTTACGCACTAATTTGAATATGCAAGGCAACAATGACTTAAAAGTTAACTTGTGGCCGGTAATGCTTTTGAAATTTATTGTTTTTGAGAGACATCTTCATTTGCCATTTTGCTTGAACACGCTTCATAAAATGAATGTCTCGAGCTTTCCTGAAAATGATATACAGATTAAATAAATATATGGCAAAGTATCCTATTTGGTTTCCCCTTCTTTCATACAACAATGGCCTGCTTTTTTTACTATTAACTTTTTACTACAATTAATAAAAACTAGAAAGAGAGACAAAGCCTAAATTTTGGTCTCAATTATAAAAATTAGAGTGATTGAGTGCAAAGCCTCATATGGTTTTATAATGAGCTGTTTTATATTATTATTCCTGCTCATGTGCTCACAGCATAATAAACAATCAGAATGTTGAATACCAATTTCAATTATAAAAAAAATTAAACGCCATCAGAAAAATATAACAAAAGCTGTTATTTTGACATTACAAACAGACACTTCAATTTTATTTCTCCTTATAGATTATATATTTTAATAATACATAAATAAATACAACTTCAATATTTGTTTGTCCTTCATTCGTGCAGCTAGGGAGCAACTAATTGTAATAACTTTTGAAGTAAAACTTCTTTAGGTGTGACTGAAGGGTAAGTCAATACATTGTAAAAATAGGTATCGCGTAAGTGAGAATCAAATTTATTATTAATGATTTAAAAAATATATATTATTTTTAATAATTATTATTACTTATCAAAATAAATATTTATTACTAATAATTTTATAAAAATTATTATACTTATATTTTGACTAGCGACTCACCCTTGCTTCGCTTCGGGTTCGTCTCTAGACAAAAACAAATCTATCCCACGGGAACCGTACATTTTTCCGGGATGATATATAGCCTATAACCTTCCTCAGTTAACGGGCTATCTAATGCAAAAAGAACTTTTCAAATCAGATTAGTAGTTCCTGAGATTAGCATGTTCAACCACATAAACAAACAAACAAACTCTTCAGCTTTATAATATTAGTATAGATTTGTTTTAAATTTAAATTTATTTGCGGTATCTGCCACAGCACCAAAGAAGTTTTACTTCAACCCTACATAAAGGATACACACACTCATATTTTTTTTTAAATAATATTATAATTGGAAATAATTTTGTGCAAATATATTATATAGTTTATTGCAAAAAGCACTAGGAAGGTAAAGGTTTGTCATTGGACTATTATTGACAATAATGAAACCAACAACTTACTTGGCTGCCAAAGCTTGTTCCTTAGGCGCCCATCCTAATGCTCTGTAAACTCCTAACAAACGATGCAACTTCCTGTCTGACTTCTTGACAAGTGCCTGACTATTCTGTGTTACATGTTGCTTGTAATACCTGAAAAAAAATATAGTTTTAAACATTAAAACAACACATTTTCAATGATCTTACACATTTTTTCAAAACAAATAAAACAAGCACAAGTTTAAAGGCTTTAATAGTTGGAATATTTTTTTAAAATGAAGTAATCAATTTCTCAAGTGATACCTCATTAGAGATCTATGGCCAACAGTAACTCCGGACGGAAGCACCAACTGGAAGTCATCACCTCCTAATGTTGTAGGACCTTCTACTTCTTCATCCACATCCATATTATCTTCTCCTTCATTATGGTCAGGATATGATGCACTATAAAAAGTAAAAAAATAATATTTTTCATTATTAATATTTATTATTTGAACTACATGGTATTAATATAACTATTAACGTCATGTTATACAAAAGTATAGTATGCTTACTTAATTTTTACTTACAACTTCATTATTTAGTTTTTATATTAAAGTAATAAATAAAATCATGCTAACACATAATTGAACAAAAAAATATAGTTATCTACAAATTTTTGACAGTTCAATAAATTGGTAAAAAACTATAATCCTTTTTCAAAGAAATACATATAAAAAATTTAATGTAATTACTTTATATAGACAGTAGCACAGTACAACAACTGTGTAAATAAAAATATTTGTTAAATATTGTGCAATATTTAACAACAAAATGATATTCACTACTCAAGAAATTAAAGTTATGTTACCTATAGTCATAATAATCAGCATATTCAGCCAGTGTAATGCCTTCATGTAACATCTTACAATGCCCTTTGTCAATCATATGGGCCTGAGCTGCTTCCATAGAGTAAAAGGTTCTACCAACTTCATTACACCATAGGCACATAAATCCTTGTGAAATCTAGATAAAAACACATAAACATAATATAAAAAAAATATGTTACTAATTAATCAAATAAAAATAATGTTATTTTATAATTATTTACTGTCACTTAATACCTTTTCTCCTAGATATAATAACAGTCCTCTGACATCCACACAATATTCCACATCAGGAATAAAGAATGAATGCGATTCTGACATGTGCTTTAAGTTTTTTACCATATTCTTGCTGTGATGGCCACAAAATAAGCAGTCCTTTGGTTTGATTAATGAGTCACTACCCTTGATTCGACATTCCTCCCATTCATCAGAATCGAGCTGAAATATAATACCACTTTTGGTTAGGCAAACTACAGCACTCACTAACTACTGTCATGGTAGAAATATAAATGTAAATAAATCTATAAAGAGTATATATACTTTACCTCCTCAATTTCTGAATCTGTTTCAACATCTTCATCACAAGAATCTTCGGTATTTACGACAACAAATTTTCCTGGTTGCACTGAAGACGTATTTGCTTCAACTTTTTCAAAACTATTACTGTCTGAACTTTCCTCTTCTTCTTTTTTATCATTCAATGTTTTTTCTTCAGCTAATTTGTGTTTTTTACTATTTAAATGATTGTTATATGTGTTTTTGGAATTAAATAACTTAGAGCAACACTTGCAGTAAATAGATTCATCTTTGTCGACATTTTCAGCTTGTTCCCTGTGTTGTTTTGCCCTTTCCTCAAATTCTTCTAATGTTACTGGTGGTATAGATGCGACTTTTCGTTTCAAATTATATCTGTGCCAATCCAACTTATAGTGCTCTCGTTGTAAATCGGCAGTTTTGAAGAGCACTTGGCATGTTATACACGTGTATACATTAGACATCGTTGAAAAGAAATTTTATCACAGTCTATTTGTAACGTTTATCACAGTTGTATGAACACGTTTGAAGTTTGAAAAAAATTCTTTAAATTTTCCTTTTACGCGTTAATTACGACAATGGCTAAGGCTAGTTTTTGAAGTCTAAAATGTCAAGTTGCATTAGCAAATGTCAACCATGGTCCATGGTCCATGGATGACAAATAAAGTGGCAACTGACAGCTGACACTTGACAGTCCTACAACGGTACACTCATGCTACGTTCCACTAAGCGCTCACGACGATCATGCTCACGACTTTTATTTGTCATCCATGCTCACGACCACGGATTTTCCAGTTCCACTTTCCCGTCACACTTTTATTAAATATAAGTGTAATTTTCGAACAAAGGAGAATGGGCAACTTTGTATGGGATTCGTCCCCAGAGTGTATCAAGTTGAGACATATGTCATTTTAAAGATCAGAAGTATAGCTTCAATTTATTGTATGACACCAACACTGAGACTCGTGCAGGGAAAGAATTATGAATCATTTAATTTTATTAAATTCGTGAAAGTAAAACAGTATAATTTAGATTGTACAATATTTTCATATATATTATTTTATATCTGTCTGTTTTTACACACCTTCGCACATATTGCGACTTTTGCAGCCCTGTACAGGATAGCTGAATGAATAAATGAGGAAGAGTTGAGCAGGTTACGATGGGACATTATAGGGTTATTGGAAGTTTGAAAAGAGGGGGGACAACTCGATGATGCTCAAATCTGGTCACCTGTTCTGTTTTCGGGTGACCAACAGTCCCTAGGTGGTGTCGGGTTTATCGTATCTTGTGATGTCTTATACAGCATGGTAACTATGTACAGCTTGTACGCATCCAACTGACTCCGATTGAAGAAGTCCACGTTCCTACCAGTGCCACACCAAATACAAAACCCCTTAAGCTTTCAGCTGGAACTCCAAAACCGCTTTGATTGCGAGATTGCGATTGCGATGTGGCTACTTTTAACGATGGGTTTCTCAAAGGTGTCGAATCAGTTGGATTCTAAACACACTCTAAAAATAGACCCAAAAATATTTCTGATCCTACTCTCGAGCTCGCGGCAGAAAGGAGAAAGATGATCTTACAGTCATCCAAGCACTCTAAAGGTTTTCGAGTTTTTTTGATTTATCTATTGGGCAAAACCGGCTAGTACAGTTCAAAACCGACAACAATAGGATTAAATTATCTATTACCGAGTTTAGTAATGGGAGAGATCGCGAAATTTTATGGATAGCTATTGACATCAACGCGACAACCCATCAGTCTAGATAATGATTAAGGGCCAGGCTAACCCGACACTATACCGAAGAAATCCCGGACGTCACTAAAACAGATTAATTAAGAACAACAAAGCACCGGGTGCAGGTGGAACTACGGCTGAATTTCTGAAAATGTTACTTAATTCCATCATACTCGAAGGAAAACCCCACAATTATAGAGCAGAAGCGTAGTTGTACTGTTCTGTAAAAAGGGCGATAATACCTTGCTAAATAATTTGACTCATCTCGCTTCTGATCCATGTCTACAAGTTGTTTCAATAAAATAATTCATAGTTCTTCCATGTAACTGTCTCACTTTTGGCGCTGTACAATAAAATAAAGCTATTATTATGACCTTTAAAGTGATGTACATATGTCATACTGTTTTAGACTTTCACGGGCTTAATAAAATTAAATGATTCATAGTTCTTTCCCTGCACGAGTCTCAGTGTTGGTGTCATACAATAAATTGAAGCTATTCTTCTGCTCTTCAAAATGACATATGTCTCAACTTGATACACTCTGGGGACGGAATGCCCATTATCCTTTGTTTGAGTTTCAATTGTATTTATTAAAAAAATAAAAAAGTTATCAAACGTCGGCTATTTTAAGTATCATATTTTATAAATAAACAACGGTTATTATAAATGAAAATATATTATTATCATGAAAAATATATTTTTATTATAGATATAGTTTTTGCAACATTTATGTACTTCAACACTCTAAACGCTCCATAATTTATTCCACTCTGATTTACGACTCCAACGCTCGGAACTAAGTGGAACGGGAAAATCCGTGGTCGTGAGCATGATCGTCATGCTCACGACCACGGATTGGCAATGGAACGTAGTAGTGGAACGGCCAAAAGTGTATTTTAGGCGTCTAAGCCCTTAGTGGAACCGGGAACGCACCCGCGCTACACGTATGATCTATTTACATTCAGTCTGAGGTTAAACTATTGATAAATTATAAATAAGCAAACAATATATCAGTTTTAGCTGAAAATTTACTATTTGTTATATTGTATTGGTTTCTGACAATACCACGGTATATATTTGAGTATTTCACAGCGCATTAAATTTTCGATTTCTGGATGTTTATCTCTGTAACTAGCCAATAAAACGGTCGGAAATATTTTTTTTAACGCACTTTAGACTATTATCTAACTTTTACCAATTCCTTTTGTATAATAATTGCATTCTAAATATACAAAAAATCGTTTGAAACTCGTACTTCCGATTCATATGACGTGTCCGTTCCCCATTTTTAACCGACTTCCAAAAAAAGGAGGAGGTTCTCAATTCGACCGTATAATTTTTTTTTATGTTTGTTCGGGCATTTTTTCGTCGTTTATGAACCGATTTTGATAGTTCTTTTTTTGTTGGAAAGGAAATATCCCAAGAGTGGTACCATGATAAGGAAACCAGGATCTGATGATGGGATCACAGAGAAATCGAGGGGAACTTTCGAAAATTGTAGCGGCGACTAGTGCGTTTGTTAACATTTTCATTAGGTATTTTAAAGCACTACTATTTAATGAAGGTCTGGAGTCGATCTGATGATGGACCCGAAAAATAGTCGAGGGAACTCCTCAACGATTTACAGCAATCACCTGGTGTCGTCTACACTAAAAATGGAAAAATAAAAACTTTTTAAAAAAAAATAAAAACCGACTTCCAGGCACTGAAAAGTAAAAAATAACTAAACGGGGGTTTTCATTTAGAATAGATACTTAATCAGATTTTTTCGAAGTCGGTGCCAGCCAATACAAATCAAAGCACACCGACTTCGAAAAAATCTGATTAAGTATCTATTCTAAATGAAAACCCCCTTTTAATTATTTTTTACTTTTCAGTGCCTGGAAGTCGGTTTTTATATTTTTTTTTCTAAACAAAATTATAAATAACGCGTTATTTTATTGAAAAAACAATATAAATTATAATCATATTGAAAAAAGATTAGTAATCTTTTAACGAAAAAAATATTTTAGTTTTATTTACGTTAGTTTACTTATTATAAATAAACAAATAAAAGGTGTCCGGCATAAAATTCTGATTGATGTGCCGCGCGCTTCCCTCGACCATACTCGGCGAAATACACAAAATGAAACCGTCACAACCCGTGCTGGGAGTAGTCAGTTATGCGACAAAAGGGCCCGAAGCTGGAAGTGCGACCAGTTTAGCGTCGATCCAGAGACACAAAAGTAAGTATTTGATTCATATGTTCTTGATTCAGGTAGGTTTCTGATTAATATGTCTGGTTTACAAATTTTATTACAGAGTTTTAAAACTTGAATAGATTCAAGGGCATAGATGCCCCAAGAAATACGTTTGCGTTACAGATATTCGTGGTTAAATGCGAATACCTTAGAAAATATGTGTTACCGGTAATCGAAGATTTTAAGCAAAATTCTGATTCATCTGTGTCTGATTCATGTGGTCAAAAACCCGTATGAATCAATAAATGGTACATTTTGATTAAGTTTATCACACAATCATCATTAAGATCAGGTTCCAAGCATAACGACACTTCTAATATAACATCTGGACAATGGTCTTTCAGTTGCTTAACAAGGGTTTTAATTTTTGGAATAATTTTGGAATGAAAATTTCATTATTTCTGGTGACTATTTGTTCTGCAGTTCGCTTTAGGACGTCTCCGGCGCTATCGGGAGCACCCTTACCGTGCCCCTTTCCCCAATGATTCCACACTGGTAATCGCAAACTTGAAAAGTACCAATAATCTGTCATAAAGTACACTACTCGTATTAATTTATTGTTTTTATATTGCAGTACACAACAAAGCCACGAGCCAAACTAACCAATGATGAGAAAAAAGAGAAGAAGAGAGTCGCAAAATGTAGAAAATAAGAAAGGAGTATTCACCAAAGCTACTCGGAGTTTGTTCTCCAATATCTTCAATGTAGCATAGCCAGTAGCATTGTCAATTCTACTATTTTTATTGTGAAGACTGATATCAGGAGTACCTTAAATACTGCTGTGATTTCTAAATTGTGTAAGATTATAGATACTTAAACTAAGATATATAAAACAAGATTTTAAGGAGATATGATTTGTGTTCAAAATTTATTTCAAAATATAATATATATAAAAAAATTAAAACCCATGAAATTTTAAACAAAATCCGCGTACGGCGTACGCACATGAGGGAAGCGAGGATAAATCGCTATATAATTTAAATGAATGTCTTAGGAGTAGCAAGCTACTATTTATGTAGGTATACCTAAACATGGATAACCGTGAAAACGTACCTAGGGACGGACGCGAGCGAAGCGAGCGTAAGTTGCTATTTCCTAATATTTTTATACCGATATTCGCGATATTCACTTAATAATAATTTATTTATCTGTTTGTTTTATATAATCTATACAGCTAAATAAAATTGGAGTGTCTGTTTGTAATATTAAATAACCGCTTTTTACTAAATGCATATGGATGTATACAGGGTACATATACCAAAACAACATTTTTTAAAATTTTTGTCTGTCTGTCTGTCTATCTGTCTGTCTGTCTGTCTGACTGTCGGTCTGTCTGTCTGTTTGTTCCGGCTAATCTCCAAAACGGCTGGACCGATTTTGACGGGACTTTCACTGGTAGATATCTGATGTTATAAGAAGTAACTTAGATACTTTTATTTTAGAAAAAGAATCAGGGTTCCGCGAAAAAGAATTGAAACCCATGAAATTGTGAACAAAATCCGCGTACGGCGTACGCACCCGAGCGAAGCGATGGTAAATCGCTATATAATTTAAATGCATATCTTAGGAGTAGCAAGCTACTATTTATGTATAAACATAGCTAACCGTGAAAACGTACCTAGGGACGAATGCGAGCGAAGCGAGCGTGAGTCGCTAGTACCTCAATAATTGTTAAATATTTACCTACTAGTTACTACATTCACATTTGTGAAAAATAAAATTGACGCATGCGCAACACAATTATATCTGCTGAATAATAATTGAGCTAAATGAAAATTGTTAATGAAACAAAAAATAGGTAAAAATACACAATCGAAAATTTCTACCGGGTTGAGATTTTTATTTACTTTAAATATCGAACGTTCAGACTTTAAACTAACAAATAATTCTTCGGGAAAGTGTGTCTATATTAACGAACAAAACAGTGGTGAAATGTCAACTGTCGTTTCACATTTGTATTAAACAAATGTCATTTGTCAAGAAGTTGTTATCAATTTTACATAATATTTGCAATGAAAATTGTATTCAATTGGATAGCTTAAAACTTATAAATATAATAAATATTTGTAAACCTAAACTAGCTCGATTATTTAGTTTTTATGTCTATAGAATACCTAATAAATAAAAAGATTCTTGATTTACCTTTAATTGATGGTACTACTAATAACAATTGTATCTATCTAATTGTAATAGAAATTAACGTTATTTAAAAATAATATGCTGAATAATTGAACTCAATAAAAATGCTTGAAACTGAAGAAGTAGATATTGATTATTTTACTCCTGCGTCCGGGTATGTATTTGCACTAAACAAAGAATATAAATTAAGATATTTAAGTAATAAAATATTTTATTTTCAGCACATCACTTGCAAAAATATTTAGTAGTAATCCACAAGCAGATGAAACTGAAAAAACTTCTTTAAAATATGTTCCACCACTACCTACTCAAATAGCAACAAAATCAGAAGACTCAAAGCCCACACAATGCCTATATGCTAGTGCATTATATGCATATGAATGGTAAATATATCATATGTATTAAATGGATCAACTATAGTGTTCTTATTATTTAGAAAATGTTGAATTAACTAAGATATTATAATTATTTATAATATATTTAAATTAATAACAAATTACAAATATGAGGAAGTATATAATCCACATTTATGTATGTAATTTCTTTCAGGTTAAAAGATTCTTATATATCAAAAGAAAGAGTAGGTTTTGCAATAATGAAAATATTAAAAACTGGGATTCATAATATTATACTATATGATTCAAATAAAACTACTTTATCATGTTTAACATTAAACCCCAAAGTGGAGATAATAATAAAAGATAATGTTAGTATATCCTATTATGATGATCAAAGAAAATATTGGAATGTTTACACAAACCCACAAGAGTATAAAAATATTTTTGAAATTTTACAAAATTTAAATGTCTGCTTGAAGGCTTCTTTAGATATAGAAAAAGATTTTATTGAAAATGGGGATATGAAAAATGTTAATATTCAACCAATATCTTCTATAGCTAACTTGAGTAAAGAAGATAAAGAAAGCGATACAGACTCATCAATTAACAGAAAAACAAAAGATTCCATTTTGAAAAGAATGGCCACTATGGGACAGTCTGTCTTACCCCCAAGCAATTTGGCCACTGCACAAACAAGTGACTCATCTGACACAAATGAACCACACAACTTATATAAAACTAGACATAAACCTGCAAGAGCTACAAACAAAAGACACATTGATAAAAACTTGTTGGAATTTGAAAATGATAATGAGTTACAAATAAATAAAATGAAAACAAAACCTCAAGAAATAGCTGGAAAATTATACAAAAATAATGAACAACAAATAGTACCCATTCACACCATAGACATTCTAAAAAGCACTTTAAATGTGTCTGAAGGAACCGATGTAAATATTTTAATTGCTGAACAGAGAGTCAGTAATAGTGAGTTAAGGGTGAACATGAACAGGCTGAGTGATAAAGTAGATATTTTGCTAGATAAAGTGAAAGACATCCAAGACAATAACAGTACTAGAAACAGTGCAAGTAACAGCTCGTCACATTTTCATAATGAAATTGTTTACAAGTTGTTGAATGAATATGAAAAGAAAATTAAATATTATGAAGGCATAATAAAAGAACTTGATTATGATACTTTGAAGCAAGTTAAAATTATAAGTAATGAACAGGAAGTACAACAAAGACAACAAGACGAAAGTACATCAAAACTTGAATCATTTGAGGACAAAGACATAGAAATAAATGATCTTAAAAAACAAATAAAAACTTTATCAGATAAGTTAAACGAGCAAGTAAAAATAAATAGCTCTAAAAATAATCTTGTAAAGGAAGTAGATTTCTTAAAGGACAATTTGACTGCGAAGGAAAATGAAATAGCTAAATTAAATAATCAACTTGAAAATTTATTATTAATTAATAAAAATAACAATGATATAACAAATAAAATCAAAGAGATAATGAATGATACATTCCAAACTATTTCAGCAAATTTTGATAATGAAGAGAATTACACTGGTGCTGGAATAAAAAGTATAGTAGCTTCAATTATTAAAAAAACAACTATGGAATGTTTAAAAGATACATAAAAACAACATGGAATAAATTATGTTGAATATTATAATTTTAAGAACAAGTTTTATACTTTCAAGAATACTGTGAATATTTTACATTTTTATTAGAAGGCATATAACAATATACAAGCATATAACAATGTACATTTATTATTTTCAATAGATTTTTAGAACTATTATCAAATGCCTTATGTAAATAGATAAATCATATTGAAGTTATAGTTTTATTGTTTTATTCACATGACTGTCTCCAATATAAAGTAACATTGAGAAAGTTTAAATACATTCTTTGGGTACTGTAGCTTTAACTATTTGGTTGCCTTAATAAATGATAATTATTTTGGAAGTATAACAATATGACTACTGAATAAAAACAAATAGCCAGCTCCAAAGATTAACCAATGTTCAATTGAATGATGTTCGGATTTCAGTTTTTGACATCCCTGGCAGTTTATATGGTCGGGTCCCTATTGAGCCTCTCTCCCTCCCCTTAATAAGCTAATAACCCTAGTTAAAAACTCCAATAGGATCTCAACAAAAGCGACAACCCTGTTAAAAAACTCCAATAGGATCCCATCAAAAGTGACAAAAGCCACATAGAAACCGATAAATATTTATTGGTTTCTATGTGGAACTTTCGGCGACCTAACTTACGGTAAACTTTTTTTTTTTTTATAGTTGGGGAATGCATTTACGCATACCACCCGAGTCCCCCAGGTGGTTATGTGGGATCACCGGCTAGAAGAGCCGGTACTACCTACTAAACCCCAACTTTCCCCTCCTCTCCGCCTTAGTGGAACGCCACAGGAACGCTCACGCATAACTTTCGCGACGACCCGGCGGCAGGCCTGACGGCCACCAAACCAATGAGGCTGCTCCAAAGTTCACTCTGCAAGACAGAGAAGTACCCGGAGCAACCCCATTAAAACCTCGCCTTCGCCGCCCACCGAAGTGGACACCACTACCTCGGCTGCAGAGGACAGGGAGAGCGGCAACGAAATACCGACACGCCTCTTTCCCTGCAGCCCCACCGCATTCGCCCCCCTCTCATCCGATCGCGGGATCGCCAAAGCGACCCCACAACCAGTGGCCGCAACGCCGTCAGATGCAGCCACGCCAAGAAAGAGGCCCCAACTCTTCCACAAAATGTGGAAACCAATCCACCTACCTAAGTGGGCCCCCATCACCAATCGCCGCACAAGCGGCCCCGTCCTCGTGGCGCCCCAACCGCGTTCGACGGCCCACGGTCAGAGGCACCCACCGCCATCTCCCCGTCAGTGGCCGCAACTCCGTCAGATGCAGCCACTAACGAGAGCCCCCATCCCTCCCACCAAAGTGCCCCCCCCCCCCATCCGGTTGCGGGACCACAAAGGCGGCCCCACCCCCGGTGGCTGCAACTCCGGAAGCCGAAGTCTCAACGAAGAGCTGCCCCTTCCGGGCGGTGCCTCAACCGCGTTCGACGGCCCACGGCCAGAGGCACCCCCATGCTGTTGGTCCGCGCCGAATTTCTCCGGTACCACCCGCCCCTCTAAGCGGGTGGTGTTCCCCCTTCCGCCACCTGGGGACGCGCCCGGTAGGAGTCAGCTCTCCCCCGGGAACTTTCGGAAACCTAACCTAACTTTAAGCGACCTAACTTTTTTTTTAATCTAACTTTCGGAAACCTAACTATTCGCAACCTAACTTTCTGAAACCTAACATACGGAAACCTAACTTACGGAAACCTAGCATACAGAAACCTAACTTCGGGAAACCTAACTTCCGGAAACCTAACTTTTAGCATGCTTTTTTTTTTTTTTTTTATAGTTGGGGAATGCATTTACGCATACCACCTATCCCCCAGGTGGGGCTCATCGGCTAGAAGAGCCGGTACTACCCACTAAACCCCAACTTTCCCCTCCCCTCCGCCTAAGTGGGACGCCGCGGGATCGCTTACGCATAACTACCGCGACGCCCCGGCGGCAGGCCTGACGGCCACCAAACCAATGGGGCTGCTCCACAGTCCACTCTGCTGAACCAGAGAAGTACCCGGAGCAGCCCCATTAAATCACGCCGCCCACCGAAGTGGGCACCCTTCAATCGGCTGCAGAGGACAGGGAGAGCGGCAACGACACACCGACACTCCTCTTCCCCTGCAGCCCCACCGCGTCTGCCATCTAAGACTGTGACAGCCCCGTCAAGGCCGCGGGGGGCAGGGAGAACGGCGCACCGAAATACCGGCACTCCTCTCCCACCGCGGCCTTCCCCTCTACCGGTTACGAGCCTGCCCTCACAGTCCCGCAACCGGTCCCCGCCCTCCGGTCGCAAGACCGCCGAAGCGACCCCGCTCCCGGTGGCCGCAACTCCGGAAGCCGAAGCCTCAACGGAGAGCGGCCCCGTCCTGCCTTGGTCCGCGCCGGATTTCTCCGGTACCACCCGCCCCTGTGAACTTTTAGCATGCTAAGTTTCGGCGACCTAACTAATTTTAGCGACCTAACTTTTGGAAACCTAATTTTTAGCAACCTAACTTTTGTTTTTTTTTGTACAGATTTTGATGAAATTTGATATGATGTAAGCTGGTTATCCGGTATATATAGGATACTTTTTACCGCGGGAAAATATCTCATCTCTGAGTAGTAGACGTAACTAGGGACGAATCCGAGCGGAGCGAGGGTTAGTCGCTAGTATGTACATAAATCTGCGTAAATCGAATAACGTTTACATTATGGGCAACACTGCGGTGTACTATCAAAGTCAAACGGAAACTTTCAAGTGCTGAATGTAGTATAAATGTTAAATAATGAAATTTATAATCTTGTTACATATAGAAATTAGAAAGAGTCTTTTTAAAGAAAATACTAATGAATCGAATTAAGGTATGAAGTTAGTGTTTTACTGATAATATTATTATGTTACTAATTATTACTGTAATAGATTATGTACACTCATGATATAAAGAAGAACATACACAATTAATTTAAATAATTAAAGATAATTCAATAATCCCAATATGGAAAATTTATCATCATCCTTGGGAGAATATGAAGATCAGGTATGTACAATTAAAGTACTTAGGTATAATTATTTTACAATTATCTTAGTGTTCTTAATGTCTATTTAATTTAACAGCTGTCGATGGTTAAAAACGCGCTACAATCAGCAAAGAACGCTAGTGAACGGGAGCCACTGTTGGCTTTAGAAGCTGAATTACAAGAACTTATTAATCTTACAAAAGAAAGTTTAGATGCTCAAAATCTTAAAGAGATACAACCTGAACCTAAAACTACCAGTGAAAGTAGTCCTACAGAATTGGACGATGAATATGCCTTATTTATGGTAAGTACATATAACCTCCACAAAATATATTTAATTTTGTTTTTGTGTTATATATAAAAAAAATTATTTTTATAGAAAGAAATGGCTGAAACAGGAGCTTATGAAGGAAATAATGAAAGCGCTAAAGATGAAACACAACACAGTGAAAATAGTGATATAGAGGTATGATTACATTTTTTTATAATCAGAGTATTGATTTTAATCATAGGCATCGGGAGTAGAGTGCAAGGGGGTGCACTGCACCCCTTTAATTATATTAATAAAGACCCTGTTTTAGATATTTGCAATAAAAATAATAATTAAAAACTGATCCTCTCAAATATTTAAAAAAAATATGTGACATTTATGAATACAAAATTAAAGCATTAATAATTTGAAAATTGGTTAATAGCTTAATGTGAAGAAGCAGATTCACCCCACCCTCCTAGAAATAATTCTGCCACCACCCATGATTTTAAATGTCAAAATGTTATTTTTAGGACGAATTATCTTCACTCCTTGGCATGAAATGTGCAGTGTATCATACACACACATGGGGTGGACAACCAAGTTTGCACAATGCTATGGTTAGCTCAGTTGTTCCACGGCAAGATGCTGATCAATTCAATGATCTCCAGGTAAGGGCAATATGTCAAAAAAATAGTTTCTTATATAAGTAATAGCATAAATTGTTTAATTTTTATTGTTTACATTGATTAATTATTAATACAGATTATATTAGTGTATCATAAGTTAAACTTTTTAGGTGAAGGTTTTGTTTACTCATCCAACACATGCAGAAATGTTGCCATGTCCATTTTACCTTAATGGTGATTGCAAGTTTAGTGACGAACAATGTAGGTGAGTTTTATATATCTCCCATATTTTTAAAAAACTTGATTTTTTTTACTTTATGCATAAAATATTTTTTTACATTATTTTAAGATATTCTCATGGTGCTGTAGTACAATTATCAAATTTAAAAGAAGCAATAGAGCCCGATTATAATGGAATAAAAGTGGGCAGCAGAATTCTGATGAAAATAAAACCACCAGATGATGAGGTAACTAAATTTATCCATTGTAAATTTTTTAAAAGTACTGAAAAATAAAGAACTTTAAATAATAGTCATCATTACTGCACTAAATGCCAATTAAAAAATACAGTTGTTTTAGTATTATCTTATTAAAGTAACATAACGGATTTGTTCACAATTTCATGGGTTTTAATTTTTTTTTGTGCAAAACCCTGATCCTTTTTTTAAAATAATCCTTTTTTTAAAATAAAAGTAGCCTAAATTACTCCTTATAACATCAGCTATCTGCCAGTGAAAGTCCCGTCAAAATCAGGAAATTAGCCAGAACAAACAGACAGACAGACCAAATTTTAAAAATTACATTTTTCTTATTAATACCGTAAAATATACTTTCATATGCAATTAGTAAAAAGCTGTTATTTTAACGTTACAAACAGTTAACAGACACTTCAATTTTATTTATCTGTAATCTGTATAGATAATAACTTGATTTTTCTACTAAGTATTATTTAAGTACTATAATTTAGGTATAAGTATTTCATTGCTTTATGTAGTTTTCATGTTTCATTATAGGATATGAGCACAGCAAAGAAATCGACAGAGAAGTATCATTTGTGGCACAGGGCTATTGTGAAAGAAGTGGACTTAGAGAAAAAATCATGTGTTGCTAAAGTGGAACATGGAGTGACAGGGGAGAAGAGAAAGTCTGCTGACCATTTTGTATTGTTTGAAGAAATATTCCCTCTTAATAGTTAGTATGTCTATATATACTATTCTATACTATTATATTATATAAAGGAAAGATTTTTTGTTTATAGTTGCTAAACTCTGATAATACTTCAATGATTTTATTGTTTTTTTCACTATTATCTAATAGTATTTTTTAAATGAAAGCAAATATATATATATGCTTTCATTTAAAAAAAAACACCAAGCTACGTTTATTTGGTCATTTGTACTACATTGTTTTGTGTGATTCTCTTTGAATATGCAATAGGCAAAGGGGGTAAATAAACGCATCTCTTATAATACTGTAAGCATGTACATATGTATTTTTATTCCATTCAAATTTTTCATATTGATTCTGTACATCAATCATGTTATATAAATATATATTACTTATAGTACATGAATACTTTGTTAGGAAGGTTGATTTACTTCACTATTAATAACACTTTGAATATTAATTACATCAATACTCTCGTCATTATTAATCACTATGACATTTCAAAGTGAAACTTAACGCTTTTGAGTTAACGCTTGTATTAATTTCACTCCTCATAAAATTTTCATACCGGGGGCCTTATATGAAAATCGATTCTTAAGGAGTAAACTCCAAAAAAATTTTTCTTCATCACAAATATTTAAATGAGATAAAAATTGCCTTTTACACTAGTTTGTTTCATTGAGGTAATTAAAAATGAAAATAAATCACGACTTGCTTGCTAAAATATTATTGAGAGAGGAACATAGTTTACTGATTTTATTACAGAAAGCTATGCATCCATTTCTTCCTTCTCAGCACAACCCTTTATCATAAAGTATTTAAGAGAATCTTTTAATCAAAACACATTTAATATTAAACATTTAGGTATTGTTGTAGTGGTCTTAAAATATGATTAGCCCTCAGCTTTAATTAAATCAGTAATCATCAGGCTGTGAGAAATAATAATCACACGCTTAATACTTTGCAATTAATAGTTATTTTATTAAAAAATTCTACAATTTTACAGCCGAAGGTGATGACACCGACTCTGACGACAGTTTGAGCGACACTGAATATCCAGATAGCAAGGCAGTAAAGACTGACCACAATCAAGCTCTATTAGTAGAGAAGAGTTTGCAAAACAATGCACCTGCTATGGGTGAATGGGAACGACATACTAGAGTGAGTATGTATTATTTTGTTATTTGTATTTGTGTATTTTGTGTTTCACTCATTATTTGCAACACATTATAAATTAATGTCAAATGTCTCACTGATTTTAAGTTTAAGTTAATTAGTACTAAACCGATTTTTATTCAATTTTTACCTATACAAAGAGAGATATTTAGGAATAGTTATATTTTTAGGAACATTTTGCTTAGTTAAGAAAATAAGCTACAGGTATTATGATATTTTTTAATTAAGTCGAATAAATAGTCAGGGTTTCAGTAATATTATATATGCAATGGGAATCTGGGGATGCTTTAGTCACTAGTTAATATATATTTATTAAAATAAATATCTTTGTCTCCAGAATTAAAAGATAATTATCTATAGTATGCTTTTCACTATTTTTTGTTATGTAAGACGATACAATAAAACAATTGCTTCTTTTATGAATAAAGAATTAAGCAACATATACTTGTATGTTTATAGCATTAAAATAATTAAGAAGTATAAAAGGCTGTTAGATACATTTCCATTGAATAATAAACAATTTTATTAATATAATATCCCATTATAAGCACTAATATGTTTAATTGAAATATTAAAACATCAAACGAAATTCTATTTAAGTAATGAAGTTTCTGATCAAACAAATTTAATAATTAAATCAAAACGAAGTATACTTTACTTAAATGGACTACAAAGGTTTGCTTGTGTGTATGTTTGTTACTCTTGTTATAACAGCTAGACGGATTTGGATGAGGACACAGATAGACTGACCTGGAAAAACACAGGCTACTATTTGGAACCTTTTCTAACTTTAAAATTTTTATAACAATCTCTATTCAGCCCTTTTTAACGTTCCACTGCTGGGCACGGGCTCCCCCTTCAATACGAGGGGGATCAGTTCATATCCCACCACGCTGGCCTTGTGCGGGTTGGTGGACAATAACAGTAGTTTCTAAGAAATATTTTAATGAAATAATTCCATTTTCAGGGTATGGGTTCGAAGATAATGCTGTCGATGGGCTACGTGCCGGGCACGGGGCTGGGCGCGGCGTCGGACGGGCGCCTGGCGCCGGTTGAGGCGCGCGTGTCTGCCGGCAAGAGTCTCGACCACTGCATGGCGATCTCTGAGAAACTAGCTGCGAAAGACCCTTTGAAAGTATGTAGGGTTATTAATTTATTTTCTTATTATCTTACATTTCTCTGCTCCGCTAAATGAAAATCTTCAATTTCAATTCAGTTATTTGGCTTTTATGCATATATATAATGCCAGTTGGGCACAGATTACTTCACCAATGTCATGTAAGTGACAATCTTTCTAATCCCCCTAGGTTGAATGGAAGACATTTCTGTTAGAGATAAGGCAACCTTTGCCCTCAATTTTCTTATAATGTAGTATATTATAATTTTTATGTGCAATAAATATATAATAATAAATAATAAATATGTTAGGACATAGGTATGTATGTTTTATTTGCGGTGGCAGTTTTTGCGACAAAAACGCAAAAATATAGATTAAGTCCTTTTTTTATGGTAATATACTGTGACAAGAGCTTACTTGATTTATTCCTGGAATAGTCGTCACACAGTATACACTGTACACTTCTAGTGGTACGTTTATAAAACATGTATTGTAATAGTAATAAGTAACTGTGTAGAAAAATTTGACTTGTAATTTATGTAATATGTCTTATCTTAATATCTTGATACATGATAGAAACAATCATTGTTATTCTTATGCTATTTGCAGTTAATTATCATTTTAACTGTATACATCCTTGCGGAACTTGTGTTTACTTATAACACAAAATACAAATAGTATTCAAGTTATGTAAATAAATAGAAATATTATTTAAGGTTGAACAAAAACTCAAAAGGCTTCAGAAAAGAGAAGAAGAACGCAACAAAAGGGCTTACGAAAGAGAAAAAGAAAGAGAGAGAAGAAACGTCTTCAACTTCCTTAATAATACTCTTGGAGACAAATCAGAAGCATCTGAGCCTGCAACTAATGCCTTGTCTATTGATATAAAGCAATCTACAAGTAAAGATTTAAACATAGAAAAATTTAAAGTGGAACAGGATTGCAAGAAGGTAGAGAACGAAATTTTAAAATTAAACAATAGTCTGGTAAAGTACCCGCAAGGTACTAATGGTCATAGAAGTATTAGTGTGCAGATAGCAGAAAAGAATAAAGAGTTGAATATATTGCGGAATAAGGAAAAACAAATTTTAAATGAACAGAAACAAAGGAAAGATAAACATAAAATGACAGTGTTTTAACGTTTGTTAATTTTATTGGAATAAACATTTGCGATGTTTATTGTTTTTCATTTAAACTCCATTTTTATGTAAGATGCAGAGCAAATTATTTAATTTTGGCCATTTTAAAAATAAATTTAATTAAGTGTCTCACTCAGTTGAGTTTGCATTTTTTATGTTCCTATATAAATTACAGTCAGACGATGTATTTAAAAAAAGTAATTTTACTAGTCTTTTATTATTGGATAGACTTATTTCAATATGTCTTACTACACTCAGTACTAACTGCAAAGCTGTTTAGGTACTAGCAGATGGCATTTTCGACTGACTTCAAACAACGGTCAGTGCATTTACCTTTTTTAGATAAAAATTAATCATTAAAACCATATAACATATCAGAAATCAAAATAGCAATAGAAGCTTTTTTTATTTCATTAACTTTTTATATTTCATGAACTGTCTCGGTAGTCTAGTAGCTAGCAGGTATGGCTGCATCTCCAGAGGGTCGGGTTCAAGACCCGGGTCGAGCCTAAATAGTTTCAGTAGAAACTCGATTAACTCTGTCGGTACATAGAAAAAAATGCTAAAAACCGAGTCAGAGGGATGTAAGAAGAGAAACGGAACAAATCCTATTTTTTTTTCAAATTTTTTGGTTCTCCGTCTCTTTAGTCTGTCTGTTTGTACGGGCTAATCTCCGAAACTGTTGGACAAAAACTACTAATTGGATTTTAATGAAACTTGACAATAATATAGTTCATACATCAGAATAACAAATAGGCTACTTACTTTTTATCCCGGAAAAATATACGGCTTACGTAGGATAATGTTTTAGCTGCTAGGGTTTGCATAAATTCGACTTGTAGGTATATAATTGGTCGCGGATGATAGTCCGGATAATCGCGAATCCGTATAACTGAGGGCCGTATAATCGAGTTTCTACTATACTAGTATTTTCTGCCACGAAATACAGGCTACTGCCTGAAGTTGACAAGTTAGCAAGTAGCACCCACGTGCCTCGGAGAGCACGTGACGTGTCGGTCCTGCGTGATCTCTCACCGCGAGTGTCGAGTTGTCGTCCCGCCGGTGAAAGTGAGAGTCAAAGGAACGAACCTCACTTGTCTCTGGCACACACGCCTGTCAACTATAGTATGAAATGAAATAAACTTTTTTAATTAGATTTATTATAAGCACTTTTGAATCATCAATATAATTTAGATTAACAGTGATTAACAGTGTAGTCAGTTTGTGAGGAAGCTACCGGCTTGGAAAGCAGTTCTGCTGAAGAGCTGGCGTAAAACTCAAGGTCCCGCATGGTCGGTTAGTCTCACAGTCGGTGAAATTGGCTTCCGTAAACTAAGTCGGTTAGGAATGCATTATTATGTCAAATAAAGAGAAACATTTTCAATTTTAGATTTGTAAGGATAGTGTTATTTTATTACAAGAATATTACTTTAATTTAAATCGATTCTATACAGTTATTGTTATAACCATATAAGAATATGGTTCTGCATAAGTGGGTCTGGTGCGTGATGAGCCATTTTAAAATTAGATTATAAATAACAAGCGACTCAAATTCGCTTCGCTCGGGTTCGTCCTTAGGTACGTTTTAACGGTTAATATGGAATAAATAGAGTACCTATATATTATATGATATATAGCCTATAGACTTCTTCAATAAACGGGCTATCTAATGCTAAAAGAAATTTTCAAATCGGATTAGTAGTTCCTGAGATTAGCGCGTTCAAACAAACAAACAAACTCTGCCTCTTTATAATATTAGTATAGATAAGGTATTTGAGGATATATATGTACAATAAAAATAGACACAGTTATAATTACATTACAAATTTCTATATTTACATGTGATGTTTTTAGTTTAAAATAAGCGTACATGGCATATAATTACAATTAATATATGAAATATTTTTCTCTATAAATTAGATTTTTGTACTATCAAACAATATTACAAAGTACTTATATATGTTAATGGATAGTGTGACTAGCAAATAATATTTGCCGATTATATATAATTGTAATATTTTAGTGACAGTGGGTCAAAGTTTTACGACTTAAATTATCTAATATTACCTACACTATACCTACATTAGGTATGGAACCGAAGCTTCAGAAGCTCGATTATTTAATTCACAAGCTAATTTTAAATTTTGCATATAGAATCTTCTAGAATCTAATATTTTATTATATCTAGATTAAAAATGAGTATAAGGTGATTACGATTAATTTTGCATAGTAAAATTATTTTCCGAATAATTAGATATAACGACATACTCTTAAATTTGCTACGTGAGCAAGACGCATTTGTACTTTCCATTATCCCGAAAACCGCTGGTTTAGTAAACGTATTCATATATTATATAACAGCATTATGCCAATACACTAACAAGATCTAATTTGAGAGAAACGTCAATAGATACCAAATGTATGCTAACTTTTAAACAAATGGCACTTTTAGATCACCATTTGCTAAAATCATACACATGTTTAGAATAAATAAGGCAAAAAGATACTAGAATTAAGCTGGCGACTCACCTTTACATTCGTGATGAAGTATGTTACAATTTAAAATTGTTTTTTTCCACGAATCGCTTTTGAGTGCGTTCGGATTATCTTTTCTAACAAATAGAACAGTTTAACATTATGTAGCTACGTCGCAACCAACACACAATATGTATGTTTAAGGCTTTAAATTTCTGGCACGTTAAGTTTGAAAATCGTTTTTGTTGGCGCAAAGTCATTATTTTTCTTTTTAAAATATATAATTCATCGTAAAACTTACTTCACTGTAATATTTTAGGTGCGTCGCCATCTTAACAGTGGTCACCTCACCATCGCGTCGTGTACTGACATATGCGTTTGTCATGTTAAGATTCATTAATACATGTTAACATGCCACATATCCTCCTCCTACGTTTAACTTACATTACACGCTATTATCTAATGCATTGAAAATTCACAAGACATAAAATTTCCTAAACGAATTAATCACAGAGATTTGTTGAACTCAAGACCTTCACCTTACATTCGGCCCTTTCATTCTGAATTTACATCGGCACGTACAGAAACGCTTCAACATTTATAATAGAGAGTGACAAGTTAGAGAGAGACTTTGTACTAGAGCTAAACTAAGTGTTGAACATCGTAACGTAACAAATAAGTACACGTATGAGACTCCTTGCCGCGATAACCTATGCTTGTGATGTCTTTATTACGTACATTGTGATCATGGAATTACGTATGAGGAATCTGATTGTATGGAAAGAATGAATGAGATTCACATTTCGTCTAGACGACAACTGGTGTTTGTAACTGAGCAGTAAATTCCTCTTTAAAGCATACATTTAAAATATATTGTGATGAATACAACAGTGTGTGGCACTTGTGCGTGTTTTGTACGCTATATGGTTGCTATATTTTGCACATTCATTTTGTTATTTTGTGCAGCGTATAGGAGAGATGTCAAAGTTTAGAAGACACTTTCTTGTTGAACATAAATATAAATAATAAAGTATGTAAAATTACTAGAAAGTTTAAGATTATATTAACGCAACAAGCGTTTTGGCTCCTTTTATTAAACATATCTCCAAGATTCAAATACCTAATACCCATTGACATCCCCTCCAACATACCCTACACTTACATCAACAGCAGTGCAACACGATCAGTGTATATACTTGCGTGTGCGCATGTATATATATGTGTGTGCGCATGTACATATGTATGTTTGTGTGTGTGTGTGTGTGGTGTCAGAGCGTAGTGCGCAGGCGTTGTACGACGCAGGCCATGGCGGCATCTACTGTGTCAAACACTGGCACCTTGGCACGACGCGCCAGGTCCGTGAGGTAATGGCGCCCGCGGTTATAGTCCTTCACTGCCACTTCACTGTACTGTGGAATGATTAACTGTTAATATATACACTGAAATTGAAATCTTCATAAGAGGTAAAATAAAATGCCTGTGGTATGTCTTAACTACAAGATCCTATTCAAACACAATAAATCATAAACAAGTACTCTTCTTGGTTCAAGAGGGTAAAAGTTTTCTTACAATAACACTCTTCTAGGGCATGAATAAAATACAAAGGACACAAAAAATATACTATATAAAATAACCAAGTAATATATTTTAATTGCACTGGTGTGATAAATTTGTATATTTCACTTCACAGCAGACACACACACGCACGCACGTACACACACGCACGTAAACACACACACACTCACAAAGCAAGCATTCTATTTACCGGCTTCGCCTTAACGGGGTCCATGGGCTGCACTATGAGCACGGTGTGCCGCGGGCGCAGGCCCATGTAGTGCGCCGCCAGCACCATCGCCGCGAAGCTGGGCGCCTCGGCGCTCAGTGAGAACACCAGCACACGCGACCCGAGCAGCAACTCTTCGTCGTATGTACCTGGAATTATAAAATAGCTAAATTAGTATATAAAACAATCACACATTAAATATGAGTAAATAATTGTTTACCACAGAGGAATTTTGTGATCATTTTACGATACCCCTGACAATTTAATGAAAACTACAGAATATGTTATATTTGATATACTCGTATATCGTATTTTTTGTGAACATCTCACGTCATAATTTAATGAATTACATATAGTTGATCGATAAAGTTATACATAAATATAAAAATTACATATAAAAACTCAAGAATTGTTTGTTGGTGTTAAAAATTTTTTTTTTCAATTTTTTCCACCATACGCTTTTAATTTCTTATATATGAAATTTAATTGAAATATTTAATATCCATATTTTATTTATTATTTAAATTAAAAAGTATATACATATACTACAATCACCTTTGAAGGGCTGCGGCGTGATATCTTCAGTGACGCTATAGAAATCGGACGCGCTGAGCCTGTCGCTGGGGCGGTCGGCGTCCGGCGCTCGCTCCCTTAGTACCACATCTATTGGAGATTGGGGGGTGATAGGGGAGGGCGCACTGTGCGGCCGGGGGGAGTGCGGGGAGGTCGCGCCCTGCGGCCGGGAGTGCATGTCCCGGGAGGGGGAGTGGGGCGACTGCGCGCTGCAGTCCGGCCTTGGCTTCTTATCTCTGCAAGGGGATTCCGGCGCAGGCGCAGTGCGACGCGCGGGTGCTGAGAACATGCGCGTGTAGTCGTTGACTCGCGGCACTACGTATGTGAAGCCCTCCCGCCTCAATATTTCTTCTGGTCGTGTGTTGTTTGACTGGAAAAAGAAAAGATGCGTTAAATTCAACATTTTACATAAATAAATAAATGCATTATATATCATATTTCCACATGTTCACCTTCAAAATTATTCATCAAAATCGATATTTTATAGCGTTATTTCACATAGTAAAGATTAAGACGACATGCGTTTCATTATTTTAGCGTCACCGCATTCGAATTTTAATATCATAAAAGCGCCAACAAATATTACAATATCCAACAAATTATGATGTTTTCTTCAATTATATTTACTTTTTCCAAATTTCTTATAAAATTAACGTACATATTTATAATGATTCTATAATATAACTTATGCTAAATATTTTTAAAAACAATAATAATTATTACTAACAAAAGCATTTCTTTTAACACATAGGTATATATACCTACACTAGAAAACATGTTGACATTCTGGCTACTTTTATCTACTAGATCTAATATGAATTATATAAATTAGTTATAGTTACATCGACTAATGATTATCTATAGAAAAAAACTAACTACTATTACTCATAGGGTGACACCATATATTACTCATCAAAATTAAAACTAAAAGTCAGTGGACCTGAAAATGAGGCAATAAAAAAACCGTTGTTGGAATATTAAACAGTAAGTAACCAAAAGATTAGTCAATTGTTAAACATTAGTGTTAATTAGCATTTAAATGACCGAGCGCAGAGTAAATACCTATATCTTATTGCTGTAGCACAAAAGTCGGTAATTATGCGTAATATGATTTGTAGGGGTGCGTGAGTGAGCGCAAGTAGATGATAATTACGTACGTGCTATGTAAGTACGGTTTGTTTGGAAACGCATTATGCTAACAAGGGTTCGCGGAACAAGAGAGGCGCATTGTGTGCTAACTACAGGCCATTCAACAAACGATACTACACACATTCTATTCGGTTAAAAGATATTTATCGTAAAACGAAATATGACTCGATATGAATGTGTTTTTTTGGCATGTGAACAAAGTGTTCTGACGTCAAGGCAATTAAAATTGGCACATACCTACGTGCCTTTTTTGAAAAATCAAAAATATAATACTTTCTTAGATTTACGCGAATATTAGACATTTAAATAAAACTATCTTTTCGGATTTTTTCGCGGATTTATTTTGATTTTTGGTTCCCGACGTTTCGATTGCTTTACAGCAATCATGGTCACGGGAGAGACTGGGTCGCTCCCAAAATAAATCCGCGGAAAAATCCGAAAACATAGTTTTATTTAAAAAACAAAAATATTTTTTACGGTTTCGTAAGAGCGTATATACATATTATACAGTAATTTAAAAATATAGTATATCTAATTCATTATTTTTTTATGCGATTCAGTGACAAACGAGCAGCTAGACCACCTACGCCCATAACACCTACGGTTCATGCACTTAGGTTTTAAGTAACAAAAATGCAGAACCACAGGTGCGTTGTCACTGTGAGGACTAAGATGATATGCCTCTCGCCTGTAATTGCGCTGGCTACCTTATCCTTCATACCGGAACACAACAATGCAATCATTGTTGCTTGGCGGCAGAAATATGTTCATAAAAATATATTCATTTTATAGCAATAAGAATATTGTATATATAAACTTTCACTGTGTTATTTTTATGTCATGAGAATAGTTTTCATTCGCCAGTTACATCGGTATAATCGAGGTAACATTCAGGTTTTTGGGTCAATGTGTGGCAACTGGCGCGAGTGGGCGAATCAATAATTAATAAACCTTTAAAGATGGCTTTTTCAAAGTAATCACACATATAGAAAATTTATTCAACATTGAACTTTATTGGCGTCTAAAAGGGGCATTATAATGACTTAGCCCAGTTACATGTAAATAGATAGCTTTGTCCCATATATGTAATGTGTAGCCTTGATAACGTGCTCAGTTATAAATGCTAATCTTAATAATCTTATTGGATGATATAGATGATCAATTCAGTAATAGATTGAATTATGCATAAGAAAATTTTCAAGAATAATAAAACGTAACTAAAATTTGTTTCTAAAATTTACTAGTTTTATTGCACAATGAAATACCATTTTCAACTATTTGTTCTTTTCCGATACATAATGGATATTAAAGTATGCGTATATTTTTATCGTCTTTCTATTTCCCGTGTGACTGACATCATATTTTACTAGTATATCAAAGAGAAATATTTTCATAGCTCTCACTTGGACCACAACAAATTGTAATGTCAACACAAATATTTGCTCAGATTACCATTTAGAACGGATAATTTATTACAAGTAGTAAAAGATATTGAAAGGAAAATATTATATTGTCTTTTTATTAACATAATGTGTTGTTAGTTATTGTGCGAGTTTTATTTAATTTAAATTTTAATCACTATAAACGTATGTACTACTAGCGACTCACGCTCGCTTCGCTCGCGTCCCTAGGTACGTTTTCGCGGTTAGCTATGTTTATACATAAATAGTAGCTTGCTACTCCTAAGATATATATTAATTTTAATAATATAGCGATTTACCTTCGCTTCGCTCGGGTGCGTACGCCGTACGCGGATTTTGTTTACAATTTCATGGGTTTTTTTTTTCGCGGAACCCTAATTCTTTTTCTAAAATAAAAGTAGCCTAAGTTACTCCTTAGAACATCAGCTATCTGCCAGTGAAAGTCCCGTCAAAATCGGTCCAGCCGTTTCGGAGATTAGCCGGAAGAAACAGACAGACAAAAATTTTAAAAAATGTTGTTTTGGTATATGTACCGTGTATACCATTCATATACATTTAGTAAAAAGTGATTATTTTAATATTACACTCCAATTTTATTTATCTGTATAGATGATATAAACTTTATTAAAACCCGTAAATCAAAATTAATGTTTACAAACAAAGCGCAGGTCCTATGGCAGACACCCAACAAGTCCATCTCAATGGTCTCTTTAGCATTATACTAAAATTAGCGACCCAAACTTACTTCGGTCAAGTGTCCTTCATATTATTACGAAAATATTCAGAAGTGATGATTATTTCCCACTTAATTCACAAATACCGTCATACGATTTATAAATTATGGCATATAACTTTATTAGATAATTCCTATCTCTATCGGTGGACACCGTAAGAAATCCATACATAGAGTAGTGTCTGAGAATCTTCCAAACAAACACAAACTCTCGTTTCGTTTCTAAACGTTATTTATGTTTAATAATATAATATGAAACAAGACAAAAACATGTTAAATACGCGGCCTTGTGAAATTGATTTTAGGCATATCAACTTACCAGCTACCTCTGGTCTATTCTACTAATCTACAACAGCAAATTCAAAATATTTTGTTCAGCATTAAATTATTACAATTTTTTACTGAACGTCATGAGTCTACTAAAATTTCGGAAAGAGGAAGCTTCAGACCTGAGAAGAACTGGCGAGAGAGACTCAGCGGGACTAATATTATTTTGGTGGTCTGCGGTACCTTAGGGTTCCGTCAAAGGGTCACAGGGTTTCAGAGTTACGTCCGAAAGTTAGATAAAGCGTTGTCAGACATGAAGCCTTTAGTGCTATTAGAAATAAATATATAAAAAAAAATCATTCATACATTAAATACGTTATATTTTGAATACATTAAATGTTATTATAAGTATTAATATTTTTCATTAATAATAAGTTCTTAAAAGTCAAACAAGAAAATATTCTATAACTAGAACATAATCAGTTAAGTTATTATCAAAATTAATTAAAAAAAAAAAGATAAATTAAGGTTTCGTGATCAAAAAAAAATTGGTAACCGCTGGTCTTAAATGTATGGGTGGGTACTCACAGGGAAAGCCCCGCCAAGGTACACGTCGTGCACGGGCGCGCCCAGCATGGCGGGCAGGCGCTGCAGGCGGCGCTCCGTGCCCGGCGTGAACACCTCGCCGCTGCTGCCCGACGCCGCGCCCGACGCCGCGCCCGACGCCGCGCCCGACTCCGGCTGAGACTCTGCGCTTCTGTTACCACCGTTCTGGAATCAACATGTTTTTGTTATTGTTAGATTACCTATAAGCGCGAAAGTTTGTATGTGTTTAGTAGATACACACGCACGCATGCACGCGCGCACACATACAAACGTTCGCATTTATAATAGTAGTCAAATTATTATGGCATGGCCGTAATGGTCCGACTAACTGTTGCTTTGTTTTAAGACAGGTTTTTTTTGGCTTTGCAGGTTAGTCGCCTATAAATATTTATCATTTTTTCAACAAAATATTAATTGAAATAGTATAAGTTAAAGTGATATTTAACTTTTTTTTAAATGTATAAATAAAAAAGGAAATACCGCAAACAAAGGCGCACATAATCAAACATCACTTCACACTTTCCAGTTATTTTAACACTGCATAATGCGTTGCTTTACTTCTTACAAAGTAAGTAAATATAGCGACTCACTTAGCCTCAACCAGTACAGGATAAATCTGTATGACTAACGACAATATTCTCCCATATAACTTTATTTATAACCAATTTTAACCTGCAGCTTCGTCCGCATGAACATAGTTCAGAAAAAATATCAATAAAGTTGAGTATTCTACAGGAAATCTTAACCGGGATGAAAAGTATCCTATACGTTTTTATATAAGTGGTAAATTACCTTAATCATGCATCATTTCACTCTTAAATGTACTAAAACCATCCAATCATCTCAGAAACCTCCCAATTATATATATAATACCTTAGGGATAAACAAGGAGAGTTTCTGCCCGTACGCCCTCAGACGTGGATTATGTACTCTGAGGCCATTCTCGCGCGACTCCCGACTCGACACTCTCTCCGTCCCACTCGCACCTGACGTCGCACTCGCTTCCGTGTTCTCAGATTCTGAGTGACGAGACTGGTATTCTAAAACATTTATTATATATAAGTAATGTTTTACTGTAATGTTTAGTTTTATAGTTATGTACTGACCTATCGCAGTATAAACTTATAAGACGGTAAAGAATAAATTGAAAACACTTTGCATTATTCATATACAATCATTTTCTTTTTGATCAGTAGAAGATAAATATTTTCGGGGAGTATCAATTTATAAAAAGCCGTGGAGTCGTTTTAATTTATGTCGTACATTCAAAGTACACAAACAAATATGTGTCAAATTTGATAAAATTAGCTAAGAGTCCTTGACGACTACACTTCTCTCTCGAGGTTACAAATATGCGATAGTTGGCTTCGACTTTTATTTATTCTCGTATATACAATATGTCATGTTGCAAAACTTCACAAACTTTTTATATAATATTACATTCAAACTTAATAAGATGATGGTTATATAAAAACAACAAATGAGTGATATTTAAAAAGAAATGGCGAAAATAAACTCGCAAAAACGCCTTGAGATAAAACTGAAAATCAAATCGGATGCAAACAAAATTATCACACCGCATATGAGTCTATTCGCAGAATGAAACCTGAGTGACATGAATTTCTGAGTGAAGTGTTTAAAGTGATAAGATAAATAAGCTATGTTTACAGCTATTATGTTGAATGATTACAATTGAAAATTCTATCTGCGAGGGAAAAAAGATAACGTACAGCGAACACAGCTGCAAAGTAAAATGAATGGATGAATGAAATGTATTTATACATGTCTGCATAGTGAAGATTGCGCTTTAAGCGCACCGTTACGCCTCTTCACGTAGAGCGCGACATGGCCAAAACTCTGAACTATTTAACAAGCGTGACTTGATAAATTGCAACTTTATAGTGCATTCGCCGTTATTTTTAGATACATTCCTGGCACATCTATGACTTAATATTTGATTACAATATACGAGGTCGACCGGGGCGTTTTATTGTTGAGTTTATGAGTTAAAAAATTCGAAATTAAACAGCAATATTCAATATATATTATATAAATACAAGTGAATTAAAAAAAATCGAACAAAAAGCGAAATACGTAAGCTGCCATCGAATATAATCGTCACAAAGTTTAATGACCGATATAAATATGTACAATCAAAGTAGGTACATACGTCAAAATAGTAAGCTATGCAGAAATATTCGATTAAGTGGAAATATTCGACCAAATGTAATTTACTTTTGTATTTAACAAGTATTTATGCATGTGAAGATTTTTGTCCGTTATCTCAAAATGAGTAACGTGTAAGTAACGGTACGCTTGTAAGGGCGATAAATCAAACGCAAAGCTTGTCGTGCGTGCACGCACCGGGGGACAATGCGGGCGAAGTGATCAAGTCACGCAGAGAGCGAAACGCGCGGCGCACACGCGCGGCCACGCTCGAACCCGATGGAGTTCGCGGGGATTGCGAACCTTCAACAAATAATGATAATCGGGGAAACTTTTACTAAGATAATTCATATTATTTTCAAGCAAATATCGAATTTCAATGATTAGAGATTTTATTACGATAAAAACGGTTTACTCAGATGTGGAAGTTTCTGAAATTAGGTAATAAGTCCAGTAAATTAGTAATTTTACCTGTATCAGCGGCTAACTCAGCGACGGCAGCACAAAAGGTTTCAAAGTCGATCGTGTCTGCGTTAGGGGGTAAACACCGCTCGGCGAGGTCGCGTGGCGCTCTCGTCGACTCTCTGAGAGCATCGACGGCTCGCGCGCGTGACAATCGCGCGTTTCTGCCACCCGCTGCATCATACGCGCGTTTTAGCCGTAGTATTGTGTTACCAAGGGAGTGACGAGGATGCGTCCGCGCCCCTCGCAAGACTGCGCGAGCGCAACGCAACGCCGCGGGGATGTCTGTAAAAGCGGGTAGTCCTCGGCGTTCTACCGCTTCTTGCAATGTTGCCCGCGCTCGCGATAGCTCAATGTATTCTCTGAAAAAAAACATAACTATTCTAGAAGTCCATTACAGTTATCCAATTTTAATATAGACTGCATAAATTTAGGTGGTACCTACTGGACTGTAGATGCGAGTCAATTGGACCGTTATCTTACATTTAAGCAGTCTATGGTGTCCCGGGTGCTGAGGGCTCGTGTGCGATGGACCAATAAGTGTTTGTTGATGCTACGAGAAATAGAAGAGCGATAAAGATAGATAATAGCGCAATGGAGAAAAAATCATACATGGTTTTACTTACTGGTCCGAGATAGTTTCACGGCCGATCATCTGGTGTCGCGAGTAGGGTTTTAGTACTAGCAGCAGGTCTCGTGGGGCCGCGGCGAGGTGTGCGGCCTCCACGCTGGCCGCGACAGCTCGCGTCTCACTGTCCAGCACGAATAAAAGAGCTCTAGCTTCAGCCTTCGCGCGATGCTCAACTTCTATCAACTCCGTCGACCAATCGTCTACTTGCTAAGCATGGCAACAAATAACACAACGTTCAATTCTGGTATAGTTAAGTAATTTGTTTTATTTAATTAATATATAGTTAAATATAGAACGGCAAGACTTTTTTGCGTGGTATGTAAGCCGTTTGAACTACCTGTTAACATGATTATAATTTATTTGTATGTAAAATTACACAAATATCAATCAAATATAATGTGTAGGTGTCAACAAAAATGGCCGTCAACATTATATGATTCAGTTTGTCTAAAACTATCAATAAATTGTGAAAATTGAAGCTAAATAATTAATATATATTAATAAAATTATTATATTATGTACCTTCGTGAAATATTTATTTATTAATGTTAATAATTTTATCTATAAGTAGTCGAAATATTTACGATAAACGTGTTGTACGGTGAGTATTTTACTCAATATAATCACGTTTACTAAGTTACATTTTCAAGGAATACGTATTATCTCCGATATTGCACATGACACTATGAAAATAAATTTCAATAGTCCGACTGACGGTCGATACTCGATTATTTATTTTTTGTTGCTAGAAACCTGTTATGGAATGTTGTCATGTTTATTAATATTTAGTAACCAATAAATATAAAATAATACTGGCGTTAAGATAAAACTAGTAGTTTACAAAGAAAAAATAAATACACTCAAGTCATTGAGTACAGCTACAATTTTTTAACAAATCACGTCTCTTTTGGTTAATTATATAAGTATATATTTTTAGGTTATTTGAAAAATGCCAATATCTCATGCCTATAAACGTTAGCTATATTATATAATATAGCTACTATGCAGAACCGACAGTCTCGGTAGCTACATTCAAAGTGTTGAAATTTTAATTCATTTAAATACGAAGGCCTACAGCATAGCATACCTTTTCTGTTAACAACAAATACCTACCTAAAATTATATATTATTACTTTTAACTTTAAAAATATCAGTCTTTAAAGTTACTCTAGGTTTATTACTTTCTAAAGTAATTCTAATATTGTTCGACAGATTCAAACCTGTATATTTACCACCCAAATTCTAACTAACACTTTATACCCCTAAAGAGAATTGAACCTACGACCTAAGACACAAAAAATTCTTGACGGTGATCGAATATGAAAATAAAAATTAAAGGCGTAATAATAAAAATGAATTAGCCTTGTGTTTAAGTTCTTTCGAGATCACCGATAAAGGAGCCGATCGCTGACTCCACTCTCATTAAATTACCGCCTTAGTGACCTCATCAGTCATTTCGATGATGTGGCTTATAAATTGAGCATTTTATAAGGGCATAGTACATGTCTAGTTTATTAATTGTTTAAGTTAGTAAGATTAAAATAACATGTTACAAAACTTACAGGATTGAAATATGTGATGCCCATTTTCTTAAGCATTGGTATAGCGATGTCCGATCTCCATGTGGTCGGATTGCAGGATCCCCCGAGGAACACCTCGCACGGAGGTGGCGACGCCTCGCTGCCTGCGTAACGTTACATTATTTACTTATTCCGGAATAACATAGTGCAGGAAGTGCATTAATAATTATAGATAAATATGATTTAATAGATTTCCGTTGTAGTGTCTATTTTCTATGGTTTATAATAAGACACATGTATGGATTACAATCAAATATTGACTTTTGTGGCGGAATTCAATTTATAGTACAAAAGGAAAAGAATTCGATGCTATCATCTACTGTATTATTCGTTTTCATAATTTTGAATAGTTATAATTAGAATTTTACACTGATGTGGTGGTGGTATGAATGATATATTACACACGAGTATACGAATAGAGTCGTCGAAAAATAGATCTGTACCACGAAACTTATCTTTTTTAATCCAATTTTTATTTATTATACGAAATAATATAGTAATACTCTGTTTTCTTATCATTAATTTACGATTACTTTATTTGGAAATAAAATTACTGTCGCATTTCATTAACTTATCCTTTAACAATCCAGTTCACGTTGGGTATGTAAGGTCAGCGACATATTATAGTGACATCACCAATATTTTCTATACACAATAATGTTTGTTTAAATATAATTAACTGTTTCATGAATCGCACATTTTAACAGCCAATATGGTTGTTTAAAAAATATGAAACCCATATAAGATCAATCGCATACTTAGTCAATGTCTGTCCGTTTGTCCCGGCGTATTTAATCCGGCTCTACTAACCAAACTAAATTACAAATTTAGTCATACGATTTCTGATTTGAGAGAAGATAAAAAAATATGGTTTTGTTTAGTGCATCACATTATTAATCAAATGAAGGGGGTATTTTTTTTATTCAAATAGACTTTTACAAGCACTTTTGAATCGTCAATTTTACATTCTAAATTTAAATTAAATGTCAATGTAGTCAGTCCGTGAGGAATCTACCACTAACAAAAGGTATACGAATATTTTAATTTTAAAATTAAGTTCAACCGACATACAGAAAGTGCGAATGTTTAATAACTTCTATCGTAGGAAAGTATTGACCCTAAATATTTTAAAATATCGAAAACCCTAAATTATAAAATTCGATAACTAGAGTTTCGAGGTAATTAACTCCCTAATATCGAAATCATAAATTAATATCTCTGCAACGTTAATGTTACGTGTAGGTGTAGTAACGAGCCACCGATTCTATATAGAGAATAGATTTTATCACGTGCTCAAAGCACAAAACCCACGCTCTTTAATTCAACAACTACCATCGTGTCTAACGTGGTGTCTACGTCAATACTGTGAATAATACCATTTATAGTCCCAACATAAAAGATGTAAAAAGTCATAATTGTTTTGAATTTGTGACGCTTTTCGATGTTAATTTCGGATTGTAAGTGTATCCATGTAATATACTGATTGTAGTCTAATGTATGAGTAGTTGACCCTATTTCTCGGGCTTGATTGAAGCACGCTAAAGAAGTACAGTTAATTGTTAACAATTGTATTGTGGTTGAACACGCATGAACAGTAACTATAAACATTTAGCCAATCCAAAGATCAATCATGATTTAAAGTTGTACTTAAAGTATAATGCAAATTAACATCAAATTGCTAAAAGTTGTAGAGGAGCTTACGCACACGAAGCTCTTACGTTACTAAATTAGACAATCCAGTAATTTATGTTATTGCCAAATTCGTTAATTTCTAAAATAAATGAAGCTGTTTTACCTTCACTGAGCTATACAAATACAAAAAGACTCATAAACAAATTTGGGTCGCTATAAATATTACTGACTAATGTGATGGGTCACCTTAAATTAGAAAGTGTTCTGCAAAGGTAAACGATCCGTTTGCACTGATCCTCATGGGTAAAGCAGACGGTAATATGAGTTTAAACACATCCAGAAATTTGCACACTAATTTTGATATAAAACCCATATAAAAATATAAAAAAAAAATATGAATGAAACAGATGTTGATGTTGACAGTTCAAAGCATTAAAACGTGGCCAGCACACAATTCAATTTGGGATCCGCATTCAATGCCAGAACGAAAACGTAAACACTACGCGTAGTCAACAAACGCACAACATCCCTTCCTCCGCCCGCACAGACACTTAGAACATGTCTTTTAATCCATGCGACTTTATAGTAAACGTATTTACGTCACTGAATAAATCTTATACACAATAAAGATGGAACACCGTGTTTTTTTGGTTAACCTATCTTATCCTCCACATGAACTTCACAATTCTGAAAAACATAGTGGTTGTAAGTTATCATGAGTATAGTAAATAATGAGGTTTACGGTGGTTGAAACGCACAGGGCACTATCATTGTGGTAGGCGGCATGGTTGCGGCTGTTTCTTGACACTCGCGCCTGTGCGCGCTGCCTCGACGGACGGTCGGCGGCCGACTGGCGTTGCGGCAGCCAACTCTACGTCCGACTACTAGCCAATTCCGCATTTTAAAATATTCCGTTATTCCTATAGCACTACAAAGACATGACACAATTAGCATGACTATTATCCTTCCTTTGAACCAGTTATTATCTTATTCATCCGTTAACGATAACTTGATCGGGTAATTGACGAAGAACACATACGAACGCTCCAGGCATGGTCAGTATGTCACTGTCAGTATATTATAGTGAAAAACTTGACTTGATGTACAATGTACATATTTATATTATAAGGATAAGAATCATAAGATTTGTTACCTATCAATAGAGGCATGAAAATGGTCACTGACACCAATTCATCGTGTTAATTATAATTCATACAAAGCTGGACGATATCCATCAATGTTATTGTCATCCGCGTTTATGAGACGTGAGAATTATTTAGAAAATTATAATTGGTCTGGAGGTAAGGTGCAATGGCCTGAAATGGTAACGACGATGTAAATTGTGATGTCATACACGCTTAACTCACTACTAAACACCAATTGTTATATAGTTAAACATCCACAACATTTACAATTTACAAGAATCCTTAAGATTTATAGGTTTTAATTCTAAGTATAAATCTTCTTAATTATGTACTAGAGTACATAGTAGTTATTGTACTTATTTCGAATTATTAATAATTAATGATAATCTCATTTAAAGAATAAATGAGTAATCAATTTTTAATAGTTTCAAGAGATCCATTTAATTATACATGTTATTTTGATTGAAATTTCTAATCCCTAGTTGGTTTTGAATTGTTTCTCAATATTGTTTTGTTTATTTATATTTTATTTGTATTATACGCAAAGTTACAACATTTATATATGTACACATCAAATTCTAATGTTCTTTCTAATTCATTAACAGTGTATTAAACTATATTTGAACTAACTAATAAACATATGGTACAATTGTATACATAAAAATAAGTTATGTGGCAAAAAAACTTTAACTAAAATTTTCGCGTTACCTATTAAATTATCACTATTATGTTCAAGGTTTCTAAAATTTTGATAAGTTTCTAATAAACTTGAAATTTATAAATGATTTAAATTAGTTTTGTGCGTCGCCCTGCTTCGGGCGCACAATATTTCCGCACTCTGTTTATAGTTGGTGCGGAAGAACCGGGAAGGCCACACCCGTTATTTATTTGAGTTTGCTTCAGAGCAATGCGGAACTAAACCCTTTGTCTATAATATATTTATTTTGATTTTATCCGTGATTGAGACAGACTATTGATATGTAACAGAAATTATGCTCGAGCTAGAATTTTTGTCATCTATCTACATTTTATACATATTAAGTACGCAGTACTTCAGTTTGCTTCCTGCTTAATATAAAATATTTTGAGACTTAAAATACAATATTACTAAAAACCGGAACAATATGTATAAAATGTTTTAAGTCACGCAATAAGGAAATAATAAAAAAATGTTTACTTATTTAAGATATTCAAGTCAATGTGTCATCATTTATACGACTCGAGTCTCGATCAATGTGAATTGTGAACGATGGTCGTTAGTACCTTCAATACAACTATTTCTTTACATATTTTAATACTAAAAACATCTTTTTGTTGTTTATACAAAAAAAAATATACCTACTCGCACTATCCATACTTTCTAGAATTTAAAATAACGTAGAGAGGTAATTCTCCTACATTTTCGTCAATTTATTGAACAATAACGTTTTAGGTGGTTTATACTATATTAACTATTGCTTGTGCGTGTTGGATATGTGTATTTTTTATAAATTTTCTCTATTTAATATTTTTTCTTATTAATTTTATTACAAAATCTATAAATAAGACTTACCATTTACGGTAGGAATGTCGGGAGTGCGGAACAACTCTAAATTAATCTTACATTTGAGTCATAAAGCATTATATTATGTTTTAGGAAACCCGTCGCGTAGTCAGACAGTAACGTGTAATCAAATTCTTGTTAAATGTTTATCTTAAATTAAAATAGGTATCTTGTTGTAAGCTATGTTTAATTTTCATAATTTATCTTAGACTTATTAAATTGTATAATATTGTAAATAATCCCATATTTTATAAATGCGAAAGTTTGTATAGACGAATATTTGTTACTCAATCACAACGGCTGAACAGATCTGGGTGAAATTTGGCACAGAGATAGATTACAGTCTGGAATAGCACATACGAGTAGGTTATTTTTTATCCCGGAGAAATGTATGGTTCCCGTGGAATAGATTGGATTTTACACGTTTAAGAAAAGCTATATAATTCTAACGTCACGTGAACGTATAAATAACGTATAACTATATGATCCTGACTTGAATGTTAGTAAAATAAACAAAGATGCACCACAAGATGACGCATACATATTTATACTTCTGCACATATTATGCATTATCATACTCTACAATATATTTGTTAAATTATTATTGTAATTTTTTCTCTTTCTTTTTCTTCGTATTTAAAAAGAAAGTGTTACTTATAACAATTGACAGTATTTAAAGAGAATTAAAAGACGCTACTAGACTATCATTTGCCTGCTCTGCTCACGAAGTTTATTTGCTCCACTACGGGTCATAGCGTGATTTTAGATAGCCTATAACCTCCATAAAGTCAGACAAGACCTAACTACAATCACAATAAGATTTATTTACAATCCATGTCTACAAACCTAAAAATATTTTAGTAAACAAATTATTTTAAAATTATTTTGAGTAGCCAGATTGATTTAGTTGGCAGTTTGTACCAGCTTCTTTAGAGGTTAAGTTTCATTTTTCGCATGAGATGCTATTCATGTTAAAAAGTAAAACGTATGTCAAAACGTTTGTAAAGTAATTATTTACTACGACTTGTATCATCTAAAATGCGTTTCTTTTAGAAAATTGTAAGCTAACATGTACATCATAAGAAATTTTAGTTTAAATTTAACTAAGTCATTACAGTATCTTGGGTAGTGTTGTGACAAGCAAAATTCAAATTCGATCAAAAGATCGAATGACAATCAAAAGTATCGATTTATTATCCTATCCTGTCAAATTAATCGTATAAATGATAGTTTTAATCGTTATTTTTCTTATCAATCTTATTATATTTTAAGCTTATTTTATTATATGTTAAGTTTATATTATTACCTACTTATAAATTAAGCGGTCATCAATCAACTTTTAAATAATCAACATTTATACTTTAGGAATCGGATATTTTTGATACTATTTCTAAACATAAATATAAAACGCACGTTCTCAGATTAGACAAAATAAGAGTATTCGAACAATTTGAAATGCTCATAATCGATTAAGGTGAACGACAAGTGCCTCTATCGCTATCCATTAACAGCGCGCCATATAATGCCCATCTGACAATTAGATACTGCATTAATCAATAATTACCTACATCCATGATAGATTGATGTCATTTTATATTAACACGTCTTTATAAATAGAACTATATAAAATAATATTGATTATATATGAACTTTATTAAAAAAAAGTACATTTGAATTTATATGAATTATATTTTTTGTATTTATTATTATGTATTAAGAGACAACATTGTTTAAACAATGAATAACATCCCTGTCAGTGACAGATGGGGCGTGGGCACAGCGGCAGTGAACTTACGCTCGCACCGCCCGCACGGGCACGGGGATGCCGTCGTAAAGTATTTCTAGATTGGTACCGTGCGGAAAGTTAGTCATTTTACTTTATGATTTGTTTAGCGGATCTCCTTTGTATAGCATCGACCTTCCGCAAGATAAAATAAGAGTACATCAAGATCATTCTAAAGTTATAACGGAAGAGAGCCGTCTCGTCTTGCTGTTACTTACTAATTCTGAGACGACTCTATCCAATAGTTCGGTGATAATTAAACTAATTAAAAATTATTATTATAACTGAAGTTCTTACCGTTGACATGTTTGCAAATGGCATCCTTGTCTCGAAATTCTTTCTCTAGGCTCCAAACGGGCGATTCCGGCTTATTCGATGCTCTGTAAATAAATGGTTCAATAAATAAGCTGTATACAACAATTAAGTATATATTGTGTAATAAGATGAAGCAAACAAATGACCCTTCGAGGTGATCATTAGGGTTCTAGGATATTCTGAATGAGAATGCAAGTCCTCGAAGGCGTGATTCAGTGCATGACCAACATTTTCTGCGACATTCAAGGGTCAACGCTCGCGTCCGCGATACCGGCAGTGGCAGGCATCTGAACCACCACCGTTCAAGACCGGGTAAACGGGCAAATGGTGGCAGTTGCGGCCCATTGTGACCGTCATCGACAGAATTAAACTGATTCATGTTGCACTTGAAACGGACATCGAGGACACTAATTACGCCATTATAGTTAGTTATTATTTATCATCACATCATATGCTGTAAGACACGGAATTATGTACAGCTCGCCTTTGTTTTTGTTATTCTGCCAAAAGTCTATGCGCACAACATTAAAACGCCAAATGCCAAACATAAAAAGTAAATAATGAAAATAAGGAGGTTTATGTTATATCCATCAACAATTTTGATAACACCTTACTGTCGTGCATTAATTCGTGTCTAGAACACATCCACCACGTCCTGTTTATTTAGGAGTTATTTAGGAGTTAATAGTATATTAAGTCACTTAATCTATGAATTACTACATATATAAGAAACTTTTTAACTAATACATAGATATACAGAATACTGAACGTAAGGAAAACTCTTTTTTAACATTTTGTTTCTTATTCGAATTCGACTATAACAAAGATTCTATTAAAGTTTTTTCTAAAGATATATTCTAACATGACCTCAGCAGGAAACGAATTAAATGAAACGTGTAGGTATAATTATTTGCGGTTATGAAGAAATAATTAAAATATTTGTATATATTAGGGCTCCGAAGTCATATAATAGAAACCATAAAATATTTAAGCACCAAAAAAATGTTTTTTTTTTTTTATTAAATTTCAATTGAATATGAAAATAGCATAGTGATTAACACATTATACTCACTGCCTCGTTTGTCTTGAACAACGTCTAAGTTCAGCGGCGAAAACGCAGAACTCTCCAAACGTAAGTATGAGTGATTTTCGCCTCGCACACTGGCGCGCGCATACCAGCATTTCAAAAACTGTAACAAAAAGAAATGAATAACATATATAAAAATGTTTTATTTGAAGTTTTTGAAATTTCGTGCGATTTTACTTCGTACACTTTACCCCGTAAACTCACGTAGAAGCTATTCTTTAGATACTAATAATATATTTTTTTTAAATCTTAATCGTTAACTCTATACGAGATGAGTATTAAATAGTAAAAATGCCTCATTTATACAACTGCATAATAAAAGTTAGATAAATTTTATCTTAAAGCTTTACTTGTTTTAACTTACAAGCCATAATAAGAGATTTTATTAAAATCTATTAAACAGTATTTTTCAGTCAAGAAATAGAAAATATTAACTTATTAAACTTATAGTAGACTATCCGAAGTAAGCGGTACTTCATCCAATGCTTACGTACCATATAAATAGTATAATAATATTAAGTTAATTATAACGTTATTTTAGCGATATTTTTGTTTATGAGTTATATTTAGTGCAAAGTAATTTTAATCAAATAAGCAGATGAGAAAAGGACTACCTTACTTTAGACTTTGGACTATCATAAGTTTTAACTTTTCGCTTAGGTAGGTATATTTAAATCATTACAAGACTATTATAGAGATCTTATAATTTTGCGATAAATAATAGTATGCAAATAGAATAATTCCTAATGTAGAAAAATCTGTAATCTTGCTTAGTGACAAAGAAATTTTAATTTTATTTTAGGGTATATACTACATACCTACTATAATCACGCCAAGCTTTTCTTTTGCACATTCTTACATATAAAGCCAAAATTACTTTAAACCCTTTAAAATCACATTAGTCACAGCTGGACCGATATCAGTAAAATTATAATGGACATAAGTAACTTAAGTTCTGGATTAACAAATAAGCCTTTATTCAACGTAGCTTCCACGCAAACAGAGCTGTGAAGAAAAAAATGTTATAATTTAATTATAACCGTATAGGTATATGTGATACGTCAAAATTTACATAATGTTATGCTACAAATTAAATTACAGTACCTGGGCGACCGAGCTTCGCTCGGAGTTCTTTCTTGTTATATCGTATTTTTTAGATTAAAAAAAAAATAAAAACTTGAATAAATACAAAAAAAAAGAAACAAAAGTAAAAACTTTGCATTCGAACCCGGTCACCTGTGATTTTCTTGTATCTTGCACTTTGGCCTCTTGACCATGATGCTTATGCCCGAGTGTAAGAAATTGTCGACCATATTTTGCGTGGAATAATGCGAAAGAAAAAATTTCTGCGAAAACGTTAGAGCCGTCTCCGAGATCGCCGGTATAAATAAATAAATATACAAGAATTGCTCGTTTAAATATATTAGATATTATATAGATGTATTCATTATTAAATATTATATTATTTAGGTAGGTACTTACTTTTACAATAAAACTTTTTTTTAGATTTTATAGTAAGTACTAAAATTAAATGAAATTCAAAATTAGTAAACCAGTTGGTATATGAGCACTATTTTATTTTATTTATGAAATGATAGTATTCCACATTTATAATTAAATATTTTTTGTTTCAAAGTAACTTGCCTTCCTTGAACGCAGTGTGTCATATAGTCATTATAGGGCTGAGTAATAAAGGAAAACCTTTCAATTACAATTCCATATGACTGCTTTATGTAGTCATTAAAAATGATAAAAAACATTAATAAAAAGCTCTTTGTCAAATGCCGTCATAAATATGACTATGATCATTATTTATTTCATTATATTTCGTGGTAAAATAGACACTAACAAAATAGTGACTAGCTTGTGCTTGTGTCTTTACCGCCATATTATGTTACATACAATTTACTTCAGCCATAATTTTACTATTTGTTCAAGGTTAATAATTATATAATTTACAACTTTATATATGTATAAAATAATTAAGTAATATCACCATTAGTAGGTAGTAGTAGTTGAAGTGTTAAAGTAACTGTAACGGTAAATAGGAATCATAGATATTAATGTGTCATATATTGTGTCACATTTTCATTTGTACACATGATAGTAAACAATAAAATAACCATAACATGCGTAGTAATGACATACGTTTATTACGTAACGTATATATTTAAACCTTATGGCCTAAGATCCGTCTGCAAGATTGCTAAGTTCATAGAGTATTTAATCAAATTATTATTTAAATACAATAATAAAAGGAACAATATGTTTTGACCGGGGTGCCTATTAAAATGTGTCCGCTAATATGTTTAATTAAATTAATAATAATTGACTTTTTGGAACAAAATTGATGCACTTGTTATTAAAATAAATTAAACTCACTTCACTTCACTGAAATATACGTAAATACCTTGCTACATACCAACAAAAAACAAATGAAAAAAAAAAACTAAGAAGAAAACAACGCTACTACTTTGGAAGAAAGAAAATTTTGTTAAACATATGGGTAGTTATGTTTAATGCTAGTAAAAGGTGATGGACTTTGAAGTATAAATTAAAATAACTAAAATAGCATTTTGTTAATGTTATTTGTGCGCCTTTCTACATAGAGGGGTGTTCTAATTAAAAGAAGGCACTAGTCACTAATGTTATTAAAGTGAGCAATAGATGAGATCATTCCTGTACTACACCTGGTGTGAACGCACATATGTAAACAACAAAATCATCGCCTATTCAGTTAATGAAACAAATGCACGCTTACCATTTTTATTATATTTCTAAATTATATTCAGCCCTTTTTAACATCCCATTGCTGGGCACGGATCTCCCTTTAATTCGAGAGGGATAGTCTACCACGCTGGCTAAGGGCGTGTTGGAGGACCTAACATATTTTTCGAAAAATTATTAGGTTCTCTCCGACATGCAGGTTTCCTAAAGATTTTTTTAGTTTTCCTTCACCGTAAGACGAGTGATAATCATGTTGAAAATAATTTGCACATGAAAAAATCGGAGGTCAGAGACTTGGGATTTGAACCCGCTTCGCTCGATTTCGCAAGCGCGTTACAAACTGGGCTATCAATGCCTAAATAAGCATTGGCATAAGATATAAGTGAAATCGTCTTAACAAAATGGTGATAAGTCACAAGCCTGTTTAAATACTTAAGCAAAGTAGTTATATGTATTTGGATAAACGATATTATGAAAAGAAACTATAAAAGATAATAGTGTATTTTTAAATAAAGTGCACAATTTGTTAGAACTTCTTCAAATATTACTTTGTAATCGTAAAGTAATAAAAATTTATAAATATGATAAGTTTTTCACTCTCAAGTATTTGTCATAATCTTCTATGCTTCTACGCCTGATGTTGCGAGTACAATCAACACACGTGGTAAATGTTTATATTAGTCTTTGATATACATATATGTTGCAATTTAGCGACTACTTCATTTACCGGTAAGCGAAAACCGTATCTTTCAGTGGTAACGGCATTCGAGTTTAACACTTTTATGGTTCAGTGAACACACTTTGTTTTTGACTTTTTAATAACTTATATGAAATACAAATTTATTTTTGCAGCGGTTATAAAATAATAAATAATGAATAATAAATTACGTAAGTAAAAGCTACACAAAAATATTTGTTGGTACGAAACCCTTGGCACACGAGTCACTCTCACTTGTCCGATTTTAACTTGAATAATCTATACTATAATAAAGCAGTAACTTAGGGAAATCTGTACATGGAATATTTAAAAAATAAAAACTTAAAAAAAAAAACGACTTCCAGGCACTGAAAAGTAAAAAATAACTAAACGGGGGTTTTCATTTAGGATAGATACTTAATCAGATATTTTCGAAGTGCTTTCTTTCGGTGTGCTTTGATTTGTATTGGCTGGCACCGACTTCGTTTAGTTATTTTTTACTTTTCAGTGCCTGGAAGTCGGTTTTTTTTTAAGTTTTTCTTTTTCCATTTTTGTGTAGACGTATCATCAATACAAATTAATCAACACCAGGAAATTGCTGTAAATCGTTGAGGAGTTCCCTCGACTATCTTTCGGGTCCATCATCAGATCGACTCCAGACCTTCATTAAATAGTAGTGCTTTAAAATACCTAATGAAATCCTGGTTTCCTTATCATGGGACCACTCTTGGGATATCTCCTTTCCAACAAAAAAAGAATTATTAAAATCGGTTCATAAACGACGAAAAAATCCGCGAACAAACATAAAAAAAAATATAAATATATATATACGGTCGAATTGACAACCTCCTCCTTTTTTTAGAAGTCGGTTAAAAAATTTCTGTAACGTATTACGTATACAATATAGACCCCAAAACAATAGTTATTAAAAATTTTGTCTGTTTATCTGTAAAACATATCATATATAAAGGGGTGAAAAGGGTGGTGGAAGATTGGATGGGGAATCAATCATTTCGTAGACCTTATCTGTGCTTTCGAGCTAAGATTAAGGTTAAGAGTAAGCCCATTTCTAATAATAAAAAACATATGTATGTACATTGTACATATATAATATAGTCTATGCCATACTACCCGTTAAATCGTACCTAGGGACGAACCCGAGCGAAGCGAGGGTGAGTCGCTAGTAATAATAATAATAATCTACCTATGGATATAAGATATAGTAAATCAATAGAAATCACTATAAGTAGTAAACATTTTTTAGCAGAAGTCGTAATCACAATTTATAAATGTACACTTTAAGTGATCCCCGTGATTTATGAGTCACACAAGTTAACAACGGGGCGTAACCCCATACACATGTCCGTAAATTGTTTCATATGACGTGCATTGCCCAGTTATTTCAAATAGTTTATGATAGCATCAGCCGACGAAAATTGTAGTTCAATTAATAAAATAAGTAGATTTTATACGTGTAAATTGCGGTTTATTTAAAAACTTTAATACGCCGAGACAAAAATTGTAATAAAGTTCTTTGTCTCGTGGATTTTACCAAAAACAAAATTTTTCTTGTGTTATGACTAATTCATGACTTTTTAGTCATTATTATTTACTACTAACGATTCACCCTCGCTTCGCTCGGGTTCGTCCCTGTATACGTTTAACGGTTAGTATAGATTTCTTAGAGATATCTTATCATTTTCCAGAGGCAAAAAGTATCCTATATACCTATGTTGACCCGGATAACTAGCTATCATCATACCAAATTTCATCAAAATCTGTCGTGGTTTTCTCGTGATGCGTTCCCAAGCAGACAGACAAAAATTCTAAAAACTATAGATTCTGCCTCTGTATCCATAATAATAACTATTTCAATAAAATTTCCAAAAAAATATTTAATGTATACATAGTCTGAGCATAAATACTGTTACAATTAAAAATAAATATTACATTTGAATTTGGAATCTGACATTTTTATATGATTGTTGATTGTGTTTTCTCATTTTCGCGCCAATACATTGTAAAATATTTTGTGATATTAAAACTGAGTGAGGTGATAAAGAGAACCGAATCGCTGTGATTGCATTACAGAAAGTAGGTATGGAGCAAAATACAATTTTTAAAACTCTCCATACGCTTAGTATTAGTCAAATGTTTGTGTACCGGGCTATTGATAGGTACAAGGAAACCTTCTATGTTTGTGACAGAAAAAGATCTGGCCGTCCACGTAGTGTTCGTACGAAAAAGGCGATCAAAGCAGTAAGGAAAAGAATTCGAAGATAAGAATATCTTAGACAGAAGTCCGAAAGCAAAAGATTTTATCTCGGGAGATGAAGATAGCACCTAGAACTATGTCGCGTTTTTTAAAAGATGACTTAAGACTTGCAGTCTATAAGGAAAGAACTGGTCATTTTTTAACTAATAATTTAAAAAAGAATAGGGCGGTAAAATCAAAACAAATACTTAAGCGGTACACAAAGAGAGGTCACAGAAAAATTTTGTTTACGGATGAGAAATTTTTTACAATTGAGCAATATTTTAACAAACAATATGACCGTATTCATGCTCAAATCTCTAAGGAAGCTTCCCAAGTAGTCAACAGAATACAACGTGGGCATTATCTAACTTCAGTGATGGATTGGTTGGTGTTAGCTATAAAGGAGTGACTGAAAAAGGTATCAAAACATCGGCACAAATGTATCAAGATACCATTCTTGAGAAAGTAGTTAAGCCCCTTAACTACACCATGTTCAATAACCAAGGATGGTCCTTTCAGCAAGACTTGGCGCTGGGTCATAAAGCTCGATCCACGCAATCTTGATTAGAAACCCACGTTCCGGACTTCATCAGAGCTGAAGACTGGCCATCATCTAGCCCCGATATTAATCCGCTGGATTATGATTTATGGTCAGTTTTAGAGAGTATGGCTTGCTCTAAATGCCATGATAATTTGGAGTCCCAAAAACTATCCATACGATTGACAGTGAAGAATTTTCCCATGGAAAGAGTGAGTGTTTCTATTGATAACTGGACTCAACGTTTAAAAGACTGCAGGTTTTATATTAATGTATTAAACTAACACACTGTAATAGTAATAAATGTTACGTGCAATAGAAAACATGTATTTTTTTTTTGTAACAATATTTAGGGCAAGACTAGAAGGGTAGATTCGACTCGGTTAGAATACTATTATATTGATACTTGATCTTTACCTATCAATATACTATTATACTATTATATTGATAGGTAAAGATCTTGAACTGGAGTTATTTATGAATGGTGAAAATATTCATATTTTATGTTTAACAGAACACTGGCTTTCTATTTCTCAGTCCATATTTAACTTCAGCGGTCACCAGGTAGCTAGTATGTTCAATAGAGAAAAAACTATACGTGGGGGCTCTTTAATAATAATAAGTAAACTTTTAAAATATAAAGAACGTAAAGACATTGTGAGCCTCTCTGTTGAGCAAACTATTGAACTAGCCTGCGCAGAGCTTGAGCACTTCATTGTTGTATGCGTATACAGACCTCCTAATGGGTTATATGTTAATGTACTTTGAGAAAGTATTAGAAGAAACTTTGTTAAAATTAAATAGTTCTAATAAATTCATTGTTGTTTGTGGTGATTTTAATATAAACTTATTAGAAAATTCCACTTTAAGTCTCAGATTCAAATCCATGCTTCTATCATATAACCTAAATAATTTATTTCTTGAACCAACTAGAATCACTGCTACCAGTGCTACATGTATTGATAATATATTTACAAATTATAAACCATTCTCTAAATCTATTATAAACAAGTTGAGTTCAGACCATTGTGGTCAGTTAGCTTCATTTTCTTATACTTTAAATGACAATAAAAATATGTTAAAAAAGACTTTTGTCCCCATAAATACTACACGTATGGAGAAGTTCAGAGGTAATATTGTAGCAAAACTTCCTTATTTATCTTACAATAATGACCCCAACTTCTTATATAATTCTTTGTTTAAATTAATAAAAACAGAATTTTCTACAATATTTACTTCTAAAACAGTCAATTCAGGGGGTCTCTTGTCATTTAGTGAATGGGCAACTCCTGGCATCTACAAGAGCAGGCAAAGACTATATGAATTGTATGGTGAAAAAGCTTATAATCATAGTACATCGTTTGCTTCTTTTGTAAGTGCCTACTCAAAAATGTTTAGGAGAGTATGTTCCATGGCAAAATCTTTGTATATTAAAGACAAAATAAAAAATGCACATAATAAAGTAAAAGTGACATGGAACATAATTGCTTGTGAAAGTGGGAGAGTCACAGATCGCAGCTTCGATTTTAAGTTGAATATAAACAATAATTTTATTACTTCAAACCAAGAAGTTGCATCTGAGTTTGAAAAATTTTTCACTGACATTCCAATTTCAACAACGCAATCACTCAATTCATCTCCCGCTATTGCTGAATCTTTACTTAAGAAACATGTTAAAGAATGTAATGTAGTATTTAAATTTAAACCTGTATACCCCAAAGATATCATTGCTGCCTTCAAAAGTTTGGATCTCAAGAAAACCGCTGACCTATGGGGTATATCTGTAAAAGTTATTAGCTCGGTAATTGATGTTGTTGCACCTCATTTAGCTACTGTATTTAATAGCAGTATAGAGCATGGTGCGTTTCCTGATCTAATGAAACACAGTAAAATTATTCCTATTTTTAAATCAGGTAGTACCTTAGACCCTAATAATTTTAGACCAATTTCGGTACTGCCAACGTTTAGTAAAATTTTTGAGAAAATCATACTCGCGCAAATGTTAACGCATTTCAATGCACACAATCTACTTCATAAGAAACAGTTTGGATTTACGAAAGGCCGCTCCACGGCAGATGCTAGTGTTGAGTTAGTAAGAAATATTTTTGAGGCTTGGGAAAGGTCACAAGATGCACTTGGGATATTCTGTGACTTATCCAAGGCCTTTGATTGTGTGCATCATGAGACGCTGATCAAGAAACTGCATCATTATGGTATTAGAAATAAGGCACTCGACCTTTTGAATTCGTATTTAAATAATAGAATACAGAGGGTTGATGTTAATGGTAAGAGATCTCCTGGAGCTCCGTTAGATATGGGGGTTCCGCAAGGGTCTATTCTCGGCCCCTTTCTTTTTCTAATTTATATTAATGATTTGCCATCTTTTGTACAGGACAAACATGAGATAGTATTGTTCGCTGATGACACTTCACTTATTTTTAAAGTGAAGCGAAATTTGCTTATGTACGACGATGTAAACGATGCTCTCTCAAAGGTTGTCTATTGGTTTGATTCTAATAATTTATTATTAAATAATAAAAAGACAAAATTAATAAAATTCACAACACCCAATGTTAAACTTGTTGATAATGGTGTAATATTAAATGGGGAAATGTTAAAACCGGTAGAGTCCACTAAATTCCTGGGTATTATCATAGATTCCAAATTGCAGTGGGGCCCCCATATTGAGGGACTAGCGAGTAGACTCAGCTCTGCAGCGTTCGCGGTAAAAAAAATTAGACTTCTTACTAATGTAGATACAGCTCGCATAGTATATTTTAGCTATTTTCATAGTATTATGTCGTATGGTATCTTACTCTGGGGAAATGCAGCAACTGTTAATACGATTTTTGTACTGCAGAAAAGAGCTATTCGTGCAATTTATAGTTTAGGTCCTAGAGCGTCATTAAGAGATAAGTTTAAAGAAATAAAAATATTGACTGTTGCTTCTCAGTACGTGTACGAATGTGTTATGTATGTTCGTAAAAATATACACGAATTTCCCAAGAATTGTGACATGCATAACTTTAATACTAGGAGCAAACACAAACTTGTAATGCCTGTAACTCGTTTAAAGAGAGTCAGTAATTCTTTTTATGGACAATGTATACGCTTGTACAACAGGATCCCAGAAAATGTTCAAAAAGCTTCTATCATTAAATTCAAAAAAATTGTTAAAGAACGTTTGTGTGCTAAAGGCTATTATACAATAAATAATTTCATAGAAGATAGCACGCCTTGGGAATGAAGTGATCGCCTCCAGGCTACTTCAACTTTATAAAAATATTGTAAATTACAATTTATTAAAAAAAATATTAGTCCCGCTGAGTTTCTTTCGCCAGTTCTTCTCAGGTCTGAGGTTTCATTTTTCCGAACTGGTAGTAGACTCATGACGTTCAGTAAAAAATTGTAATAATTTAATGCTGAATAAAATATTTTGAATTTGAATTTGAATATTTATAGATGACAATTATTAACATTATTATTTACAAAGTGATGTTTTGCGTAAAGAAAGATTGATAAAAAATGCCTGTGTTAATCCAGGCTGTAAGCTCCTCTCCTCCTCTAATCCTCCATTCACTTTTGTTTCACTAAATTCGGTCGCGTCGTTGCAGCAAATACGCTCCTCGCTGACAATCTTTCGTATTTATGTATTAGTGTGATAATTAATAGATTCTAAACATACTTACGAGTATGAATTTATTTTCGTGAAATCCTTTTTAATATATACTTATGAGCAATTAAATATTCATAGTTATTTCTTATTTATTTCTTAATGAAATTCAACAATATTCTACACATTACATTTTTTTTCTTCTTGAAAAACATTTATCAAATTATAATGGCATTAAGAAATACTATTGCTATAATTATTAAATTTATATATACTTACAGAAAATTGTGGGTTAGATATCAGATAATGATCTACAGTCTTCAAGGTTCATCACTTAGGTCCATGACAATAGGTCATTATAATATTTTTGCTTTATCAACAACAATGATCATTAAAAATTTTAAGTAACCCCCGATACAACAAAAAAACCTCTAAAATGTAATTTGCTGTAATGCGTAGTATTCTACTATCATTTTCATTTGATACCCATATTGAGGGAGTTGTGAAAAAAATATGTAATCCACCATTTTGTGGCGGCGGCCATCTTAGACCGATTTTCATCTACCTAACTACACTCCCGACTAATTCACTTTTCAAACAAAAAAACAAAATCGGTTCATCCGTTCGGGAGCTACGATGCCAGAGACAGAAACACGCACAGACACGTCAAACTTATAACACCCCGTCGTTTTTGTGTCTGGGGTTAAAAACAGTTTCAATGAAAAAAATCTTTCACAGAAACATAAATAAGGTTAGCCATTTAATAAATCTCTAGAAATTGTAAACTTGGGATTTCCCATTATCAGGCTGCTTACTTGCGTAATTTAATGACATGAAGTGCGATCAACAGTGACGGCTCTATCTCTAACAGCCTACATATATTCTTAGAAAGAAGTTTGCAAAAAATATTTTGATATAAAATCCAGTTATGTGGTATAAACATAATAATATTATCTTTCATTCTTAGAAAATTACAACAATGAAGGTAGTCGAGTAATTGTCTCATACTAGCGACTCCATCTCGTTTCGCACGAGTTCGTCCCTAGTGAAAAACAAAAACAAATCTATCCCACGGGAACCGTACATTTTTCCGAGACAAAAAGTTACCTAAGTTCTATTCCAGACTATATACTATATATAATCTCTGTGCCAAATTTCATCCAGATCTGTTAACCTCTTCTGCTGTGATTGAGGAACAATCATCCATCCAAACTTATGTATAGATGTACGACCTCTATAGAATTTATATTTTAACTCAACAGCCATTGTCGTCCTGTCATTTCAATTTTGTTTGTGACTTCATACAAAACTTCATACAAAAATCACATAGAAAAAAAACTTAGTTCAGATAACTTTTTACCTCTCGCAGGTTTGACACAAATAGTATGGCTCTACATAACAATTTATTATTATTTTTTAACATATCAAACACTGTGGTGTAAAACCACAAATAAGTAATAAGAGTTCCAGTCGTGAGTAGACGCACTTCAATTTCTTACACAAGTTTTAATACTTAGGTTCATTTTATATATATTGCCTGAATTTGACATAGTGAACTTTTACAAAACATGGCATTTTGTAGATAGAGAAGAATGCATGTGTAGTTTAAAACACGATATATATTTTTTACAGTAATGAGCAGAATTATTACAAGACTAATATAATGTTGTTATCAAATGGTGATTTTTTAAACTATAGACATGATAATATTAAGTATGTGTAAAAAATTACACGAAATTTAACTTTTTGCTAGCTTTCGTTATTTGAAACATCTCGCAATGTGCTATGTCCACACATTTTGGAGAGAGATCTAATAATAGCTTGCATGTTATCGCTATCGTTTACGTCAAAGCTTGATAAAAGTACGATATTGATTACTAGTATATTAGCAAAGAGTAACCTGAATTTGTATTACTCTAAACATAAAACAAATGCAGGATGAACTTTTCAAATGAGCACAGAACAACATAATTCAGAAATGTAAGATAATAGTGAAAATTAACGAAATCATTTTCATAGTGACAGCTAATTTGGGTAAAAACCAAAATTGTATTTTCTTTGTTTTCTTTACAACTCAGTCATTGCATTCAATACTATGACACATCAATTAAAATACAAACGTAAAAGTAAAAGAAGAATCAAACTCGAGACTCAACTTAGATTTAAAAATTTGAATGTAAAACCTTCTTTTCCTCATCAGCTATTCCCTATTTGGATATTACTACTTACGCCCACGTAAAATTTTTTCGCGATTATACGCCCCATATATTAATCAAATTAGTAAAGACTAAAGATATTATAATCTTAATAATATACTTAAACTTATTACAACAGACTATTACAACTCTCCCGGAAACCGCTTGATATACCTTCCACACTTTTTACACTTTCCGGCGCTTGCGCAAAAATCACTATCAACTATCGCGTACTCTCCATGAAAGAAGCAAAACTTTTTAATTTATTACATTAAATAATTATAGAAACGATGTTCTTTGCATAAACAACATATGTGCGAGTACAATGTACATCATGATAACAAGTTAAATTTTTAAACCATCCTCAGCAAAATAAGATTTTTCTGTTCTGAAACTAGTATTTAGTTTTTACTATTATTGTTAGCAATACTATACAACCATTTTCGTATTCTTTCTTTTGTATCAAAAAGTTTTTATCTGAGCTTTTATAAATAATACTTCGAAAATTTAAAACAAAAATCACAAAAATACGCATAATAATTATAATACTATTTATAAATACTCATAGTTGATTTTTATACAAAAATTTAAGTTTTAATGATAGGTTAAAAGTTAAAACGTGCCACCAGCTGTAGGTAATACCTACATAAAATTCATTTTAATTTTAATGACCAAAGTATTTTCTTTAAGTAGATTAAATTTCAATAATTTTGCTAGATAAATAATTATTAAATTAATATGGTTATAATAAACTTACCCTGGGATTTAGTTGGATATAATTCTATATCGTTGAAGAGGCTTTGTACTCGGTGGGCGGGCGCCGGCAGCTCGGGCGGGCCAATACGGCACTCCCAAGCCTGCGCTACCTCCCTGTAATATTAAACATGTTGTAATTTCAACTACCTCAACAACAAATCTTTAGCCGGATTATCATTACAGACAAGTTTTATTCATGATGAAGTTAATTTCACGACACTAGTTAGTTTCAATAACCATGGAACATAACAATCTATTTAACGTTGTGAAGTCATCAAAAAAAAAAAATACGAGTCAAAGAATAGTGCACGTTCATACACGTGCGTCAACACACATTCGCGAAACTAGCTTAACATTATTATTAACTCGATGAAATTAGATGTGCAGGAACTAATTTTATCAAAGAATCCTATACGGATATGTTTTAGTTTCGCGAAATCAACGCATCCATACTTTTAATCTATACTATTATTATAAAGCTGAAGAGTTTGTTTGTTTGGTTGAACGCGCTAATCTCAGAAACTACTAATCCGATTTGAAAAATTCTTTTTGCATTAGATAGCCCGTTAACTGAGGAAGGCTATAGGCTATATATCATCCCGGAAAATGTACGGTTCCCGTGGGATAGATTTGTTTTTGTCTAGGGACGAACCCGAAGCGAAGCGAGGGTGAGTCGCTAGTATTATATATGTATGTGAAAATGTATTTGTTTGGTTTTTTTGTTTGTCCTTCTTTCACGTCGAAATAGAGTGACGGATTAGCGTGATATTTGTTTTATATTTATTAGATTACAAGCAACTCACTCTCGCTTCGCTCGGGTTAGTCCCTAGGTACGTTTTAATCTTTTTGAGCGATATCCTAATTCATTTTCTAAAATAAAAGTAGCCTAAGTTACTCCTTATAATATCGGCTATCTGCCAGTGAACGTCCCGTTCAAATTGATCCAGCGGTTTCAGAGATTAACCGGAACAAACAGACAGACAGAAAGACAAACAAAAATTTTAAAAATTAAAAAATAGGCATTTAGTATAAAGTTGTTATTTTGACATTACAAGCAGACACTTCAATTTTATTTATCTGTATAGAGTATTAAGATTAGTAATTTATTAAGAGATTGAAAATACCAATTATTTTTTTACTCATTGCGATTACCCTTCGCTTAGTTCCAACTATATAAAACTGAAAACATTTGACATTTAGGTGTTTTAGTGATAAAGTCCCTGTAGTTTGACTCATATGATTGAAACACTTCCGTTCTGACTGTCAAAGTAATGACAGTTATAACGATTTTAAAGATAACTTATCTTTATATACCTATGTAGGTTTTTCATATATTTTTGCGTATACTTACATATAATGTTAGCCTATTAAATTGAGAAATAGGCATTGACGAAATCTTTAATAAGTATCTATACTTAAAAATTTTCCATATTTTTGTACATTTTACTATAACTAGCGTTCCTAGGTACCTATTGCACTTGTAATATTATGCCCACATTATTGCTTAATTGGTTAGTTATACTATTATAATCCGTCGACCCTTGTGACGTAAAAATAGAACAAACAAACAAACACACACACACTCTAATATCCATACTTAATATGTACTTAATTATATTATAAATATAAAAGTGTGTTTGTTGTTTGTTTGTCCTACTTTCACGTTGAAACAGGGTGACGGATTGGCGATTTTTGTGTGAAGATAGTTGGAGGGCTTCGAGAGCTACATAGGTTAAGTAACCTGGGTAAGTATCCAGGGTTATTATCTAATGCCCACGGGTAAACTCGTTATAATACAACCCACAACAAGTTGATCATATCTATGTATATATATATATATATATATATAATATAAAGTCTATTCTATACTAACCGTTAAAAAGTACCTAGGGGCGAATCCAATTGAAGCGAGAGTGAGTCACTAGTTAATAATATTAGTAGGTATGGATTGATAAAATATGCAAAGCACTACAAGGGGGCACAGTCTCTACCTCTGTAAATAAATGGATTATTATCTATGGAATCCAGTGCGTCCTTGCGTCAAGATTTTATTCGAACCGAAATAATAGCATATAATTAAATAAAACTATTGTGATTTTTCGTCACTGGAGAGTCTGTCTTGTGATAATGATTACTGTATAACAATTGCATTCGAAACGTCGCGTCGGGAACCAAAAATCATAGACTATATAAAATAAGAGAAAAAATTATAAATCAATTAAATAATAATTATAAATAAGTCTCACGACAATTTGCTTAAATTACTATGTATTTATAAAGTTATTGTTAGACATTTAGAACAAGGATAAATAATTGTTCTCGTTAGGTATTTAAGAGATTTTTGTGCGAAAATAAAACGGCGTAATTGTATTTTATGTTAGTAATGCAATTATATTATTTATCATTTAAAAATAAAAATATTTTTTGATTTTACATTATATGGTATCGCAAACTGACGTCAATGAAATTAACTAGGGGACAAATAATAAAAAATTATAAAAACAACAATACCTACACAAAGTTAAAACATTTAAACTTACGGAATAAATTGTATAACTGAAGACGTAAGTAGTAAATCACAATCACATTGATCGGGAAGAAGTTCAAGGAGGAGCGCGCACCTTTGACACATTATAATAACAAAACTTGTAAAAATCTTCATATTCAACTATCATAACTGAATGACATGTGTGAAGTAGTGGATGACAATTGTTATATTGATAGTTTGTAAGTGGATTTGTCAGCATATAGGTAGTAACGCTATAGAATGATCTTGACCCGGGAGATAAGCGCTACTAAAGTCCGATAAACAAATGTATAAAACCCGCTGTAATAAATATATATACAGCAATGTATGTTTTTATATTTCTCTAAATCAGTGTACCTATTATTTGCGAAATCTATATATTGTCCATTAATATGTTATATCATAATTTTTATTTTTATTTTTCATAAAAAAGCTTTTAACTTATAAATTATAATCAATAAAAGATATGAATTGTGTTTTATCTATTGGATTATCCTAAATCAAACAGGAAACAAAGAAAAAAACAGGTCATTGTTCAGCTTATTATAAAAACATCAAAATGACTGATGAGGTCACTAAGGCAGTAATTTAATGAGAGTAGTCAGCGATCGGCTTCTTTAGCGGCGATCTCGCAATAACAAGGCTTGTTAATCTTTATAAATAATATCACGATTCAGAAACCATTTACTAATGCGTAACAATACGTATAACACAATAACAGTTTAATTCGGCACTCTTAGAGTACCAATCAGTATCTACTTAGGAGGTACAGGTTAAACTCCGATTCGGGCAAAACATTTTGACTCGTCATATTATTTAGTCGCAGTTAGAATGTGTATGTGTATACCGGAGTGTTTTAAGTATGGGTAACCTCATAACTCAGGGTAATCTAGACGCCACTGAGTCTGTGGCGTAAATTAGTACAATTACGTATAGCTATATAGTAAGAAAATTTATAATTTCATGCACAGGATATTTAAAACCAAGCTTTCTTATTCATAACAACTGTTCGAACGCTGTTTGTATGAGCGATTCGATTCCTGTATGAGTGTTAGTGGTTATCGGCATTTTTTTTTAAATTAGTCATGTAGGTACGCGGGTGCTATTATAGCGCAAGAGTGGGCGTAAACACAGGTGTAGACCGATGGGATGCCAATCCGCTACGACCGTTAATAGCAGCCGCAGGAGCGACGGATTTACGTGTTTAGTGGCGAGGGCGAAACATCAACACAAAACCTGAAAACCTGCAGTACAAAAGTTACCAGAATAACTAAATAGAGTACCTTTGTCTATCTCACTAAAAACTAAAAAAAAATGAAAATATAGTGAGTATTTTCAGTTTTCATAAGATTTACTTTATAAGGCAAACAAATATTATTTTAAAATGAGTCAAATTACAATTGACGATTCAAAACTGTTTCTGAAATTCTATTTCAAAAAAGTGTCTTTACGACGGCAGTGGTAGCCCAGTGGTAACGTGTTTTTGCTTAGGAAACCAAGTAGGAAAGCTAGTTCAAAGCTCAGGTCTCGCACCTCAGACATTCTTATGTGCGAATCATTTTCAACGTGATGATCACTTATGATAGTCTTACGGTAAAGTAAAATATCGTGAGGAAACCTGCATGTTTCAGAGAACTTAGTAAGTTTTTGAAAGACGTGAAGTCCGCCAAACCGCCCTTGGCCAACGTGGTGGACTATGACCTGATCCTCCTCGTATTGTAGGAGGCCCGTACCCAGAAGTGGGATGTTAAAAAGGGCTAAATACAATCTTTTGGTTTTTGAGTAAGCGGTTCTATTATAATATGTTTAATCACTTATTTTAGAAGCAACCGAAATTAAAATATTTACTTTAAAAATTAAGTATCTAGGGGCACGGCCGTAACATCCTTTTTTCGAAGCCATTCAGGACATTTTCGACGCCCTCTTAACTTCATTGTGGATAAAGCCTTAATTTTCAGTGACTAAGAGGACATAATATAATTCGGTACTGCACTGCACTTTAAGAACTATTAAAGAAATAAGGATATCTAATATTGATACGGTCTCTATAAAATGTTGTTATTTAAATATTTAGTTAACAATTTATGACAAAGTTGTTGGATAGATAGTTCCATATATAGGTACTGAATAAATTAACCAACCTGGTTTTCAATTAGACCTCAAAACTTTTAAACTTTTTTTATATATTATGTTTTTCGTGAGATTTATATTGCCATAATATATGGACCTGTTTACCATGCGAGAACTCTTCTTCATTTAAAACAAAATTTAAGTTAGGTATACCTATTCCAATTTATTGCGTAGTTAGTACAGTGTGACTGTGGTTTAGGTAAGTAGCAGTATTAGAATTTACGTCGCGAAATTAAATAAATGTATTGACATAAATACAAAGCATTATCCGCATAGAAATTCGACATAACTGAGTTATTATCGTATTCCTGTACATTGAATATCACTAGATATATATTTATCATTTACGGTTTAATAAAGTTGACTTTCGACTCCTATTCTTTCCTATTATGAGTCTCTACTCTATTGTTATTATAATTTGCATAGTTCATATTTTTAAACGAATGATGACTATTTAAATATTAAATATATTTTCATAAAAAATATCTACAGAAAATGAATGAATATTTCATTCATCAGATAAATTGGAAAATACTATATACATTGTGTAAAATTTAATGTAATACTAATTACTTAAACCGCAAAATATTACTATAGTCACACAAGAGCAAAGACTACGAACGCGTGCGACCCAGGCTGGCGAACGGCTACAAAAATATACCATGACATCATGGTGTGCGAGAGAGATCTCGATTTCGACCTTCCGTTCACACACTACACGCTTATTTATAAATACACTAGTGAGTGCATTTACTCCATTCGCGTTTAATTAAGAACGTTCGATTTCGAGGTTCGGTCGTTTATAAAGAGAAAGTCCTGAACAAAACAACGTAGAGCACTAATTTGATTACCCTATTTCCTTACATTTAGGACCGTTTGTGATTATAACAGTATATTACGATTTGTTTCCACTCCTGATGGATTATTAAATTTGCCATTAAAACATTTATCTTTTTATAACAGTGTCGTAGGTATTATATAAATTTATATCACATAAATCTCAAAAAATATATCACATATTTTAAAGAACCTTTAGCTTAATAATACCTTTTTTGAAGTTATACTTCTTTTCGCACGTTTGGAAAAAAATATGAGAGTAAAATTTTTACGATGCTCTACATACACATACAGCCCAAAAAGCGACATGATGAAGTTAGCTGAAAGCGACATGATGAAGTTAGCTGCATTCCTTTTACAGGCAGAGAGTTGCGACATACTGGATGAAATCTTAAGCTTTTTTTGTTCTGTTACGCCAAAGAAGTATAACTTCTTACGTGCGTACTTAAGTACACACACACTTTTTTTTGTTATTATATTACCATATCTCTAGGGTCAATGGTGGTCGTTTACGACGTCACGTTTTCTTAAACAGAAGGAGAGAATATATTATGTACATATAAGCATTTGCATCGTAGTATGTTCGTATGACGTCTTACGGAGTTTGCCTAGGTAGATCTTTAATATTTAAAAGGCATATTATACGTAATACATATGTATTTTAATATTAAACAGACATATTATGTGTACTTTAAGTTAAGAGTATCCAAGAAATTGGCATTGCTTCGTTGAGCTGAGGATTAATGCAAGAGCTTAAACTCAACACCTTAACGTGTTATGAACACGTAGTAGAGTTGGAAAATACATACTATGTAATTAGAAATTTAAAAGAATCAAATGGATCGTATTTCGTTTCGACGTTTCATCATTTTTGACACAATATGTTTGTACTAAAAGACAAGCAATTACATACAATTGTTTAGGGTAGGTCATCTTTGCGATTCCGTTCGATGCAATAAAATTTAAGAAATCGTTTCTCGAACGGCCGAAATACCTGGGCCGATTAGTGAAAAGTATTTTCGTTAATATGTTAATAATAAATAAAATACACTGTAAAACAAAATCCTTGCTAATTTTCATATCTATACATAATAAAATTCTAATTGAGTTGCATCTGTATGTTCTATATTTTTTGGAAAATTTTATTCAAATAGTCATTATTATCGATACAGAGGCCAAATCTATAGTTTTTAGAATTTTCGTCTGTCTGTGGCCGCATCACGAGAAAACCACTGGACATATTTTCATGAAATTCGGTATGATGATAGCTGGTTACCCGGGTCAATATATAGAATACCTTTTACCGTTAGAGTGGCTAGTTTAATATATAATTCTCTTGCCAGTGCGCACTCTTATAAGATAAAAATCTGTATAAGCTACTTGCAACAAACTGTTTAAGATTGTAATACATAATGAGTACTCTAGTATACCACTACATATATACATACTTAATATTATATCCAATATAATTAGTGTCTATTAGGGACAGTTAGATACTTAAATAGAGCCCGCTAGCTTATAAACGTAATTTAAAGTGCACACAAATAGAAGCAATATTACTTTCTTAGGTTTACGCGAATATTAGACATTTAAATAAAACCATGATTGCTGTAAAGCAATCGAAACGTCGGGAAACAAAAATCAAAATAAATCCGCGAAAAAATCCGAAAAGATAGTTTTATTTAGAAGCAATATTAATAGCAATATTTAGATTGGACCTTTAAGAACTTAAATTGTTTATTTATTTATTTCAAAATGACTATATTAAAATTCGAAAATAAAAGTAAGGTTATTGTGAAATGATCATATAACATGTAACGAATAATAGCAATAGAAATAATATATTAAGTACACGTTATAATCTAATAATCATGATTTGAAAAAAATCATGTACTATGTACCGATATATTAGAATTAAGCCAGCCAGTGCGGCAGCTACGTAATTAGCGACATCACCTCCGCCCTGCGGTGTAAACAAGCCACCATGATGTCATTTTCATGTTGTTGACCCAACCGCAATGTGTGCCGACATTTATTTTTTGAATACATACATACGAGATGATGACAGATAAAAGACTTTATTTATATCGACCCATGTCCAAGTATCTGTTTACTTAAGTAATTACTTCGTATACAAAGTCACCTTGCTCTTTTCTCATATATGTATGTACATATAAAACTACGATTCTCAATAATTCAAATAATCCTAACTGAACAGAGAATTAAATAAAGTGTCTTTGATACACTTACCTAGTCAAGGCACCCTTTAATTTCGTCAATCCGTTAGTTTTACTCGTCAAATCATGTTCGATATCATCAGAGTGCTGGAACGAGGTTGCCTGAGGCATTTCACACATAAAAGGTTCCATTTTACAAGAAATTGAAGTTCTTTTAGGTGGAGATGTTCTTGGAAAAGTATGGTGTCGAGAAGAATTAGCAGAATGTTCGCTACATCTCGACTTTGGCATCGTCCGAGCGCATAAAACTGTCGCCGCATTCTTCAAATGCGTTCGAAATCTGTTATTACTTTGGGTGCTCAATATGGCACCCTCCATCTTTAATTAAATATTTTTCACTTCACTTACTTATTCCCAATCCATTGTTATCATTTTCACTACACTATAGTCCAAAATATATTATCACCTCTTTAAAAACATGTTCCGTATTTCTCTTAAAAGAGTTAAAAAAAAATTATACAAAGTGCTATGTTGTTCCATTTGATAAGCAATACAACGAATTATGTAGGGGATTCTTTTAACAAATAAAAAAAATTGCTATTATTATAAATCATGAAATTGTAGTCGTGCTTCGTGTATGTTGTATATATATATATATATATATATATATATATATATATATATATTCGTGTATAATGAGCAATAAAGTTAAGTTGAAGGAATATGAAAAGTTAAGCAATACTTGTTAGGTAAATATTAGTTGTGGTCTACTTAGCGGATGGCGTACGACTGCATTGCGGTAATAGTGGACTCTAAGCCTTATTACAAGATTTAAGGGGTTTTTTTTTTTTTTAAATAAGGTACCGTTAACTTGTAACTAATACTATTCTATTAAGAGTGATTCGTACATCTACATACTTACAAAAATCGCTGAGCATTCCTACATCAAAATTCATTCAACTAAATAGAAAATTCCTAAAGCAAAAATAAATCTTTGAATATTTTATACAGATTGACGGAAGGCTTTTAAGCGCGGGCGGTGCGGTCAACGGAGGGGCGGTGGGGACGAGGCGTAGGCGCGCTGACATCACCGTCGAAGCCGCTCTTACATCATCCAGCTAGCTGCTTACTCCCACCGCCTGACGCCTGCGCGCCCCTTCTGCCACAACATATCTCGTGACAGAAGGCTGGCGAAGGGAGAAAACAAATAGTTCATCGAACGCACAAGACCTTCGTTATTCTCCACAGAATTCTCTATATTGTATACTTACACGTGCACAGAGCAGACATATAATTTACATATTTACATTTCGTTTCTGTAGCTATATTATCAGTTTTGTCATGCATTTTGCACTGAGGTTTTAATATTAAAGAAAAATAAATATAACGCATCATAATTTCATGAAAAAATTACTATCCTTTTTTTAAAAGAATAATAATAATAATCTATAAGAATTTATAAATCATAACATTTTACTTGTACTTGCGCTTAGCTAACATAACATAATAAAATAATTGCAGCCATTTCAACAAGAGAGTTTGGACGAAGTTGTAAGTGCAACAGAACAATTTATCACCGCCCACGTTATTCACTGCGACAATACGACATCATTGTCGACACAATCTGTTCTAGGGAATAACGTAATATTTAAGAGTTGTCATACATTTATAAATTTCATATTATGTGATCTGTGATCTGATCTTTTAAAAATTTCGATTCTTTTTTTCAACCACCATGAAATAGAATATTCTAATAATTATTTTTACTTGTGTTAATAACACGATTTTACTAGCGTATCTTGTAGCTAAAAATCTTAATTACTTAAAACTAATTAATTTACTGTAATCGTAGTGATTGTAAACATATTATTAATTATTAAATAAACATAGTTCACCATAGGAAACCAGCACTAAGATATCAAGGCCGTATGTCGCCCACAGTACCTGCAATTATGCTTACCAGTCGTTTTTACCTTAAATAACTCCAAATTAATCTTATTAATACTAAACTTATCCTGAAGGGATATGGAATTCAGAATATCCTATCTTATAGAATATTAAAATATTTTTGAACATTTTAAATGAAATACTGATAGAATGTGTTAGATAAAACGTCCCATGTCAATATAAAAATGAAAGGGAACTGTCCCACATTTCCCACGCCTATCATATTAAATTGGCTTATCAATCACTGTAGCGCGGATGCGTCGTGGTGTCGGTGGCCTGAGCGTCCGTGGGTAGGGGTCCTAGTTTTATTGCTGACTAATCGTATTCGGAACAATAATAATAAGAGCTTTTGGCATGTGATATAAATTATAAAACAAATAAAAATATGTAACTTTTTAGAAATATATTAACTGATTAGGTTTTTTTCTACCTAGCCGTGTTTATAATACCGGTATTGTGTGAGGTATCTATAGGGTAAGTTCAGTCAGTTATCAACCGAATAATAAAATAACAGTTTTATCTTTCCAGACACCATTTCCAGAAGTTTGAACTAGAACTTCCTACTAACACTTTCATAATGGTCTGGATCTATCTTAATAAAACGTGGGAGGCGTCACAGGTGGCAATCATATTATATTTTTACTCAAATTTATATTTTGTTCCATCTTGCGATTAGTAAAGGTCGTGAACGAGGATATGGTAATCGAAGTCGTGCGTTTACGTACTTATATAATAACAAAGCTATCATTGTTCTGAATGTTATATTGATATGTTAAATTAAAATTAATATAAATGTTAGTGCGCATTAACCTTTTATTTCTATGAAGTAGCGAGAATTATAGAATATAAAATGTATATTCAAAATAGCTTGTCGGCAATTTATTTAATACGGAATTACATATGTATTAATATAATCTCAAAATAAAGAAGACAGCCGTATCGTCAGACGTTCAACAGCCGCTATCTTTTTTTATTGGACAAGTCTATTCCATAAGCTCATCGCTACTTAAAAACCTTGGTCAAGTTACTGATTTTGATCAAGTTTATGACAGTACAGAAAGCTATTTAATTGACAACGAATTGACAACATACTCTTAGATCATACAAGGTTGTGAAGTTATCTCCTTTAGTATATTATACATAGAGGTCAACAATTTTAACGTATTGATTGTGTTCTCATCTATAGAACGAGTTCAAGACATCCTGGCAACGTTTCGCTCTTTTGTTAAATATATCAATAGTTTCCTGTAGTTACGCGTTTGAGCATTGTCGTCCACAATTTTAAATGTTAACAAATGACCGCAGATTCGCTTGGTTCAAGTTTTATTGAATACTTTTAATGAAAAAAGTTGGTCGGACCCATTTGAGACTTTTATTGGATTTACTTTATGGCTTGAATAGATTGTACTTATCTGAGCTATTTACTAAAAAAAGTTCACGACATGTGTAAATGTAAATATTCAGTAATGTTAGAAACTTTTTTTTCTCATTATAATATTTCGTTCTTCTTGAAGAGACCCTATCGTAATATATTAATAATGCAGTACCTACCATCTACCATGATAAGAATTTTCACTCTTATCCTATGAGATGAATATGAATTGAAAAAATCTAAAATATTACTCTAATATTTTAAAACTAATCACACTAAAATATATCTATATAAATCAAGAAAGTGACATGTTATGTACAATAAAAATATTATACCTACTTCGAGTGCCATGTTAGTAGGTACTAAGATTTTTGATAATTCTACAACTGTAAAGTATCAGTTAGTATAGAAAATATAACCGGTTAAACAAAATGTTGTCGTTACATACATATATATTCAAGTATATTCACATGGCTACCGGAAATCTATTAAATTTAATCATTTTCGCACAATTTGACATAAAATTTATACGAAAGATGTGTTTTAACTTTAGTAACGGATCAACCGATTTGCACTTTTTTAAATGTTCGTAATAAATAATCCGAATAAAGTTTTTGGGTAAAAATATGCGAAAAGTTGCCCGAAAAGTTCGGAAACACTGAAAGTTCTTTATAGAATTTTTGTATGAAATCGAATTTAACTTGTAATTTGGAAAGAACAACATCAGTCGGGTCACCAAGTTTATTAATAGAATAGATAAAATACTAATATAAAAATTAAATTCTCAAGTTAGTTTTCAAAAAACAAAATTCATTGTTTTATTAATAATATTTGGTTAGTAACGACGCGACGCTACCTAATGATTGATTGTTGGCTTCGGAAAACTTTTTACTTCGGTACATTATTCGTGTTAAATATATTTAATAATCAATTCATCTTCTGAGTGAATACTTATAAGATAGGTAACGTGTACCCAAACAGATTAAGTTTACAGATTATGCCATTATATACATAAAAATAACACGTCAAATATCTAAGAGAAGTTTAGTCCAATCCAATAAGCTGTTAAATCTATAAATCCGAAAGCTATTTAATATTTAAGATTAGAAAAAGATTATGAAAATAAAAGTTGTGTCGACCCTTAGTGAACCCTAGAAATATGAAATACATATGTAATAGATGTCTCAAAACAATTTTAAAATGATGACAATTATGGAAAAATGTTCCAAATGAAAATAGTAGATCGTTAGCATTTACGTGAGCTTTTTTGAGCTAATTAAAAAAATAACAAAGGTTCTAAGTATCTTGAAATAGTTAATTATATTCTAACTTATAGGTAAGAAAGTATATTAAATTAATTTAAAATATTTTATTTTTTACATTTAACTGAAATATATATATATATATTTCATATATATATCATCACTATACCTACAGGCACGTTCAAATTATATTTTTACATATTTCTAAGAGTATAAAATCTGTTTTAGCTACAGAAAATTCTACATAAATCTCACAACGTATTTTATTAACCGTTATTCAATCTTGAACAAGATTCTAAGCTAAGAATAAATCATCTATGAAAATGGAAACTACATAAATAGCCGTTGGCTTTGCACAGTTTACACTTACATTATATCCATAAAATGGCAAATACATAGCACGACACAATCCTACGATTTATATATCCCTCTGCAAAATTCGTTAATGTTCTAAAGAAAACATAATCTGATGTTTCTACGGCATTTAAAAACTTATGTTTCTGTCACCTGGTTATTAAACTAATGGCAAATTTTTATTGGAAGGCGTACCATGATGGAATAGTTCTCACAACGTCACTGTAAATAAACGTGAATGTTAAGTTAGCATAATTATATCTAGGCGGACTGTACCACGCAGCAGCGGCGGTCGCGCAGCACTGATGACTGACGAACGATAGCGCATGCCCGACCCTACAACTTCTACTGCGAAAACTCTAACGATACACAACAACGCTACATTATCGCTTATTTGAAACCAAAACAGAACGTCGATACTAGATTTACTCGTACTGAGTGAACTTGGTACGAGGCATAGAGTATTAGCTTGACACTGATAACAGGTATGTACCTCTACATAATATATGCCTTCGTTTCACATATTATTAAGTACTTAGGTCTACATAATGGTGCGAGTAAAAAAACTTGTATAACGTAACGTTAAAGGATAGTTCGAAATGTCCTTTTTATGTTTAATAGAGAGTTTAATTCTACCGCTGTGTGCATACTTGAATAAGGCTTATAGTTAATCTTATACTAAGTCTTAAAACAAGATAGACATTAACACGAGTAAAAAATGTGTGTCACGTAGAGTTCGATGGAGGCTCAAATTTTAAAATTAGAATTACTAAGAATGCAGGTTTATTCCAATAAATGTCAAAGACCTATGCTCTTAAGAAAATACCTTTATGAATTGTTTCACATCTCTTAAAATTAAATTATAAAAGTATAAAGGAGTAACTAAACACATTTACTTTTATAATTTAGGATTATAAAGTAAGATTTTTATTTTTTTACAATCCATTTTTTATAACAAAACCAATAACGCCCGAAAAATTATAATATAGTTATACAACATCAAGTGAATCTTTCTTTAACATCAAAGGAGAAAGCCATTTTTGGGCCCTGATAACTAGGAACCAAATATATATCAAAAAAATTCTAATTTTTTTTCTTATTATTCCATTAAAATCTTAATTTTATTTGCAATGGCCAAGTTAAGAAAAAATGCATTTTTCGATATTGCATAATGCTCCTATAAACGAATATTATTTATTTGTCTTATTTTATAAAACGTCAATGACTTTAAAAATGAAATGATTTTATAGAACTGTTTTATTAAAAATTATGATCAATTTAGTTGAGAATTGGTGCTGTGCGGTTTGCGTACGTTTTTTTGAATTTAAGTTGAATTATATTTTAAGTTAAACATTAAAACGAAAATCTGAAATATGATTTATTTTTAAACGCTAAATAAAAACCTCCTTAGATATTAAATATCTGAATACGAAAATCGTATGACATAATATTGTCATTTGCTTTTCATATTTGTACGCAAGTAAATGTGTTTTAATCCGAATCCTAATCTGTATCGAATTTCTTGTACTTCTGCACATATATCGATTATTATTATTGATTGCATACGTAATAAGTAATAACTTAAATATCGGCGTAGGATGCAATTCCGACTAATAGATGTCGATACAAATAATTTAAAAGATTTTCCTGAGTTATGTTATAGTGATGTAATTTTTGTATTGTTAAGTATGTATCAAATAAAACAGGCCCGAACAGGCAAATGGCTCTTATGTTATAGAAATACACAGGGAGGTGAACAGGGGGTTATTACAGGAGCTGTCTATATCCGAAACTACATGGTTATTAAGAGGAAGAATAAAATCAAGACCTATATATAAGCAATAAAATATATTTTGTTCATATTTTAGTTGACAGCTCTTTAAGTGGGAGAAATGCAATAATGCGATATTAATACAACTGTATTGTGGGGAAAAGAACAGTGGGTTTCTGTACCCACACATGAGCATAATATGGTTTCTTGGTTGGGCACGACACCAAGGTTTTATAACACCTCCTGTACAATTATTAGACAATGTTTTTTTTGATGACGATGATGATTTATAAAATAAATTATAGCATCTAAGTATGTCTTTTATTTCTACATATTACTGCACCGAGCTGTCTTATTGGCATGGATGGTAGGTAGGTGTAACAGATTTGTCCATATTAAATAAACATGTTTTGTGCGTTCAACTATAGTTTACAATTTAGATCTTACAATGATTTATCTAATTTAAAACACTTGAGTTTGTTTATATAGTAGTAAGACGCACAAGACACGGTCGCGCTTTCTACGTTTTAACATAAAACGCGGTAACATGTTGTAGATATAATTATAGAAGTGTCTGTAAGAGACCCCGTGAGCTCATCATTTACAAAAGCAGTTACATACTCCTGTCATTTACCTTAATTTGTCATGTAATGTCTCATGTGTCAAAATATAACGTAAAATCTAACCTAAAAATAGCGTATTTAAAACCCGATTTAACTAACTTGGCCATCGCTGGAGCCCATGAAAATTGGCCCTATGACGTTTTTCTAAATGTATTATTTTATGACTAATTTTCAAGCCTGTAATACCGGGCCCCAGTTTGTATGGGGATTGGTTTTGTCCTTTATATCTAGCGAGGTTGTAAAATAATAAAAGCACCCTAATGAACAGCCTAAGCAAGTCGCACTAACATTTTGTTAGGATTTAAAAGAAAAAGTAAGAATAGGGTCTGCGCAGTTTGTTTTTAAAATTTGTAATTTTTTTTTTTGTAACAATGGATTTAGATATAATTTTTTTAGCGTGATTTTAAATAAAATTATAAAAAATTATGTAGCTTTCATACATTTCTGAACATTTCACAACTTAATCATTTTCTCCAATTAACCACCCCAAAAATCGATTGAATAATCTTAAACCAGAAACTGTACTGAATAGATTGCACGCTATTCTAGTTACATACAGGATAATATTGCCATATCAATTAAGACATTTAATAATAATGTATGTGTTTATAAAACAATTTCAAAATTCAACTTCTTTTTACACGTAGTATAGTATAATATATGCAATAATATTGCACTGTCTATGACATTCATGTAAAAAGTTCATATTCATAACCTTTCAATAATGGACAAATTTTAATCGTATTTGGCTAAGAGCCATCCCGAAGTAATAAAATAAGCTTTCAAATTTATCGATCAATTTTGAAGCTAGAACAACATAAACACAAGACATACGTGTGTCTTTCTAAGATGCATAACAAATAAAAACTTTTTAAAAAAATATAAAAACCGACTTCCAGGCACTGAAAAGTAAAAAAATAACTAAACGGGGGTTTTCATTTAGAATAAATACTTAATCAGATATTTTCGAAGTGCTTTCTTTCGGTGTGCTTTTGCATTTGTATTGGCTGGCACCGACTTCGAAAAAATCTGATTAAGTATCTATTCTAAATGAAAACCCCCGTTTAGTTATTTTTTTACTTTTCAGTGCCTGGAAGTCGGTTTTTATTATTATTTTTTTAAGTTTTTATTTTTCCATTTTTGGTGTAGACGTATCATCAATACAAATTAATCAAGCCCAAACACCAGGTAATTGCTGTAAATCGTTAAGGAGTTCCCTCGACTGTCTTTCGGGTCCATCATCAGATCGACTCCAGACCTTCATTAAATAGTAGTGCTTTAAAATACCTAATGAAAATGTTAACAAACGCACTAGTCACCGCTACAATTTTCGAAAGTTCCCCTCGATTTCTCTGGGATCCCATCATCAGATCCTGGTTTCCTTATCATGGTACCACTCTTGGGATATCTTCTCTTGGGAATTATCAAAATCGATTCATAAACGACGAAAAAATCCGCGAACAAACATAAAAAAAAATATATACAGTCAAATTGAGAACCTCCTCCTTTTTTTGGAAGTCGGTTGATAAATATAAAAATATCAAAGACATTGGAACAATTTATAATAAAATAAACTAGCGACTCACCCTCGCTTCGCTTTGGGTTCGTCCCTAGACAAAAACAAATCTATCCCATGGGAATTGTACATTTTTCCAGGATTTTTAATTCGGATTATTAGTTCTTGAGATTAGCGTGTTCTATCAAACAACAAACAAACTCTTCAGCATTATAATATTAGTGTGGATATTATGTCTTAATTTTTTAAGTCGAGAATTAAAAATGACATTCGAAAATTTGTTTCAACAGACTTTTAAAATATACTTATATAGTAAAGAGAGACGGAGTAAAATATACACACATATAATCAAGCGCACTGCTAAATCTAACAGTATGTACATATATAAACAACTGCTGCCATATACACATACTATAATTAACGTACCTACGTACTTACCTACGTATAAATATAATAATCTTTTATTTTTTTACTTGAAATCAAAATGCTTAACATACATCATAACCAGCCACGGCATCGCGTGAGGCGAGTTTTCATGTTGGAGCAATGACCAAAATAAAGTTGATTGCGGGGAGCTCGCTGCGATATTTTGGCAAGTCGATCTGTGCGTGTCGCGGGCGCCCGATGATGCCATCGCTGTAGAGGACCGTGACGTCATCGCGCATTTTCCAAACGTGGCCGCCAGACGAAAATAATCCCCGCCCCACCACAGGCCCCTTACACCGTCACCGACAAATTTAGCGAGCCGAGCCGGCCCGAAGCGGACAGCCTTCGTAGTCAGATGTTTGACAACCATCCACTTGTATAACTGACGCTTTTTACTTTAGATATAACCTTGTATGTATTAAATATTTACTAACTTTGTTTCTTCATAAATAATAATGTATAATTTTCTTCAGTTGATATTAAAATATGAACAATTTAAATTGTTGCGATGTAGTTTAGATTAGATAATGAACAGTACATGACATATCCTATCTGCTTGCATAAAACATTTACCATGAAGAGATTTACTTGCTCAAATACATCTTTAGGTTCACAACAATTCAATGTTAATCAAGATTGCAAGTTGTATACAAAGGCATGCTGTTAAGAGCTCGCGTTATCTGAGAACCAATTAAAATGAAACTTGTTTACAGTTAAAACAATTCAAACGCCCTTTTTTGTTGCGATCGGATCTAGTTTTCTCGTAATAAACATATTGAAATTACCTTGGTTCTATATTTTTACCCGAATGCGGCGAAGCCCAAAGGAGGATTATTATGTTTGACCTATGTATGACCTGTGGTTAGTATGTTTGTATGTATGTATGTACGTACTACGTATGGACGTATGTACGTACTACGTATGGACGTATGTACGTATGTATGTGTGTACTATGTATGTATGTATGTATGTCGGATACTATGTTCCCTCGTAATTACTAAATGGCTTAACCGATTTTGATGATTCATATGTCGTTCGATTCGTCTTGACAATGCGAGTGTCATAGGCTGTAGGAATTGATATCATTAAAAATCTAAATAGCAAATTTAATTTACCAATTTGTGTTTGTAAAACAATATTTCATCTGAATCAATTGAATGAGGTATCAAAATACAGGATTTTAAGAGGCAATTACAAAAATATACACAACTTATAGGTTTAAATCTATACATATATTAAAACTGTAGAAGTCGAATGTCTGTACATAGAAAAAAATGCTCAAAACCGAGTCAGGGGGATATAAGAAGAGAAATAGAACAAATCCAGATTTTTTTCAATTTTTTTGTTTCTCTGTCTGTTAGTCTGTTTGTATGGGCTAACCTCCGAAACTGTTGGACCGATTTAAATGAAATTTTGCATGGTGGTACCTTATATCCCCCCCTATCAACATCTTAGATACTTTTCATCCCGGAAAATTAAAGAGTTCTCGTGGGATAGTTAAAAAACTATAGTAATTTATACAGCTTAGTACACAAAAACTACTGATTGGATTTTAATGAATCGTTACAATAATATAGTTCATACATCAGAATAACAAATAGGTTACTTTTTATACCGGTAAAAATGTACGGTTTCCGTGGGATAGATTTGTTTTCGTTTGTCTAATACCTAGCTAGTTGTTAAATAAAACTAAAAATGTCTAACTGATCAAAAGTACAAAGCTGTAAGTAAAAAAAATATTTATATAAATTAATAAAAACTTTTTAAGAAAAAGTAAAAAATTACTGATTGGTAGTTTTCATCTATACATAATATAATAAAATTCTAACTAAGCTGAATCTGTACCTTAAATATTTTTGAAAAATCTTATTGAACTAGATATTATTATCGATGCAGAAGCCGAATCTATAGTTTTTAGAATGTTTGTCTGTCTGTCTGTCTGTCTTTTACCGCGTCACAGAAAAACCACTGAAGGGATTTTGATGAAATTATTATTATGATGAATAGAAATCCGATTCTAACGTATTGGGCTTGTCAAATCAAACAAAATGAAAACTCCTGGGCCAAACTATGTTATATTTTTATGGGACCAAATGGCAGCTATTCCGCATCAAACTAAAGGCTGCGTAAAAGGCGAACTAAAAGTAAGTAGCTAATAACACTACTCTACAAATAAAAAGTAAAAAAATTAAACTGGCATAGCTATAGGTGGATCATTATCTTCGAAGGTTCCTAGGTTTGAATTAGAAAGTAAAAACAATCCATCACGTATAGATTTCGAGTTACATCAAAATGAAGTTTTTTGAAAGATGTATGAAACGTATTTTGCTAGCCCTATTGCTTAATATACCTAATAATATAGTTTAAAAACCAAAAATCAAAAACAGGTTTTTTTAATATAAGATGTTTATTTTCGAAGTAATGATATGTACTCTTGTCTATTGTAATTGATTTATTATATATATCAAAATTATCAATTCATAATAAAAAATTCCGTGCCACGTAAGGTTTTTGGGATTTTGTAACTTAATTTTTTTACGAAGTAGGTACCGAGTAATTTTATTGTTCTATTTACAACGAATTGATATACCTACAGGATGGTCGGAACGTTGACGTCCATAAATAAAATTTAGGTCCCTCATATCGTAGGGTATCCGAATCACCCCTATGTATGTTACGCGACTTTTCAGTTTTCGAGTTATGATTTTTTTATGAATTTTTGAGAATTTTCGACCGGACCAACGTAAAATTTACGTTTGGTGAATTATGCTATAAATTTTCACCCTTAAATAAAAAATCTAAACAAGTGACTTAATGGTTTCTAAGTAAGCCTAAAAATGCGCCAGAGTCTAAGCTTTTACAGTCATTACAAAAAAGTAATACTTAATACTATAGAATGTTTTAATGAAAAACTCAATAACTAACTTTGCCCGACCCAGGATCCCTCACTAGACCCTCGAAGAGTGCACCTAAACCGAGTAGTTACCTCTTCCTTTTTGAAGTTAATCAGCAAAGACAATTTAAAACGGCTAAAATTTAAAACAATTCTCTATGTTTCAGTTTTTCAGAGATATTAATTAAAATTTAAAATAGCAAAAAAAAATCAAAACAAAAATCAAACAAAATCAAAACGTCCTATCGATCACTTACAACATGTAATCGACCTTGGCTCTTAACAGCTCACACCAGGTGTTACTTTCCGGAAGTCCTTATTAGTCGAAGACAAAAAAAAACTTGATTTTAATATATAATCCTTATGTTGCACTATGGTTTATTCGAAACTATTGTTGTCCTTTTAGTAGCGTTAAAATCCTTTAATGAAGCTTTAATATAGTTTTATTATAAAGATATAAACTAAATAATAATGATGTTTTTTTCCTAGAAGCAATAATTTCTAAGAAACGTAACTGATCCTTTCCTATCCTTATCTTATTTTTTTAAATAAGTAGAACTCTCCGCGTAAAATTGAAATAAGAACTTTTCAGATAATTTTCTGTAGAGCAAATAAACTGTCGTTCGTATCGCTATGGTAAACATTAATAAGGACGAATAGAATTATAACGAAAGCATATGTAATGGACCGATAAGATAAAAGGAGCGCACATTTCAGTGTTCTACAGCATTCAGCGTTTACGAAAGCGTCTTCCGCAGCCATTCATTGCTGAAAACGCGTGCGACATTCAATTGGTTCCGAGAAATCCGGCCGCGTTTCCTGGAAGCGCTACTATTGACGCACACAAACTTAGCCGTGTACATACAGCACACCGTCGCCCACGGCCCTGATAACACAGCCGTGACGAAACATATCGGTACTCTCATTAACGAACTCATATTGCGTGCCCAGCTCGGTTTACATGTAATCAAACAATTACTTCGCAAAAGATATGATGCTACAATCAGATGTACAATGAGAATAATGAGACAAACACTAGAACATATCTACGTTCTGCAAGCTAAGTGGTTACAGACTAATTCAACGCTGAGATTTCCACGAATGCTGCCGCGGAGGGTAATAAAACCATAATATGAAATATCTTAAACATTATTGCCTTAAGTCGTGAATGGAGACTCTCGAATGCTCGAGCCTTTAGTCTGATAAGAAACTAGGTAGCTTATATCCTAACTCCAGTTATTACAGGTCAAATCATATTGGCAAGTGATAGATAGTTTAAAGTGAATTTGGATGAAGAATATACATTATACATATACTATTTTGCTCAATGACTTCAAAGTTCAGATACATTTTAATAAATGTATGTATTGCTTAAAGTTACAAAATATAAAAATAAATCTATACAGATAAATAAAATTGAAGTGTCTGTTTGTGATGTCAAAATAACAGCTTTATACTAAATGCATATAATGGAATTATTATATATGGTACTTATAAGTAAAACACAATTTTAAAATTTTTGTCTGTCTGTCTGTTTGTTCCGGCTAATCTCCGAAGCGACTGGATCAATTTTAACGAGACTTTCACTGGCAGATAGTTGATATTATAAGGAGTAACTAAGGCTACTTTTATTTTAGAAAAAGAATTAGGGTTTCACTCAAAAAAAATTAAAACGTACCTAGGGGCACACCCAAGCGAAGCGAGGGTAAGTCACTAGTAAGTGATAAAGTACATATTCAATGTTAGAAACTGTTGCCTAATAAAGAGATTTTACACATAGATCATTCGTATTGATTAAATGTTATATGTAAATTGTAACATGATAAAATAAAATAGTTTCAGATCATATGTATTTGGTATTAAATCATCTTTGTACTCACTTTGTGAGGCTGGAGGTAGGTTGAAAGCCCACGGCGGCGGCGGCCCGGCGCTCCGCAGCCGCGTCCACCATGCCTCTGCATCACCGCGAGCATCACTGACTGATCACCACCACCACTCCACTACCACACTCACACGCGCATACATTACATTACAAACAACCCTATAACTGTCTAATCTAACCTGATCTGCAAAGTTGATTTTTGATATAATGTCAGTTCTCAACACCTTCTTAACTATACAATTGCATCCACTTGCAGTTGTCTATATTTTCATAAAGGCAAAATCTGTAACAAGAGAAAATATAACATTATAATAATAACTTCTCTTAGTTAATTTATTATATTTTTGAATGAAGTTTTTTTATATAAAAAGATCTTTTAAGTATTTCATATATTATTTTATTTATAAAATTATATACTTGACTTTTAACTTATTAAAATCTATTTACAAATACCTATATATTTTGTATATTTTAGAATAGAGTTTAAGACTCATAATTTTTTGCAGTGATATATAAAATTTTAGGCAATTGTCTTTGAATATGTTCATCATTAGTTTAATTAGGTATTAAAAATTACAGTAATATAAAAGAGTTTGAAGTTACTAAAAGTCTTTTGTTTAGTACATGTATATAAATTAAATTTAGGTTTCATTAAAAAAAATTAAGATTATTAATTAATAATCATTCTTCTGTATTAAAATACAATAATATGGATTTAAATGTAAAACATGATTTAATGTTCATAATATATTTCTATAGAACTTTAAATTTTAACAATATTAATTGATTAAAAAAATGATGATTTATATTTTTTGTATTAAAATTTAATATATTTTCTTTCTTAAACTCGTATAAACCTTAAGTGGCTTTATCAAGTGATGATGTCATTGCTCAATGTTTTTATCTCTTTGTAGTTATTATTTATGTAGTGCCATTTTTATATGTATATGTGTGTGTTAAATAATCAAAAGTGGTTTAATTTATTATTTTATATTATTATTAAATTATATCTTTCTTTTCATTACTTTTACTTTAGGTACATACATTTAATATAAATAGATTTTATTAAGATAAATTTGTTAAAATATTAGGTATTGCTGGTATGAGGTCCAACAATATCCACTTAAGGTCAATTACATTAAAAAAATAGGTAGTTTAGAAAACAAAACCAATAAACAAATCAAAATATCCTAAGTTATAAATTTGTTTTACTTTTCCTTTTACACCATTAAATTCACTGCCTAAAACATAGTCTCATTTATACCACAAAAGCAGTATTTTTGATAGATGTTTATAATTTTAAACTATGAGGGTATATTTGATATAAATTGTAACATATAAATTTTGTCGTTATACAACTACGCATTACGTTATTGACAAAATAATTGCTATCACATACCGTACTAAATACTAATGGTAATGATGTTCACTATAGAATACCTACTATACCATACCTACAATTTTATGAGATCATCGATATAGCAAATAAATTTAAATATGACTCACCCGTTTATATACTAGCTACAGAAAGACGGTGTAGGTTATCATTATCACACATAGTACATACGACACGACGTCATAGATAGCACACATTTCAATATTATTCAAGAGGTCAGAGACTCAAATGTATTAATACTATTGTAACAGCGCAATACATTCTTCCACGCAATTATCAAAGTATTTGAAAGAAAATTATTAATAAATGTTTGCGTTTCTTGGGAAAGCAAGAGAGAGAAACAATAAAAATATAGTGTTCTTCCAATTTCTGTATTGAGTTTCTGTAAATCATACTACTACTGCCATCTACGAGATATTTGAAAAAGCTTTTCGCCTCGTATCCGTAATAATATGCTACTAAGCAACATAAAGTGTGCAATTTAGTCATTTTCTTAATATTAAAGTGATTTGATAGGTCAATATTATGTGCTGAAATGAATAAACCAATCAGAAACACTTATCGAAGGAAAATATAAAGACGTCCATTGGTTGAAATCATACTCTCGGGGTTACCAAATAGAAAAGTTTACTATGGTGAAATTGACAATTCTTTGACGTAAATCTTATGCTTGTTATGAAGTCTTATTTTTGCATTAATAGTATTTATTGTTATAAATATCACTATTTTGTTTGGAAATATATATAATTATTTTGAATAAAAGTTTCCTTTATTTTGTACAAACAAAGTGACATACATTTATAAAACAATAATATTATTTTTCTTAAAACCAATTATGTACGTCTTCTCAAACGTATTGCGCGCACACGATGAACAAGTACAACCTTTGTGACAATGTCTGCATCTGTTGACTAAAATTTGAAACCTAATAAGCTTTTAACAAGGTCAACAGTTTTGATCAACTATCAGAGGACAAAAATAATTAAGAATCGGTAGATACTGTCCGAATTAGTGCAATCAATCTGTCTATAATAAAGATAAAAGTACTAGTGTCCGCGAAAATGATCTGTACATTGTTTTTCGCAATCACAACGTTACATGAACATGGATGACCTAAAATGCGAATACGTAAAGAAAAAAAGATGCTTTGAACTGTCTCAAGAAGTGCGAGTTAAAAAATATGATGCGTATCGGTACTTCAATTATCGACAATCAGACGTAATCACACAATCGTTTAATGATCAGTGAGTGTCTCAGCATCAAAAGTGAAAATGTGATGTGTCAAACTGATTGTTTACTTCACGACGGACAGGTGACGGTGAGCGGTTTGTAGAAGTGGTACGTGAGGGCGGCGGGAAGCGGGCGGTATGTCGGGCCGTTCGAGTCCCGTAAACGGTGGCTATGAGGCTGCTGAGCCCGCTATGAGGCTCTCGGTCCGGAAGGACCTTTTTCCTGATATCCACCTCTCCCAAGTAACTTCTGACTCTGACTCTGACACAGCTCAAGACGAACTTGAAAGTGTTTCTTGTGTTAAGCTTGAGACAGATTTTGAACAGAGCATTGATGATATTGCTCACCAAAAGATGCAAGTGGTCAACGGAGCGCTGCCGTCCCCGACACGGCCTCGCCACAGAAAACATAAGCAGCACTCCAAACGTGATACAGATCATTCACCTTTTAATGGATGTATCACAAAGGAAAAGAAAAGAAAAAAATGTTCTCATAATTCCCATAAAAGGACGCATTCTTCTAATAGTGTAGTATCAAAGGTGAAAGGTGGTAAAAACTTGAACTTAGTGAGTAGTAGTGAGTGCCAGGAAGATGAAGAAGTAGAAGAAGAAAGTGAAAGTTCAGATGATGAACTCCTTACACCTAGTATAAAGTTACCGTTAATTAATATGCCACGGCAGAGTGGCAAACCATACAGTCATGAACTTAGTCAATTATCATCAAAAAAGAGTAAAGCAAAGGAATCAAGAACTCATATAGTGATCCCTTGTAGTGGTAAACCTCGTTCAATGTTGGACTTATGTAGTTCTCGTAGTAAAAAGAAATCTAAAAAGTCTGAGTTTGCAGCCACATATCGAAGTCAGATTGTGGACACAAAAACTAAAATAAAAATTAAGATAAGAAGAACAAGTGTTCAAGAAACGGTAAGTCTATAAACTTTTGAATTATACAATATAATTATTATATATGAAATATTTATTATGTCATATAATGTTTATAACATATCAAAAAAAAACTTTGTAAATTTCAATTCCATATTTGTTGAAGCAAAAAAATTACATTTTTGTTTAACACTATAAATATACACATAATTAACTCATGGAACCAGATTTTTCAAAACATGGTAGAAAACTTTCACTAATAATAATTATCATTATGTTAGTTTACATCAAAATTTAGAATTTATAATACCTCTTTGTTTTATTATTATTATTTTTCTTAGGATACTTTTACTTTTGATAAATATTTATTATATTATATAATTTTATTGAAAATAAGTTATCCTGTATTTTATTTGTCAATGCTCCAAGGGAAAGCTCCTGAATCCATGTTGTATGAATAATATTTCATTGAAATAAATAATATTAATAATTATGACATTTATACTTAAAATTAATAAAATAGCATGATATTTTCATGAGTGGAAATCAAATTATAATGTTTTGAAGAAAATATCTTTACTTAATTTTAATATAAAAGAAAAATGAGGAAAGGTATAATTGTTTAAATTTTGAAGGATTGGTAAGAAATAAGAATAGACAACTAGTAATAATCTCTTTATATATGTAGTTGTATGTTGATAATTTTTAAGACTTAAAATATTATCAGGATTTTCTATAGAATTTTTATTTTTTGTTAAAAATATATCATCATTATTACTAACAATCATTTTATCAATAATTTTAGTAAATAATACTACTAAATCATATATTTAAATTGTGATGATACATACAAATAAACAGATTATTCTATATTCACTTTAAAAATAAAGGGCTTAGCTAAAGAATTAAAATGAAGCAGTACCTATTCTAAAAAGATATACAACTAACAGCAAATAAACTGCAGTGTAAGTTATATTCATCTTCTTTTTTTTTATTAACTCTCATAATAACATAATATATTTATTATATATCAAAAACAACAAGTAAATAATAATTTCTCGTATATCTAAATATTAAAATACTAGAGACTTACCCTCTCTTTGCTCATTTTTTAAAACGGAACCCTAATTCTTTTACTAAAATAAATGTAGCCTATGTTACTTCTTATAACATCAGATATCTGCCAATGAAAGTCATGTTAAAATCAATCGGTTGAGTCTGAAAGTTCCTTCATTTATATGAAAAATCGGCAGTGTTGAAAATATTATCTAATGGCTTAATTATTGTTTGTTCAAATAGGAATCTATAATACATTTATTATTTATATTTATTTATTAACGACTCACCCTCGCTTCGCTCGGGTTTGTCCCTAGGTACGTTTTATTGGTTTTTTAGCGGAACCCTAATTCTTTTTCTAAAATAAAAGTAGCCTTAGTGATGTTATAAGTAAGCCTTATAACATCAGCTATCTGCCAGTGAAAGTCCCGTCAAAATCAGTCCAGCCGTTTCGGAGATTAGCCGGAACAAACAGACAGCCAGACAGACAAAAATATATATATATACTAGCGACTCACGCTCGCTTCGCTTGCGTTCGTCCCTAGGTACGTTTTCACGGTTAGCTATGTTTATACATAAATAGTAGTTTGCTACTCCTAAGATATTCATATAAATTATATAGCGATTTATCCTAGCTTCGCTCGGGTGCGTACGCCGTACGCGAATTTTGTTCACAATTTCATGGGTTTTAAATTTTTTTCGCGGAACCCAATTCTTTTTCTAAAATAAAAGTAGCCTAAGTTACTCCTTATAACATCAGCTATCTGCCAGTAAAAGTCCCGTCAAAATCAGTCCAGCCGTTTCGGAGATTAGCCGTAACAGACAGACAGACAAAATTTAAAAAAAATGTTGTTTTGGTATATGTACCGTGTAAACATCCATATGCATTTAGTAAAAAGCGATTATTTTAATATTACAAACAGACACTCGAATTTTTTTGGTTGGTGGTGGTGGATGGTTGTTGTTGCTTTGTTGTACAATACCAAACAAAACCTACAAAAAAATATTTATTTATTTGTACCATGGGGTCATTACCAACACGATGATGGTAAACATTGTGAGGGTTTCCTTGCATGACTGCATGTCTGTAAGAACCTAACATGTTTTCGAAAAACAAGTGAAATCTGCTAACTCGCACTTGGCCAGCATGAAGACTATGATGATGATGATAATGCCTTATCCCCCTCGTATAGAGAGAAGGTTCATGTCCAGCAGTAAGACGTTAAATAGGGCTGAATACGATACATATTATGTTATAATATGTACATACGTACCATTGGGTATAATCACAAAGAAAAAAGTTAGTTCCAATAAGTCTCAATAGATGGCGTTATATGTATATATTACCATTAAAGCATAATTAAGAAAAGAAATAGATCCTAAATAGATTAAAAAAGTTTAGGTAAAACCAAATTTCCATAATTTTACTGATGATTGGAAAATCAGCCCTTTAATAATAAATCGGTATATTATACTTCGTATTCATAAAATACGTTGTTTATTAATTTTAACCACCGTTTTAAGCGGTTATAACTTATAAGTTACCTAATACATTTATTTAAACGAGCAATTCTTGTATATTTATTTATTTTAACGGCGGTCTCGGAAACGGCTCTTAATGATTTCGCTGGAATTTGGTATGTGGTGGCTTTCGGGGGCGAAAAATCGATCTAGATTAGTCTTATGTCTGGGAAAGCGCGTATTTTCGAGTTTTCGCACGATTTCTTTCGCATTATTCCACGCAAAATATGTTAATAATTTCGCTCACTCGAGTAAATGCATTGTGGTCAAGCGACCAAGGTGCAAGATTGACTATCACAGGCGTGTTCGAATCTCAGTCAGATGTCAAGTTTTTACTTTTCTTTATTTTTTTGTATTTATTCAAGTTTTTAGTTTTTTTTTTGTTTTTAAGCCAAATTAAACTGAAAATTGTACTTTTAACCAAAAACTCCGAGCGAAGCTCGGTCGCCCAGATACTATAAATTATAAGCCACTAATCAGCCGAATTGCACTACCGAGTTTTTTTAGAAATTGTTGCCGGATAAAGGAATTAATACACAAAAAGGGTTCCAGTGAATAGTCTATAAACGTCTGTACCAATCTTAACGAGACTTTCACTTTCGAGTAGAGGATTCGGTGAAAGTGGCATAGAGTTATAGCAGAAGATGCAATGCTATGAAGCTTTACTCATCTACTTACTGAATAAAAAGTATTTTGTATTAAACAATATAATAAAAAAATATATACCGCAGTTGCAATTCTTAAATTATTAGAAAGTACCTGGGCGAAATTCATATATATACAAGAATTGCTTATTTAATATTAGTAAAGGTACCTACCGAGGGCGACCGAAGTCCTTTCGGCGTTTTTTCTGGAATGAAAAAACTTAAAAGCAAAACCTGATCTTAATACAAAATTTGATCCAAATCGATAAAGCCGTTTCCGAGATACACAAAATAAATGTACGAGTATTTATAGATATACAAGAACTGCTTATTTAATCGTATAAGATAAGACATAAAAAAATATACATTTTTTTATATTTCTCGCACTTGTTTACCTTTACTCGCTATACTGCCTCTTCCACTATCTCACGGAATAGTACGCTCAGTTAACTTATTGTTACTACAATCGTCATTTGAAACTGAATTTATTATTTATTTGATGTGAATTTAAGAAACTTAAATTCGTATCATTACTTCCATTATGCCTCCAATATATTTAATAACCGACTCCATAAAGGAGGAAGTTCTCAATTCGGCTGCTTTTTTTTATGTTTGTTACCTCAGAACTTGGTCATTTATTAACCGATTTGGACAATTTTTGTTTTGTTTGAAAGTGTATATTACCAGTTTGGTCCCATTTAAATTTGAGAGAAAATATCTCCCCTAAGGGTGGAAAAATAGCTATTTTAAAAATTATACGTACTTCTAATTGTCATATTGACTTGAAACTTTGCAAGTGTCTCTTTTGCTGTTGATAATGCTGTGATTCACTATCATCGACCTGGTCTGATGGTAAGGCCAGAAGGTGGATAGGTGGATCTCTTCAACGGCTAATAGTAGATACTTTGAGTTTGGGCTTGTTTTGTTTGATTTGATAAACCCAATACGTTAGAATTGGATTTATAGCCTGATTTTTAATGTTACTAATAAAATCGAATTTTATTTTGTCAATCTTCATGTAAAAATTCGCATCAAATTAACTTAAACGGCTTAAGCGAATATTTTATTAAATTACTTTCTTCTTACTTTGCTACTACTGTCTACACTAAAAAATGAAAAAAGTAAAACTTAAAAAGTAAATAAAAACCGACTTCAAAAAAAATACCACTAAAAAGTGAAAAATAACTTATTGGTAGTTTTCATTTACTATACCTAATCGGATATTTTCGAAGTCTGTGCCAGTTGATACAAATCAAAGCACACCGACTTCGTAAATATCTGATTAGGTATTTAAATGCAAATTGCCAATAACTTATTTTTTACTTTTTATTTACAACTAGTGACTTACGCTCGGGTGGGTCCCTAAGAACGTTTCAAATAGATATGAATAGTTATTGCGATTTGCGAGTGTACCTTAGGAGAAAGATATGCTATTGCAGATTTTTCTGTAGGCCTTAATAAGGCCTACAGAATCTAAACAGAATCTAAAAAATCTGTACCGGTCACCGGTGGTAGGACTCTGTCAAGCCTGAGGAGTCCGACTGGATGGGTACCACCCCCTTATCTATTTCTGCCGCCAAGCAACAATGATTGCATTGTTGTGTTCCGGTTTGAAGGATAAGGTAGCCAGCGCAATTACAGGCAAGAGGCATATCATCTTAGTCCTCACAGTGACAACGCACCTGCGGCTCTGTATTTTTGTTACCTAAAACCTAAGTGCATGAACTGTAGGTGTTATGGGCGACAGGTACTGCTTTCCATCAGGTGGTCTGTCTGCTCGTTTGTCACTGAATCTTATAAAAAAAAAAGTGTATGTATGTGTATATGTATGTATATTTCTTTGGCATGCTCTGTAACCTAAACGGCTTGATGAATTTTAGCTTGAGAGGTGTCGTTATATTCGTCTTAATTATGAGAGTGACACTGGGCATATCAAAATTATAAAAATTAAATGGCCGAGTTTTGGCGCTATATTATGTCTTCAAAAATTTTTGTTCCTCAAACCTATCCAGTGGGGTATCAAAATAAATGGTTTTATAAATGGCTTACAAAAATATATGTAATTTATAGGATTAAATGTTTGGATGAAAAATGCTAAAAAATAATAAATACAAAAATTATTTACAAAAATCAAAAACCCGACTGCGTAAAAAGCGAGGTAAAAATTTACACACACGCAGCTATTATAAAAGATGTACATAATATGTATGTCTCTGACTGTGTAATACTATGTTTCTTCGTCAACTTGTTTTTATCTATTTTTCGCTTTTTACGCAGTCGGGTTTATAATTTTTGTGAATATTTTTTTATTTGTACATTTATAGCTTTACCTTTCTAATGATATATTTATTTCTATCTTGTTATGATGGATACAAAAAACAAATCCTAGAACTATTTTCGAAGTACATATATTAATAGTAAAAGTAGATTATCAGATTATTAGTTTCTTCCAACTTTACTTTGTCTTAATTTCTATTTTTTACTAACCTCAACAACAGTTCCATCTTTTTATGTAAATATTTCTCTACAATAAAGATATTTTAATAATTCAAATATTATCAAAACTCTCATTTTAAATTATATATTTTCCACTTTTAATCCTGTTTACTATCTTTGCTTTATATATCTTATATTAATTTACATTACATGCATTTGACAAACTAACTCAAAATATACTTTATTGAAACCGACTTCCATTTTACACTTTTTTTTAGTATCTTTGAGTGAAGTATATTTTGAGTTTTAGTTACAACCTAACACAAATTCCGTTATTAATTTTTATAGCTGCGCCTGGCTCCCAAAAGAGAGGTAATATAATTTTAAATTAATGTTTCAATTAATAAAATTATGGTATTATTTTAGATTTAGGATTTTAAGCACTTTTTTAATATATAAAGCGTTTTCGTTATGATTTTTTTATGCACAAAATAGCTTGTTATACATAGCAATAATTACTTATTACATGTATACATTTTATATAATATTTAAAAGGTATAAGCAATCTAATATTACTTGACTGTAACTCTATTATAGGTAACACCAACGCCAACATCAATAGCTGACATTGGGCAAAGAAAGTCTAAAAAGAAACGAGCTGCCTCACCTGTAGCGAGTGCGAGCTCTGGTGAAGAATACGACCCATCCAGAGGGGACACTGCAGCGGTCATGAGTGTTGCAGCAACCAAGCCGCGACAGCCTCGCCCGAAAGCTAGGAAATCTAATAATAATAACTCCCGAACTAAAGGTTTGTTTGATTAAAATTACGTAAATACCAATGCATAGATTATTATTTTTCTACTTTTGTTTTTTTTATATTTTGCTATCAATGTACCTTAACTATTTTCAGATAAAGCTCAAAAGACTGAAAGAACTAGAGGTAACGCAACAGATAGTAAGGAAAGTGGACCGCAAAGTCCATGGGCGCATTCCATGCCTGAGGAGATTTTAATAAAAATTTTCGAATATGTCGTCCAACAAGGCACTCTACCTGCCATAGTTAGGTAAGATATGTATATGAATCTATAATTTACATCTTAAACTATAATATTATTTACATATGTATACATTAATCAACAATGCAAGTATGCATTGAGTATTCTTAATCTTGCTAATCACTTTTATTGGACTATCAATACAAACATTTATTGCCAAATCAAACAGAGTTGACAGTTAAATTGTCTGATAAAACGAGTTTGTCTTTGTTAAACAAAAGCAATCGAAGTATTTTTTTTTTTTTATAGTTTACTTTGTTGACTATAATATAAAACATGTATTAATTTTTAAGATTTGCTGATAAAAATTATTAATTAACACATCATGTAATCGTAATGTTACATCTTAACATACGCTACGTTATTTTCAGATTGAGTAGAGTGTGTAAATTATGGCACAGTGTCAGCTGTAGGCCAGAACTGTGGAAGAATGTAGACCTTGCGCAGTATACCGTCGAAAAATGTAAAACTGACTACAAACTGGTCTGGCTTCTCGAAAATCGTTTGTCGCAATGTCAAAGTTTAAATATTGGTAAGGATTCTTATATAAGTTTCTTATCTTTGTGTTACTTATGACCTTTTTATAGTTCAAGGATGATCTTGTTGCACAATTTTACTACTTTATTTATATATTACTAGCGATTTACCTTCGTTTCGCTCGGGTGCGTCTCTGAGCTTAAATGGTCTGGAAATGCATATAAGATTAACCCGCAGGTGTATACAGAAGAACCCACACGCCAACAGAGGACAAACATACGCACATTCACCTCTATTTATATAATTTTGTTTGTTTGGTTGAACGCGCTAATCTCAGGAATTACTAATCCCATTTGAAAAATACATAGGCCAGATACAGATACAAAGATACAGAGGCCGACTCTATAGTTTTTAGAATTTTTGTCTGTTTGTCTGTGACTGCATCACGGAAAAACAACTGGAGGGATTTTGATGAAAGTTATGATGATAGCTGATTATCCGTGTCGACATATACGATACTTTTTACTGCGGGAAAATATCTCATTTCTGAGCTAAAAGTTAGAACGTAATATTTTTATAAATTTATTATGTCATATTTTTAAAATAAACTTTCCATTTTCTAGGATACATATAAATTCATAATTGTGCTTATAATAATATTTTATCTATACACAACAAATTGACATTACTTTAGAGTTTTAGGACTGCCTACTCAGTTCTATAACTTTTCCAAAGCTTTTTTAAATTAAATTAATATATTTTGTATTTTTTTTTTAAGTTTTATAACCAATGTTTCCAGCTCAATGGAAGGTGTGTAACATTTCGTGGGTGCTAGCGTGTGTGGTGGACTACTGTCCTGGACTAGTGGAGCTAAGCGTGGCGGGCTGGAGTCGCATCACGCCCGAACAGTTATTCGATCTCGTGCAGGGCTTGACCAACTTGCAACGCCTTGATCTGTCGCTTACGGTATGTTATTCTATTGTTGAAATGGGAAATATTGTTAAATTACATTTGTAATTTATGAAGAACTTAAAATTTTGATTACTAAACTAAATAAAGGGCTAAAGTGTTTTTGCATTTTTTAAATTATTTTTTTCATATCAGATCGTTATTTTGTAAATATTTATATCACTAAATGAGCTGTTAAAGTTCATTTAGTTATATATGACTGCATGGGGAAAGTAAAATGTACAAGTTTTTTGAATAAAGCATTTTAATGCTTCAATAACTTAACTTATATATTATTCAGTTCTCATTACTGAATATTTATTTAGTTAATTATAGAAAAATGTAAAAAAGGCAGTGGTAGCCCAGTGGTAACGCGCTCGCTTGGGAAACCGAGTGAAGCGGGTTCAAATCTCGGGTCTCGCACCTCTGATATTTTCATGTGCGAATCATTTTCTAACTTGATTACCACTTGCCTTACGGTGAAGGAAAACATCGTGAGGAAACCTGCATGTCTGAGAGAACCTAGCAAGTTTTCGAAAGACATGTGAAGTCCGCCAATCCGCACTTGGCCAGCGTGGTGGACTATGGCCTGATTCCCCTCGTCTTGAAGGGAGGCCCGTGCCCAGCAGTGGGACGTTAAAAAGGGCTGATTACATAGAAAAATGTAATCTATCTGTATTCAGAATTCACTCAAATCTGATGAGCCGTCACGGTATAAAAAATAACAAATACAAACAAACAATAAGCCATTCATTTATAATATTAGTGTTATTTAACAATAAAAAGAAATGAAAATGAACCCCACAGTCGGAGACGGGCGGTTCGAGCACGTGCCTGTCGGCGGCGTCGATGGCGCGCGTCGCGTCCAACTTCGGCGAGCGGCTCACGCACCTCACTTTAGCAAACAACAAGTTCTCTGCGCTACCGCAAATACTTTCTTCAGTAGCTGTAAGACATATTCATTATTATTTTCATGTGTGTTCTTATTATTATATTATGTATTTTGATTATTATATTTGTTTATTGGTATCTCTGTAAGAGGACAGTATGAAAGTTATTTTTATTGGTATAAATTGGTCTCAAATGTTCTTCTTATATCCCAATATAGGACACCCCAAAATACATACTTTATTATACAAGTTATACATACTTTATTTCCAGAAGTACAATATAGTTGATTTTTTTTAATAAATATTAAATTTAATTCAATTTTTCATAACTTCTTCATAACAATATCGTTTTATTGATCCGCATTTTTTTATATTTATTTGTAAAAAAAATATGTACTGTTAACTATTTTTTAACCCCCAACTCAAAAACAGATGTGTTATAAGTTTCATGTATGTATCTGTGTGTCTGTTTGTGGCGCCGCATCGTAGCACCCAAAAGGATGAACCGATTTTACATTATTTATTTTTTTATTTGAAAAGTGACTTGTAATATAAATGCTATGTATATCATATTTATATATGTGCTATGTACATGTAATATAGTATTTCTAACAGTATTTTTTCATGTACAGTCCCACTGTCCGAATCTCGAAGTGCTAGATATATCAGGTGCCTTGGCGACGTCCCACCCAGCGCCAATTCCGCTGGAGTCCTTACAAAAGGGGTGTCCGAAAATGAGGGTTTTCAGGGCAGCCAACGCCCAATTAGTCCTCGCCTCAGTTTCAGCTTCACAACAGGTAAAAAAAATCTTTATTTAATGAAGCTTTACATTTTGATTTAATAATATTTTGTACACATTATTTTGCCCGTAAAGGAAATGTATAAATAAATATTTACCTTATTAATAGAAACCGTTAATTATGCAATAAAGAAGTACTAAAATATGAAAATAATAATTCTTAGTTATTCTTAAAGGAGATAATGAGTAAGTGGTCGACAAAAATAAATATAAAGATAATTAACGAAGGTGGCTTGTTTTTCCTTTTAGTATTGCAAATTAGTATTCTGTATATGTTCAATTCTAATCAATGCGTGTAGCCGAATTGGCACAGAAGTTATTGAAATGTACTGTAGCATATGTGAAAACATAGTACTTACGAGTTTGGCACGCGACTGAGAATTTTTAATAGAAAATTAAGTTGAACTATTTTTAGAATCAAATTGAAACTCAAACCTGAAAATTCACAAAATAAATTAGTTGGACGAATAAATGTTTACAATTACAATTTTATGCATATATCGCACAAAATATGTAACGAGTTTTATTACAGAACAATTGATACTGTTTCATACATGGACAGAACAAAATGAACAATGAGTATGTTTGTCGTCGTGTTTCCAGATGAGCGCGAGCGGGTGGACGCAGCTGGAGGAGGTGTCGATCGCGTGCAGCGCGGCGGAGGAGCGCGCGGCCGTGGGCGAGTACCGGCTGGGCGACGAGGCGCTGGCGCGGCTGGTGCGCGCCGCCACGCGCCTGCGCCTGCTCGACCTGCGCGGCCTGCAGCGCCTCACCGACTCCGGCCTCGTGCGCGTGCCCGCCTGGGACCTGCAGCATCTCTTCCTTGGAGGTACGCCTCTACGTCTCAATAAAGGAACGTTTATTTCTGCAACATATTTCTTCTAGTGACCCTTAGCGTTAGAAAAATAATAATAATGTGATGTGGTGTAGGTGCATATTATAAACAAATAAATAAACATACAAACTTAATGACTGCTCGGAAGTTTGCTGCGACCGTCTCGTTCTTTTGCGCCCCACTATTAATTAGTATTGCGTTCTGCGCATCGGAACTTACGATGTTCAGAGCCGCTATTAAAATTGAATCGTACGTTGTATCGTAGTCAATAGGATAGAATGTAGCTTTATTTTGTCACACGCTGCTACAAATACAAAAAAAAAAACAAAAAAAAGAGATTGGTGCTGTGACGGGGGACACACTTACCTCTAAATTTAAAAATTTTGTGATTATTAAGGCAAGACATTTCGCTACGTTTCCCTTTTTTCAGCTAGTACACTTATGTTATGCTGTAATTTTAAAACGTTTCATGTAAAAAAAAACATTAAAATAAAAAGGAATTAAGATAAATTTATTATATATGTTCAGCGGTGTACCTTCACAAGAAGGAAGGTCAATTCGTCTATGTTGAACGCGCGGTGACTGTATGTGACGATCCTCACCAAAATGCACCGTTCAACGCTAACTTTCACGCGCGTATTATGAAAGTGCTCGTCAACGCGTATGCTGTATACACCACGTTTCATAAACACACATACGACACTTATCATGAACGTACGTCATCTGTGCATACTTTGTTGCGTGTGTTTATATTAAAAGTAGTTTTTTTTAAACATTTGCAAGAAACAGTAAAATAAAATCTCACCTCACCAGGCTGCAACGTACTGCGCCAGACGAACGCGTGTCTCGAACTGATCTGCGAGAAGTGGTCCCACAGCTTGCTAGAACTGGACCTGTCGTGGGCCTCCGCCGCCAAGGTGCTGCATGACGCCGTCTCCGCTCTAGCCGATTCGCCGAATAGCAAGTTAAGGTAAGATAGTTGTGTGTAACTTTACATGTATTATGTGTAACTTTTCGACTGTACGTTTAGCTCAGTTTGTAGTGACCCTACTTTCTGTGCCAGCGGTCATGGGTTCGAGTCTCGCTGGTGGCATTCATTTGTGTGATGAGCGCGAATGTTTATACTCCAGTCTTGGGTATTTATATTTGTAATATGTATGTATTTAAAGACAATATGTGTAGGGTATCAATTATCTGGTATCCATAACACAAGCCTCGTAGCTTACCATGGAACTAGATGGTGCTGTGTTAATGTCCCAACATATCTATATATTTAATTTAAAATTGGCAGGCATGGCAAGAAAATATTTGTTTGTGGGATGTGATGATCACATTTATATCTGTTTTGCTCTGAAGTTAAAACTCGGTATTAGAAAAGTTATGTGCATCGTCTCTTGATAGCTTAGTAAAGGGTTGAAATTTAGATCTCGCATCATACATCAAGTAGTCGTATTCATGTAGAAATCACTTACTACTTGCTAAATAGTGAAGAAACAAATAATTTTCAAAAATCGTGTTCAGCTCGCCATCCTGTAGTTTGACCAGTGTGATAGAAACGTGGTTGAATTATTATTTTTATAATATAATGAGTATATTTTGTCTTCTTCCAGAATACTCAATCTATGTGGCTCATCCGTTTCTTACGAAGCTGTTAAGAAAGTTCTTTTAAAATGTCCTCATATTGAATCCTTGAACTTAAGTTCGTGTAGAGCTTTACCGAGAGGTATGAAACGACTTTACACGGGTAAAGAACTTCAAGACTTGAAAGACAGTCTAGATCCAGAAAAAGTTAAGCTCAAAGAAAGTAAAAAAGAAGAATCCAAGAAGAAAAAATCGAAGGTTGATACTGATTCGAAAACTGATGGGGAAAAAGAGTCTCGAAAAAGCAACATTCCTGAAAGTTCAGGTAGTAATATCGACTTAAAATCTCCAGATAAGTCTTCCCAGGGAGTATTTCAAGAGCCAAAAAGTGTATCCGACGTGGGTACTAGTTTGTCTGACAAGCGTACTTCCACTGAAACACATAAAAAGGCTTCTCCTAGTAGTAAAGTCCTTGAACAATCCAAAAATATTTTAGACAATGTTATATCTAATATTGAAAGTACACAATTTCCAAAAGGTTCGAACACGCCCACGCTGTCGAGTCCCCTTGCTCAATTAAAACCAGATTCTTCCTCAACGCCAAGATCGGATTCCGTCAAGACTGACATGGGGAGTCCGCACTTTAGTCCCGTCCAAAAACCCGACAGCCAGGTACCCAGCAGCCCAGACGTCCAACCAGAATCGGTCAAAAGTAACCACTCCTGGAATCTAGGACAATTCAAGGGTACACCCTCTCATAAGTCTGAAGCAAGTCCACTCAATAGGCTAGAAAGTCACACTAAATTAAGGCACGGCAAAGTAATTGAACAATGCAGTCCGACAACTTCGTTAGAAAACAAACCTAGTCCAGAAACCTTAGCAATGAAACATAAAGAACAGGATATTAAGAATCCTAACAATTGGAACTATGGAAGTTATAGTCCAATGCCGAGGCAGGATAACCAGTTCTCTTCCCAAAGGAGTCCATACTCTGCGCAGCCGAGTCCCGCCCAGCCAAGTCCGTATTCGACACAGCCGAGCCCCTACTCCACCCAGCCTAGTCCATACTCATCACAACCTAGTCCCTACTCCGCTCAACCGAGTCCCGATACCAGTCAAATAGTCAAGCAGGATCTACAAAAGACTGGGGCGTGGAACACCGGCAATTACAGTCCGATGCCAAAACATCACGCTCCATTCTCGCCACACCCATCGACGCACACGAGTCCCGACCCCGGCCTGGGTGTGAAGTGCGACACCCTGCGCGGCAACCCCAACAAAACGCCCGGCCAGTACAGCCCCATGTCGCGCCAGCAGCACCATAGCCCCTACTCGCCGCGCCCCAGTGTAGAGAACAACTACAGCAATAAAAAGAGCCCCGGCGTCGGCAAGTACAGTCCCATGATGCGCCCGGACTGCCACCTGCCCAGCCCCGAGGGAGGTCACGCCGCGCGGCCGCACTTGGTAGGGCGAGGCCAGGACGTGTACGGGCGCTCGCTTCCTAAGGTCCCCGAGGTGACTCAACCTATCCCACCGCCTGAAATTCCTAATTCTTGGGGTTTCAACCACATGGGTACCCCCACGTCTACACCGAGCATCGAGTCGTTGTGGGGTGGATTCGGTGCTGAGGCGACTGCGGGGTCGGGCGCCGGGGTAGCGGGCGGCGGCGTGGAGGCGACGGGCATGCTGCAGACGCCGCCGCCGGCGCCGTGGGGCGACCCCTGGGCGCTGGGGCAGTTCCGCGTGGAGCCGCCGGCGCCCGTGCATACCTTCGTGGAGCAAAGCGTGAGCTTCGAGTCACTAAGCGCGCACTCCTCGCACGCGGGGCACGGGGGGCTCGCAGGACATGCGGGGCACGGGGGACACGCGGGGCACACGCACGCCCTGCACAGCTACCTGGACGAGGGGTTCCCCGAGGCGTCGCGCGTGGACTGACCGCGCCGGCCGCCCGCGCGCCTCGCGCTCGCACTCACAGACACTGGCAGAACTCTGCGGAGAGTTCGCGTGATGTAATTATAAATTTGAACAATTATTGTTAGTAAATGTAAATAAGATTATCTAGTTAAGCTAAGTTTAAGGAAGCTAGAGATGCATTCAAATTATTTTGCAGCCCATAGTTTATGAGAGATACAGATTAATTATATTAGAAACTAGTGAATTCTTCATTCAAATAGATGTTGTTGTTTCTCATCTCGAGTGCTGGAATGTTAGCAAAAGTTGTACTCGACTGGAACTAGGATATTTGAAATAGCAGAAAAGAATAGTGGAAACTCACACAACCAAATACCTACTATGAATCACTCCCCTGTGCACTTGGCAACCCAAAAAAGAAGTCTGTTGAAATACGTTTAAAATTGCCTAATATGTTAAATGTGGATATAATTATGTTTGTTTAAATGCAATGTGAACATTACGAGTGTTATAGCCGCCGCCCGGGAGGGCTGCGGTCATTTGTTTGTTATGTATAAATCGGTCTTATGAAAAGCAATAACGTTAGAGATAACATAATGAACTATGCAGAGCGCCACACCGTGGTAAATTCTTATATACTAAATAAACATACTTTATTCAATAGATAAATGAGGCCAAAATAAATTGATATATCCTTAATAGCTCAATGAAGTTTATCAGTCAATAAATCAACATTCCTTGTTAATAGACGTTTAGTTTCTGAATTATGAAGTGTTAACTTGAACTTTGCTTACATATTTCTTTTATAATTAAAATAGAACTTGACAATGCACTAGGTGACTAGTATATTGCGCATGACGATGGATCTGAGTGGTACTTGCAGCTATTACTATATGCCAATTTTTCTTAAATTGATATTTATATATAATGTGTTGTGTTTATTTGCTCACTGATTGCGACATCAGAATATTTATTTGTCCATATATTTTAGATTTAACGATTCACTATGTTAACTAAATACTACACTGACATTGTAACAGCTACTTTCATTTTGGATTGTGTAAGATTCATGGATACATTATGTTAATATAAAAAAAAGTAAAAAAATACATGGTAAATTAAAAACATGCATTTAGATTTCCCTTAAATTGAAACATTCCTTTCTAAATATGTTTTATTATCAGAAGGAGTTTCATTAAAACAATAATATATGTTTTTGGCTTATCTTATTTTAAATTGGAATAGGAGTTCCAATAATCACGAAACTGTATTTTATTTATACATACGCTAACGTCTTTCGATGTATCCTATATGGGGCAAAAAGAGAAAAATAAATAATGATCTACCTATAACCTAGTGAAAGTTACTGTTATAATAATTATGTTTTACTTATTATATAACATAATATGCATTTACTATTTTTTATACATATTTTATATCTACATTGTCATAATCAGTCAGTAAATAATGTGATTTTTTTTACATAATAAAAATGAATTTGAGTTTTTTTTAATGCATTAAAATATTCTTATTATATTGCAATAAAACTTGAATGGCCCTCTCTCGTTGTTATGGTTCCTCTTTTAACACATTCTTGCAAAACATAATGAAGTACAATCAGTGTGTACATCGGAGGAAACATTGCAGCGGCAGGTGTATTTGTAAGTGTGATAATTGTAATATAATTTGACAGCATTTTGTACTATTTTGTACCTTTTTTTAACTTTTTTATTTGCGATAATAATCCACCAAATAATCATCCAATTTTGTAATTTATTTTACTAAGTTTAGACTGCATTAGCTTCGAGGCGTTTGAATTAAAATTTGTATATTCAAAACAAAACGAAAAGGCAAGTACAAAGTGCTTTGTATAAATCATTTATCAAGTAAGTACTTCGTATCGTATTCAAAGACAAGCGTAAAATCACCAAATATCGTTTCATTACCTACTTAGCCTTATTGAATGCCTATACTTTAACTGAAGAGAATATTTTATAGTTTTATTAACTTATTACAAATCGAGAATATTATCTACTATACATAGAATGTATAAAATATAATATTAGGTAAATATTAATGTTAAATAATCGTGTACTATAGAATGTATAAAATAAAGTTGACTAATATCTGTAAGTTCTGTTATGTAGAGATTTTTTGTTTGTAATATTGTTACATTACTGCGTGGACTTCACACAAGTGGTCCAATTTTTATAATCTAACCAATAAAAATATCGATGTGGTTGTATATTTACATTTTGAATAGATTGTAATCTATTTATTAAAATTCTTTCGTTGAAAACAATATCACCCATCATTGTGAGTACCAGCTTTCTCCTACTACTTCATTTGACATTTAAATTCAAGTACAATATGTTTACATGACTGTATATTAATCAATAATGCCTGTTTTTTTATATTAAAGTGAGATCATTTTCCAAATCCAAGTTTCACATTACAAAAACATGAACATTTAATAAGGTACGATAAATTAAGTTTGACATCAGAATGTATTTATTGAAGGGGACTGAATACGAAAAAATGTAAAAATTAATTTATTTTACAATAAGCATAACCACAATAAAAAAGTTTTTGATATTTAACATTATTTATTAAGCTTTCAATAATTGCACACACATTCACTCACTTCAGTGATTCTGTAAAGATTTAGCAGATACTCATCTTATGGAGCTTTTAAAAAGAATTCTCTAAAACCCTTTAAATAATACAATAATCAAATACATTATCTTAATCATGGATTCTGTCGTTGGATGGGATTAATGAATTGTTAAGAATTCAATAAAATGATTTTTTTTTTCATTTTCGAAAGTCGTCTCATAAATCCATATAAAGAATATTTATTTCAGATTATAAATACTTATAAATATTGCAATTTTAATATAATAAAATATACATTTTTTTTTGTTGTGACTAGAGTTGTGTCATACCGGAAAATTAATTTCATATTGCCATTCTAAATGCAATATATTAATAACTGGAATGTTTAAATACAATTTATAACCGTTATATAAATTAAAGTAAATATTAGAATACAATAATATAATTTCATAGTTTAACTCTACGCCCCTGCAGGCACAAAATTATATGACATGCATTTTAAATAAAATTATCTCTTCGGATTATTTCGCGGATTTATTTTGATTTTTGGTTCTCGACGTTTCGATTGCTTTACAGCAATCATGGTCACGATAGAGACTTTTTTAGAACTCTCAAAGGTCATTATATACTTGTTACAGGCAGTGCCTACCCACAAATTCATAAAACCATTTCAAAAATACAAAAAAGGCAAAAGTACCTTACAATGTTTGTTGATTTTAATTCTAAACATTTTAAAAGAATATTTAAACATATATAAAAAATCTGCGAAAAAATCCGAAAAGATAGTTTTACTTAAAATGTCAAATATTCGCGTAAATCTAAGAAAGTATTACAATATTATGTATGTCATGCATTTCGATTCTCCATTGAGAATTTTCAGCTTGCAAAGTTATTCAAACACTATTAATCGCTGTACTTGATATCAAATAGGGTATATCCTAAGCTTAAAAAAACATAATTAGCTTGGCGAGAAGCACTTGTTTTAACATTAACATTCAAAGTGCCATTACAATTTTTAGAACATAATAGTAGATATTATTTATTATAATACCGATAAATTAGTACCTCTTTAAAAGCGTTTTGCTCAGTATACTGATATAAAATGAGCAAATAGCTCTTAGCACATTAGTACGCTAATGTTTATATAACATTAGCGTATTACATGTTAAGGAAAGGTTCAACAAATCTTAGTTAAAATCTCGTCTTTCTACAACAATTACGTGTATAATATGGACTAAGCTCGTTGACGGCATTTCACTTAACAAATTTTCAATTTAATTAAATTTTCTTGTTAATAGCTTCAAAGCGTGCCAGTTAAGGATCAGAAAATTTTTCAATCTATGAAATATTTAAAGTTTATAATTAATTTCAATACCGGCATACTCATTGTTATGTTAATAGCAGACATTGGTAGCCCAGGGGTAACGCGCTCGCTTTAGAAAACGAGTGAAGCGGCTTCAAATCCCGGATCTCACCTCTAATATTTTCATGTGCGAATCATTTCCAACATGATTACAACTTGCCATACGGTGAAGGAAAACATTGAAAGGAAATCTGTATGTCTAAGAAAACCTAGCTTTTCAAAAAATATGCGAGGTTCGTCAACCCGTACTTAACCAACGTGAGGGAGTGTCCAGCAGTGACGAGACGTTTAAAAAAAGGACTAAATACAACAATAGACATGTGCAGAAATATCGTAAGACATGTAAGTGAAACAAAATAATTTATTAAAGCTTCCTACGGCACGTGAATTGCAACAAGCACATTTGTACATTAAAAGTTAAGACATGCTTTGTCTCCTTTTCACAAAACAACATTGAAGATAAAGACTTCACAACACTTAGCTCAAGCTGTGATAGAATAAGTATATAAAAAATAAAAAATTCTTGCATTACAAAGATTTTGTCTTGCAATATGGTGTAAATTGACTTTAGCTGTGAAAACGCGGACGGTGCGTAGTATAGTACATACATACCATACCTTAAAAATGTACGGACATATTGTTTTATGTACCTAGTATATAAATATCTCGTGTCACGGTGTTTGTGGTCGCACTCCTCCATAACGGCTCGACCGATTTTAATGTTTTTTTTTATATTTGGTAGGTATGAAAATAGGTTGTAAAGTATTTTCACCCTCCTACTCCCATCCAAAATTTTAATCGCGATTTTAGTATTTTTGTATGAGCAATATTATATAAATACATAGGGAAGAACCCGAGTGAAGTGCGAGTGAGTCGCTGTATAACAAAATCAAAGAGTTTATTATGTAGATTGAACGCGGGCGTAGCCGCGTGTAGTGCTAGTTCGTTTATAATACTTCAGCTTACCATTGTTTGCACGTACAAAATTCATTTCCAATTTTCATAGATAGTAACAAGTCCATACTATACATCTAGGAACAACAACAAAGTATGTCTGTTTAACAACTGGACAACACCGAATACATTACAATTTTGCGTAATACAATAACAATTAACATTTCATTTCTGATGCTGACATTCACTCTACTAAGCAAAGTGCTTCAGGACATTCAAATTGTAGAAGATCTGATCATCTGAAGTGAAGTCGCCCTTCACCCAGTTTACAAAGTATTTATATAACATATGTAAACAAACATATCGCAGATGGGCTGCGAAATATGATCAAAGCCACCTTTCATTAAAAATAGTAATAAATTTTTATCCAATACTTTATCCCATGCTCATCGAATAAATCTGATAAATTAAAAGTAAAACTGTCAAATACCGACTATGGTTTAAAAATCAGAGCAAGTCAAGATGTGCGACAGCGTCGCATTGTAAGTACGATTTGGTGTAATATACAGAGACAGCATAGTCTCAACTAGTGGGCAAGTAATTGTAACATAAAAATTTACTTAATTTAAGTAAATGGATCCCTTGAACATATTTTATTGGTCAATCCGAATGCAATATATTTATTTAAGCATGTATGACTTTCATAAAAAATACTTTACATCCAGAAAGAAACCTGATGAGCTAAAAACGACTGTACTTCGGATCTCAGACTAAAAAGTGTATTTGATTTCAGATTTGTATAATTTTAAATGCTGTCATACTCTTCGTAATTAAACTCTGTAGTTGTTACGGTGGAGGGCTCTAATAAGTCTTTCTGTGGATTAGGTTTTTCACTTTTTGATTTCTTATGTTTATGCTTTTTTTCCTTTCGATCAGATTTGTCGCTGTAGTCTCCTTTATCTTTATCCTTTGATTTCTTCTTTTTATGTTTCTTTTCAGCCTGTAAAATACAAAGTAAAAATAAGCATATGTGTAAAAGCATAAAAATCGCTTAAGTCACTAGTAGTTATTAATTAAGTTATTAAATACTACCAACACACCTTCGCTTCGCTTCGGGTTCGTCCCTAGACATAAACAAATTATCCCGCGGGAACCGTACATTTTTCGGGATAAAAAGTAACCTATGTCATATATTCCAGACTATAACCTATCTCTGTGCCAAATTTCATCTAGATCCGTTTAGCCGTTCTGGCTTGTTAGAATAACAAACATCCATCCATCCTCACAAACTTTCATATTTATAATATTAATAGGATTATCATCAACTTACTTTAATATCGGGCTCTTTAGATAGATCAGGATCTTCGCCACCTATAAACATAGCATTTTAATCAAAATCAATTTACAAATGAAACTATTAATTATTATAAGTAAGCAAAAAATTGAATTTTTTATTTAAAAATCAATATTTTATACCAAAACAAATAATGTGACAATAAAATATCGTCTTATTATCCGTTTGGAAATCCACCTTTTTTTCTAAATTCTAAAAACTAATTATTATGTTACTACCTTCTGGAGATCTTCTAACACTGGAATCACCAGCCCACAACGGAAAATCACTGTGCATATCAATATTTTGCGTACTGTTACTAATTGATATACTATCGCTGACATCTTCATTGTTTTTGCTAATAATAGCTTTGCTTGTAAACATGTTTCTTAAGACATCATCACTTTTGCTTGATCTCGATTCAGATTGTGTACTTAAATCTGTTCTTACTGTTTCTGTGAGTTGTGGGCTGCCATCGATATCCAAATCATCATTATCAACTATTACTTTAGGGTTTCCGTCATCTTCACTACAAAATAAAATTTCATTTATTTCATATAAATACAATTACTATATAGTATACACCACAGTTAAAAATCTATTTAATATTGTTTCACTCGCCCTCGCTTCGCTTCGGGTTCGCCGCTAGACATAAACAAATTTATCCCACGCAAACCGTACATTTTTGCGGGATTAAGTAAATTGGATCAAATGCGTCTCTTAATAGTAACTGTGATGATAACAAAATAAATTAATGTTTACCTATCTGTCTCATAAGTCATTTCCTGGTGAGTGTTGGGGAGTGGTGCAAGATCTTCTAAAAAGCTGCTATCCAAAGTGCCAGCATAAAACTCATCTAAAGCACCTGATGACCCGGACATAGATATGTTTGTTCCTGATGGAGTGCTGGGTACACTAAGATAATACGCCATATATTATTATATCTAACTAACTTGTTAGTTTCTGGTAATTTCATTAGCACATTTTTTTTCTTACTTAGAATAAAAAGCACTGTCAAAAGTCAACTTTTGACTTTCGTCTTTACCAGTATATTAAAATTTGAAAGCAAAAATCCACCTCAAAGCAATTATAAACAATTCTCCAATTTCTACTATTTATTGGTGGTTTATAGTATAATCAGAAAGAACAAGTACTGTAAGTATAGTACTGACCTGTCTTGTGGCAATTTTGAGGGTGTCATCTCCATACTAACCGGTGGTTTACTCTTAATTAAATCTGAGCTTACATATTGGCTTTGTTTTGGTTGGATATTTTCATTACTCTGAACTTTTTTTATGGTAGGATTTAAGGATTGTGCAAGCTGTAAAAAAAATATAAGCAATTAATTTATAACTATAGAAATTCTTATATTAAAAAATGAAAAATGACACCCACATAGTTGGTTAGTAGTAATATAATAAGTTGTAGAAAGCAGGTTAATTTTGATTACAATAGAGATGTAGAAGTAACAATTTCTATGTGACATTAATGAGTAATCTGTGCTCAACTGACAGTTTGAAACCGTTAACAAGAAAATTGAATTGAATTAGATGTAACATTAATTCTTTCAAATTTTATATGAGTTTAGTCTATTACAATAAGAATACAATAATAGCTTTCTTACAAGTGGGTTAACATTTGGTGGCACTATTGGTTTCCCTGCTCCAAGCACAATGCTCGGTGAGCGATCAGTGATAACTCTAGGTTCTGGTTCTGCACTTTGTCGTCTCTTATTCGCTAAACGGTCTAAGAATATATTGTAGTGAGATTCATCTGAGTTCTGAAATATAATTGTTAAGCATTAATTAGTTTGGTTGTGAAAATTAAAGTATATCATAATTTTGAGATATTAATACAATACATGTAAGCATTCCTTTATATTTTTGAAGTAAAACTTCTATAGGTGTGATTGAGGGAAAAATGAGTGTGGCAGAAGTAAGAGTTAAATTTATAATTGATAATTAAAAAGAACGTATTATATTTATATTTTTAAAATAATTAATATTTATAATAATAATTTATTATTAATGATTTTATAAATGAATGTTTATTAGTAACTAGCGGCTCAACCTCGCTTCGCTCGGGTTCGCCTCTAGAAAAAAAAAATTACAAATCTATCCCACGGGAACCGTACATTCTTCCGGGATAAAAAGTAACCTATTTGTTATTCTGATGTATGAACTATATTATTCTAAAGTTTCATTAAAATCTAATCAGTAGTGTTTGCGTACTAAGCTGTATACTATAGCTATTTAACTATCCCACGGGAAGTCTTTAATTTTCCGGAATGAAAAATATCTAAAATATTGATCAGGGATATAAAGTACGACCATGCAAAATTTCATTTAAATCGGTCCAACAGTTTCGGAGATTAGCACGTACAAACAGAGAGAAATAAAAATTAAAAAAAGAAAAACTGGATTTGTATTGTGGAAAAAAAAAGAGTTATAATTTTTACACAACACATCGAAAACCAAAAAACGAAATGATGAAGTTAGCCGATAACTGTTTGTTGCCATGGTACTCGTCGTTATTGTCTGACAAATGATATATAACATTATATTCTTTCCTTAAATCTATACATCAAAATATTATTATCGATACAGAGACCGCATCTATAGTTTTTAGAATTTTTGTATCTGTCTGTCTGTTACCGCATCACGGAAAAACCGCTGTAGGGACTTTAATGAAATTTTGTATGATGATAGTTGGTTATCCGGGTCAACATACAGGATACTTTTTACTGCGGGAAAATATCTCTGAGAAATCTATATTTAACGTTAAAACGCAAGTAGGGACCAACCCGAGCGGAGCGAGGGTGAGTCGTGAGTTATATTCTATAAATATATGATTGAAATATGCCTTATTTAATATTTTTAATTTATCATTCCCTTTATAACAGAGAGTTGTGACATACGGGATGAAATCTTTAGCTATTTTTGTTGCTATGCCAAAGAAGAATAACTTCTTACGTGCGTACATAAGTGCGTACACACACACACACGTTTTTTTATATTTATATTTTGATTTTCTTTTAATTTAATTGCGTTATCTGCTACAGCGCCAAAGAAGTTTTACTTCCCTTTTTTATTAACAAAATTAATTCAAATAATTTATTGCTCAGTCTAATTTAAATATAAAAAATACTAATAAATAATAATACTAATTAAATATATTAAGGCTCCCTATTATATTTTTTAACTTACCTGAAAATCGTCTAATTCTTTTTCAATTTCCTCCATATCTTTTTGATTTCTCTGTAATTGTTCCAAAAGGCTAGTTTTTTGAAGTCTTAGAAATGGTACACTGAGAAATTTATGCAATAATCTCAAGCCAAAGCCATTCCTCATTGAAGATTCTGCATAGCGAATTGGAGCTGTCCTAAAATAAATCTAAACATGTAATAAAACTGTAGAGGTTGAATGTCTGTACATAGAAAAAATGCTAAAAACCGAGTTAGAGGGATGTAAGAAGAGAAATAGAACAAATCCAGTTTTTTTTTGTTTCTCTGTTTGTCTATTTGTACAGGCTAATCTCCAAAACTGTTGGACAAATTTTAAGGAAATTTTGCATGGTGATACCTTATATCCCCAGTCGACATTTTAAATACTTTTCATCCAGGAAAATTAATGGGATGTTAAAAAACTATAGTAACTTATGCAATTTAGTACACAACAAATTATGCACCTAATTTAGTAAAATTTGGCATGCTGATCTATACTAATACACTAATAATATTATAAATAGGTAAGGTTCGTGAGTTTGCGAGGTTGTAGGGGGTAATCTCTACATCTACAGAACCGATTTAAATGAAATTTGGTAAAAAGATAGTTTAAGACCCTGGGAAGGATGTAGGGTACTTTTTATCCTGGAAATCATCCTTTAAGAATTTAATTGGGAAGCAAGTTAGGGACAAACCTGAGCGAAGTGAGGGTGAGTTCCTAGTATAAAATAAAACTACTAATTTTTTACTAAAAGCTATTTAACTATCATGATAATAATATTATTTATTCCTGTTGTTAATAATATTCTTTATGTATTTCTAGGTTTAAACTGGGCTGGCAAGAGTAACACGAGCGAATTATTTCCCACACACGCAAAATAGGCGCAAGACGTCGAGTTGCGGAAACAAGCCCGACTATACCATACCATACCATACCACTTCTAGGTTTACAGAATTGTCCATTTATTTTGTTAGGGCTTACGCATATAGAATAACTAGAAAAAAGAAAAAAAATTACCTTGTGATTTTAGCATGATGCATAGCTTGTTCTATGTGATGTGGATGAACTTGGCGGTGGTGTTGCATGTCACAGTGATTGCCAAGTAACACTACAGGTAAGTCTGCTGGTATACGGGTCAACTCTTTAACTACATACTCAAAAGTCCTAAAATTATTCCAATTTGAAATCAAACACAGTAGTAATAATATATTATAAATAAACACCAACGTGATCACATCATGTATATTAATATCCTTCTAATTATATATATACAGGGTGAATTTTTCAAGTGGGCGTGCATGGCTAAATCCGGAACTATGAGGAATAGCGAAAAGTACTCAAAGGAGTCTCGGGCCCGATTTTCATGAAAACTAAAACAGCATCATTGGATCTTTGAAAAATCAATTTTCCTTGCCAGGAATCGAACCTGTTGATTTTGAAAAAAAAAACACAACTGTATAATTCACCATACACCATTCGATAGTGTTGCTAGTAAGGAGCGCATTCTGGGAAGTCATGACATACGGCAAAATTATGGAAAATTTTGGATTTTAATAAACTGCTTCATTTTATAGTAATTTCTGTAACAATTAATATTACCTGTACCTTATTCGAAATGATGCTCAATATTTATTATTAAACACACCTGCACCGTACTCATCTTTACAACATTATGTTCTTATTTCAAATTTCTATTTTCTTCGTGGTCAAAGGCCACAGTAGAAGAAAAAAAAAGTAAACATTTGTAATTAGAACGTAAAGTGAACTGGCGCCAATAATTTTTAGTTTTTTCGACGTTTCGTTGATTACTGCTAACCATTTGCGTACTGTTTTTTATTTTGTTGAATAATTTATTAAAGCAATACCATACAGTAGAAGAGATGTTGATTCAGCAGTTTGGCGAAAATTTTATTGCAACGCATGGCCCTGTGCCGTGGCCAGCGAGGTCACCAGATCTTACACCCTTAGATTATTTTCTCTGGGGGTATGTAAAAAACGAAATCTATAAAGACACGTATAATGGAATTGATGACTTGAAACTGTCTTTGGAAAATATTCTAAACGGAATTAATAATATTGTAATGCTAAATGTAGTACAATCCTTGAAACGTCCAATCCAGCTATGTATTGAGAACAACAGCTATCATTTTGAACAATTGATCTGTTAAGGTTTACTAAGTAAATAACAAAGAACAATAAAAAAACATTTTGATAAAAATGAGCTCTTTCCTTAAGTTTGCCGTATGTCATGACTTCCCAGAATGCATTCGAAAATTGATTTTTCAAAAATCCAATGATGCAGTTTTAGTTTTCACGAAAATCGGGCCCGAGACTCCTTTGAGTACTTTTTGCTATACCTCATAGTTTTGGATTCAGCCTGTATACATATATATATTTGCATTTAGATATAGTAAATATTTTAATTTAGATATAGTAATTACATACCATGGTTTTGTAATGTCCATCATCAATATCACTCCACTTGCATTTTTGTAAACATCTAGAAAAGTCGCATCTAGAACTGGTGTTTCATATTCCTCTTCTGCTACTGATGGTACAGATTGATTTTCTAATTTAAGCCCAAGAGGAGGCTTCTTTTTAGTGCGACCTTTATCTACTACTTCCCACACTTCAACCTATTAAATAGGTAATAAATTCTTAAACATCAACTAAATCATGAATATAAATATGGTACTACTAAAAATACTAATACTAAAAAAGTTTATATATTAATGATATAAAAGTTATTTCTAGGATGTTATTGACTTGCTTTGATAAACTAAATATTTAATGATATGTATAACATTTAATTAGTTACATCACAACATTAACTATAATTCTTTATTTGCAATTCCAACATTAATATGAATACATAACTTACTTTAACAATATAATCAGTATTTTTATATGTCCAATGTATGGGTGCAACTTGTATTTGTTCTGTTGGCACATATTCTTCTGTGAATGATCCACCTTGCAATCTTTGTAATAAACAAGACTTACCAACATTTCTATCTCCTTTTATTAATATTTTCACTAAAACATAAATTAATGGACATCTAGAAAATTATATATGTACAGAATTTTTTAATGTTTGGTGTTAATTAATTTTGTTATAAAATATATGTATACATAAGTACATGTTTAATAATTAAGTGCAAATTAAAATTATTACTATTAAAATGTACGCCTCTAGAAAATTTCTTTTGTAAAGAAGTCGACATAGGCATTGGTGCTGGGCAACGATCATCTCCACTTCTTGTTAATTTCTTCAATGCAGAAAACATTTTCAGTCTATTGTACAGGCAGTAATCGAAAGGAGATATTAAAAAAAAAAAGAAGAAAAAAATGTACAATACTTTTGTATTATAAAGTTTAAACAAAAAATGTAAACGTGACACACTTTTGACTATTCACCACTAAATTTGTTTAAAAAACATCTTACAATTTACAAATGCCATATTGACAATGACAATGACATCAGATAATAAAAAAGTCAATAACCTTTTTAAAAAAATGTATGGCACAGACACATAAATGAAGATTACTTTTTTATTTTTATAAATAATATTGTTAAAGTGAAAGTATAGGTGATTATGTTTATATGAAAATCACGTTTCATATGTTTTATAGCAATAATATCTTATTTTGTTGGGAAAACATCAATTGATGAATCGTAATATTTAAATATTATTTTTCATTAAAAATCTCTACAAGTGTGTTCCCTAATAACTATATCTCTGTAACGGAAAAAAGTATCTGTATCTTACCTTAATAATATATATTTATGCAATTGTTTTCAAAATGTATTCACAGGTTTTAGAATACATTTAAAACAATTTGTGAAAATTTTAGCAACTCAAAAACTATAAAATGGACTTAAGAAGAGAATGGGTTTTGGGATTGGCGTAGTTTAAATGTAACTGGTCTTGAAATGTATTTACACATGCATATCTCTCGCATACCATCTACATACAGGTTAAGCTGGACACAACCACGGCGCTTCTATGGCTAGCCTACCAAAGTACACTACAACAAGGTTATTCCTATGGTCCACTCTGTTATCAGAGAGCAAATCACCTAGTTTAGTATTTTTAAAACAAGATAAAACATTTTTTTTTAATTTATTCATATTTAAAAAATAAAACAAATTCAATATACATATTGTATGAAATATATTATTTTGTTCATGAGCAAAAACCTTTCATAGAGGTACTATGGCCCCGCCTCTGATTTGCTAATTGCTATTTTTAGTCTAATCTTAAATAAGATTTTCTAATATAATATGTATAGTTAACACTAATCTTTTTTTATGAAGCTACTTTTTTGATCTTAAACCTAAGGTATCACTTTTCAAGACCCATAACACTCATTTTCTCACTTTGCCTCCTATATACATACATACAGTGTAAACTCCATGTAACGTCACTCGATTTAACGACAAACTCTCTAAAGCGTCGAAATAAATTGGCTTTGGTTGGTCTAGCTTATCTTCCATACAATGATACACTCTACATAGCATTACATCCACTCTCAATAACGACAACAATTGAGTAATAAAAAGTATCTTTTAAGTTGCTGAAATTAGTAAAAAGCGCAGCTGTGTACGTTTTTTTGTCGCTTTATTATCCTAGCTGCAGGCTAGGAGGCTATAAACTCGACTGTCGGCATCACGCATACCGAACTTTCTAAGAAATTCATTCTTTTGTTTACAAATTGGGATTGCTTGCATGTGTAAACTGATCTTGCTTGACCATGATTAATAAGCAGGGGTCATGGATTGTCTATACGTTATCATATTCTTAGTTGCTCACAAACTTTCAAACTGTAAACATTACTTCCTTTATCACCAAGATGCCTCAATATCGCAACATATGAATAAAATAAGTAAAAAAATTCAACAAAATTACTGGTGCAGCAAAAGACGTCAGACAAAAATAACAGACTATACGCAATAGCGATCAAATATAAGATTCTTTTTGACGTACATAACTACTAACTCTAGTCTGAAATAAACTTTTTCTTTTTCTAATTCTGATTTTTCTTCTCTCCATTTAACGACAACTCTCTATAACGCCATAAAATGCACAGTCCCTTCAGTGTCGTTATATAGAGTTTACACTGTATATACATTTAATTTGATACAACAATTTATTCCATATTGAATTATTGATATGAATTATATAATAATTTATGTGAAGATTTATAAAAAATAAATAAATAAATGATTAAATTATTATTTACATAAAACTTCCTAGTTTAGTAACTTTCCTATTAAACATTTCATTTTACTAAATAACTTAATACATTATAATAATATTATTATCAGCATTAATCCCATTTTGATTTGCGTTTTTCAAAAATTTCTTTTCCATCTTTATCCACAGCAGTATAGTAGCCCATTGATTCGTATTTTTGTCTCATGTAAGCTATATAGCCTAAAGTAAGACCAAAACAAGTAAGGCCTATAGTCATGATCACTATATTCTGAAAAAAGAGATAAGCTATTATATGTGAAATAAATGAAATTGATATTTAAGAAATAATGCATGTAAAAAATAAACAATAAATACATACTGGTTTAGCATAAAGTTCAAAGTTGATAACTCTAAATGCTGTTGTTGATCTCATAGAACGAATACCATCACCAGGTTTTTCATTATTGTTATTATTTGTTGACATATTGATTAATACTCCCTATAAGATAAATATTAATTTAAAATTAAAAAGCATAATTTGAATGTAAAAGTGATATTTTAATTTAATCATAAACTTATAATGTGATTAATAAAAAAGAAAGGCAATTAGATATCACAAATTATCCATAAAGTAAAATAAATGTTATATTGATTACTTTGTGATATAAAATTACTTAAAGATAAAAATTCAAAATTTATTAGAAGTGCATGTATTTGCATTTCCTAAAAACAACCTTATTATGTATTTTACTTTCTTTTTAATTAAATCCCTATTCCCTTTCTTTAACCTTTTCAACAATCAACAGTCAACACTGACTTAAGTCAAAGTCAGTGAGTTAGTGTCACTGGTCACATTTTGCACATGCTGTGACGACCATAGATGACAAAGTGACGACACAGACTAAGTTGAGCATGATAGTTTAGTACCTGGACAACCGAGCTTCGCTCGAAGTTTTCGGCCAGATGTACAATTTCCTTTTTAATTTGGCTTAAAAACAAAAACAAAAAAACTAAAAACTTGGATAAAAAACAGAAGTAAACAAAATTATCATTCTTGCACCTTAAGAACATAAGAAATTATCGACCATTTTTTGCGTGAAATAGTACGAAAGAAAACCTCATGAAAACTCGAAAACATGCGTTTTTCCAGACATAAGACTAATCTAGATCGAGTTTTCGCTCCCAAAAAACCCCCATATACCATATATCAGCGAAATCGTTAGAACCGTTTCAGAGATCGCCAGTATAAATAAATAAATATACAAAAATTGCTCGTTTAAATATATTACACTAGCAACTCACCCTCGCTTCGCTTCGGGTTCATCCCTAGACAAATACAAATCTATCGCACGGGAATCGCACATTTTTCCGGCCTATAGCCTTCCTCAGTTAACGGGCTATCTAATGCAAAAAGAATTTTTCAAATCGGATTAGTAGCTCCTGAGATTAGCGCCAAACAAACAAACAAACTCTTCAGCTTTATAATATTAAGTATAGATAAAGCTTCCTATAGTAAATAACTGTAAACACTGTGTACGAAACAGTACTCCGCCATCCTTTTCTATGACTTCGTGCATGTCTTTAATGCTGAATTGTTTATTTTTTTTACGTTTTACTTGCCTGAGTTTATCTCAAACATGTTTTCCCTCCACGGGGTTTTGTCCTTTTTATTTCGGTTATATCCTTGTTTCTCCGCTTTGTGTTCTGTTTCAAAAGTCTTTCTTCTTGAGTCTGCTTCTTCTTCCATATTTTCTTATTATATGATTATAATAGTATTGTAATAGTTTCTCCTATATTTCAGTATATTGCTTGTACCAGAAATACATACAAGATAGTATGTAAACAGACGCGAGAACAATCCAACAAGTATTCTGTTTTCCCTTCAGGTAAACAAAATTCAAACAAATCCTCTACTATATTCTAATTTATCTGAATGTAATTTAATTTATCTGACCCATATTCACCAGAGAAATCCAGATCAGATGGTTCTATAGAACCAGAAAAATGAGATTTATTGGCTTATATGCAATCAGTCTCTCCCGTGACCATGATTGCTGTTGACTGTTGAGCATTCGAAACGTCGAGAACCAAAAATCAAAATAAATCTGCGAAATAAACCGAAAAGATAGTTTTATTTAAATTATTACTGAATTTACACTACTTGACTTTTTTTATTTTTTTTTTTAATTTAATAAATAAATAATATTATTCAAGTCAAGGTAATATATTGTTTAATGTTATATATATTTTACATTTTTATTTCTAGTATCTTAGGTGCAATGAACCTCTATTCCAAAATCCCTTGCAGCTTGTTAAAGTCACTCGAAAAAAAAAAACTAATATGACGCCGAGTTGGCTTGGTACTATGGACTGACTTTACTAACTGTCAAATAAATTGAAATTTTGTTAATATTTCTAAAAATGTTTTGTTATATTGCTTACTAGTTATTATATTTCAATGTTTATTTGTGTTTAACTAATTCCGTGTGTCGAATTGCTTTAAAATGGAATCAGACTCTGTGCTTCACGGTGATGTTCCCGATGGCGCGGAAATGTCCCCTTTGATCGACAATCCAGCCGAAACAATTGGGGAAAATGCAGTAAATAACATAGCAGCGAATGAGTCGGAAGCAGTTCCTGCTGTAGATAATGGAGGTGTGTAAATATAATATTAAAGAATGCATTTATTTATTTTTTTGATTATTCCTTACGAGATTATTTAATGTGCTTTCATGTAATAAGTAGTAAAATTCTAATTTTATTTAAAATTATTGCTTTTTTTGAAGTTTTGTAACCATTTTGCATGTTTTGAAATATTTTATTTAGCAATAATGTTATTGCATGTAGCAACAAATGGAGGTGATCCAACAAGTAGCAGTGATGTTTTGGATGTAGAACCTGGTGAACAACAAGAAAATGACGAACAACCAGAACAAGGTAATCAAGAGATGGAGATTATTTCTAACTTCATTGTAATAACTCTATAACTTTTCTGTTTAACCCTGATTTTATATGAATGAAACTTTTTTAATTACTACTTAAGTTCATTAAAATAAAAATTTTATTTGTAGATAATGCAGAGGCAGAAGAAGAAATGGACATAGATGACACTACTCCTGGAACAGTTGATGAGCCTACATATATAGGAGATAATTGTTTGTCAACTCCGGTGAGTATATTTGTGTTTAAATTTAAATTATAATAATAAGGATAATTTTTCATAGTTGTTTCTTTATTATACCTACACAGTACACTACAGTTACTGTTAAGAAAGTTGTACAGTAAGCTGCTTCCCCCAATTCCAAAAACAGCCCAGCCAGGAAATTTAATCTCCCTCTATAGAAATTTGAAGGACCACTGTCTATGAGATATTTAATTTGAAATTGTAATATTTAGTAGTAGGTTTAAATTTAATAAAAATTTAAATGAAATTTGGTGAAAATAAATTCAATGTTGCAATGTGAGATGTTGCATATTTTCTTACATTATTGCTGTGTTAGACAGTAAATAAATTGTCCAATAGCATATGAATTAATTGGGTAAATTTAAGGCTGAAACAGAAGATAATTCTCCACAAGAAGAAAATATGGAGCCTTTGTTGAAAGATCAAGATTTAGAAGGGGGAGAAGGCGAAGGTGAAGATGTTGATGCTGCCCAGGAAGAGTCACCAGATCAATCTATAAGCTCGGGTATGCCAATTGAAGGAAGTGCACCATTGATTCAAGAAGGTGACCTTTGGAATTTTGTATTTTCATGTTTCCACTATTAACAAAATTATTAAATGTTATTTATCTTATAAATGTTTTAAAAATTATCTTAAATGTAAGTAATTATTGCACCCTTAGGAATTTTCTTTAAATTTATTCCTAAAAAAATATTTATTCTTGAAAATTTCTTCTTGTTTATATGAAACCACCCTTGCACTGCACCTTATTCATTATAAATAAATTAATTTTTTTTTAATTAAGCATGAATAAATCAATTAACATTAAGCAGCTTCTTTCTTAACCAATCAAAATACTGTGCACCATTTATTATAGCAAACTTTAATTATCATATAACTAAAAACACAATATAACGATTTTAGAAGAATCAAGTACAATGGATGAAGATATGGGTGGGGGAGAAGGTGTGGCCAGTAGTGATGATGTAAACGACATAAGCAGTGCTGCACAGGAAGTCCTTAGCACAGGCATCAGGTATTTTTTATTAAAATTTAACATCTATAATAATTTTAATTATTTTATTATTCCTCATTGGGATTGTCTAATTATCTAACAGAATTTTGTGTTTATATTACAAACATAATACATAATATGTACAATATTAAATTTTGTATATTAAATTTATCTATTAATTATTTTAATATATTTAATGTCTGAAAGAACCTAAAAAGTTTTCGAAAGACATGTGAAGTCCGCCAACCCGCACTTGGCCAGCGTGGTGGACTATGGCCTGATTCCCCTCGTATTGAAGGGAGGCCCGTGCCCAGCAGTGGGACGTTAAAAAGGGCTGAATACAAATTTATCTGCACAAGTGTAAAGAAAATATTTTATTTAAAGGTTTAATTAAAAATGCCTATGTTGAAGTTTTATATCAGTATTTTCAAAGTGTGGAAAGGAAGGAAAAACTATGTGGAATATTGATTTATGTGATATATTATGATTATTATTATTATTTTTATATATTCTGTTCATTTTATGCTGTATTTTTTGGTGTTCAATAGAACTGTATGAAATAAAAATTTTGGTATTTTAACTTATATTTGAGATCAGCTTTATTCTTAACTTGCGACTTACCCTCGGTTTGCTTGGCTAGCCAGCATAATTTTTAAATTTTTAGCCATGTAAAGTTTTATATAATTCTATAATATCCTATAATATCCATTCAGGACAAAGAAAAATCCAACAAATCAAAAATCATAAAAATGAGTCCAGCCATTTTTGAGTAATTAACCCGACTTTGTTCTTGTATATTCTTTATAAAATAGCTTAGAAAATAAAAATACATATTGTATAAATATAATATTTGTTCACTATTTTAGTTCCAGCACAACAGAAGGTGGTGCTGATATTTCAAGCTCCGAGCAGAGCGAGGCTCCATTGATATCGTCAACTGCTAATGGACCAGCGGTGCTTCATTCCTTTTCTGTTTTACCTCAGCCACAGGCAAATGAGTAAGTCTTTATTTAAATAAGATGACATAGTAAAAAAATATACTTATATGAATATATAATTATAAGGTGTATATAAAAAAATATTTTTGATTTTAAGGAAATTTAAGTAAAAGGAGTGTATCAATAATTATATCTTCACCTTTTTCATAATATTATTAAAATTTGCTAGAAAGGATTTTTTAAATAATGAAGCTCCTTTAAGCCCGTGAAATCCAAAGAGATACAAATAATAATAATATTTTTTTTTATTTATTATCATCGCTAACCAAAATTACCATATAGTACGTACATCAATAACAATGTTCATAACACAAAACTATCTTTTTGGATCAAGACACGCGGTAGCGTGTCCAGCCAAGTTCTAGCCAAGAGTAACTGGCGACGCAGCACCGTGTGTATATTTTACACGGACCATTTGAAGCCTCTTTTCACCTCGTAATAACTAAAAATCTATTTAACATAAACACATGAAATTTGGTTTATTTATTTAATCACCTTAGATTAACTAGAATCTTCAATTTTATAAATACAGCTCAAACGGTTATTGAGATATTAAAGTCTAAAAATCGGCATTTTTATCACTTACTGACTGACATATAGTAATAAAACCTAATCCACCAGATGACTTAGAAAGTTGAAACTTGGTGTCCAGATAGGTAATTGTATGTATACAAAAGTAATAATCTAAAAACAGTTAATTCTAAAAATTAGTTTTTTTTTAAATTAATTTTTATTAACACCTTGCCTGCACCTTGCGTCTTCCAAAGAAAGTATTATACAGCATAATTTTAGTACACATGTCTCGTTTAATTCAACTTAAGGTTTACGTAATTTTGTTTTTTTTTTGTGATTTGTTCAGACTCCGCGATGCTGATACGTCGGAAATGGAGGGCGCAGCGGACACAATGCCCTCTGTGAGCGAGTCCATGCCACTCCTCACTATGACGGCCAATGGATCAGCGTTACTCTCCCCTAATTTACTACAAGGTATTTAGAATATAACAGTTTTTAATATTTGTAAGTTTTACTCAAATCCATTGTGCTATTATAGTGTGAAAGATTAAAACTCATTCAAAAGCAGCAAGGGCACAGCCAGTTAGTCCATGCAATCTTAAAAAGCCACAAACATAGCAACCTTGTGAGGCCTGCGAGCTTAGAGTACACACATGCTATAAAGTGCGCGCATCGCTCATTGTATATTATGCGAAACGTAAGCAAATGTTCTATACACACTTATAGATACATACTCGTAGATGAAGCGGTTGAATAGTGATGCACCATGATTGACATTTGTGCGTGAATGTAAGGTGTTCGTTTAAGTAATAGGTACATAATATGTAAATATTTAGTAAATTTCAGGTAGTAAGACTTTTAGTATTTAATTATATGTTAATATAAGAAGTATATTAACATAAACTACATTTATTCACACACAAATACATAGACTTTATTATCTAAAATTTCATTTTAACACATTTCAAATTAATATTTTTCATTTGTTAATGTGTGTAGTAATAGTGTTGCTTAATATTTTGATTTTTTTTTCAATAATAGCAGACTAAATTAAAATTATTATTCTTTTTAAAATTTCGCGTTCCATAATTATATAATAATACGGGACTTAAACGCGGACTACGGGAATAAAAGGTGAATAAACGCCTTTGAATTTTGAGGTGTAATTATTATATAATTATTAATTATTATTCTTAATTAATTTCAACATTTTAATTCTTTAAATTTCACGTAGAACAATAATGTGGCTTAAATAATTAATATTTTATTTTCTTTATGTTTATAAATATAATAATGGCAGCACTAAATAGGATTACTAATTAATAGTTTTTATAAAAAAAAATGTAATCATTATAATAATAACAGCTAAAACTAAATAAATAATATTTCCATACGCAATTATAAAACTTATTAAAATTAAAATTAACAAATATTGTAAGGTACTTTGGTGCCATTAAAATTCAAAGGTTTGATTTTTGCAAATAGAAAGGATCTTAATTTGTAATACTATCGTTATAAAAAATATTGGAGTAGTAATACAACGTGGTACAACACTAGCTCTTAATGAGAGAATTTAGGAAGCGGGGGGCGCGGAAGCACGTGTTGTGTTGACCCGCCTGCGCTCCTCCCGCAACACCTGCTCATGACTGTGTAATTTTGTTAAAAAATTATGTACCAATGAAAAGAAATATTTTTGTTATTTTTAGTTTGCTTCCGTGAATCGTTTTTACAATTAGGAACTGCACATTTCACCATGAGTACATACATCCAAGTAAATACGGACGAGAGAAACGATCAGCGCGCGTGACTTTTCGTGACTAATAGCGTCGCCCTTGTTATTTCGAGACTGTTCATACCCGTGCTTACAGTTCATACGAACGAAACGTCGGGAAACAAAAATCAAAATAAATCCGCGAAAAAAATCCGAAAAGATAGTTTTATTTAAATGGCATTATGTTGCTACGCGATGGCATTACAGTATTTTAACCATTGTCCATAAAGATTGGTATTTTTGACAACCCTTACATTTGGTAGCGTTTTTAATGAAATGAAATGCAATCGCTACTGTATGGAGTGTAATCAGTAAGTCGTAAATTAATGTAAAGCTTTTGCAGGTGAAGAGAGTGGAGCGGGCGTGTCGTCGTCGGGCGTGGAGGGCGGCGCGGCGGGCGCGGGCGGCGCGGCGGCGGGCGCGGCTGCGGGTGCGGAGGGCGACGGCGCGGTGAGCAGCTCCGCGCCCCTGCCGCCCACCGACGCCGCGCACGCGCTCGCCACGCTGGCGAGCGCGGCGCTGCACCACCACGAGCAGGTAACACGCACACACGCGCACACACACGCATTCACGCATGCACGCATGCACGCATGCACGCATGCACGCATGCACGCACGTACGCACGTACGCACGTACGCACGTACGCACGTACGCACGTACGCACACGCACGCACGCACGCACGCACGCACGCACGCACGCACACATACATACAATATACACACATAAATGCAAGCCATACTGGGACCAGTATGATAATGAACGAATATAAGCGTGTGCGAATAACGTACCTAAGTACTGAAAAAGACTTGGAGGAATGTGAAGAAGAGATGATAATGAGCGAACTGGGACAATGTGGAGGATGATCTTGTATGCACGCTGCAGCGTGCAGTTCTTAAAACGCCATGCTAACACAGTGTTACTAAATACATAGTTGTTATTCTATGTGTCCAAAAGAATATGTGTGTTCTCAGAATCAGTCTGAAGTATACAGGGGTCATTTTTAATTTACTGAACGACTTTTGGGAATATACTATTTAGATCATAATAACAACATCTGTAACAAAAAAAAATATTTCTTAAATTTTTATTTTCATACAAAAATAAAAATATTTTTATTGCACCTTTTAAACGGCAATAGTCCTAACATCTGGTCAAGTTTAAACGAATAAGCAGCACCACCGCGTGTGACCGGTGGAGGAGCCCCACCCCTCCCACTCCACCGGTCACACGCTTTCTTTTGCTAATGCTGGACTATTACCGTTTAGAAGGTGCAATAAAAACATTTATATTTTTGTAAAATTTAAAAAATATTATTTTATTTCTTACAGATGTTGTTGTTATGATGTAAATAGTATATTTCCAAAAGGTCTTCAGTAAATTAAAAATTACCCTGTATATTCTTATGTAAATTCTAGTATGTGTTGTCCAAATAACCTTACTTGTAATGTTATATTTATTTTTTTAATATACAGGCAGAACCTGAGGAACCGAAACCACAAAATGAAGAGGATGTTTGGTACACAGTTGGCTTTGTTAAAGGAACCACATTCACAGTAAGTATCATTTTATTTAGCTACCATTGTATGTATGTAAATAACATTTTAATTCATTTTAATTTATTTTTATTATTATTATGATGATATACTATATTTTCAGGTGCATAATTATATATCTGACCCAAATGTAGATCTGTCGAATCTGTCTCTGGATAGTTTACCGGATTTCGCGGGATTACCCACAACGCCACTGGAACATGGCACGGCGTACAAATTCAGAATTGCTGCAATCAACTCATGCGGGAGAGGAGATTATAGTGAGGTATGGGCTATTGATTATTATTTTAATTCATCTTATTTAAGTGTAATTTACTTACGCTTATATATTGATAAGGTTATGAAAACATATGACATCACTTATATGTCAACTCGAGTGATTAACTCGCTATCTATTGATTTTAAATCAACAAAAAAGTCAATATTACCCATTAGTTAACGTGTTGAGAGGCGCATACACACCCGTGTGTATTTTATCAATTAATTTCCTGGAAATTCTCACGGAGCCGTTAATATAATTGAATAATGTTGAACCTACTAAGTTTTCGAATGAAGGAAAGCCCGTGTCCAGCAGTGAGACATTTAAAAACACTGAATACATACATATACATGAAATATGTAATGTACGATGTTATAGGAGTCAGCATTCAAGACGTGTCTGCCGGGGTTCCCGGGCGCGCCGTCCGCCATCAAGATCTCGAAGTCGGTGGAGGGCGCGCACCTGTCGTGGGAGCCGCCGCAGGTCGCCGCCGAGGGCATCTTCGAGTACTCAGTGTACCTCGCCGTACGATCCAACACACAGCCTAAGGTTTGTTGTTCAGATATGCTGGTGATATATACGCATTTTGTGGAGGTATGGAAATGGAAAAGGAATAAAAAATCGTAAAGAATATTTATACAAATGTTTTTTTTAATTATCATAAAATTCAATAAGCAAAATTAACTATACAAATGTTGATATGTCGTCTGGTGCTGTTGTTTATTAATAACTAGCGACTCACCCTCGCTTCGCTCGGGTTCCTCCTTGGGTTGCTTTCCCATACAAACTTTCATTTCCATTTTCACCCCTTAAGGGATGATTTCCTGGATAAAAACTATTCTATGTCCTTCTTAAGGTCTCAAACTATCTTCTTACCAAATTTTATCTAAATCGGTTCAGTAGCTTCGGAGGCTATTCGGTACAAAGAAACAAACATTAAAAAAAAAATGCTTTATAATATTACTATAGATGGCGTGATAAATAGAATTATCTCTCCGATTATGTTTGCTGTTAAAGTATTCAAAACGTCGAGAACAAAAACTCAAAATGAAACTCTTAATTTAATTTAACATAATATGTATATAATGTATGTGTGGACGGTGCTGGGTGCAGGAGGCGGCCAAGTCGCAGCTGGCGTTCGTGCGCGTGTACTGCGGCAAGGCGGCCACGTGCGTGGTGGGGCAGGCGTCGCTGGGCGCGGCGCACGTGGACTCCTCCACCAAGCCCGCCATCATCTTCCGCATCGCCGCGCGCAACGACAAGGGCTACGGGCCCGCCACGCAGGTCAGGTGGCTGCAAGGTACGACCGACCCTATGCCACCTCTACCTACATACTCGTACACCATCACCCACATAACATTTACATATTGTCATGTTTTCTATATATTTCTTACTGTTAACTGCCCTCGTCGGTCTAGAGTCTGTACGGCTACAGATCTGGAGGTTCTGAGTTTGAATCCCGGGTCGGTACAGTAATGGGATAGAATGAAAAGACTTTAACAAGATATTTTAACGGTCTGGGATATAATAACAGGAACAAACTTCGATCAACATTACTACTAGATAACGTGTTACATACAAAATCGAACCTAAATTCTGTCCGCGCGAATATGTACTTATACAGCTACATTTTTATACTAACGAACCAAGGCAGAGTCTTATAGTAGTTTTTTTATTTTCAATATAATCAACACAGCACCTTGTAGTAAAGTCACAAATCTACAAATTATCATCATACACTTACGATCATTTCGTAAGTTTTATAATATTTATTGTAAAATCAATCTTATATTATAAAACATAAAGCACTTTTTCCTGTTTGCTTCTTTGAATTTCGCCAATAGTTCTCAGTGGATTTAAAATTGTTCAAAATTTCATTTTTATATTATTTCGTAGGTTAAATCTTAAAATATTGACTTAATCTTCATGTAATTACCGAAAATAAGACACTCCGTCCGAAAAATTTCTTCTTCGCGCATTTTTTTTTCATCTTTTAAATACACATTGCCATATTGTGAACGTGTTTACGCTTGCATTGTTTCAATAGAACAAATCGAAATATGCGCTCAGTTTGCAAGTGAGCTTATATTTACCGAGACGGATTTCTTACGCCGACCTGATATCTAGTAGTATTATTGATTGAAGGGAACAAAGGAATAATCTTATTTTTACAAATAACATGAGGTATCCATTTTTATTAATCTTCTGTTTTGTTAAGTGTGCATATTTACTGATGTTATGTAAGTTGTGTATTATAATAATGACTTCATTATCACTTTAAATATAGTCAAATCAACCTTTGAAGGTAAATTCCTCTAAATTTATATGAGGCACACATTCTTTTATATATGTATAACGTTTTCATTAAAAAAATCGTAAGTTGTCTACATTTAAACAGATTACATACAAAATCATCCTTTTTCAAAGTCGAACCACATACTAATTAATTTGAACAATTGCCGCAGATATCAAGTCGACGGGTGTGAAGCGCGCGGGCGAGGGCCGGCTGCCGGGCGCGTCGCCTTCGAAGCAGCCCAAACAAATAATGCACTAAATATTCATTTTAATCACAGTTCTAAGGTTTTGCATACGGCGGACCTCAATAACTTATCTATATGTGGTTTTCTTACTAGAGATAGGACATTAAGTACATATATATTATATCAAACTGTCGCTAATAAGAAATATAAAAGACTAGCGACTTACCCTCGCTTCGCTCGGGTGCGTCCCTGGTACACTTTGTACGCCATTTCATGGGTTTTAAATTTTTGCTCGGAACCCTGATTCTTTTTCTAAAATAAAAGTAGCCTAAAATACTCCTTGTAATATCAGTTATCTGCCAGTGAAAGTCCCGTCAAAATCGGTTCAGCCTTTTCGGAGATTAGCCGGAATAAATATAATAAAATAAATATATAAAAAAAACCACAGGCAAAATTATTATTTTTTTCTTATTAGTGCCGTATATACTTTCATATGTATTTAGTAAAAAGCTGTTATTTTAACATTACAAACAGACATTTCAATTTTATGTATCTGTATAGATAGGTTATTGAGATTAACCTTTAGAGTACATTAGTAATGTATAAAGCGATTACCTACTCTCGTGCTAGAGCACGATTTTATCGTTCACATTTTCCAAAATAAAATTATATTTTTCAATATTATTGTAAATTTTGGACGGCGTTCGCGTGTGACGTGTTTAACTGTTACAATAGTTTCTACTTCTTTTATTGTTGAAGCGCAATAAGTGACTGATGATGGCATGTTGTGCAAGTATTCATTAAGCAAATAAGTGCAAAAATATATGTGTTATGTAAAATATCTTGCAGAGAATAAACAATTTTTAGATAATTTATGTTGTTTTTTTGTGGATGAATGATATGATGGAAGTGAATAATTTAATAATTGTTATTGTTTTAGAGTAAATATAAAGGAAAATTAGTTTTCCTAAAAGTTAACAACAAAAAAACCAGTGACATTGATATATTTGAATATAGCTTTATTATATTTATATATAAAAATAGTTTTCAAAGTATATTTAGTTTATAAATAATAATGATATTTAAAATGATAGGTTTAGGAAAATAAAAATAGATATTGCATTTGGCTTTTAATACTTAATTACATATTATTATTGAGTACACTATACATTTTATTTTCTTGCTATAAAATGCTATCTATTCAAAACTCCGGTAGGCATTCCAAAAGAAAATAAAAATACAAATAATTTACATATAACTTTCGTTTTATAGAAAATTTCCTATGTTCAAAGTTATTTGCAGTTTATCATGATATTAAAGCAGTATCACTAAATGTATTTTTTGGACAAAGTTAATTTTTTATTGTTGATATAAGTTCGTCGAACTCACTAGCCACTGCAGCGCGTTAGTTACTGAAACAAACAGCCTTCGTTATACAAATTATTTAATAACCATATTTTTACTTTCTATTAACTTTTTTTAACGCAATCCTAATTCTTTTTCTAAAATAAAAGTAGCCAAGTTACTCCTCATAATATCAGCTATCTGTCAGTGAAAGTGTCGTAATAACAGTTCAGCCGTTTCGGAGATCAGCCGGAACAAATAGACAGACAAAAATTTAAAAAATTGGGTTTTTCTTACAAATATATAATTTCATATGCATTTAGTAAAAAGGTGTTTTTTGGACATTACAAACAGACATTCCAATTTTATTTATTTGTATAGATTAATGCATTATGAAATAGTACATTTTAGCGTGAGCTTGTTTGGACAAAGTGTAGAATTTATTTCAATCTCCCAATAGTAAATGTTTTACATTCATCATGGTAATAGCATTTATTCTATAAATGTACATATATGGAACACATATAGTAGGAGAATCGGTTCACAATTGGCAAGGATGTCGAGTATCATACAAAAAATATCCATTCACCCGGATCAATCTGCTTTTTGGAATCAGTCCAAAATACACGGTAAGACTCGCCAAGTGCTTTTTGGTGCTATAACCGTTACTGCTAAAACTTAATATAGTAGTTATAATAAAAAAATAAATAAGATACCAGTGACGTGGTTCCGAATAGCTTGTACCATCCGATGACGATGTTGGAGAGGTTGAGGTCGTCCAGCATGATCTGTGCCACACCCATAAATACCTTCTTACCCTCAATACGACCATAATCTCCCCACACGGTTACCTATACAATATAAAGGTAGTTGATAATGTCTGAAACTTTATTACACACAAAAATAAAATATAATTAAAACACTAATCTGTCCTCAACTGGCACGCTTTGAAGCCATTAACAAGAAAATTGAATTGAATTGAAAATTAAAACACATATTTACACCGACTGTTGGCAATGTTTAATTAAGAAAGACTTCCAGGCACTGAAAAGTAAAAAATAACTAAACGGGGGTTTTCATTTAGAATAAATACTTAATCAATTTTTTTCAAAGTCGGAGTGCTTTGATTTGTATTGGCTGTATTTGTATTTAAAAAATTATACTAAAACGCTAGTTTATGGATTATTTTTTGTTTGTCTGTTTCTCAAAACTACTGGATTGATTTTAATGAAATTCTCAGTGTTTGAGATTTTATAATTTGACTTGAAAATCGCTTTAATAGTATTTATTCCACCCTTAGGGGTGAAACTTTTTTGGTTCACATTTGTGATTCACATATTATGGTGTTATATACACACAAAAACACATACGCGTATTGATTAACAACGCCTTTTTGAAGTCTGACCGATTTTAAAATAAAGATTTAAAATGATAAACTAATTTGGTTACTACAACAGGTTTTTCCCATTAAACTTTGTAAGTAGGTACATATATTTTGTAGTAGACTTACTTGCAAAACACATCCCTTAAAGTTTTCCCTGAAGGTGAGTGTTTGCTGGTACAGCGGATCGAGCGTGCGACGCGCTGTGTTCGTCTTGGCTTTAGCGATGCAGCGCTTGCCGCTCACCAGGTACACCTTCACGTAGGGCGCGGGCAGCGTGCGGCTGCCTTGCCTCGCTTGCAATCCTCGCGCTCTTATCACCTCCACCTAGATATATAACTAAGCTTATGTCAAAGTTATATTAAACCTACGAGTATATTAATACTTGAAGACCCAAGATGATTTTTGTATTTGTAATACGAAAGTTACAGTTTATAAATTATAGCCTACTTGCCTAGTTACGTTTTCACGGTTAGTATAGAATAAACTATATATATGTAAACTTTCATCGCCCTTTTTACCCCCTTAAGGGATGATTTCTGGTATAAAAACAATCCTATGTCCTACCGAAGGTCTTAAACTATCTCTATACCAAATATAATCTAAATCGGTTCAGCGGATTATGCGTGAAAAGGTAACAGACAGACAGAGTTACTTTCGCATTTATATATTAGTATGGATTAGCTTACTAAAAAATTGGTAAAAGTCGTAAGAAGATTCGTACGTATTTTTTGGGATTAGCCCGAACAAACACAAATAGCAGCTGGGGACTTTAGTTAATATGTAATGATTTTTAAAAGATTAAATTGACGATTGCTTACACAGGTATATTCTGAAACTATTGATAGTAGCGCTTAAGAGAATTTAATACAAATCAAAATCGGCGACATAGGCGTCAAGTGTTACCTACTTTGCGCGAAGTGCACATGCACAGGGTGTATTTAGGGCTCGAGTGAAGCGAGGGTGAGTCGCATGTTTATACTTTTTAATGTAAAAGTTATCTACCTAATTATTAAATTTAAGAGGCAATGTTCTTTTTTTTAATATTCTTAAAACATTTTTAAACTAGGTAAAATAAAACGGGAAGATATTTACTTACTCTAAAAGCTCTAAAGTTTACAAGTACCTCAAGGAAGCCCTTTTGGTAGCACATAGAGAGTTGCACATCGCCTAACGTTGGTGCACCAAGCAGCTGTCTACCGACAAGCTGTCCTGGACCCAGTCCGTCGATGAAGTCCGATAATCCTCCTCCTTCGGAAGACCCTGATCCCCGCATTCCAGGAGACCATCTGTCATATTTCCATCAGTATGTATAAAACTAACACTTGTTGAATATGTACATCCATATGTTTAGGGATTTTTAAAAATTGCAACTAAGCGCGTACCAGAGGCTTTTACCTATAGTAGCCAAGCGCATGGCAGCTTAGTTTTTTGTTCTTATAGGTTTAAAATATTATTTTTGCAAATGGATCGTTTTTAATACTTACTTTTCATCGAACCTTACATTTTAAAAGCAGGAAACAGATAAATTAGATAATAATAATTAATTTATTAAAGAGATAAATACTTAAGTGTTTTTCTTAAAGTTTATTAATATTTTTAATATGATAAGCATTGGTAATACCTACTGTGTTGGGTAAGACAATTGAAAATCCAATTATCGTTATCGTTTGCTTTAAATATTTTACAATTTGCAAAACATCTTTTTTTATGAGACGTTCCATCATTTGGTAATATCAAACGATACTTAGACTTTCGCAAATGCAGGGTTATCATAGTAACAGATAAAAGATTATATTAGAAAAAAAATCAAACAATTACGACACTGATACAGTAGTGAAGAAGGGGCGGTAGTCTTCGGATGCAACGAATAATAAATTAAGTTTTGTAGACATTATTTGGAGCGGATATATCTATAAGATACTAATCCTTGGGGGTAACAGTAAGGAGACTATATCTAGAAGTCGAAGTTTTCAGTGATAGATCCGTAAGATACATAGCTCAAGAAAACTTTCTAATTTCTATTCTAGGCATTATAGGCTTAGAAGAAATTAATTTTTAAAAACTATCTATTTAACTTCAAACTATAAAGTTATTGTCATTTCTATTGTACAAGTATATAATAGATCTTGTGTATTATCGATTCGTTCTTATTGAAATTAAATAAAAAGCAAATGGAATTAAAAATCTTAGATTCCGTGATGAGCAAAATTAACTACAAAGGAACATTAGGTACCATTAGTTATTTACTTCGGATCTTCGGTTCTTTACAGCAGTTTTACAACGACTTGTAGAATTTTTCACAGAAATAACACAGTAAGTTACGTGAGTGGTAACTTAACAAATGATAGTATTATTTTTATTACACCTAGTACCTACTGTTTTTCCTATATTATAAAATAATAGAATAAATCGCAATGAACCATAATAATGTAAATTGGATGATGTGTATGATATATAAATGACATACATATGTAAATGAACAATATGTTCGTTTGTCCGTTATCGAATTTTATGCCTATTAATTTTGGGAATATTTTGTATCTTAGTTCTGACTTCTCTTGCTAAGAAATCTTTGAAAGTAATCAACGTGGTATTTATTAATAGGTATTAAGATAACTGAAAGGATAAGTGTAAGCTTTAAGTCAATTTTTTAAAGAGTGGTTTTAAGAGGAGAATAAACAAGTTGATTTCTGTAAAATATAAGACTTGTAATTTAAATGAAGCTTAAATAGTAAATGGTTAAAGAACATTTGTGATACATGTAAATTGTTTGATAAAGTATAAGTAATGTGTGGTATGATATTATTCTGACACATGCATGAACATAGACAGAGATGATGATTTCACGTACACCAAATAAAATGGAGACAAACAGTCCAGAACAGAAAGGTGCAAACGTTATTAGGCTTTCAGGCAACACTTACACCGATGACATCGTGCAGTGATAGCAGTAAGCGCCGGAGAAACTGCAGTAAGTCCGAATTGGCAAGAGTACAGTTTATGTTTTATTTTTGTGTATGTGCGACGTCTATACGTGAGAAGACACGTGTGTGGGTGAAGTAAAAAACACCTATAAAATATATCATCATGCGTACAAGACGAAGGCGTTGATAGGGTAAGAGAGAGTCGCGGAAACATCGATGCACATAGATGTCTGCGGACGGAACGAGCGAGCGACTTACGAGGATCCCTCCGAGCTAGATATGGAGACGAGGCTGGTGCACACCTCGTGCGAGCGCTGGAAGGTGGTGGGCCCGGAGCGCTTGCGGCGCGCGCCACTCCCGCCCCCGCCCTCTACGCGACACGCGCAACACGCAACATTCAGTACCCGTCAAACACTCATGCCAATTATTATTTTATACCATTGTATTTGTCAAAAATCCAGGGCGCATAGGTTTTCGAACACAAGATGCGTTTGGTGATACTCAAAGGGTGTTCGATCCTATTGCATCCGGAATTTTTGTCATAAAATTTACATAAATTATGTACAACATGTATTTAGAATGGACCTGATTGTCATATTTAAGATAAGTAACAATTTTAATTTATTTTAGGAGAGCCAATTTTGCCGGAAATCCGAAATGCAACTGTAATAGACAATACAGTCTTCACCATTGTCCTTTTTGCTGTAGATAAAATATACTTGGTCTAAATACGTTGACACAAAAAGTAATTATGATATATTCCGATATGTTTCACATCATTATTATGTTTTTTTTCTTTCAGAAGTGACTATAGTATAATATCTATACTTAATTTTTACTCGCTCGCTTATAGGCCAATAACATGTACCAGTAAAAGCTCTACATAGCCGACTCTGCAAAGCAACATTGCACATCTATCAATAAATTTTTTAGCATGCTGTGGTATGTATTTATAGTACTCATTTTATTTCTAGATATAGGTCTCCTAACATTGGCTAAAGCGAACGAAGAGTATCACAACAGGTCAACGTAACCGCGACGCGAGAACTACCGCCTCAGAGCCCACTATTGTGTCAATATGTCGGGCTTTCATTAGCGTCGCCAACCTGTCATCGTCGTTCTCGCTCGAGGCAGAAGAGGCTCGCGAAACACCGGTAACCCCCCGCATTTCCCCGGGCACCACTTCTTCGCTGCGTTGTACCGTAAACGAATTTTTTCCTCGCTTACCGAAACCTAACCTTCGTTTTCGTCCTGTCGATCAATCAACATTACTTAGAAATTGACACAGCTACTAAATCTTTGCTCTACTTACTTACACATTACCTAGGCGTGAGTCACTCTTTTTTTTTTTAAATGATGCTCAATGAAAAAATAATTAAATAATTATCAAAATATTTGTTATATTACTATTAGATGCTGAAAAATTATTAAAATTAATCGTTAAAGACTTACCGACTTAAACTAAAAACATATAATAGACTAAAATGTCATATTGATTACTATACCTGTTGCGGAAAGTTGGGATGTAGAGTTGCTCTTCTTTCCCATTCCAGGGCCAAAATAATCTCTTGGTTCAGCCTTTAGAAGTACGTCGTCACTGGCAGGTTCTATTTCACTTGCTCCACCCAAAGCAGTGTCGCTGAGGCTGCCATCTTGATGTAAATATTTATGATTTTTTTAATTTTTGTTATATGGAACTCTTGTTTATATTTGGAATGGCATAATTTTTAAAACAATATCGAATATTCTATATATATATATACGAATCATGGAAAAAAATTAAACTATACATATAATAAAATTGTAACAAAGCAGAATCTGTACGTTAAATATTTTTTGGAAAATCTTATTGAAATAGATATTACGGAGGCCGAATCTATAGTTTTAGACTTTTTGTCTGTCTGTCTGTCTGTTACCGCATACCGAAATTTGGTACCTATGATGATAGCTGGTCACCCGGGTCAACATATAGGATACTTTTTACTACGGGAAAATATCTCATCTCTGAGAAATCTATACTAAACGTTAAAACGTAAGTAGGGACGAACCCGAAGGGAGCGAGGGTGAGTCGCTAGTTATAAATAAATCATTAATTCAAAATGTTAAAATATATGTATGTACCTGCTTTTTCATCGGGAGCGTCTGCATTACTAAGACTGCGAGTAAATTGTCCCCGTCGCGACTCCCGCCTATCCAAAGGTTGCTGTTGGCTTTGGTTTCGCCCATTCTCACGTCCACCATAGTCATTGCTGCTTTCCAAGTCAGTCGGGTCGACGTTGTTTTCCAATATTTTATTTATTTTTTTTGTTGAAGTTTTTTCATTATATTGCAGTGTATCATCGTTTTCCCAGTTTGGCGCAATATAAGGCGTTTTCAATTCATCAGGTTGCGTAGAGTCAGCATCATCAGGAAGGTATGTCGTCGCTTCGGTAGTTTTGTGATGAGTGTCATCGGGTGGTAAGTGCGGGGCGACGGATGTAAGCAGACCACAGGGCGAGCCGAGGTTCGTGGGAGAAAGACCAACAGATAAAGAATTAGCCATTTTACTAAAATTTTGGACTAAATGATAGGATTCAACTTTAGGAGATGAAGGATCAAAAGCATTTTTTTTACTGTAAGATGATTGATTTGATTTCTTGTTATGAGGATGACAATTTTCTAATACATAGTAGTATGTTTTTTCATTATTAAGAATTTTTTCAGAAATTTGTTCACTTCTCGATGAATGATTAATTTTGTTAAAAATCGCACTATCTGTTTCGGGTATACCACAATTGGTATTAGCGGGTGAACTACAAGTAGAAACTTTTGAATCTGAATGACTTCTACTAATTTTAATGAATCTATTACTTTTTTTGTAATGTGTATTGTGATCTAAATTGTTTTGTTTAGAAACGAAAGATTCCATTTGTTGCTTTTTTTCATAATTTGATCTTAATTCTAGCGACAATATATTTATCCTATCCATATGTTTTATATAGCGACAAGAATGAAAACTTTTATTCCTATCACCAACTCTCGGGCTAGTTGTTACCCCTTGATGTACAATATACGGTTCAATATCAAAGCTATTTTGTCTATCGCTATTGACGTGTATCATAGTTTCAGGTATACTGTCGTCACTAGCGTAACCGTGATAATGATGACTGGCATCATCGTTGACTCGTATATCAGAATCATAGTTACTTTTATTAAACATTTCTTCGTTGTCATTATAGATTGGAGTATCTGGTAAGGTTCTAATGTGGAATACTTTTGTACTATCTGTGTTCAATAACCGTTTTTGCCTATTTATTTTGTCGTAGGAATAGTCACTTTTAATGTATTGGTCACAAGCAAGACTTGGTTGAATTCGAATCTTCCTTTTTGTCAGATTTTTTTGAGTTTGTGTTTTAAATGGAACATGTAAATTAGGTGCGTCACCTCGTGTACTATATGCACTAGTAGTAAGGGAAAATGAAGTTATAGGTTTTAATGATTGAGAAATGTGGTTTATGTTTATATACTGCCCTTGATCATCATCATAGCTGTAACTTCTTTCGTAAGCAATGGAATGAGTTGAAGCTTTAGAATAGGCACCAGCAGAGCGACTGCGGGCCAGGGAACGACGAAGGCGACGGGTAGAACGTGAATGATGCGTTTTTAGATTTGATAGGCGACGATCATTATATATGTCATATTCACTATTAATATTTCCAACAGTCGATCCGTAACGACACTCAAGAGCAGGGTCAAAGCAAAAGGAAGTGCTGGAAACTGGAAGCGATTGCATCCGGCTGGAAAGCATGGAAGCAACTGATAATAATGTTGATTTCATGCATTTTAAATATATTAATAAATATAAATTATTTTAAAAGCTAAGCATAAATAAGAAAATTTGAGCTCATGATATGAATGTGATTCTTTGTGATTTAATGAAATTAGAGGCTGTGTATTCATATAACACAGCCATTAAGATATCAATGAATAGTTGAAAATTCAAAAAAATATTAGGAGTAATTTAAAGACAAATTTTGAAGGAAGTTCAAAAGTTAGAGAAAAAGGTTGTGAATATGCCAAATAAAATTTTGTCTGTCACCTTAGCATCCTCGTGGGACGTGGGCGTTCAGATTGCGTGCTGAAAGCACTAGAAGTGACGGAAGCTACAGACTCGAGGTCAGAGTCTGCGGCCGTCGCGTCTGGGGAGAGGCGGCGCCGAGGCGCCCAGCCACCGCCTCGCGCCAGTTCTGAGTCCGACAACCCGGCATAGTGTCTCTCCCACCCTAAGTAATAATGGTACGTTCCGGTTATCATAGGGTAGAACGCAGGACAGGAAAATCAACAATCATTCATCAGTTCATCAAAGAGATCCTATGTATATGCATACATACTAAGACCAAATAAATTATAACAGTATTTCACAAATTATCTTTTTATAATCCATTATATTTTTGAAATCACTTTTTTTAAAGAACTGCCAATAAAAATAATTTTGTATTAAAATAAAATTGTAAATATATGCAATAAACCTTTCTCAACACCCATGTTAACCGGATTTATACGCTTGTACTTGTCTACAATGAATGAAAAAGAGCGGAGATAGTTTGTTCTCGAATATTATGCAGTGTTATGGTGCTGGAGTGTTATGTTTACGTGTATAGAGTTTCTAAAGTTTTCACTAACCTAGAAGAACTGGTTATATTATGATTTCATCTGCCTACCATAGAATATGAATGTATAGATACAAATAATGTTTTAATCAAATATATATGTGCCTATGTATATCTCATAGAAAAATTATACTTACAAAAAGTGTTATTGCATTTTTCATTTTGTAAAACTCTCATTTTAAAGAACATTTCATAACATATATGTTGGCCTGTGTATTAGGTACCTGTGTGTGAATAAATATAGGATGGTCGGTAGTTTTGCCATTTTCTCCAAATTTTGAACATATTGGAGATTTTGTCGCCATATTTAAGATAATCTCATCCCGTTTAATTTTCTCTTTTAGGTAATTACTATCTTCAAAGGCGGCGCGTCGTACAATAGCGCCGGCATGAGGTCTGTTAATCGTTCGTTTTGCAGATGACGGAATAGCAAGTGAGGGTATGGATGTATTGACCTTGTGGCGTGCTGCGGTAGGTAAGTGTGGCGCCAATGTGGTGCGGGGCGATCCACTTACGTTCTTCAAGGTCCGCAGACACCTGCGCGCGCATCGCCCGCTGCCCACTCTGCTGCGCCAACGAATAATTATACTTTACACTCATGCACTAACACTATGACTAAATATCATTTATAGTTTCACGAAATATCCCTTGTAATATGTAGAGAAGTACCTAATTATAGAGATATATTCGTAAATAGACATAGAATTATATTAGGTACTTTTTAAGCTTTCGGCTGAAATGAAAATCTTTAGATAATACATGCTAGTTGGAGGTTTCAACATCGTGTATTGCCAAGTCGGGAAGGATAGGTGTATTGATATAACTCGTTCAAATTAAGAACGACATAATGGCCTCTCAATTGAAATCTACGGTAGTCTTTGTTCTCACCTGTCTCAGATACATAGACAGACCACGGAAATATTGGTTTTTATTATAATATTAATATTATCCAAATATTTTTTTTTTACACATAAGTAATGTATATCAAAATGAAAAAAAAAATTGACGATATAATGACAAATAAGATGAAAAATGATACCTCTTAAAATATAATATTAATATACATAGGTATGAAAACATGTGCTATGCTGACAGTAGGTACGGCTCAATGAGCCGACATTTATACAGATAAAAAAATTGGAGTGTCTGTTTGTAATATTAAAATAACCGCTTTTTACTAAATGCATATGGATGTATACACGGTACATATACCTAAACAACATTTTTTAAAATTTTTGTCTGTCTGTCAGTCTGTCTGTTTGTTCCGGCTAATCTCCAAATCGGCTGGACCGATTTTGACGGGACTTTCACTGGCAGATAGCTGCTGTTATAAGGAGTAACTTAGGCTACTTTTATTTTAGAAAAAGAATCAGGTTTCCGCGAAAAATAATTAAAACCTATGAAATTGTGAGCAAAATCCGGGTACAGCGTACGCAATAACGTATGTACCTAACATAAATCACTATATAATTTAAATAAATATCTTAGAAGTAGCAAGCTACTATTTATGTATAAACATAGCTAACCGTGAAAACGTACCCGTTTCTAATAACGTTCTTTACCTGTACGCACGATACGTCTACATATTCTTCCTTGTTGAATCCACCTATACAATATTCTTCTAATAATTATTTATGTATTGTTCTAAAAATGAAATGGTTTTAGGCATACATACGTTTAAGGAAAACCGCTGTAACTATTTCTATCAATTGAATGCCTTTATCATGTATGTTTGTTTATTACGTTACTGTAGAGGCTAGACCTATTCTTATGTACCTGGTGTGGTATTTGCGGTAGCTGCCGCTTCTTGGGACTGGTGGTGGGCGTGGCAGTGGCGGACCGCGACTGAAAGCGCGGCGCGTACGCGTGCGTCGGCAGTCGCGTGTCTCCGCGCTCCTCACACACTGTAATATAATACATGCTGCTTTCCACACTTTAGTGCTACTCTCAGCTCCTTAAGCTTTTTAAACTACCACATTGATGTCACAAACAAAATTACATTCTATGTTTTAAAGATTATTTCGTTTATGACATGGAAACCATTTATAATATTTTTAAATTGAATATTAAGTTAGTGGCCAATGACATAATAATGTTTAGTTAGTCGAAGTTACATTACATACAAGTATAATAATTGAAAACAACTTACGAAGGTAGCCTTTGAAAGAGAATTAAGGTAGAAAGGCATGCAATCATAAACACTGTGAGCTTGTTGATATTGCATTAATGTGGTTTAATGGTTTATAAAGTTAGCGTGTAGGTAGAGGACGAGGTCGGAAATGCGTGAAACAAAAATGATAGGATGGTAGAACAGTTAGTGGCAGTAAAGTGATGATCAATACGTGCAAGTCGCGACGTGTTCCGTGCGGGGTCGGTCCACTCCGCGGCCCATCCAGGCGAGACCGTAGCCAAACAATTTCGCGAGTGTATCATTTTATTGGTCACTGTGAAACTGTACGACCACGATCAGGAAATAGAAAAATTTGAATACATCACCAAGAACTTTGACACATATATACATACATACCGATACCTACCAGGCAATAAATAATTATAGGTATAGGACACTGAATATATTTTGAATGTGCTCAAATTGTGTAGCTGGTCAGGTAAAATAGTAACACACACATGGATTAATACAAATAAAGCATCAAAAACATATTTCAAAATATAATTCTGATAGAGTGTGTTTTGCCACAAATCCAAAAGAACTGCAGCGACACAGGAAACCAGCATACCTGGTTAAATCATACCTAGTAGGTATAATCATTAAAAAAACAGAGATGCATCTAAAAAATGAGTAGTTTTGAATTATTTTATGCGCTCTATTATACGTGATAGAGCTCACAATCGATTTTAGATGCTTTTCTATTGTACGTGAAATTTTGTTATTTGAAGGTTTGGTTATCAGATACAGTAATATGAGCATATGCGTGAGTGATAGTGTGTGTATGTGACCTGGATAACGCGGGGCGGAGTTAGGTGGCGACAGCGACCGCCGCGGCGACGCGCTGCGCCCGCCCGCCGCCGACTGCGACCGCGCTACGTAGCCGCTCTACGACAACGAACGTTATACTTATTTCATTGTACTGATTTTATCTACCGCTATAAAGTGTAGCTTATATTTTTTTTTTAATTTCATGTTATTTTTCTATTACTAACATTAATATTATTTTATGAATTGTGTCATATTAATAGTTTGTTACTTGTCTAAGTTGATACATTATAACAATCAGCGATTTTATTAAAAATACTTAACGAAAAAATACCAATGATACTTTCAAATGTATACATTATAGATATGTATACATTTGAAAGTATCATTATCTTTAAAATAATTTATTTATCATAATATGCTACATAGTATAATACATTGTATAATAGTATATATTATATTACTCACTCGCTCTCTCGACATGCCGGCCGTTCTCACTCGACCAGCTGGAGACATGTCTCGTCGGCTGCATCGCGTGCCTTCAATCTGGCAGGATGATGTAGGAAGTTATTTATTTTTCATTATTTTATATTTTAATATAATTGATTTTGACGCTACTTTTTGTATTACGCTAAAATTACATTAATTGTCTATGCCTGATTGTCAGAAGGTTACAGACAAATATAATTTAATAGCGACTTACACTAGCTTTGCTCGGGTGTGACCCTCCGTACCTAACAATAGTCTATGTCTTATTCCAGACCATTCAGTATTAAATTTCATCTAAAACGTTCCAGTCATTTCAGCATGAAGGGGTAATACTTAACAAACATACACACACATACTTAATGATAATAGTAATCAAATCTTTTTTTTTTTTTATAAGATTCAGTGAAAAATGAGCAGACAGACCACCTGATGGAAAGCAGTACCTGTCGCCCATAACACCTACAGCTCATGCACTTAGGTTTTAGGTAACAAAAATACAAAGCCGCAGGTGCGTTGTCACTGTGAGGACTAAGATGATATGCCTCTCGCCTGTAATTGCGCTGGCTACCTTATCCTTCAAACCGGAACACAACAATGCAATCATTGTTGCTTGGCGGCAGAAATAGATAAGGGGGTGGTACCCATCCAGTCGGACTCCTCAGACCTGACAGAGTCCTACCACCGGTAAAAACAACATAAATTTCAAGAATGTTTACCTCGTGTGGTGGTGGTGGACTCGAGCTGGAGGCAAGGCTGGATAGCGAGTGGTGTCGCCGCAAGTCGCACTCACTTGGCGTGTCGGAGTCAGACAGCCGCGATGTTGACGTCGACGGCGGCGACAGGTGTTCCCCGTCTATTTCCTCATCACGGTAACGCTGATAAGGAATAATATGTTTATAATATTTTTTTATGACAATTAGGATTATTTTTTGTAAAAATGTATAAGAAATACTCGTAGATTATTTTAACTGTATACAGATTTTCACAAATATATGATAGACATTAATAATTAAAATGTAATAAGTACTTAATAATTAAGCCCTTTTTAACTCCTCTCATTATGAGAGAATCATCACTCATCTTTCATAAACTAGTTATTTTCTCCTCACTCTAACATGAGAGGGAATCATGTTGTAAATGACATCTGTGCATTAAAACCTTAAAAATCGTATTAAGGAATTTGACTCCACTTCATTGTTTTCAAGATTCAAGAAGATCAAGTACTTACACTATATCCACCGGTTTCTTCGTGAGGTTTCAGAATGTACCAATTAGGTTCATGATTCATTACAATATTGTCTAGGTCAAGGAGGACTTCTCCAAGAAAATCATTGGGGCCGTACCGATTTAAGTCCCAAACTGTCACCTGAAAACAAATTACCTAGTTAAATGACAAATTAGACCACAACACATTATACTGATTGCAATTTGTAATTAGGTCAGTGACAAGTAATATTCATACAGAAAGAAATATAGCTAACCTCTAAAGTTCGTTTTTTGATATCAGTTATTCTAATTCCGCAATATACGAATGTCTGGTTCCATCGTGGTTCCAATGTATTTGCTATTGTTTTAGTTCGGCGTTTACTCTTCTCACTTTTATCAGGGAGTAAAAAGATTTTAGCATACGGACAGCGAGTGGAGCCATCTGTTCTTGGACTTAAACCACAGGCTGACACCGCAGTCACAAGTAGCTGTAGTGCCGGAATATCAAAATACACTTTGAGCTGTTAACAAAAAAATTATGTTAATACATTTATAACTTAACATTTAGTCCATTAAATTTCCACTTCTTGGCGTCATCATCAAGCTTAAAACGTAAAATAATGTATAAGATACGTTTAAATGAATCAAATAGTCCAAACTCGAATGTTTTACTAATAACCATAGAAGAGTTTAGGAGGACCGGACAAAGGGTTAATGACTTTAGTAGTATATAACCCAGTAACAAACGAGTGACCTAGAAATATCAATAAATGTGTTGAGTATACTCAAACTATCTCAATTTTAAAGACCTATCTAGAGAAACAAATACGAGCTGTACAACTTTTACGATGAACTAAAATATATATAAAATATATATGTTGGGACGTTAATACACAGCACCATCTAGTTCCATGGTACGCTACGAGGCTTGTGTTATGGATACCAGATAGTTGATACACTACACAAATACATAACTTTAAATACATACATATTATAAATAAATAAACTAACCATTATTAAGACCATTAAAATCGGATGCCTCTGCTGGACTGGGCATGAAGTGAGGATAGAGGATTCTCGTAAGCCTAAACGCCTACTCTAGGGTCAACCGGGTGGACGCAGAAGTCAAGGCAGGCATAAGCTCAGGTGGTTGGATGGATGTGTATTCAGGTGGATGGCGTACCGCGTAGAGCAGGACATAAAAGCAATTGTTATCAGGAGTTGGAGACAGACAGCCGGAAATAGAGAAATTTGGAAAAATATACTTTACGAGGCCAAGGCTCACTCTAGGCTGTAAAGCCTTGAGGATGATAGATGATGATATAGAAATACACAGCACGCTTATATATATATGCTCCAGGGACTTGAACTCCTGGTCTGCAGTCGAATATGTTAGCCACTACGCCAATACGGCAGTATTTTTTCAAATAAAAAGAATTTGGGTGTTATAATAAGATTTAGTTAATTATATGGCAATTATTATTTAAAGTACCTGTATGCGTCCAGTGACGCTGACATTATGGTGATTGTGACGCGCCGAGCGTCGTCTGGAGTGCATGTCGGGGGAGCCTGGTGACGTCACAAGTACGCTAGGCTTTTCGCATCCACCCATAATCTCGGTGTATACTTCTAAGGACAAAATCAATCAATTAACATATTACTAGTAAAAAACCATATCATAAGTCGAGACAAAACAACGAATTTTTTTTACGTTATCTCTACGTCTACTTTCAATTCGCTATAATTTCTTTATGTATAATTTAATACATGAAACATAATATTTTCGCTCCATGTGAAGCCATTTTGAACAGTGTTTTTTAAATAGGCTATTATATTTAATAGGCTCAAGGTAATACTGATAAATTATTTAATATATTTTGAAGTTAAAATAATAAATAATAAATATTTTGGGACATTAACATATATGTAGCACCGTCTGGTTCTATGGTAAGCTACGAGGCTTGTGTTATGAATGCCAGATAGTTGATACATTACACATATATTAAAAACTTAAAAAAAAATAACTGCCTCGGTGGTGTAGTGGCTAGCATGTATGGCTGCACATCCAGAGGTTCTGGGTTTGAGTCCCAGGTCGGGCCAACTTTAATTATTGAGTCTTTCTGTTTAGTAAGCTTCAGTAACAGCCCGAAGTTAGGAAGTTGGCAGTGTGTCACGTCCGTGCCTCAGACAGCACGTAAAGCCGTCGGTCCTGCGCCTTAACTCTCACTGGTCATGTCGAGTAGTCGACCCACCGGAGTATGAAAGTGACAGGAATAGAGAGTGCACTTGTGTCTGCGCGCACACTAGTGCACTATAATATCTCTTGCACAGTTGGCTAGTCTCGGTAAGTTTGGCCGCCGTGGCCGAAATCGGTCAGAAGAACTTACTTACTTACTTACTTATAAACTTTAAATACATACATATTATAAATATAAACAACTATGACTAAAGTACAAATATTCGTGCTCATCGCACAAATGAATGCCCCCAGTGGGATCTGCGAAACTGCGAACGCTGACACAACAAGTAGGGTCACTACAAACTAAGCCAAACGTATTGATTGGTTGGTGTTGGTGGTTCTTTAAATCATTATTTTACTACATCTGACCTTTATGAGCTCTCCAAGATTGCACGGGTCGGGGTGGTGCCAGCAAACGTGAGACCACGAGCTCGACGTGCGTGTCATGTTTGCTGTTAGCCACTATCGCTGCAACTTCTTCAGCACTGCGCCCTTGAAGAGGCACTCCACTCCATTGTAATACTTCGTCTCCTTTATAAATACATAAGTAATATATTTTCATCATATTCTATTTTAATTATTGTAAACAATAGGAAACAATAATTTTGTTTTGCGTTCTGAGATATTATATTAATTAATTCCTTCGTTGTTTTTTCCTGTATGAAGTTATGTGAAATTAAGTAAAGCTTTTCTAAAAAATTTAATAACCTATTCGAAGCTGTCCTTCCAAGTCTGCAATAGAACCTTTCTTGACTTTTTCTACAATAGCACCACGTGTACCGTCCGGCAGCATCTTGCCTCCAACTACTTTCAGCCCTAGAATAGCCGCCGAGGAGTGAGAATTGCCTTCCACTACGGCTTTGCGTAAAACCATGTGTCCCACCATACGTGTACCATCAGCGGACACTTGCCAGTTCAGTGGAAACTGTTAGAAAAGGAACATATTCAGATAAAGTCGACGAAAAGCTTTTAAAATCATGAATATTTAGCAAATTTGGCTAGAAGTGTGACGCAGTAACGAAAGTGCACACTTAGTATAAGACATGCCTGCCAATGCAATCATGCTGCAGCCAAACACAAATATGTTTTATCATATAGCCCAAATACATACCTCAAAATTATTATTTTGTTTCGATATAAACATATCATTTAAATATTCGAGTAATTAAAAGCTACCTACGCAGATAAATATAATATTTATAGGATTCTACGAAAATGTTATGTTATGTATGTTATTTATACCATTAAACCTATTCTAGCAAACCATGTGACAATGGTATTAAAGAGAATTCCTCAGTTTTAAAAGCAAGCTAAGTACCGATAGTACAAAAATGTGCAATAGTCATTAAGTACCTTAGGGCAATCGCCCCTGTTCGAGTCTTCACTGGAAGTAAAAGTGCTAGAGGTATCGATGCCCGAGTCTTTAGTGGCGGAGTCTTGGCTCGTCTGCCGCTCGGACTCCCAGCGCAAGGAGGCCCAGTCGTGCGGAGCGCCGGACGCGTCGCGACCGCCGCGAGGGAACGTTGCAGCCCCCTCGTGCCCGTCGAAGCGGACAGTTTTTTTTCTCCTCTCCGTGAAACGTCTGTTATCGGAGGAATCTTCCCACAAGTAGGCACTCTTATATACGGCACGATCGGGACGCGGACCCCCGTCAGGGACGTACGGCCGCAAGTACGAACCCTCGCCGTCGTCGCGAGCACGCCACCGACAGTCTGTGACCGAGTCGAAGCTACGGCCGCCGGTCGGCGCTGTTCTTGCCGAATCGAACGCTCCGCGCGCCTCCGGCATGTACGAGGCCGGCGAATGATTAGTCAAATTGTAATAATTGTTGGCAGCCACGCTGGTGCTGCGCAGGTGCGGATGCCGGAGAGATGAACACGCCTCAAGTTGTCCTAAGAATGACAACGCATAAATAGCAACGAGCCTTATTAGACTTTTCAGGCCATAGACTGAGGCCGCCCAACGACTTGCGCGCCCGTACGCGCCCGGAACCGTATTGTATGTATAATTTATTTATTTTTAATTTTGTATTTACGAGTTTCCGATTTAACCCAACTACATAAATTACGACCCTAACTTTGAAAATTAGCACCAAAATAAATAAATCGCAGTTAAAAGCAGTGATCACGCACAAGCGGAAAGAACGTGTGACAACTTATTCAAGTCAAACAATAAAATAACAATTATAAAAGAAAGACGGCCACAATATCTAAAATATTCATAATTTACCAAGTATGTTACACTTCTTTTCGCCCAAACATGCATTGCTTGAACCACAACAAACATGTAAAAATAGAATCATTCACCATCACCTCAAAACTTTTTTGCATTCTTATCTGATCAGTGGAGATTTAAACGCATTTCAATTTAAACAATATCTATTAATAATCATCAAATAAAACTGTATTATTCTCCAATTAAAAATGTAATAAATTATAAAAACATAAAGATTTTTTTAACACGAAAATAAATTCTTTATTGTTGAAATAATATACAGAGCAATGACCAGAAAAGAAGCATTCATATTCCAAAATATATTGAACAATTAAAAATAGACAAATAATGAACAAACTGGTTCAAGCAACAAAAAGAGGCAGAAGTACATTGTTTAGATATGTAACGATTAGATCCAGAATAGGTTTCTGTTAATTGTATCAATATCAGAACACTTTAAGGGGGTTTTAGTAATAAATAGAAGAATACATATATCGTTTATGTACTTCAGCCTACACTGATGATTTCAATGATGGCAATGGTTCAAGTATTAGAAAGGATAGAGATTCAGTCAAACTCAACAGTGATCACAGGTTGCCGACCAGAGAAGTAGATCTTACTAGACGATAAACAATAACAATACTGAAACATCTAGAATTAGCTTAGTTTACAACGCATTATTTTCGCGAAACGACCTCTCACCGATAAGAACTTTTTCATTTTTTCATCTAATATTGCTTGGCGCTGGTTTCTCTTGCCTCCAGGAGCTCTATCTCTAGCATTACCTGCGAACAGTGCATGGCGGTGAGGATCGAAAGCACGCGGCGCGGAGCACGGCGCGGAACCGGGCGTATAGCAGAGGCGCGCGAGACGCTCGCGGCGTTTATAGCATATCACTTTATTGCTAACAGCAAAATAAAACATTTTTCTAATAGACTGGTATCATTTTGGACATCCACAATTGTACATTTATTATACAATCATTTAACAGGCTCACTATCTGAAAAAAGATTTCCGTTTACAAAAAAACAAGTTGTTGGAGAAATGATTATTCAAAGTACTTACTTATTTATTCTCTCATACATATGTATGTATGTATACTAAATGGACAGACATGATGTTAACATAAAATATGTAAATGTACCTATGGATAAGTTTAGGTGCTCTAGAATATAAGATATTATGTGAAAATTAGCTTATTTTTCATTTATTAACCTGTTACTAACTAAAAGCTACAATTGTTAATAGAATTTTAAACCTCGCACGGAACACCTTAACTTTATCGCTGCAAAATATAAGGAGACAACTTAATATAAAGTTTTAATATATTGAATTAATAAATACGCTAAATATACGCTTAAAATTTGCGTGTTGTATAGTGTAGCTGTCGTGTAAGGTGATTCAAATAAAAATCGCTCGGATGGAAGGGAATCGTGATGTTACGGGTGGGATGGGCGAGCGCTGGGAGTGCGTGCTCACTTACCACGATCGCGATACTCGTCGTTCTCGTCGGAGATACATTCCGGTACCTCGTCGTCTGATGACGACGAACGAGGTGGCAAAGGTGGATGCACGCCGGTATGAGGCAGAGGCAGCAGCTGCGAGGCCGGAAGGGGTGGTCCAGGGTCCTCCACACCATATGCCGCCTTTTGTCGCGGATGCACCAAATGAGGGTGAGTCCGGGCTAGTCCTTCTAACTCTCCATAACACCGTGCCTCCTGCTGACTGTATTGCCTCCGTAAGGCACTCCCCGATCTTTGAAGTGGTTGATTTTCTTTTTCGGCAGCGCTATGTGCCCTTTCTAATTTGGGTCTTTTGTCCAACGAAACATCCACTTGAGGTGGTAAACCTCTTAAGTCAGATTCCATACGCCATAGCATTGAATCTTGACCGGCACTTTTATGTATCCATTGACCAGTTTTTGATAAAAGTTCTTGTTTTTTGCGACAGAGTATGCATACCCATATAACCTGTAAATTTATATGACCTAAAATATCCAGGCAGTTATGTAGGGACTTTGACTTCTGAATATTACCGAGAGTAATTTTAAATGTATTATTATAAGAAAATGGTTATAGGTGGTGTAAATTGTAATCTAATACTTATAATATTCTTATAATACCTACCCAAAAACTAGGTTATAATTTACTAGTTCTGCTAGAAATTATCAAACAATGTTTCAAAACATGCAATTGACTTGGCGTCTTAAGGCTCAATTTAATAAAATATATATTTTTGAATTTTTTTCGGTGCAACTGCATTGAATGAAAGTGTTATACCTGATCATCTAAATTAGCTAAGGGGAGAAGATTATGTGATACTGCAAGCAAAATAGCATTGAGAGATTGAATACTAAATTTAGCATTCTATATAATTGCATTACCTTATTAGATCGTAAAGTGACCTTCCCGCCGCATCTGGCGCAGCATCTGACTCTGCAGTAGTGGCAGGAGTGGCCCACTCCGTCTGCGAACTTGGTTTTCAGACAGATGTGACAGGTGGCGGCCAGCTCTACGCCAGCAGCACGGTGCATCTCATTCCTTGTACGAATAGTTTGCTCCAGCACTGCAACTTCATCTTGTTTTCGTCTGCATTTGATTAAAATTCATTTTATTACAAAATCCGTTTTTTTTTCATTAATATGTTATTCAAGTCTTCATTTCTCTAATCCCTCAATCTCACTCTGTGCATTCTTCAATAACATTCACTGAGCTATGTACCCTCTAAAATACTAATTTCAATTATATAAATCTCTAATAATAATTATAATTTCATATAAACTAAATGCCTAAAATAAAATTAAAGTTTCTGGCGCTTTTGCATCACTCATCTAACGTGCCGCGCAACGTGCTTGGTTTTAGAGCTACGCTTCGAAATAACATATTTTTTTGTAAATATTGCGATAAGTTTTTTGATTTTTTTATTATTAACGTAACGAAAAAAATGACCTAGATAATACACATTGACGGGTTTTTTAAAACATTAATATTATCTATGACTATCTAAAATGCTTCAACGATTACGATAACCAAGTTGACAGAAAGCAGTCATGGTTATGTTGAGTCAACTTTATTATGATTTAGTTATGCCTTATTAATGTAAACTTTTTTCTTGAAACTAGCTCGCAATTTATAGAATTAGTAGTATACAGGATAAATTTTTCAAAATGGTATGTATTACCGAAAAAATAAACATTATTGGTGAAACAATAATCCTTTACGGATAACCGAAGGACATCGCCAAGTGTGTTTTTCATTTAATTGTTGGTGCGGTATTTTTAAGGAGTGAATATTTTATTTCAAAATTAATGATAGAACGTTGACCACTTTTAAATATGTAGAAATTTTAAATTAACTGTTTGAAGAGCTGGATAATTTGCCTTTGGCCCAGGTCAACCAATTTTTCTTTCAATTTCTTTCAGTTTAATAGGTAGGTAACAAAGAAAAATAAAAAAATATTTTGTTAAAAATGAGCTCTTACCTTAAGTTTGCCGTATGTCACTTCCCAGAATGCGTGCCTTATTAGCGACACTATCGAATGGTGTAATAATATAGTGTGTTTTTTTTCAAAATCAACGGGTTCGATTCCTGACTAGGAATATTGATTTTTTTCAAAAATCCAACGATGGAGTTTAAGGTTTCATTAAAATCGGGCCCGAGTTTCATAGTTTCGGATTTGGCAATGCACGCCCATTTCAAAAATTCACCTGTATACATATTACATAGGTTCTATCTATACATATAATAAAATTCTAACTGAGTCGAATCTGTACCTTAAATATTTTTTGGAAAATCTTATTGAAATAGACTTTATTATCGATATAGAGACCGAATCTATAGTTTTTAGAATTTTTGTCTGTCTGTCCGTCTGTCTGTCTGTCTGTCTGTTAAGGAGATAATATAAGGGATGAAAATTTGTATGAAACCTACCTTTTTAAAGTTTTTTTGTTGTAGGTTGAACCCAGGAGAACCGACCGAAAGTTGACTCAGAAAAAGATACTGGTAAGTGTCTGGTGGACCTGTGCTGATATCATCTACTACAACTTCCGAAGATCTGACCAGACGATTACAGCAGACCTATATTGTCAACAATTGCAAATCATGATGGATAATCTAGCCGTTAAACAACCGAGACTGGTGAATTGCTCTAGTCCACTGCTGCTAAAAGAAAACGCTAGACCACACACTGCACAATAGACGATCGCTAAAGAGAGGAGCTATGATTGGAATTTCTCCGAGACCCACCATATTCCCCGCACCTTGCTCCAACAGATTACCACTTTTTTCGGAATTTTGACAATTTCTTGCAAGGAAAAATATTTAATTCCAATGAGGGAGTCAAAACCGCCTTTAGAGATTTTATTGATTCTCGCTCCCACATTTTTTTCAGCAAAGGAATCAATTAACTACATATAAAATGGCGAACGTGCATTGATAACTGGTACATACTATGATTGATTAAATAATAAATATACAATTTCATATGTAAGAACCTTATATATGAGTACAAATCGGGCAAGTGATAGTTAAGGTAAATTTCTAAGCATTTTTTTGTCATTTTATATAACTATTATATAACTATATTATATATAACTATTATATTATATAAAGTCGGAAACATTGTAATATTTAAATAAAAATCAGTCAAGTGCGAGTCGAATTCGCACACAAAGCGTTTCGTACCATCGTACGTGTACTTTTTATTAATATGGTTCTGGCGTGAAAGATTAACAAACATCCATACATACTCACAAACTTTCACATTTATAATATAAAGTACCTGGGCGACCGAGCTCAGCTCGTTTTTGGTTAAAAGTACATTTGTTTTTTTTTTAATTTGGCTTAAAGACAAAGAAAATTAAAAACTTGAATAAATACAAAAAGCAGGGAAAAGCATAGAGATCGCAGGTATAAATAAATAAATTAAGATATAAATATACAAGAATTACTCGTTTAAATATATTATATTAGATACGGATACTTTTTTTCGTTTCATTTTTCGTTTTCTGAATTTGTCATAATTTGAGTGGAAAAAAGGGCGGGAACAGCGTTGGAGTTTTTTTAATGACCTTTAATGCTTTAGACATTCTTCTCGTAATGTCGTTTGAAGGGTTACTGTATAAAATAATAAAAACTGTAAAAACTCGAAATAATCCGAAAAGATTGTTTTATTTAAAATGTCAAATATTAGCGTAAATCTAAGAAAGAATTAAAAACTGTGTTTTTACACCGAATTTACTTCTGAAATAGTCGCATTATACATTTTAATTTTATGTTACTAAAATTAACCAAAAGATATTCTGTTTTTAACGTTTGATTTTATAAAAAGATTTTATTTGAAACAATCGACAAGTACAGTGCAGAATTAATGATATTTAAATCAGGTAGGCGTTTTTCAGTAGAAAACGTAATTCAAACTGTTAAGGTTTCCAACTGAGTTATGCATTACCTTTATTTTATGGTATAGAAGGTTAATGATAATGTTTTATTGTATGTTAAAACCGTATTTTTAATAATCTCGTAAGTCTCTAAACTTAATTATTGAAGAGTTCAATTTAATAAAATGGAAAAATAATGAAACAAAGACATTTAGAATATTTTTAAGAGTGATCATATTTTTTAACGAAAAAATAAGTTATCTCAGCCTATAACATACTTTTATAAAAGAATTTGGACTACATTGAGTCCGTGCAATAAAAAAGAAAGTCAAGCCGACGAAAGTTGGCGGTTGAGGCATTAGACAGAGACCACATTAATGTTAAGTCCTTAAAGGCGATGGTTCCTAATGATTTATACAAAAAATATTTGATTACACCAATTATCTACCGAGAATTATGTGAAAAAAGAAACAGCTGGACATTAAATTTTTAATTGCTATATTTTTAAGGTTCCATACTCAAACCAATAAAAAAGTATTGGTCTGAGGTTCCATACGCTACCGAAATAACTGGACGATGGGACCGTATTTCTAGACTTACTCTGTGTGAATTTATCTTTAAAGAACTTATTTAAATGGTATTTTTGAACCGTAATATAGAGGTCAATTATGTTAGATATTTTAACAAAATAATAAAAAGCAAAAAGAATAAAATATGAAGTTCTTATTATCTTTGTCATATAAATGGTAATAGATTATTATTATACACACAGATTTATTTTGTTTCATTCATAAAAACTTACATATATTTATATGTTATGTGTATTTCGTTTTAGAATTGTAGAGCGGTTTAAAACCCTTGATGTGAGAGTTTGATTTTTGACTTTTTGCGATTGGACTTTGCTAGGTAGCTATAATATAGATGTACATTGAAATTATATAATATAGGTGTACTCTAAATTATTAAAACTAAAAAATAAATTGTTCGTTAAGTGCATTTTAATAGTTTTCCACAAACAATAAATAAGTTTTATAGATACCTACAGCATGTTTTCAGGATTAATTCATTGTTTTCATGAAGTAAGTACTAAATAAGTTATATCAAGATACTTTGTTATTGCTCAATAAAACTGAGGAGCATGGCTGAGGAGTTAAACTATCTATATTATAGACTAAATCATAGCATAACTTGTATGTGTTACCGGCCAAACCCAATTTTAGGCCAAACTAGTTTTACCACCAGGCCACGCGGACGCGGCTTCTGGAGGATTGGCTGGTATCGGGTAAGTAAGTCGGGAGTAGTAAGTCGGGAGTAAACCGTAGCGTAGCTCCCACCTTTGCCATCTCATTAGGTCTTTTTTTCATAAGTGCTATGTTATTTTAAATTTGGTGACAGTTTCGACTCGAAAATTATAGGTGTCGGACAGTATCAGAAGAATTGGAAGTGTCAAAATGACAGCAAATGTCATAATAATGTATAGAAATATTGTAACTTTGTCTTCATAACTTTTGACTCCTTCACTTCCTCAAAATAACTACCTTATCCAAAAATACCACACAGTCCTCCATAGGCCGCGTCCATTGTACTAAGCTTTTGCCTATTATTCAAGTAAATTATTGCTTAAAATTAAATGGCATTAAATTGTATGAGCAATATTTATTCAGACTTAGATAACACAGATTCAGATCAGAAATGAGACAACACTTGTATAAAACTACTAGCGACTCACCCTCGCTCCGCTTCGGTTCGTCCCTACTTACGTTTAAACGTTTAGTATAGATTTATCAGATATGAGATATTTTTCTGCAGTAATTATATTGCTATCATTATACCAAATGTCATCAAAATACCTCCAGTGGGTTTTCCGTGATGCAGTCACAGACAGACAGACAGACAAAAATTCAAAAAATTATAGATTCGGTCTCTGTATCGATAATAATGTCTATTTCAATAAGATTTTCCAAAAAATATCGAATGTACAGATTCAGCTTAGGTTACAATTTTATTATATGTATAAATAAAATAAAATCAATACTTGTTAGCTTGTACTCTTTTATTACCTAAGCCATGAATTGTTAAAGATAATAGAATTCTTTCAAAAATATTTACGAAAATTCAAATGAAATAATTAAATTTTTAGAGTCGAACTAAAATTAAAAATAAAGTGTTTGTGTACTTAGGATTCTAACATGTTTATTTTGTTACTTGCAACGATTCAATCAGTTGGGCCTAGGCCAATCTAGATTGTCCTGGGCTAAACTATTATATCCCGACACACTTAGGATGAACCGGTTTGGCCTAGGACAAACTAGTTTGCCCTGAAATCAGGTTTGGCCGGTAACATATTGTTTATTATGAAATTATATAACTGTCCTATAAAGGGTACAAAATATTAAAATAAAAAAAAAATCTTGTGCATAACTTTTATATAAAAGCTAACTTTAATTTGTTTCAGGTATCAGTGAGTAGGTAACCTATGTCTAAATTTTAGGTAGCATATTGATACATAGAAACAAAGAGAGACATTACATATAAGAAGTATTATGATACCATGCACGTATGTTAATAAATAAACGAAATTATATAAAAAAGAACACATTGAGCCCAGTTTGGCGATGCAGGTCTAAAAGTAGGTCACTAAAATATCTTACTGCATCCACGCTCCCGCAAGCGAAGCGCCTACTTAACGTCAATAACTAAGTACCTTGTGCAAATGTTAGCCAAAGTGGAATGGATTATGAAGGTCGATATTTTTTTTTTGGTCTGTAAAATGATATTGACATAAAATAGGATAAACTAAGATGATATAGAGTAGTATTAAATGTATGACGTATGCATAATTAGATTATTCTATTATATCAATAGTTGCAACCTTGTACTCCTTTATACCTTTTATTAACTTTTGTGTTAAATATTTATAGACTGTTTTTGATTACATTTTAAACACTTCTTTATTAGTACCTATTTTAGGTTTTTTATTCGCAATAGTTATTGATAGATTATCTTTTTTATCATCACAGTATATCATGGCATAAATCAATACAAAAGAATAAAGAATAATCTTGCTCATAGTGCATACGTAATCACGATTATAAGTTCGCGCAGATGTGACACTAAGTACACATCGATATCCCGATTTGCACCAACCGATATAAATTTAGTTATACATTTAATTTAGTCGTATTCCTTTATTTGAGATCATCAAGAAGTTTAACAATATTATTCAGTATACTACATATTTCTAAAGCACATTCACTGTTTTATCACATATGGTGCATTAAAAAGGAAGATATGGTACGTGGGAGCGGGGAGGGTGGGAGTACGGGGCACACCTCATAATCTCGTGCTCTCGCTGCTCCTCTTGTCGCTGGCGCATTATGACACCCTCAATGATGGCGCGCTCCTCGGGCGTGAGGTGCGACAGGTCCGGCATGTCGTCCATGGCGGGCGGCGCGCGAGCGGTGCGCGGGCCCGCCGCGTGCTGCGGTGCTGTGCCCGCGGCGCGACTCTCGCTCCGGAGGTTTATTTAATAATGCCGGGTGGGCCAATAGCGCGCGATACCACACTGACGTCAGCGCGACTATTGATCGCCACCTCTAGGCCGACCGTAGCGCGCCTCGCGCCGACGTCGACTTACGCCCTTTCATATCGCGATGCGTGCGCATCTTCTCCTGGCAAACCCTTGGGTTCTATTTATACTTCTTCTAGCCCTAAATGAAGCTAATTTTCTAAGCAGCTTCAAAACATGATATTGTGTCGCGATAAGTTTGTTTCATTATGAACATAATTTTATTTTTCATTTATCACCAATACAAGGATAGCTTAATCGCAATCTAGTGGTGGGGGTACACATTCACCCGGTACGTGGTTTACGCGATCATTATGAAATAAAGTCTGGACACCATCTCTCCAGGGATATTTTTTGTACCGTAAGCGCATGTACTCGTAATCGCGACATTCTCCTTTACACGGTTGAGCATGTCCGCAAACACTAAAAAGTTGAAACAGAATTAAAGGAAAACATACGAAGAGTGCAAAGTATTTGTATTTCTTCCAAGTGTTCTTGCCATGATGAAAGCGAGGGACGCATGGATTTGGGGGTACATTTGTAACACAACAATACGCCGGAGGCTTGATCTCATTTCCTGCGCCTGGTGGGCATCCGCATGGACAAGATAACTTTCGAGAGAAATAATATTTTTTGAATCTGATCAAATTTTTACTACATAAATAAGACATTTTATTTTTTATTTTTTTGGATAAAATGTGGTAAATTTTACATAATACTAAATTTTTTGATGAAATGGATTACAAATTGATTTAGGCTATATGTAACTGTAATTGTAATTTGATTTTTTTTAGAAAATTTATCTTTACATTCTTGACACATCTAAATCTTCTTTTCGTTTACCTACTTAAGCAAAATTTCAGCCAGTACATAAACTTAAGTATAATACATATTTATAACTATTTATATTTTTATCTAATTAAATATTTATCATACATAATATATGCAATTTCTAAATAATACCTATATAATTCAATTTTTTTTTTGTTATTTTATATTGAAATTTTACTATATACCTAATCTCGAAGTGCCTACGGCAAATCATTTCGGATTTTTGAGAAGAACGCAAGATTTGTAAAATCCTCACGTTCATTTAGTACTGATGGGCTTTTATTAGCATTCATAAGATAAATGTTAGGTTTTAAGTCAAAGATACGGTAAATGTTGATACTTCAGGCCTATGCACAAGATGACTGTTTAATGCGCCGTTAACGCGCGTTTCACGAATGCGCCGACGCGTACTCTGCACTGATAAACTAAAAAGACATACATATATAAGCCTTAAAGGGAGATAATTGTGAAGCAGTCAGGGAAAATAAAAATAGTTTTTTTTTTCGCAAATCACTTTATATTAAATTATTTTATATCACTTTATATAAATCACAGATTTTACAATTATAACTACTAATTTTTTAATCATTAACAACACTTTAACACTGCAGCAGAATAATAAATTCAATCCCGAACAAGACATTTTATATATCCCACGCCATCCCCATCCACTCTCCTCTACTCGCCTCACATTTCGCACCGCTACACTAACGCCTTTTTTTTTTTTTTTTTTTTTTATCGTCAGGAAAACCCCTGCTACGGGTACCCGCTCGCCAATGGGGAAGCGAGTCGGGTTATGTGGGACTCCTGCCGCGATGTGCGGCAGCCTACCCACTAAAAACCTGACCAAACTCCTACTCGTCGCTATAAGGCCGGGGTCGCGGTTACCAAAAAGACTCTTCCGCGACCCCGACGGCGAGCGGCCTGCTAAGGCCCGTCTCCGTGTCAGGGGCTGAGATGTTTGACCACCCCTGACGGCCTCCTCCAGCCAGAACAGTGGACGGCTGGCCTCCCCTAGCCGACCGCCCTCTGGCACCTTCACCGCCCACCGAAGTGGGCAACACTACCTCGGCTGCAGAGGACAGGGAAACGGCATCGAAACACCAGCCCTCTCCCCTGCAGCCCCACCGCGTCCGCCATCATACGGTGGCGGCTCCGTCCAGACCGCGGAAGGCGGGGAGGCCAGCACCGAGGCACCAGCGCTACCCTCCCACCGCGGCCCACCCCTCTACCGGTTGCGGTACCAGTACCGCATCCGGCCCCATCCCCCGTCCGATCACGGGATCGTCAAAGCGGTCCCGCCACCGGTGGCCGCATCGTCGTGGCTTCGCAAACGGAAGCCTCGTCGAGCGGCCCCAATCCGCCCACCGAAGTGGGCCCCCTTCACTCGGCTGCAGAGGACAGGGCGAGCGGCAACGAAACACCGACACTCCTCTTCCCCTGCAGCCCCACCGCGTCTGCCATCGAAGACGGTGGCAGCCCCGTCAAGGCCGCGGGGGGCAGGGAGAACGGCGCACCGAAATACCGGCACTCCTCTCCCACCGCGGCCTTCCCCTCTACCGGTTACGAGCCTGCCCTCTCATACAGTCCCGCAACCGGTCCCCGCCCTCCGGTCGCAAGACCGCCGAAGCGGCCCCGCTCCCGGTGGCCACAACTCCGCTCAACGGAGAGCGGCCCCGTCTGGGTAGTGCCCTTTACCGCGGTTGACGGCCCGCGGTTAGGGCACCACCTTGCTGTTGGTCCGCGCCGGATTTCTCCGGTACCACCCGCTGCAGACTAAGCGGGTGGCGTTCCCCTATCCGCCATCTGGGGACGCGCCCGGTAGGAGTCAGCTCTCCCCCGGGACACTAGCGCCTCCTCTCCAACATCCGTTCCTCACTTCACTTTACTCGTTACAAATATATCTCCTTTTAAGTCTATTTCGAGTTTTCATCCGTTTTTTTTTCGCAATAATCCACGCAGCGCAAGCATAAGCATCGTGGTCCAGCGGCTAATGCGTAAGATTAACAATCACAGATGCCCAGGTTCGAATCCCGGTCGGATAAAAAGTTTTTACTTTTGTTTTTGTCAAAAAAATACGATATAACAAAAAAAGAATTCTAACGAAGCTCAGTCGCCCAGGTACTAATCATAAATTGAATAAAAAATGAATAACACATAATAATAAATCCACAGAGGAGGTTGAGACGAGCCGTTTTTCTACCACTGACTATGATCTCCTGGATGAAATAGCCCCTGTCTTACTTCCTTCAAGCTGTCAAGACAGGAGTGCAATAACTATTTAGATGCTTAAAAATGTAGAAGTGTTTAATATCATTAATAGCTGGGAAAAACACGAGTTTTCTAGCAATAGTAAAACTGATGCACACATTTCGATGCTCTTAAGTTATCAGTCCGATATAGACGAAAGGCTATCTAGTGGCGGAGATCGAGTCGTCTTATTGTATAATCCAGATTCCATTCTATAGTTTCAATAATGACAATTCCACCCTTCAAATATTTTAAAATAAAACAGAATACACCAGGGTGTATAATTATCTATCTACTATCTAATTCGATTTTCTTTGTGTCTGATATTCATTAACAAATGGAACAGATTCAGAGTTAAAACCCCCGAGTTGGTCACCCCGCGCGTGACCAGACATGTACCTATGTTCGGGTTTATATGGCGCGTATTTTCAAGAGGTTTCTTTTTTTCATCCAAAACCATCCACAGATCTTCACGAGTCACCTTATCGTACACTTTTTCATGCTCAAAAAAATATCATATGACTACATCCGGTACATAGCGCATAGTTGGAGTATTACGGCCATTATTTCGTGCTAGTAAAAATCGGAACTAGCTTAGAGGTTTTCATATTAGTTTCATATACGTATTATTATTAGACATCGGATTATATGCACTATTAAAATGCCAAAATATGCATGCAAATATGCACTAAAAAAAAAGTGTCGCCTGTGCTGGTGATAATATTTTTTTTGTTATTTTTAATTTTTTTTTATGTTGGGAAATGCATTCACCCATTCCACATGTATATAAACAGGTTATGTGGGACTTACCGACTAGAAAAACCAGTACTACCTACTAAAATCCAATAAATCCTCCCCCGTCTTAATCGCATCGCAGAAGTCAACTCAAAAGAGTGTTAATCTATTAAATCATTTTTGTTTTTCAATTTTTCCAAGGACTTGCACAGAGGAAGGACTTTAATTCCTAGTCTGTTCACAGTATAATAAAATATGCCTCACACATTTAACTACTGAAATAAGCACTATATATGAAAAAGTACTAAAATATGCAATAACGCAAAAAAAAAATAGCGGTTTATGCATTTGCATATGCAAACATGCAAATGTATATTATCCGATGTCTAATTGTTATATATTTTCAAATTATTTTTTCCAGCTTTAACAATAACCGACTTAAAAAAATAAGGAGCTCATGACAATATGTTCGGGAAAAAATATACCATTTATTATTTAATTATTTTTAATGTATAGTGGCTACTCCGAAATATCTGAGATGATTAGGCGTGATTTTTATGAATACATAAATCACAATAGTGAATGTCAGGACTGGCGAGATTGGCTTATATGTATTATTGCCATAAGTCGACTTATTAAGTCAACTCAACAGATGCGTGTTTTTCAACCGACTTCCAAAAAGGAGGAGGTTCTCAATTTGACCGTATATATACATATATATATATATATATATATATATATATATATATATATATATATATATATATATATATATATGTGTATATATATATATACATATATATATATATACATATATATATATATATATATATGTATATATATATATATATATATATATATATATATATGTATATATATATATATACATAAATACACTGTATATACAGGGTGTCCCAAAAGTCAACGTTAAGCCGGTGTCGGGTGATGGGTCAAGACGTGACAGTATTCAGAAAAATAATAAAAAAAATCTTAGTCATGTACTTAAAAAATTATGGGTATTTGAAAAAAAAACGAGAAATTTACCACTTTGTGGAAGTCTTCCAAGAACTGTGACCATGATTTATTATTTTTCATCAATTTAATTTTTGTAATGTAACCTTGAATAATCCTTCTGTTAATCAGAGTCTAAAAAAAAAGATAAAATTGCCTTAGTGCTAAAGAAAATTATCACTTTTTCCCCCAATCATGAACTCAAAATATCACATCACTTGAGTTTAACTGCTTGTACTAAAATAAAAATGTACTATGGGTATTATGGCAAGTAGCTTTAAAAGTTAGCGCATTTAGTCAAGATTCCAAAATGGTATAATACTTACTAGATATTTTCCTAGTAAACTGAAAAAAAAAATTTTGTACTTAGTAACTCAGATTTCCGGTAAAGTTTCATATTTTGATACGAGAAGACCGATCACAATATCGCTTTAAAGTGAACCTGTGGACCGGAATTTTAAATGGTAAGATTATCGGACCATTCGAGCTGCCAGAGAATTTAAACGGCGAGATTTATTTGAATTTTCTACAAAATGTTTTGCCAAATTTATTGGAAGATGTAACACTAAGTATTTACGGACGGTTATGGTTTCAACAAGATGGCTGCCCAGCGCATTACGCTCGCCTAGTAAGAGAATTCCTTAATAGGGAATACCCGGGAAGGTGGATAGGACGCTCTGGTGCAATTTCGTGGCCAGCTCGTTCACCTGACCTAAATCCACTAGATTTTTTTTACTGGGGAGCACTTAAAGAAAAGGTGTACTCCAAGCCCATAAAAACCTTAGCCCAACTGCGTGCAAATATTACGGAATCCGTGGAAGACATTAACTCACGTGGATACGCACGTCTAATAAAGCGTTCATTTTTAAAACGAATTAGAGCGTGTATTGAAACTGATGAGAGACATTTTGAGCACTTATTGTAACATAGTAAAAAGCCTTTTGATTTCAATCCTTGTATTTTATTTCACTAAAACCATAAAATAAATGAGACACTGGGCCCGTGTGACCCTTGCACTTAGCTTGGTGCTGGTCAATTTATTAGAAGTTGTACCTTAATCCTTACTTATACCTTAAAATTAAGGTCTTAAGAATCCTAGCGCCCATTAGAAACATCTTATCAAAATATGAAACTTAACCGGAAATCTGAGTTACTAAGGACAAAATTTTTTTTTTCAGTTTATTAGGAAAATATCTAGTAAGTATTATACCATTTTGGAATCTTGACTAAATGCGCTAACTTTTAAAGCTACTTGCCATAATACCCATAGTACATTTTTATTTTAGTACAAGCAGTTAAACTCAAGTGATGTGATATTTTGAGTTCATGATTGGGGGAAAAAGTGATAATTTTCTTTAGCACTAAGGCAATTTTATCTTTTTTTTAGACTCTGATTAACAGAAGGATTATTCAAGGTTACATTACAAAAATTAAATTGATGAAAAATAATAAATCATGGTCACAGTTCTTGGAAGACTTCCACAAAGTGGTAAATTTCTCGTTTTTTTTTTCAAATACCCATAATTTTTTAAGTACATGACTAAAATTTTTTTTATTATTTTTCTGAATACTGTCACGTCTTGACCCATCACCCGACACCGGCTTAACGTTGACGTTTGGGACTGTATATAAATATTTCCTCGTGATATCGAGATCGATATTGATATTTTAATAAATATCGATACATCGATGTATTGATATTAAATTTCACTGCCAACATCCCTACTCTACCTACAGGCAGCGTTAAAATTCCTAGTACAAAAAATCTAACGTCTGCGCTAGTCTTACGGAATTCCGAATCAGGAAACCTATTCAGGAAACCGTACTTGTACGGCCGGCCTAAAAATTTTGAAGTTGAGCAATATCTTATATATTTAAACGAGCAATTCTTGTATATTTATTTATTTATTTATTTATTTATTTATTTATACCGACGATCTCGGAAACGGCTCTAACGATTTTGCTGAAATTTGGTATATGGGGGCTTTCGGGGGCGAAAAATTGATCTAGATTAGTCACATGTCTGGGAAAACGCGTGTTTTCGAGTTTTCATGCGTTTTTCTTATGCATTATTCTACGCAAAATTTAATCGCGACATCTATACAACTCTGTCAGTAACACATAGTCACTTAATGTAAAATTATTTTTAAGCCAAATTAAAAAGAAAATTATTCTTATCGCGACATCTATACAACTGTCTCAGTACCACTTAGTCACTTAATGTAAAATTATTTTTAAGCCAAATTAAAAAGAAAATTGTTCTTATCGCGACATCTATACAACTTTCTCAGTAACACTTAGTCACATACAATCTTTCAAGAACTCCGAGCGAAGCTCGGTCGCCCAGGTACTACTGCATAATGCGTTTTAGAGCTGTACACAAACTACATAGAAATGTTACTTGCTGTAATTGGAAAACGCCCTTGAATAGCTTGCATAAAGAGGTTTAATGAGAAAGTTAACATGAAATATCATGCCACTATGTATGTATTTATCTTTCGTTTCGAATTTCGAGATTACATCTCTTTTACTGGGTTAACAAAGAACTAAGGTCGGCCACACATGTACAGTTTCCTGATTCGGATTCCTGATTGGTAATTCAGATTCGGCGACCCGAATGCAAGCCTTACATGCAAAATGTTCAACTAGGCGCACACGTTCGTACATTTTCCGTTTGGAAAAAACCTGACGTTCGTTTCGGAAACAAACCGTGCGTCCAGGTCATTCAGAACGGAAAAAGTCGAATGGCGTCATCCCGAATGCAGCGCTTGCATACATTTTTGCTGATCCGCCGCACACGCGCGGAAATTTTCGTTCAGAATAGGGATTCGGCATTGAAAAAAATATCAATGTATCGATGTATTGATATTTATTAAAATATCAATATCGATCTCGATATCCCAAGGTAAAAATATCGATATATCGGCCAAATTTTCAGAGATTTTTGGTTTTAAAATAATAATGTATTTAGTTCAGTCTGGCTCAATAAAAGATTTTTTATATAAAATACACATTATTTTATTGTATGAGAATCTTAATAAAAACGAAGGTATTTTACCCCCTTCCAATAAACTAGTTTTTACGGCATTTGAAAGTGAGTTACGCATGATGGCCGCCGCATATACATACACATATACACAAATTCAAAATATTTTATTCAGCATTAAATTATTGCAATTTTTTACTGAATGTCATCAATCTACTACCAATTCGGAATGAATAAATATAAATAACTCAGCGGGACTAAAGTTATCTTTTTTATAAAGTTACATCATAATATACAATATTTCTGTCAAGTTGAAGTAGCCTGGAGGCTACATCACTTCATTCCCAAGGCGTGGCATCTTCTATAAAATCATTTATTGTATAAAATTCTTTAGCACACAAACGTTCTTTAAAAAAATTTTAAATTCGGCGATAGAAGGTTTTTGAACATCTAGAAAAATTTGACTTATATATTCATATTTTTTCCTCGTGATACTTGATATTGATATTTTAATAGATATCGGTACATCGATATATCAATATTTTATTTCACTGCCAACATCCCTACTCTACCTAGTACCTGCTGCCAGTGTTAAAATTCCTAATACAAAAAACCTAACGTCTGCGCTAGTCTTGCAGAATTCCGGATCAGGAAACCTATCCAGGAAACCGAATCAGGAAACCCAACATGTGCGGCCGGCCTAAGAAAGCAAGTTTTGAAAATAATTATTTTTTGAATAATGAAATGAAAAAACGAAGAACCTCTTTAAAAAGAGAAGAACTTCCTTAGTAGAGTGAGATGGCGTTTTCAAGGCCAAATATTTTATTTTTACTTAATAATGACTGGTGGTTTAGATCAACCCCGACCGAGCTCCATACAAGCGCATATTCATAAAACGAAGGCGAATAAGACGAAGCGGGGGCCGGGGGGGGTCAAGATAGTCAAAGAAAGATTTTTCCCGACTTAACCATTTTAAATTAAAAATAGCTACATGGGATATGTTTATTAATATTTTATTATATTATAAAATATACATAAGTTAAATGCGTTTAAAATATTTTTTTTATAAAACATATGTCCTATTTATTGATGTATATAATCGTATTCTAAATGATTTTAACTATTATAGAATAATTTTATATTTTAAATATATTTCATAACAAACATAAAATATCTATTAGCATAAGATCTTATGTCATAAAAATTGATTTATATTTTAGAGCTGTCATAATATTTCCCTTAATTTAGGGACAGTTAAGGTATAAATGGCAAGTCAAAATATGCTGTCACTTTCACGCCTATTGTATTTCTTTTGAGTCGCCACGCATCTCTTTCTAAGGGTATGACGTCATATACAAATCTGGGAGAATTTAGTTCGTAGTGATGTGAAATCGGTATTAATTACGATTAAGTAGGGATGTATTTTATCGTAAAATTATCGGTATTTAACAATTGTTATCGGTTTTATAGGAAGGTTTTCATTTTTGATATTAATTATAATTCGAAATAAAATACAAAGATAAGTTTCAAAAAAAATTTATTTTACTATTTTAATACTACCACTAATTCGAAAAAAAAATTCCTCAGATCCGAGAAGAACAAGATACCTTTTTTTTAACATTTATAATACATTGTTTTTTATTACAATGAAAGTACATTTTTAAAGAATTTTATCAATTGAATACAAATTAGTACAACCATTTGGTATAGACAAAAAACTACCTCAAAAAATTCTGATTGCAAAACAAATTTCTCATTTCTTAACAACTGTTAATGAAAATATTTTATAATATTACAATGCAATAAAATTCGAAGTAACATAAAACAATAGTTTTTTTTAATAACATTATCATTATTAAGCGAGTAGTAGGTATGTTATTTATGTATTTGGTTTTAATTGTAGGTATGTAGGTATATATTAAAAGCTAGCTTTTGCGTTTGTTTGAAGTTTGTTAGCTCTAGAACCACCTTCATCTTTAGATTATAAAAAGCAAAAGATTTGAGATTAGTGCATTCAAACAAACAAACATTTTAGTCTTATACAAATTAAAAGAAAACAAATTGAGTAAAAAATGAATAATAAAAATTAATTTTAAGCATTACGTAAGCTGGTACTTTCATAGCCACAGCAATATAAACTATCAAATAAATCATTAATGAATATAATCATCACAATTGTGAATAAGCTATTCTCAATATTTACATTTAATGTATTACAATAATTGTATTCTTTCTGAAAATTAAAAGCCTTCATCAGGCGACATAAAGATGCTGTAACACTTCGACTAAATACCTGCACAGCATACTTCACCTGTAAATATATTATTACAATAAATTAATGTATTATAACAAATGCAACAGTCAATAAAACTATAACTATAGTATAATTATAATTAGTAACTACTATAGATGAATAGTAATATAGTAATAGTTTATTATTATTAATGTCTAGGTTATAAGCCAATTAAGCTTTTAAACAACTTTTAACATTACAAATAAATAGGCTATAGAGCTGAGGATTTTTTTTAATGGACTGAGCATTTAACATGGATGAGTGCATACAATCAATAAACAAACTCTTGAACTTTATATATTAGTATAGAATAGTATAATATTATATAAGGGCATATCAATAGCTTCAAGAATTTTCTTTCTTAATTAAAAACAAATTTAAATTAAAGTTAAGAGAACATATTAGATCTAAAGTAATATATACCTTAATTTATTAGACTACAGTATAATTACCTTCAATTTCTTCATCTTATCAAAAGAGTTTGGATAATTATGCTTGTCAGTATATTTTGTTAGCCTTGCAGTACCTTTAATGTCATCTACTTTACACAACATATGAACATAATCCCATTGAGCACGCTGACTATCATATTCTTTTTCTGAAAATGATTACTGAATCATTTCATTAAATGAGGTACATCATACAATATATGGTAGATTTTGTTCCTATTAACTTCATTATGGATAACACTTAATGCATCATTGTCACTACGAAGTATATTTATTGCAGCTACATTGGCAGAACCCTGGTCAGATATAGTTACTCTAGGAATAAACACTGTTTTGAAAATAGCTTTAAGAATCTCTTTATGTATACGTTTTAAAATTGATGTGAATCTTTATAAGGCATTCTATGGCATGAAAAACCTTCTTTTCCTCCCTGGCAATTACAATGCATGTTTACGCAACACTTATAGAAAAAACAAACTAACGAAGAGAAACACTAATGAAGAAATTACAAAGTTTGTATCCAAGCGCAAATGAGCACTAATATATACTTATCTACAAATTGATTAAATGTAAATTAATATAAGAACGGCAAGCCCGGGGATAAGTATAATAATAACAATTAACAACGGTTAAAACTTAAAAATTTCAAACATGGATGACAAATAAAAATGTTGAACTGACGTCACAGTAGTGACGTATGTATGTTACGGCGATAGAAATATATTGTTGTCCCACTCGTTGTCGCCAAATATAGAGATAGCATGTTAATAATCAAACAAATGAAAGGGATAGATAGATCCACCAAAGGCTTGTATGGAGCTAATTCATCTATTTTATTTGTCATCCATGGTTTAGATAATATCTTACCATAGAATATAGAATATAGATTATTTTGACAGTTGACCTATGTTTACATGCAGGCGACATCGGTAAATATATTTTTTTATAAAATAAAATTATCTCGCCAGAGTAGTAGTGTTCAGTGATAATTATTACCATTCAATTTGACATAATAATTTGTGATAAAATTAATTTGAAAATAAAGTAAATAATAGGTATTTATATAATCTAATTTTATCTCCTTTTATCGAATGAATCAAAAATTAAAATAATAATATGTAATTGCTGAATATATTTCGACATTAAAATGGAAAAGGATATCGCTAATGTTTATCTTCTCACGTCAATAGGCTAGTATAATCACAATAATTTAAAATTGATAATAGTTTTGCAATACCAAAGCATATATTTACACGATCGCTAAGATAAGGTAAAAATAACCTGATTGGTCAGCAGCCTTATCATGTTAGCTAAAAAACTAATAATCTGGTATTGAGTTGAAACGTTTGTTTATACCAAATCGATGTGGATTCGATTGATATATTGTATATGTAAATATGTTTTATATTATAAATAGTGTTAATGGGGTGGCTACAAATTGTGATTCATACAAATTAATTGCGCTGTGCGCATTCTAAAAAATGTTTGGTAATGGTTGTGGGTCGTCGGCGCGTCGAGCCAATGAATCGTTTATGACATCATCGTTGTTAACTTTGTGTGGTATGAAGAGTTCGAGTATTCGGCTATTAGTTCGCCGGCTGGATCGACAATCGCTTGTTGTAACGTCGGATTTGCTACCCACGTAATTAATTCTAATTATTATATTTGTCTTCCAGCTGTAATAGTGCTAGTACAACCGGTATATTCGCCAAACATGGATGCTAAGGCGCTTTCTTCTGCCGTTGCTGAATTTTCAGCAAAGTTTTGTAATGTGAGTAAATTAGTTTATTTTTCTAATAATTTTTTGAAACTAAAAAACTATGTTTTGATAGATAATTTAGAGTACAACATTTCGATTTTTTTTCCTAGGAACTAAACAAAAGCACTAGCGTGGTGTCTTCACCACTGTCAGCTGAATTTGTGTTAGCTCTTTTAGCTTTGGGAAGTACTGATCCTGCTCATTCGGAATTGCTGAAATCTCTTGGTATTCCTGGAGATGATGATGTAAGTATCATTTTTCTTTTATAATATAATGTGTTTTGTATTTTATATTGTATATATATAATATCTTTATAGATTCGGTCATCATTTTCTGCTGTCTCATCAAACTTGAAATCTATTAAGGGTGTGACATTAAATGTTGCAAATAAGGTATATATAAAGGAGGGTGGTTATGACTTGAATGAGGATTTGAAAATAGATGCTGTTAAAATATTTGATGCTGCATTGGAGAAAGTTGACTTTGGTAACAGTGTGAAGGCAGCTAAACTGATTAATGATTGGGTAAATATTATATATAAAATTATGCTTACAATTCCATATAATAAAATAAAAATATTTACATATTATTTCTTATAATAATACAATTTGCTATATAAATTAATAGGTTGAAGGCAAGACCAATGGAAAAATTAAGGATCTTATCTCAGACAACAGCCTTAGTGACGATACACGTCTGGTGCTTCTCAATGCAATCTATTTCAAGGTAGTATTTTTACTGAGTTCTTTTCATAATCAATAATAGTATTTTCAACTTATATGAATTCATGTGTATGTGTCGTACATATAAAATAAATTATAAAATTAGCGTATAATGCATTAAAGATTTAATTATGTTGGTTATGTTACTAATGACCACTAATTTTTTTTTTAAATTCTTCAACAGTTTTAGACCACATTTATGTTTGGCTAACATTTTCCTTATTATGAGTAATTAATATTGTATATGTATTTAACAGTAGGCAATTTTCAAACATTCTGTGAAAAAGGTGGAACATTATCTAATATATTTAAACGAGCAATTCTTGTATATTAATATCTTTATTTATTTATATCAGTGATCTCGAAAACGGTTCTAATGATTTCGCTGAAATTTCGCATGTGGGCCTTTCGGGGGCGAAAAATCGATCTAGATTAGTCTTATGTTTGGATAAACGCGTGTTTTCAAATTTTCATGCGGTTTTCTTTTGCATTATTGTACGCAGAATATGGTCGATAATTTCTTATACTCGGTTATAAGCATCGTGGTCAAGCGGTCAAGGCGCAAGTTAGACAACACATATGCCCGTGCTGGAATTTAAAGTTTTTACTTTTGTTTTTTTTTGTATTTATTGAAGTTTTTAGTTTTTTTAATATAAAAAAGCGATACAACAAAAAAGAACTCTGAGCGTAGCTCGGTCGCCCTGGTACTATTTTTATTATGAATCTAAAAAATTATAAATAAGTTATTGTACCAATTTTTATTTAATATATATTACCTGCTGCTCAAAATTTTTACTTATACTTTTATTTTTTGATAGGGAACATGGAAGAAACAGTTCCAACCAGAATTTACTAACGATCAGCCATTCTATATTGATGAAGAGAATACTGTGGATGTTCCTATGATGTATAAAGAAGATGATTACGTGTATGGAGAAAGTAAAGCTTTAAATGCTCAGGTAATAAACTAATGTATTTAGGTTGGTTTAGGTTCCATGGTGAAAATTACTAATGTTTTTTTAAATAATCAAAAGATTGAATGCATTCTATATGAATTAGTCCATAGATAAGTTTTAATTTTTTTGACTGGAACCCTAAATCTTATTCTAAAATAAAAGAAGCCTAACTTACTCCTTGTAACATCAGCAACTTGCCAGTAAAATTGCCGTCAACATCAGTCCAGCCGTTTCGGAGATAAGCCAGAAAAACAGACAAATGGACAAACATTTTAAAAACTGTGTTTTTCTTATAAGTATATAATTTCATATGCATTTAGTAAAAAGCTGTTATTTTGACTTACAAACAGATGCTTCAATTTCAATAATCTTAATAGATTTATTGCACTCATGAAAACTAATACAGACATTTCATCTTAAATGATTTCGGCAAACGTGGACGTGGTTATTCCTAGGAGAAATTAATATTATGTCCCTTAAAAACAGTTAATACTATTGCCAGCAATTAAAAAATCGTATACAATGCCATGAAAAAATTTAATTGAATGAGAACCTAGATTTGATCTGATTTCATATTGTGTAACACTATTACCAGTGTGAATTGGACGCCTGTATATGATTGATAATGCCTAATGGATTATTTTATCAATGCATCATATCTCTGCGTAACATCCTCAAATGTAGATATCCACTTTCAAATCATTTATTATTTATCATTTTATTATAAATTGAATATTAGGTACATACATGCGATTTGGTGTGCGTTGAAGTAAAATAATTATTATGTGTAGGTATATGATGTCGCAGGGAAATTGTAAAATCCGTTAAATTATAATTTCACTAGTAAAATTATAACTACCTGGAGCATTGTCATTCGTCTCCTGTTCTTACAATATTACGGGACAAATTTTGGTATATTACAATTTCCATAAGCACTTTCAGTGATATTGTGAATCAAAGAAATACTGACAATTTCACTACACACGAATTTGCACAGTAATTATTTCACTTCAACGCGAACCAACATGGAAATACCTTTTTCATATCGTGAAGTCTTCGAAATATCTATTTGTGGGAAGAATTAGAATAATATAATCAAACAAAAAAAGTCCTAGGATTTATTCTAAATGTATCTGTATGTGTTCTTGACCTGAATATTAATCGTACTAATTTCCTTAAAATCTACTAATAATAAGTCACAACATAGAACTATTTACATAAGTCCCTATATCCTTTTAAATAAAAGTATCTTTTCGGATTTCTTCGCGGATTTATTTTGATTTTTGGTTCCATGATTGCTGTAAAGCAATCGAAACGGCGGGAACCATAAATCAAAATAAATATGCAAAAAAATCCGAAAAGATAATTTTATTTAAAATGTCAAATATTCGCGTAAATCTAAGAAAGTATTATGTGATTCCTATATCCTATAACACGTTGACAAAATCGTGATGTGTACGTTTATTAAAAATTACTACACGTACCTACGTATAGATTACAATCAAAACATTAAAGTGCAAACGCGCTTCGCAATCATATGACCTCTCAATAGTTATTTTGGCATATTTAATACGTAAACTGTTTAATAATCGAATTTTCTATTTTTAAACTGTGTGTTGCGGCTTTTTAGCTCAAAACGATACGTGTGTTTCAAATTGAATTGCACACAAAAATATATTGAGCTCCGTATCTGTCTGGATATAGCATTAAACACGTAATTGTACATAAATTGCTGTTTGCTATCAACATATTACAATATCTGACCTTCGGCTCCATTTCATAACATTTTGAAAGTTATCTATTTATAATGTAGGTATATATTTTTTTTATTATTAAAAAAAGAATAAGTAGGTGCTCGCTAGACAGTGATTTTTTTGCAAGTACAAGATAAGATATTATTTATCTTTAGATCATTTCATTCATCAGTTAGGTACACCAAGTCATTTAAAAAAAATCCATATTGGAAAGAAATATGTGTGCCCAATATAAATATATGACGCACGTTCGGATATTACCATCTTTCGCATGAAATCAAATCAATGCGGCATGAAAAACACAAATACTAAAAATAGTTTAAAAATATAAACATAGTCGAGTCTGGATTACATCCAAATTACCCGGCATTCGCATAAACATTATCTTGAGAACAATATATCTATAAAGTGGTTTAAAGTTCTGAAATTAATTTTGTATTATTTATATCTTTTTGTACCTCTTAAAAAAATCTCTCTCATTAGGCTAGTTTACGATTGCGAATTTTAATATAGTTTTTTTTTTTTCAAGGCAATTCTCATCCTTATAGACTCCATTTTTTTACATGGAAACAGTTTTTGGGCTCGCGAAAGTGAATGACTTATTCTACTTCTTATCCCGGTACCTTAAATAATTCCTACTTATAAAATACTAGCGACTTACCCTCGCTTCGCTCGCATGCGAGCCTACGTACATTTTGAATATATAAAAAAAACATGTTATCGTGAGTGTAGTTTAAGTAGTTTGGTTCTTCGCCGTATAAACTTTCAACCTATTTTACCCACTTATAGGTTTATTTTCGCCACTAAAAGTAGCCTTTGCTCTTCTTTAAGATCCCATCTATCTCTATACCAAAATTTGTGTAGTGGTGTTTATGTGGTGTAATATAATAATTCGATAATTTCAGTTACTCAAAATCCCGTATGTTGGCGACGAGGCAAGCATGTTGATAGTGCTGCCAAACGAGATTACCGGTCTAGACGCCATGCTGCAGAAGCTGGCTTCCGGACACAATTTGCTCTCTGAGTTAGACAATATGCACCAAACTAAAGTACGAGTGACGATCCCTAAATTCAAAATTGAAACCGAAATCGATCTTATGGAAGTCTTGCCTAAAGTAAGTTTATCAGACTAATACTATCTTCTTCTACTATCTTCACCGGTGGTAGGACTCTGTCAAGCCTGAGGAGTCCGACTGGATGGGTACCACCCCCTTATCTATTTCTGCCGCCAAGCAACAATGATTGCATTGTTGTGTTCCGGTTTGAAGGATAAGGTAGCCAGCGCAATTACAGGCAAGAGGCATATCATCTTAGTCCTCACAGTGACAACGCACCTGTGGTTCTGCATTTTTGTTACTTAAAACCTAAGTGCATGAACCGTAGGTGTTATGGGCGACAGGTACTGCTTTCCATCAGGTGGTCTGTCTGCTCGTTTGTCACTGAATCTCATAAAAAAAAAAAAAAAAAAAACTATAAATATTTATTTATGTTAATGTTTGTGAATCATTTTATGAACGACTGTGAGATTCAGAGTAGAAGTATGGTAAGTAAGCTGGATTCACACATAGGCTACTGTATTAATATAAAAAACAGAGCTGTATTTAAAATAACCAAACTTTTACTTTTAAACGTAGCGACTTATCCTCGCTTTGCTCGGGTACGTCCCTGGGTACCTAACAGGAACATAGTTACTTCAGGTTACAGTCTAGTTGTGTAAGTACTAAATTCATGTTTAACTGCCTCGGTGGTCTAGTAGTCAGCATGTACGGCCGCAGATCCGGCGGTCCTGGGTTCGAGTTAGTCACCATCTCATTGACACTCGAGTAGTCGCCCCACTGGAGTATGAGAGTGACAGGAATAGAGAGAGCACTTGTGTCTGCGCCTACACGCGCTGAACCATAATATCTCCTAAGCGTCTGGCTAGTCTCAATGAGATTGAGTCCACCGCCGTGGCCGAAGTCGGGCAGGAGGACATTATTATTATATTTCATCTAAATTCGTCCAGTCATTTTAGCGTAAAGGAGTAACAAAATAGAAACAACATACAAACTTTTGCATTCACAACTGCAGTAATCCGATGTAATTAAGCAGAAGTATAGCTATGTTAGTAGTCTCATGTACTGTAATATTTGTGGAATAATTTTTCTTTGTACACTGAATGTGTTTATCTACGTGTCTTTTAATCGCATATGCCCGTAAAAAGCTATATTTAAACATGATTAACATAAATACCAACGAATGTCGCTCGTTTACTTATTTCTAGATAATCTGAGTGTATGGTATTTTTTTATCGGCATTCGAATAATAATTGCAAGAAATATTAAATCATTACATATTTGGTCGATGTGATAATGACTTGAAGTACCTACTTGATTGATGATGATCGTTTAAATATTTTATTGTCGGTCGTAAATCATAGTCTAAATATGTAAGTCAATGTTTATTGTGCATTCAAAGTTTTAAACGCTACACCTGTCACGGCATGTAGCTGTTATATTTTCAAAGATTCCATTTTTTATAGTATAAAGAAATATTTCATATTGAATTGTAAACATCTTGTTCGTTTGACAAATTGTTTACAATTCAAAATACATTCTACAGGAATAGAAGCCAGGCAGATTTTACATGTTTCGATCTATAATCTAAATTCTAAACCATCAATTACATAAGTGCTTCATTTTCTCAGATATTTTAACAGATTTTCGTAGTAAATAATACATCACTGGTACAATTTTCCCTATTTTTAGGAACAAATCCACCAATAATCATTTATTCAAATAATAATTATGTATTTGATTGTTTGAATATTCTTTTCTTCTTATTTTCTTTTTAAATATTTTTATAAGTGTTTTACCATGTATTAGTACAGTTAAAATTTTGAAACAAAATACAAATATATATTTAACACTAACGAAATACCTCTGTATCCCTGGGCACCTAATAGTAGCCTATTTGTATACTTTATCCAAATCCGTCGTTTTAGCGTGAAAGAGTTACAAGGACATTTTACAAAAAAAAACAACTGTAGTGCATTAAATTTAAAATAGGGCAACACGTTTAATCCAAAATTTACATTACGATTACAGCAGTGTAAGGTGTAAACGAAAACTATGTACATTTTCAGCTCGGTATCTCAGCTATCTTCGACTGCAACAACTCGGGCATTACGAAGCTTCTCAACACAGACGAGAAGCTGTATGTGTCCAAGGCTGTCCAAAAGGCCTTTATTGAAGTTAATGAGGAGGGCGCAGAGGCCGCCGCGGCTACTGGTAAGTTTTGCTTGTATTTATATTTCATTCTTCAATACGGTAGATAACCCTTGTTGAGTAGACTGAGGGAATGTTCTGACTCACTAATTTTTTGTTGGAATATTGTATATTAGAATGAGTGTAGTGAATATCTGGTAGATAGTACAAGTAGACTACTAGTATAATAGTTGACAATGCTGAATATACATATGTATTATGTACATATATCTATACTAATATTATAAAGCTGAAGAGTTTGTTTGTTTGTTTGTTTGGTTGAACGTGCTAATCTCAGAAACTACTAATCCGATTTGAAAAATTCTTTTTGCATTAGATAGCCCGTTAACTGAGGAAGGCTATATAGGTTATATATTATCTGGGAAAAATGTACGGTTCCCGTGGGATAGATTTGTTTTTGTCTAGGGACGAACTCGAAGCGAAGTGAGGGTGAGTCGCTAGTATTATATAAGACTCGCTTTAAATAAAAGTTGTTCTAAAAACTTTCTTATGCTTTTAATCTGTGCCCCACTGGGCTTTAAAGCTATTAACAAGATAATAGAATTCATACAATTACCATTACATTCCAAAATATATTTAATGTGACGTTTGTATTACTTAATATACCTTACAATAGGTACTAACGTTCTATTTTAAGTGTGGTCAAGGCACTAAGTGTAATTGACACTGATCATTATGTCAGAAATCCTAGGATCTATCGTTATAACAAGCAATTATATCTTATAATGTTTTATATTTAAAACTAGCGACTTATCCTTGTTTCGCTCGGGTGCGTCCCTAGGTACGTTTTTATTATTTTGAGCGGAACCCTAATACTTTTTCTAAAATAAAACTAGCCTGAATTACTGCTTATAACATTAGCTATCTGCCAGTCAAAGTCTCGTCAAAATCAGTCCAGCCGTTTCGGAGATTAGCCGAAACAAACACAGACAGACAAAAATGTAAAAAAAAATGTGTTTTTCTTATAAGTACCATATATAATTTCATATGCATTTAGTAAAAAGCTGTTATTTTGACATTACAAACAGACACTTCAATTTTATTTATCTCTATAGATAGTAGATCTTGGTCTGATTGGAATAAAATATAATAATAAAAATTTTGAATAAACGTGCACTGTCTGAAATATGTAGATGAATAATAAAGTGTTGTGAGTCATTACTTTCTCTTAGTCTACGTCATCGATCAAAAAAGTACTAAATACACAATCAGCGGCAAAAAATGTCCTCATCGAATGAACGCTCATTTGAACATTTGAGCGTGCTTCTAATTATTTTTTTTGTGAAAACAACTTTAAGCATTGCTTTTAAGGTTCAATTTATATTATTGTATATTTATTTTAAATAGAATTACCTAAACACAATTGATGCAAGTTTTAAAAGAACTTTTGCAAGGGATTGCGTATCTAGTACTTTTTTGATTGACGGTCTACGTCGACATTGATATAACATGAAGCTACATTATATTATATTCACAGTTGTAACACGTAACTGTAAGTGTGTAATTTTAACAAAAAATTGGGTTATCTATCGAAATGCTACGTAGATTAAATTCTTGAATAATCAGGCACCTGTCATAAACTAACTAATTTTAATAACTTTATTGATTTTACATTTTAATATGATCTTCAGTTATGTAGAATAGGTTTAGTAGGTAGTATTTAGAATGTGTTTTAAATTAACTTTCATGGATACTTTTCCCATAAAAAATATTATTTTATATTAATAAAGCTTTGTACCGTGTGCTTATGTACCGTGAACTATGTCACAACATTATTTGCTTAAAACTGCCGCGAAAACAGTAATTTATGTTACCTCAGAGCACGTGACGTCATATGTTGGTAAACTACATGCTAATAATAATAATCAAATAACTAGTAAATTTTCGTGAAGTGTAAGTGGATATGGAAAAAATTCTACTTCAATGTAGCAATATATCTGTAAGTAATCCAATCCAAGTAATAAATAATGTTGTAGTAAATAATAAATGTACCTACTCGTAAATAAATACAGTTATTCATAATTGATGTACCACGAAAAATAGACACGATAAAAATGTGTTAGACTTAGCAAGAAGAAAACGTTTTGAAGAGATAATGAGCACTTGCGATAGTTTATAAATTAAGTTGTAATTCAATCTATGAACCATCTAACTTTTACAGTTTTGTCTTGTTAACTTAACGCACGTTAGTGTGTACACACGGTTTGTTTTTATTAAAGTTACCCACAAATGACGTCATGTACTGTTAGTTTCGTCTGAGGTGAGGAACAGAATAAAAATATGATTTATTGATTTAAAATTATAAATCATGAATATTTAAAAAAGAAAAAAGTAAATAATGAATTTTTTGAACGTTTTTTTTAAATACATTCTAAACTTTTTTCTATTAGTTTTCGATCTCCTATTATTTTTTTACCTTTCATTCATTTATTCATACTTTTATTTTCCTATATTATGTTTGGTTTGTGTTGTCTTGGAATGTTTTTGGAATATGGTGCTTGGGAAACTGTCTCTATGTTACTGTGCCGTTATATTCACTATTCGGTCCATTAACATATCGCTCTAAATTATTCAGTAATATAAAATACTTTTTATGCTTTGTTTATGTATATCAACTTAATTACACGAATACGAAGTTAAAACAACGCCTATGTATTATATTATAAAAAAAATCAAGCAAATTCAAATATCCCTTATGAGTTTCTTCATAACCTATATATTTCTATTGAACTAAAAAAACTAAAGGACTTCTTAACAAAAGTGTATATTAAATTCTAACTCTTTCTATCTTACTAATACAATAAGTACAATATGTATAATTTCTATGTGACTAATAATAATGGAGTTCCTGTGATATAAGTACTGCTATATGTGTATGTACACTGCGTTATGTTCTAAAGATGTACCAACTACTCTTATTTTTCTTTAAATAATGAACTTTCACCAAATATTACTTATAACTTATTACATATTAACATCGAATAAAATTAATAATTTTATGTATAATCTTACAAAAGATTAAATAAAAATCCATATATTGCTAAAATATGTCGGGTTGTCAATACTAGTACGGGTAGTGGGTACATCTCTAGCGTGTGTCCGTTATTGGGTTGCCGGTGACCAGCTGTGGGGGTCCGCAAGAAGCGTTCGGCACCGAGTATAGAGCGCGTGTACGTGGACCGCCCCGCCCTCTGGTGCGTGATGGTGCGCGACCTGCCCGTCTTCGCGCTCGTGCCGAGGTTCACCCCCACCTCGAGCGCCCCTCGCGCCCCTCGCGTCGACCTCTAGTACTCCTAGTAGCCAATGAGAATATTCTAGAATCTAGAATAAAATATAAACAAAATATGGCATGAATGCAATGCTGGCATGAGTCGTGATCGGACATTAAAGCAAGACCAGAAAAGATAGCAGTTTTTTGTGGCCTTCTTTCCGCTCATGTAGTTAGGTGAACATTTGAAAACTTTTTGTAGGAATAATTGCTGTACTCTATTATATATATATATTACTATACTGGCTTATTTTTAGAGACAAAGTATAATATTTTCTTTATTCTTTCTTTTGCTTTATAGTATACTATATAATATGTTGCGTTTATTATACATGTACATATATTACGATTTATGATTTCCGTACCATCTACGAAAGTAGCAGCGACTACAGTGAATACAGTGGGCAAATTTATTTTAAGTAAATTATTATTTTACCATTAATGTTTTTTTTAAAAACAAATGGTGCTTTTCAATTTTATCTTTTCAATTTCAATACAACATTTTTCTTTATGCTTTCTTATTTACGAAAATTCAGGTTTTTTTTTTATTTATACTCGATGGAAATACTTAATTTCTTCTTTACACCCATTACATCTTATAAGTTTAACAATTTAATAATTATGCTGTACACTCACGCATCAACAATTCCTGACTACTGACTTACGAAAACGTGGCGTACGTTTTAGTAAGTCAGAAGTCAGTTTACTTTTCATCTAACAGACCTTTACCGTTTACGTCATAAACCAACTTTACGACAACGTTCACATCTCATGCCAGTAACTACATGGGAATAATTGTCATAGTAAATCAATTCTTAAGGACATTAGATTTAAAATTATACGGTCTATATGGGGTATATGGGATTAATATGTGAGATCGTTCTCATTTGGCTTGGTGGTAACGTTGACGGTATCGCGTGTGCGCGCAGGCATGGTGATGATGTTGCGGTGCGCGCCCCACACGCCGTCCTTCTACGCCGATCGCCCCTTCCTCTACGCGCTCCTACACGGCACCACCGAGCTCTTCGTCGGCGTATATCGTGGACGCTAGACGCTAGAACAATCTACGTCACCTTCAATAGTGCACCGATATAAATATATTATACAAGTGACTCATACTCGCTTCGCTCTGGTTTGTCCCTAGCCTGATTTCCCATACAAACTTACATCCCCATTTTCACACCTTAGGATAATTTCAGGGATAAAACGTATCCTTTGTCTTTCCCAGTGTCTCAAACTATCTTCTTACCTAATTTCATCTAAATCGATTCAGTAGATCCGGAGATTACTCCCTTCAACCTCACAAACTCACAAACTTTACGTCTTTATAATATTAGTATAGATTAATTTTAAGATTAATCATTGTTATTTGTTAATGCAACTTATAACCCTAATCAATTGCATGAAAGTGCACTGTATAATGCATTATTAAAGGTCTCTGAACTGATTGCTAGTCGGTTCTTAAAGTTCCTTTAGTTTATGGAAACACACCGTGTATCAAAATTGAAACATACAAGTTTATAAAAGTATAATGAGTCTTATTACAGTCAACAGTCTTTACAAGAAATACATATGTAAAAAATAATAATAATAATTGCACATGGACTTTTTTTACATCTGTTTCTATAGTTATGTCATATTTTACCTTTATTCTCTACTTTATATCATTAAATCAATAAAAAATGTAATTCTTCGTATATATAAACTTAGTTAATCCCTATCATTGAATTACATTCGAATCCACAAATTGTGACTAAATTACACGTGCTCTCAAAAATCATTTTTTTGTAATCTATTGTTCCTATATCTTACTCTAATAAGTTGATAATAATTAATTGGTATTAGTAGATCTATAAGACTTTAATTTATTGACGGTTTGGTATAAAAGAAATCTTGTTTAATGGCATTGCCAATAGTTTCAAATCAATAAATACCGTGACGTACTTGGTTGTTGTTGTCAAGAATAGCTCTATTGCTAATATCATCGAATTCTTTGTGCACGAAATGTTTAATAGCTAATGTGTTTTGGCTTTTTATGTCTCATCCATAATCATATTTGGAAAATATAGGAGCAAAATCGTTGGAGGATCGATATGACAGAGTTGTTTATATTGCAGTGATGAGCATCGCGTTCTGTTCTATGGTGATTGGAGAGCCAGAAGTGCCTAGTTTCATAGCGGACCGTCCATTTCTAGCTGCGATCGTAGCCAACGACACTTTGTACTTCATGGCTACGCACCGTGGGAAATAAATTGATTATGTGATAAAATTCAACGTTGCTTGGCTCTTTATTTTCAATTATTTTCATATTTTGATTTTTGCTCTCTTAAATTTTTCAGCGCAGCAGTAGTTTAAAAAAATATCATTAACAATAAAATTATTCCATAGTGTAGCTATTATCGTATTCAATCGTTCAGATTCAAGTATAATTAATTAGTGATCCGCCCTTTTTGCAGCAGATGATTATTTCGAAGTACCTACCTACCTCTTTACATACATGGATAAAACGTATTCTCACCTCATAGAAAAAACATGTCAGTCCTTTGATGTGCGGATAAGGACAAACAAACCTATATACATTTGCATTTATAATATTGGTAAAAGTATTGAATTTAAGCAAATTAAATACTAAAGAGATTTTTTAAGGATATTTCTGATACATTTTATGTCGATTGATATTTTTAAGAATAGAGTGGTTACAAGCGATTAGAGCCTTGAACTGAAACATTACATTCAAGTACACGAGAATGCGGTGTGTTTCCATTTCCGCTACCTCAACATTTTAAAAGTATAATTCTATTTTTGAACGATATTGTTGATACCAGTTGCACATTTATTATATAAGATTATTATTATATACATTTTATTTTAAATATTTATGTACAAATAAATATATTTTAATATTGTTTATAGAATAGATATTAAACAAGAAATAAAGCTTATTAAAAATAATTTTGTTTTTACTACACCTAGCCCATGGACAATAATATTTCTAACTTTTATAATTATGGATTTAAATTGCCAGCCAATACAAATCAAAGCACACCGACTTCGAAAAAAATCTGATTAAGTATCTATTCTAAATGAAAACCCCCGTTTAGTTATTTTTTACTTTTCAGTGCCTGGAAGTCGGTTTTTATTTTTTTTTATTTTAGGTGAATATTTGACAAGTTTTTAAGGGAATAATTGCTGTATTTTATGACCTTTAGTGACTTACTTTTTAAAGACAAAATTTAGTGTTTCTTTCTTTTGCTTTATAATATACCTACATGCGGTGGTAGCCCAGTGGTGACGCGCACGCTTGGGAAACCTAATGTTGCAGGTTCAAATCTCGGGTCTCGCATCTCTGACATTTTCATGTGCGAATCATTTCCAACATGATTACCACTTATCTTTCGGTGAAGGAAAACATCGTGAAGAAACGTAGCAAGTTTTCGAAAGATATGTGAAGTTCGCTAACCCGCACTTGGCCAGTGTGATAGACTATAGTCTGATCCCCTTTGTATTGGAAGGCCTGTGCCCAGCAGTGGGACGTTAAAAAGGGTTGATACTATACTTACATGATATTATATATTATTTTTATTATACATATACATACATTAATTATGTGCCAACGATTTTCATACCATCTACGATAGTAGCAGCGATTACAGCGATTACAATGGGTAAATCTGATTTTAAATAAATTTTAATCTTGTCAAAAATGTTTTTTTTTTTAAATAATAAGTGGTGCTTCTCAATTCATACTAATATCCATACATACTATACTTACTAATATTATAAATGCGAAAGTAACTCTGTCTGTAGCTGTCTCCTTTTCACGCTTAATCTGCTAAACCGATTTAGATGATATTTAGTATGGAGATAGTTTGAGTCCCTGGAAAGGACATAGGATAGTTTTTATCCCGGAAATCATCCCTTAAGGGGGTGAAAAGGGCGATGAAAGTTTGTATAGGGAATCATGTGTCAAGTAAGGGGTATACATACATATATATTTTTTTAATTTTTAAAGTAGGTACTTACTTTTCTATACGTACATATATATAGTTTACTAGCTTTTGCCCGCGACTTCGTCCGCGTGGAATAGTGACTTTGCTCGCAGAGCTACCGGGGCGCGGCGGCCAACGCCCTCCCCCCTCACGACCGCCCCGCTCTCGCCTTGTATCGGGCTGAGAGCGCGCTCACCCATAGACCGCGTAAAGTTAAATATGTATATTTTAAAACTATGATATCTCCTAAGATATTCATTGAAATCAAATGATTTCAAGGGCAATTTCGTTCAATATTAAATACTTGTGATGAATAACGTATTTATTTGGATAAGGATTAATATCATGTTTATAAAAACACCTTCGGAAGTAATGCATTATTTTAGAACAAATTTGATTACCATAAAAAGGGTTATATTGAGTCAACCTTAAAAGATAGACATATGCGGTCGCGGACTTTTTTTTTAGAACTTTTAAAGGGGAACAATTCCGTCATACACGATTTTTGCGTAACTTTAGCCGTTTACGCAGCGCACGCAACGGAAGCTCTCAAAAGGAATGATTTTTTCCCGTTTTTGCAACATTTTTCATTTATGCTCCGCTCCTATTGGTCGTAGCGTGATGTTCTATAGCCTAAAGCCTTCCTCGATAAATGGACTATCCAACACAAAAATTTTTCAATTCCAACCAGTAGCTCCTGAGATTAGCGCGTTCAACCAAACAAACAAACAAACAAACTCTTCAGCTTTATAATATTAGTATAGATTCTATACTAACCGTGAAAACGTACTTTTCCTACGTACTAGGGACGAAGGCGAGCGAAGCGAGCGTGAGTCGCTAGTTTTATCTATAAACATATCGGAACGTAATTCTATTCAATGGCTATATTAGATACGTATTTTTATTTTCAATTTCTTTGCCGACATTTATGAAAATTCGAGAGAACTTTTGATTTTTTTTCTATTTACACACGATGCAAATACCTAATTTCTTTTTTACATCCATTAAATCTTCTAAGTTTAATAATTTAATAATTATGTTGTACACTCACGCATTAACAATTTCTGACTTTTGATTTACGAAAACGTGGTGTCCGTTTTAAGTCAGAAGTCAGTTTACTCTTCATGTAACAGACCTTATCCATTTACGCCATATACCAACTTCGTAAAGTTGGTATGAAACAACGTTCACATCTCATGTCAGTAACTTCAATGGAATAATTGTCATAGTAAATCGATTATTAAGAAAATTACATTTAAATCATATGGTCTGTATGGGGCTTACATAAGATTAATATGGGGGATTGTTTTCATTTGGCGTTGTGATAACGTTGACGGTATCGCGTGTGCGCGCAGGCATGGTGATGACGATGTGCGCGCGCCTCCCCACAACGGCCTTCCGTGCCGACCGCCCCTTCTTCTACGCGCTCTTACACGGCACCACCGAGCTCTTCGTCGGCGTATATCGTGGACGCTAGACGCTAGAACAATCTACGTCACCTTCAATAGTGCACCGATATAAATATATTAATTTTAAGATTAATCATTGTTATTTGTTTATGCAACTCATAACACTAATATAAATTGCATGAAAGTGTAACATAACATAGCATAACTGTAAAATGCCTTGTTGAAGGTGTTCATTGAAATGTTTGATAGGCGATGCTTAAAGTTCGTGTATTTTATGGAAACACATCGTGTAGTAAAAATTAAAAGTTACATGTTTAAAGGTATAATTAGACTTATTACGAGCTATATTGGTATAAAACAGGGTAATAATTTTTTCCCCATAAAAGCTGGTGTTAGCTACGCTCCGCCATTTTGATTTTATTAATACTGGCAATGCCACAAATGTCAAATATTCCATTTTGTATGGAAAGTTTTTATCATAGAAATAGACAGTGTACTGAGTGTTTCTTTACCATTTGTAAACTAAAAATGACGGAAAGGCGCGACAGAAACAAAACGGATGTGCGGCCAAAAGCCTTCTTATATTTATAATCAGTTTTTTCTATTACACTTTTATATATTTTTTAACATTCCATTTATTTTAAATTGGAATAAAAGACAGATATTGGTCGCACGGTCGCTTTTTCTCCCTTTTTAGAGAGTAGTCAATTTCATAAGAGTATTGCTGAGTGATCAGTCCATTCTCTATATTTATGGTCTTCACAAAATCTACTTAACAACATAATAACTTAATTTTACAACTGTATCTATTTAATCTTTATTCTGTACTTTATATTATTTTTATATTTTTATTCTAATCTTGTGGGTACAGACCATGAGAACTAAATAAATCAAAACCCAATAGACAGTTAAAGCTCTAATAAGGTGCTAATTAGTTGTTATTAGGTCAATAAGGCTTTAATTTAATGACGTTTTGGTATAAAAGCAATTTTGTTTAATGGCAATGCAAATCGTTTTAAATCAACAAATACCGTAATATACTTGGTGATTGTTTTCAAGAATAGTTCTACCGCTGATATCATCGCATTTTGTGCGCACAAAATGATTAATAGCTATAGTGTTTTCGCTTTTTATGTCTCATTCATGATCAAATTTGGAAAATATAGAGAGTAAATTCGTTGGTGGGTCGATATGACGGAGCTATTTATATTGCAGTGATGAGCATCGAGTGTTGTTCCTTGGTGATTGGAGAGCCAGAAGTGCCTAGATTCATAGCGGACCGTCCATTCCTAGCTGCGATCGTAGCCAACGACACTTTGTACTTCTTGGCTACACACCGTGGGAAATAAATTGATTATATGATAAAATTCAATGTCGCTTGGCTTTTTATTTTCATATTTTGATATCTGCCCTCTTAATTTTTTAAGCGCAGTAGTAGATAGTAAAATTATTACTAACAATAAAATGATTCTATAGTGAAGCTATTATCGTATTTAATCGTTCAGATTCAAGTATAATTAAGTATTGATCGGCCCTTAAGTAACTTTTTGCAGCAGGTGATTTGAGAATGCGGTGTGTTTCAATTTTCGTATTAATTGCTACCTCAGCATTTTAAAAGAATCTATACGGTACTGTTGATACCAGTTGCACATTTATTACCTTTATAAGAATATGATTATTTACATTTTATTTTAAATATTTATCTACAAATAAATATATTTTAATATTGTTTATAGGATATATGTATGTAGATATTGAACAAAAAATAAAGCTTATTAAAAATAATTTTGTTTTTACTACAAATAGCCCATGTACAATAATATTTCTAACACACTACCTATCATGGATTTAAGCATATCTACTTGTGATTACATGGTTGAAAATTGACTATAATTCATTAAGTTTGAACGTTATTGAGTTTCTTTGTCACAATTTTACTAAATGTGAGAGTATAAAATGCGCAAAGTTTTTTTTTTAAATCGGAAGTCTGACTTCCGGAAATTAATACGTGTCTCTCTCTGGGGTCGGTCCCTCATGTCTGAGGATCGTGGTCAGCATTAGGGTTGCATCTGGAGCGGATGATCGGTTTCTGTCCAGCGCGTCGATAATACGTGTAGACTACCAAATTTTCAGCTTACATATCGATGAAGGTTATTTTAACTTCGCGTTGCAGCTTTTAGAAGGGGAGTAATTATACATAACTAAACTAAGCTAGCGAATTCGTAGGCCAAAGTAAGTACAATTTAATAATGAATTTTCACTATATATTACTTATTAGTTATCTAATATATTTAAACGAGCAATTCTTGTATATTTATATCTTTATTTATTTTTTTATACCGACGATCTCTGAAACGGCTCTAACGATTTTGCTGAAATTTGGTATGGCTCTCGGGGGCGAAAAATCGATCTAGATTAGCCTAATGTCTGAGAAAACGCGTATTTTCGAGTTTTGATGCGATTTTCTTTAGCATAATTTTACGCAAAATATTTTAATAATTTCGCACAATTTTGTATAAGCGTCGTGGTCTAGCGGCCAAGGCGTGAGATTGACTATCACAGGTGTGTTCGAATCCCGGTCGGATACAAAAGATTTGACTTTTATGACGCCCTCTGGTGCGTGATGATGCGCGACCTGCCCGTCTTGACGCTCGTGCCGAGGTTCACCCCCACCCCGAGTTCCCCTCGCGCCCTCTCCCCTCTCGCGTCGACCCCTAGTGCTCCCAGTGGCCAATGAGAATATTCTAGAAACATCTCATGAACACAATGCTGGCGTGAGTCGTGACCGGACATTAAAGCCAGAAAGACAAAATTTAGTGTTTCTTTTGCTGTGTAATATACCGACACGTAGTGGTAGCCTAGTGATGACACGCTCGCTTGGAAAACCAAGTGATTTCAAATCTCGGGTGTCGCACCTCTGATATTTTCATGTGCGAATCATTTCCAACATGATTACCACTTGTCTTTCGGTGAAGGAAAACATCGTGGGGAAACCTGCATGTTTGAGAGAACCTAGCAAGTTTTCGAAAAACATGTGAAGTTCCCCAACGCGCACTTGGCCAGCGTGGTGGACTACGGCCTTATCCCCCTCGTATTGGGAGGCCCATGTCCAGCAGTGGGACGTTTAAAAGGGGTTGAATACTATACCTACATGATATTTTATATATTGTGTGTTATTATACATAAATTATGTGCCAATTATTTTCGTACCATCTACGATAGTAGCAGCGACTACAGTGAATACAGTGGCTAAATCTGGTTTTAATTAAATTTTTATTTTGTAAAATATATATTTTTTAATAAGTGTAAAAAAAGGTACCTAAATATTAGGTACCTTTTTATTTTCAATTCCTTTGCCTGTATTGAATTTTTGATTTTTTTATTTATACTCTGTGAAAATACCTAATTTCTTCTTTACACCCATTACATCTTATAAGTTTAAGAATTTAATAATTATGCTGTACACTCACGCATCAACAATTCCTGACTACTGACTTACGAAAACGTGGTGTACGTTTTAGTAAGTCAGAAGTCAGTTTACTTTTCATCTAACAGACCTTTACCGTTTACGTCATAAACTAACTTTACGACAACGTGTTCATGTCTCATGCCAGTAACTTCTTGGGAATAATCGTCATAGTAAATCAATTCTTAAGAACATTAGATTTAAATCATATGATATGTATGGAGTTTGCATGGGATTAATATGGGGGATCGTTCGAGCAGGCACGGTGGTGACGATGTTGCGGTGCGCGCGCCTCCCCACGCCGGCCTTCCGCGCTGACCGCCCCTTCTTCTACGCGCTCCTACACGGCACCACCGAACTCTTCGTCGGCGTTTATCGCGGACACTAGACACTAGAACGATTTACATCACCCTCAATTGTGCACCGATATAAATATATTATATTAATTTTAAGATTTAATACTGTAAATGTTTATGAAACTCATAACACTAATAAATTGCATGAAAGTGCACTGTAAAATACCTTGTTGAAGGCGCTCACTGAAATGTTTGATAGTCGATTCTTAAAGTTCCTGTATTTTATGGAAAGACATCGTGTAGTAAAAATTTAAAGTTACATGTTTAAAGGTGTTAATTAGACTTGTTACTAGCTATATTGGTATGAACCAGTGTAATAATTTCAGTTTAATATCCATCTTTTTTCCATAAAAAAGTTAGTTAGTCACGCTCCGCCATTTTGATTTTATTAATACATACTGGCTAGTGGCAATGCCACAAACGTCAAATATTTCATTTTGTATGGAAAGTTTTTATCATTGCCAATTGTCATAGAGAGTGGACTGAGTGTTGCTTTGCCATCTGTAAACTAAAAGTGACGGAAAGACGCGACAGAGACAAAACGGATGTGCGGCCAGAAGCCCTTTTTATGATTTAAAGTACGATAAATATAAAGATAAATGTTTATAATCAGTTTTTTCTATTACACTGTTTTATATATTTTTTAACATTCCATTTATAAATTTAAATTTGAATAAAAGACAGCTATAGGTCGCACAGTCACTTCTCTCTTTCTAAAGAGTAGTCAATTTCATCAGTCAGATCAGTCTAGTCTCTACGTCTATGGTCTTCACACAATGTATCTTAAAAAGAGATAGGTAAATGCACAAAATAATACTTAATTTTACAACTGTATCTATTTATCTTTGTTCTATACTTTATATCATTAAATCACGCTAATTTTAAAAATGTAATACTTCGTAAGTATGTATAAACTTATTTAAAAGCTATTATTGAATTGCATTCGAATGCGCAAGTTGTAATAAAATTAAATGTGCCCTCAGAAATATTTTTTTTTCTAATCTTGTGGATACAGACTTTGAGAACTAAATAAATCAAAATCCGGTAGAAGTGGAAAGCTCTAATAAGTTGATAATAGTTAATTGGTATTAGATCAATAAGGCTTTAATTTATTGACGTTTTGGTATAAAAGCAATTTTGTTTAATGGCAATGCAAATCGTTTTGAATCAATAAATACTATAACATACTTGGTAATTGTTGTCAAAAATCGCTCTACCGCTGATATCATCGCATTCTGTGTGCACAAAATGATTAATAGCTATTGTGTTTTCGCTTTTTATGTCTCATTCATGATCATAATATTTGGAAAATCATAGAGTAAATTCGTTGGTGGGTCGATATGACGGAGCCATTTATATTGCAGTGATGAGCATCAAATTTTGTTCCATGGTGATTGGAGAGCCAGAAGTGCCTAGTTTCATAGCGGACCGTCCATTCCTAGCTGCGATCGTAGCCAACGACACTTTGTACTTCTTGGCTACACACCGTGGGAAATAAATCAATTATGTTATGAAATTCAACGTTACTTGGCTTTATTTTCAGTTACTTTCATATTTTGAGATCTGCTCTCGTATTTTTTCTAGCGCAGCAATAAATTATAAAAATGTTACAATAAAATGATCTAACAAATAAATGATCTATAGTGTAGCTATTATCGTATTTAATCTTTCAAATTGAAGTATAATTAATTAGTGATCCACCCTCAAGTAACTTTTTCAGCAGATGATTCTTTCGAAGTACATCTTTACATAGAGGGATAAAGGACGGAAGGAGTTTTGCATTTATAATATTAGTAAAAGTATTGAATTTAAGCAAATTAAATACTACAGAGAATGTTTTAAGGATATTTGAGATACATTTTATGTCGATTAGTATTTTTAAATTTAATATGAAAAACAATAGAGCGATTATTATATGTAATACAAGCGATTAGAGCCTTGAACTGAAACATAACATTCAAGTATACGAGATTGCGGTGTGTTTCCATTTCTGTATTAATTGCTACCTTAGCGGTTTAAAAGTACCTATTTTTGAACGTTATTGTTGATACCAGTTGCACATTTATTTTATAAGAATATTATTATATACATTTTATTTAAAATATTTATGTACAATTACCTATTTTAATATTGTTTATAATATACAGATTAACAAGAAATAAAGCTTATAAAAAAATAATTTGGTTTTACTACACCTACCCCGTGAACATTAATATTTTTAACACACCACTAGTGATTAACACGTAAGTTTGAACCTTATTGAGGTTCTTTTGTCACAGTTACTTATGTAGCCTGTTACCTTCCTTAATATGATACTATAAAATGCGAAAAGTTTTTTTTTTAAATCATAAATCTGACTTCCGGGGTATACGTGTAGTCAACCAAATTTTCAGCTTATATATTAATGATTGACGAAGGTTATTTTAACAGTTATACATAACTAAACTAAGCGAGCGAAGCCGTGGGCAAGAGTAAATGAGTAAATTTTGCTTTATGCATTCCTTCTCAAAATTATCGATGCGCAAGCTCATACTCCTCCATACACGCAATATTTTTTAAAAGGAGTGCAAAGTTTTCTCTTCATGTATTAATATATATATATAAGAAACATACTCTACCTCAACAAGACACTACTTATTATATAAGATTTATTTGTATTTATACAAATATTAAGTAGAAGTAAAAGAAATCCTGCATATATCCCACCTACTTACTGTTTACAGTGATGGCGGTACAAAGATTGGCGGTAAATACAGATCCGGAATTCACAGCCAATCACCCGTTTTTGTGTACAATAATATGCAAGAAAACCACTACTTTTTGGATTAAATATACGTCTTAAATCTTGTGTCAGTTTTAGAATTTATTTTGCAGAAATACATGATATTGTGGTGAGTTAATTTGCGTAGATAGATTTTTTGGTAAAATTTCAACATACATACATGCACAAATTAGTAGTAGATAGTAGATTTATCCCCGCCGATGTGGTTTCCTTGTCGTGATGGTACTTCTCGATAGCGGAGTGGCCTGTGGGAGCAACCCCATGTTTGTTGCAATCTGCCTCGGCAGGCCTGCCGTCGCGTCGAGGCGTCGTGGTTGAGTGTGTAAGTGATCCTGCGACGTCATTAAATTGGAGGAGATATAATATACTATGATCATGGATATAAAAAAAACAATTCTTATTACTTCACTCAATAGAAAAAAAAAACTATACAGATAAATAAAATTGGAGTGTCTGTTTGTAATATGAAAATAACCGCTTTTTACTAAATGCATATTATGGATGTATACACGGTACATATACCAAAACAACATTTTTTACAATTTTTGTCTGTCTGTCTGTCTGTCTGTCTGTCGTCTGTTTGTCTGTCTGTCTGTTTGTTCCAGCTAATCTCCGAAAAGGCTGGACTGATTTTGACGAGACTTTCACTGGCAGATAGCTGATGTTATAGGGAGTAACTTAGGCTACTTTTATTTTAGAAAAAGAATCAGGATTCCACGAAAAAAAATTAAAACCCATGAAATTGTGAACAAAGTCCTCGTAGGGCGTACGCACCCGAGCAAAACGAGGGTAAATCGCTACATAATTTAACTTTAATGAATATTTTAGGAGTAGCAAGCTGCTATTTATGTATACCTAAACATAGCTAGCCGTGAAAACGTACCTAGGGACGAAGCGAGCGTGAGTCGTTAGTATTAAACAACTCTCATTTTCTTTACATACTTGTTAGTAACTAAGTAGTATTTTTTTAGAATTTGTTAACAAAGGTCTAGATTCTAGAAGATTCATGTAGAAAATATAAGAAATAATTAAATGCTTATTTTATACATTTCTTAAACCTTTGAAAAATTTGAACTGATACAATATTTTGTTGGGCCAATGACTTCTTAAGTTAACATTTGAGAAATTTGTAGTCTGTGGCAGCAGTATCTTTTTTTCTTGCAAATATTAATTAATTAGGTTTTGCCCCAGCTTCGTTCGGGTGATAGGTAGGTATGTAGGTAAAAGTAACCTATATACTGATTCCTCCTCTTATGTAGTACATATGTCCTCGTCACTGATGTGACTATTGCTATGACTGATGTCATTGCACAATTGATCCCTATTCCTTTCACTCTCGAGGTCTGGTGGGATGACATATCGTCACATCACACGATTGGTAAGAGATCCGGGGCAGGCCCGACACAACTGCTTTCCATGGCACGAGGCGCGTGTAACACCGCCTACATTCCAACTCCTGGCTGACATTTATTACACAAATCTCAATTACTATACTTGACCTGGGACTCTACTTCACAGACGGTAAAAAAATTTTTACATTTACTCCTTGCCTGGCTGCACAGATTCCCTCTACCCTGGCTGTTATAGTCCATTGGAAAGATTATCTAGCCATTCCAGGCTGCTATTAAGATTTGCATGACCTTAAAAAAAAACAATTCTTGTCTGCCTTGGTCGGAAATCGAATTTAATTTAAAATACCTTTTAACTAGCTAATAAGATAGTCATATTAACCTTTTCCTCTGTAGCTATACGCGACTTACCATAGTAGACTTTGCCTGCTCTGCATGTGTGTAAAAATCTGCTCACTGTTCTTTTTTTAGCTTTAAAAAAATGATGAATACTATTAGCTTGTGTTCTTTTTATGTAGGTACATGGATAAAGTCGCTCTTTTTCCTACTGTGAAACAGGCCAATGTTGAACGCTTTAAAACGTTAATTTACTATTGTTTGATGGCGGTCGCACTCAATATAATATCGCTCAACCATATCCAAGTGCAAGTGCTGTGTTAACATTGTATGTTTGGTCATTGTTGATTTATACCGTGCACTGAATTAATTAGTAGCACTTGTTCATTATTAAGTTGATATTACGCGGAACAGAACCTATTTTCTACTTCTTGATAAGTTTAAATGTAACAGTCACATAACAACTCTCAGTAACTATAGAAGTGAGTGTGAATTTACTAAATCTATAAGCAAAATATGTTTTTTTAATATTTTTTCAACTGCTTTCGCAAATGTTTTCAAAGATTTTATTCCAAATCAACACCTTTAGGAATGTTAAGTTGCTATATATTTATTCTCATATTTGGGATATGTGTCAGTTTTAAAGACTACAATTACTCTATGATTCACTTACGGCCCTTTCCACAAACTTACGCCACTCAAGAAGTATTAGAAAAGAGTTTTAGTGAAAAATGCTGGTATAATAATAAATGGATAATCTGCTCTAATGCTTCACCCAATACAGCGTATCCTAAGCCTGAAGAAGATAAATCAAGACCGTCGCACCTGTTTTATAATTCGCATTGGCTCAAGCTTCGTAAAGATTATCTAACGGGACCATTTGATGGGCCCCTTAGACCATTTCAGATTTTCGTTACACGAAGACATGAATATCTAGGCAATTTATATCAAATTAAGCATGAAAATCGAAATAACGACCAAATCACTTCAAACAATTCAAGCCTTAAATATTTTTATCCTAACGACGAAAAAGAGGACCTAAAGAAGAGATATTCTCTCTCTAATACCTTCACAAAAACTTTAGATAGATTTGAGAATCTATTATATCAGGTAAACGTAACTCGTAACTTAAACCATGAAGAATATAGATAAGGAGTCCAATCTTTGTATGTAAAAGTTGTCCCAAAAATTTATATGTAAAAGTTTTTATTGTATCTAAGCAAGCTGGTGAAAATAACGTAAGTATTAGGTACATCCCGGGGGAGAGCCAACTCCTACCGGGCGCGTCCCCAGGTGGCGGATCGGGGAACGCCACCCGCTTAGCACAGGGGCGGGTGGTACCAGAGAAATCCGGCGCGGACCAAGGCAGGACGGGGCCGCTCTCCGTTGAGGCTTCGGTTTCCGAGTTGCGGCCACCGGGAGCGGGGTCGCTTTGGCGATCTTGCGACCGGAGGGCGGGGACCGGTTGCGGGCCTGTGAGGGCAGGCTCGTAACCGGTAGAGGGGAAGGCCGCGGTGAGAGAGGAGTACCGGTATTTCGGTGCGCCGTTCTCCCTGCCCCCCGCGGCCTTGACGGGGCTGCCACCGTCTTAGATGGCAGACGCGGTGGGGCTGCAGGGGAAGAGGAGTGTCGGTGTGTCGTTGCCGCTCTCCCTGTCCTCTGCAGCCGATTAAAGGGTGCCCACTTCGGTGGGCGGCGTGGTTTAATGGGGCTGCTCCGGGTACTTCTCTGGTTCAGCAAAGTGGACTGTGGAGCAGCCCCATTGGTTTGGTGGCCGTCAGGCCTGCCGCCGGGGCGTCGCGGTAGTTATGCGTAAGCGATCCTGTGGCGTCCCACTAAGGCGGAGAAGAGGGGAAAGTTGGGGTTTAGTGGGTAGTACCGGCTCTTCTAGCCGGTGAGCCCCACATAACCACCTGGGGGATAGGTGGTATGCGTAAATGCATTCCCCAACTATAAAAAAAAAAAAAGTATTAGGTACATAATTGCTATAGTGTTAGGTACTTAATTTTTTAATTAATTTAAAAAAAAAAAACAAATGAAGTGAAAATAGAAAGAAAGTTATTTTCAATATTTCCAATAAATTACTGTGAATTTAATGAACCTATCATTAAATTCACACTGATTTGTTTATTACTAATTCGCGCTACTGATATACAGCTAAATTCACCTGGTAACTACGTAAATCAGCGCGACTCGTAGCATTTTCTGGAACTGTAGCTCTAAAAATGTTTGCGGATGGATTTCTCAAATGGAATTTTTATTAAGATTGGACTCCTATATATAATATTTAATTTGTTTTACTGCAGTAGGTAGGTAACTACTTGTTAAAATTACATTATCAATGGTCATCAATAAAAAATTCCAAACACTTTTAAATTATCGTATCTAATCAATATAAACAAATAAGATGTATATTTTAGTTTGTCTACTTGTAAAGTATATACCTATGTATCTATATGTTTCAATACCAGTGAAGCCAATACAATGAAACTGGTGAAACGCAATGCGCACGCCTTCGAAAGTTTTGGTAAGCTGTCATTCGTCTTAATTTAATAGTTTAATTTAAGGTGTATTAGTTCTTGAAAATAGCTTATAGGCCTAATGAGTAATTTAGGTTTGTGTGTGTGTCTGGTGCCCCCTATGTTTTAGCAGAGTTTTAGCATTATTTTCCGTTTTGCCGCAACGTAATAAAATTGAAAGTTTTTCAGTTTAAATAAATCTAATATTTCATTAAGACTAGGATGAATATTGAATGATTTTATTTTATTTTTAGGTAAGTTTTAATAAATTAATTTCATTAAGTCCACTAGATCGTAAAGAGAATGGGATAAGTTTCGCCCAGACAGGGCTGTTTTTGTACATGGCGCTCATGGCGATATCTACAGAAGTAGATTCAGCTTCGAAGTCAGAGATTGAAACAGTTTTAGATGTAAAGGCAAATACTAAGGTAATTAAATTAATTTACATTATACATAGTAATTGCTAAGTATGTCAATATGGCATAAAATATACAATATTGGACTAATCAGTTTTTATTGAACCTCGAACATAGTCTATAGGTACATAATAAAATTGTAACTAAGCCGAATCTGTACATTAAATATTTTTTGGAAAATCTTATTGAAATAGTCATTGTCATCGATACAGAGGGCGGATCTATAGTTTTTAGAATTTTTGTGGACTCCATCACGGAAAAACCACTGGATGGATTTTGACGAAATTTAGTATGATGATATCTGGGTCAAAATATAGAATACTTTTTACTTCGAGAAAATATCTCATTTTTGAGAAATTTATACTAACGTTCAAACGTAAATAGGGACAAACCCGAGCGGAGCGAGGGTGAGTCGCTAGTAAAGTTATATAAATACTAAAACTAAATAATGCATTTTATACATTGAATTATTATAAGAATAGTTTTACTTTATAAATTATATTTTTTAAAACAAACAACGAATACCTATTTTGTATCGTACAGGTCTATATATAAGGTACAGAATTTTCATGTTTTAATCGAAATTTTATATAATGTTTAATTTATAACTAGGAAAATATCAGAACATTAGAAACTATCACATCGCGGTTCCCATTTTCAAGCCAGAATTTGAAATTTCGATGGGCTTCCCGCCTATTGGTAAACGCAGGGTTGCCAGTTAGCCAGAGTTTCAAGGAAGGCGCCGCGAAAGTAATGAATATTAAAATAATACGATTGAATGGAACCGAAACATCTAAATATTTAACCAGGACCTTAAATAGTATGGTACTTGCTTATTATCTACAAATTTACCTAAATTTAAGTATTTTTAGTTTAATAATGAATATTTTAAACATACTTGTAATTATTAACTGAGTGAGATAATAGTGTAAAGTTTCGTATTAATAAAAATGTTAGTTTATGTATACTCACCCTTGCTTTGCACGAGTTCGTCCCTAGGTACATTTCCAAGGGTAGTATAGGGAATAGATATTCGATTCTTTGTTCTGTGAAAAACAAAAACAAATCTATCCCATGAGAACTATACCTTTATTCGGGATAAAAAGTAACCTATGTGCTATTTCAGACTATAATCTATCTCTGTGCCAAATTTCATCCAGATCCGTTTAGCCATTCTGTCGTGAATAAGTAACAAACATCCACCCATCTAAACATTCGCATTTATAATATTTATAGGATACATTTTAAAAATATTTTATTAGCTTCTATTCAACATCAGGTAGAAATAGACTCAAGGGGAGCTTTGCGAAACACTTTCGAAGAGGATGACTTTAATAATAAAATTTGCTCAATTTTGATAATGACGGCATATATTCGCGCGTCCTGGCGGTCGGCACCCACAGTTCTCAACGGAACTAAACCGTTTTACGACTCCGAGAAAGTTAAGCCAGATCGGTCGGTTCGCATGATTAGGTTGAATGATATCATGCGATATGCTGCTCTCGACGAAATCAATGCCGAGGTAAGTTCTAATTTATTGTGTTCTAAAATAAATCTAGTTTTAAGAAAATATTTCCTAAAACAAGCCTTTAAACTAGCCATGTACTAAATAAAACTGTTATTATGTTTTAATCGGAACACTAGAAGTCATTGTGGAAATAGTAAGAGATCACCATGTCCGTCATATTGGAATTTTAATGACGCTATTTAGCTCACTATGCTCACTCATTGTGCGCTATCACCAAAATTAAAGGTGTAATAATTATTCATCCCGCACATACCCACTCATCTTTAAGTGAAGTTATAAAAAAGTTTCTAATAAACAACCATCTATATACTGTATAAGTTTATTTACAATAATAGATAATTTATAAGTTTATTTTGCTTACTATTTATTTTAAAAAGGCTTAGATATAATTGCTCTTAGAAATGACAATGTATTATCATTGGTACACTTTAGGTTCAGTTATAAGCTAGTTATAATGTTTTAACATTTTACGAGTCTCTGGGAATGTAATTAATAATTAAAACTAAATATGTAAGACATATCACTATAAATACAACGGTGTTGATAATGTTCGCAAACTGTATCCAATCCATAGCAACTCGCGTCTTGTCATTACTAGTGCTGGAGCCCTCAGTGATATTTTTCTCTTCAAGTACTTCATTTGGATCAAATTCTGTAAATATGACGTATTTTCCTGGACTAGAAGTAATGATATGATTAATAGTTAAAATCCACCCTGGAACAGGCTCAGCACGTTTTCTTATAGACATCAGCAAAAATGTTATTAAAACCCCTACTAGAGTCACTAACATCGAATCGCGAATAAACAGCAAAATAATGGGCGTATCAGAACTAAATTTAGGTATAATAAATCCAATTTCTGATAGGAATATAAAATGTGCAAATAAACTAAAACATATCAACATTAGTCTAGTGTTGTCCTTAATTTCTAAGAGCATGCTTGTTAATGTTAATATTACGATGACGATCGATGGAATGACTACAATAGCCGCAGGGCCGGCTGCTTCCCTCTGTAACGTGAAAGTGTATTTTAACATAGGATACGTGCTATTTGGACAGCAGTTATATTTCCCTGGTAGTCGTTCGTTGTAAGCCGTCAAGAGTTTCCAGCCGGGTCCATCTTGGTGATCGTCGAGCACTATCGGTTTAGGATTAGAAAACGTAAAGTTCACTTGCTCGCCAGTATGCATCCAGGATCCGAAGTAGAGTGTACAGTTTTGTGTATCGTAAGGCCAGCTGCGAAGAGATGTGCGGCAAATTCCAGAATGTGCTACCTGCGGGACGCAAGTGACCGTTCCAGTAGAGTTGACTAAACATGTTGTATAAAAGGTATCTGACGGATAGGATGATGCATCTGCGTTGAACAAGGCCATGCGTGGTGACCATATTTCGTGGCTCTCTAATTGTATTTCTGTTATACCACCATAATCATTGGGTGTCCATGTCAAATATTCATCTTTCCAATTTAAGGCCACCCAACTATGTAGCGTAAACATTTCTTCTGTGGCATCGAAAGTAAGATATTTAAGAGCAAATCGCACCCGTACATTAATTGTATTTTTGTGGTCCTGCACAGGACGATAATCGGAGTTATATGCGCATAATAAGTCATTGTGAAGCTTAGCTTCATTGTGCACTTCGTGCTCTCGTTCGGGAGGGCAATCCGTGAAACCAACCACTAACTTAGGGATGACTAATAGAAAAAATACACCACCGTACCGCAACATTGTTCTAGACACAATGAAACAGACCATACGCCTATAAAGTGCACACGCAGCAAATTTGATACAAAACGCCGCCCCCATCGATAAATGTGTTGACACCCAGTTATTCGATATTTTTCATGATATTGATATCAATTAGACCTTTTAACTTACCTACTTTTGGTTTTATGTTTTGACGAATACTTTTAAACCTAAGCAGTTAAATAAACACAATATTTCTTAATTCATAGCAAATATAATAATACCTATAGCATAAGTCAAAAATCTATTTTATTATTGTAACTAAGCCGAATCTGTACATTAAATATTTTTTGGAATATCTTATTGAAATAGACATTATTATCGATACAGAGGCCGAATCTATAGTTATTAGAATTTTTGTCTGTCTGTCTGTTACCGCATCACGGAAAAACCACTGAAGGGATTTTGATAAAATTTGGAGTGATTATAGTTGGTTATCCGGGTCAACATATAGGATACTTTTTACTGCGGGAAAATATCTCATCTTCGAGAAATCTATAGGTACTTAACGTTAAAACGTAATTAGGGTCAAACCCGAGCGGAACGAGGGTGAGTCGCTAGTCTGTAATAAAAACTGTTTCATTATCAATTTTCCGCTTATTTGTAGGCTATTGAAATTAAATATGCTACACCAGGCTTAACCCTTCTCTTACTGGTGCCTCGAAGTCATTCCCTCAAAAAATTAGCTGCTGGGATGGCCAGAATAAGCCCTTGCGAGATATCTGATAATATGAGCACTATGAGGATAGCCGCAACTTTACCACTCTATACTCTGCGTATGACATTATTGTTACCAGAGAAACTTCGTAAGGTTTGTTGATTGGCCCAAAATTATATTTTTTATTTGTTGAATATATGTTAGAATATAGAATATAATAGATGTTTATATTTACAGATTTTTCTATTTTATTATTTTCATGCACCATCCTAGAACCTAAAGACCTAGTTGGAATTGAAAAAAGTTTTTTTGTTTAGATTGAGATATTACTGCGGTAGCTGTTATGGAGCATTAATTTTTTTTGAAGTAAAAAAATGTATTTCATGAATAATACAAAATAACAAAACATGAATAAAAACAAAATAATTGATAATAACATTCATGAATATTGTTATGCATGAAAATATGTTTAAACAGCATTGAATAAAAGGCTTTTTTTATTATTTATTTTAATTAATTATAAATTATACGAGAGTTCAAAAAATATTATCCATAGACTAAATAGTGATTATATCAATATTTCCAGTAGGGAATTTACTTACTACAAATACATTGATTAAACCTAGTGAGCACGAAAACATATTCAATAAATCGGATAAAGAATCAGAGTTCTACGTTTCTTGTTCCGCATAAAGCAGGAACCACAACTAGTAGCTGTAGACTAAACAAAAATAAACAGTTTTGCAAATCCGCAAACATACATCTTAAATATAAATATTTAAGACACACAAGAACTTTTATTTTGACATTTCAATTAAAATGGAACAAAATTATTTTAAAACCGGCTTTGTAAGCAAAGACATTTCAACTAGTTATGCAATTTTATCCACAGATGGGAATAACTCGTTTAATAAATAACGACACATGTACTACGCTAAAGCTATCTCATGCAGTCCAACGCCTTATGTTTTGGTCGGAGCCAGGACGCAACGCTTACAAAGACGATGGTATTTTACACTTTTTATCTTCACTTGTCAATACATAATATAATAAAATTCTAAGTCGAATGTGTACGTTAAAATTTTTTTTGGAAAATTTTATTGAAATCGTCGTTATTATCGATACAGAGGCCGAATCTATTTGAGGCCTTGATGAAATTTGGTATGATAATAGCTGGTTATTCAGGTCAACATATAGAATACTTTTTGCTGCGGAAAAATATCTATGAGAAATCTATGTATGTATTCAACCCTTTTTAACGTCCCACTGCTGGGCACGGGCCTCCCTTCAATACGAGGGGGAACAGGCCATAGTCCACCACGCTGGCCAAGTGCGGGTTGGCGGACTTCACATGTCTTTCGAAAACTTGCTAGGTTCTCTCAGACATGCAGGTTTCCTCACGATGTTTTCCTTCACCGTAAGGCAAGTGGTAATCATGTTAGAAATGATTCGCACATGAAAATATCAGAGGTGCGAGACCCGGGATTTGAACCCGCTTCACTCGGATATCGAAGCGAGCGAGTTACCATTGGGCTACCACTGCCTAATGCCTGAGAAATCTATACAAAACGTTAAAACGTAATTAGGAACGAACCCGAACGGAGCGAGGGTGAGTCGCTAGTGCAATATAAAAATCTGTACAGGAGTCAGTCTGTTGATTTTATCAGAAATGCTGTTAAATGCAAAAGTTGTCAAAAATACCAATGAAATCGTCATAGTGATTGGTTTCAAAGTTAAAGAACTGTAGTGCAATCTCAATTCAATTGGCTTCAAAGCATGCTAGTTGAGTACAAATAACTACGCCAATACCACGCGGAATGGAGAAGACACGTAGGAGATTTATCGGTTCAGTGTATATCTGTATCTCTTGGCAAGTTAGATATTTTCCCAACTTTCATAAATCAACTTTTATAAAGAAAACTTTTATGGCTGCCGATCGAGAGGTCCTAGGTCGGGCTAAGTTTATTTATTGAGTTATTCTGTCAAGAATTTTAGTATTTTTTCAGACACTAGCAAACCCTCGTTTAGTTTAGTAATACATAATAGTGGATATTTAAGTAATACCTATCATTAATGCATTAGGGTTATGGTCTTATTCTTGACATCTGGTTTATGGAATAAGTAAACAAAAACTTATTTTCGTATAAGTATATAGCATTAGTTGAAAAATTATTAAATAAGTGGTATCTCTTGCCCGAGGCACGCTTACAAATCAAAATGAATACACAATCCCATTTCGACTGCGACATAGAATTTCACGTATAAACTTATGAATATATAGACGTAGCACTTCTTGGCAATGGGCCTACTATCTGCGCAAAAAAATAACATCGATTTGTCTCTCTGTTAACAAATTAAATGCATACACACGAATAGTTACAGTTTTGCAAAATATATGGACATATAAGAATAGGTTATATACACCTATTGTAAATATGTTATATAACATGACAACAGATTACAATTTATTTAAAAAAAGTATTAGACTTTTTAAATATTAGACTTATTTTCTTAAAAATCGCTCCGCTCCCTGAGTGCCCAACAATAGGTGGTCTATGTGTTCATCCAGATAAACTGTAATGCAGGACTGATGTGTACTACGAATAAATTTCATCCAAATTCGTTCAGCTTTTTCAGCGTGAAAGAGAAACAAACGCAGACCAAATTTCGCATTTAAAGTATAAGTCCGATTATTTTATTTTTTTATATAAAAAGTATGAGTAAAATATTCTTATGAATATTCATATTATATTTTATTTTTATAGGTATCGAATGGGACGAGGCGCCGGAGCGCGAGATTATAGTGAACCGCCCCTATCTTTTTTATGTGCGCTGGCATAATATTACATTAATGAATGGCAACTTCGTATTATAAAATAACAAATTATAATAATTAAATTAAAAATGTTATATTGTAAATCAATCGTTATATTGTTTGTATGAAAATTGTTTATATTTTAATGAGACTATTCATTATATCTATAGTAATATTATAAAGCTGAAGAGTTTGTTGTTTGGTTGAACGCGCTAACCTCAGAAATTACTAATCCGATTTGAAAAATTCTTTTTGCATTAGATAGCCCCTTAACTAAGGAAGGCTATAGGCTATATATTATCCCGGAAAAATGTATGGTTCCCTTGGGATAAATTTATTTCTGTCTAGGGACGAACCCGAAGCGAAGCGAGGGTGAGTCGCTAGTTATTATATAAAATCTACTAGAGAACAAAAAGCGGTAATTATAACTTAACTATAATAGTTAGATATACATATAGCCTCACGGACTTTTTGGTGGGTAATGATAAGTAGGTAGGTACTATAGTCATGTAGTAATTAAGTACATCTGCGAAAAAGATTTTTCGCACCGCACGCCAATACCGCACTTTTATAGGCAACTTTTTGATACTTTGGATTCAATTATTGCAATTTTTGAAGGGATCTCTATTTTTTGAAAACAAAATACAGCCCATGTTAGTCGCTGATATTGCTTTCTATGAGTATAAGAATTTTTAAATCGGTTAAGTAGTTTTTGAGTTTATCCTTTAGAAACAAGCTTATAAGTAAACAAAATATATCTAACAAACATACAAAAAATCTAATCTTTTCTCTTTTTATAATATTAAGTTTAGACTTTAGAATAATTATAAAGAATTTAAAACTTACCCATCAATAGATTAGCTGCAGGAGCCTAGACATTTTTTTATTTTATTTATATTATAATTACCTCTTTACCTACCTACCTACTAAACCGTACAGAATACTTCTAATTTTTTGCTCATAATACATTCATCATCATCTTCATTTCATAAGCGCGGCTAAATATAGTCCATTGGAATGAAGCTTTATGTACTATCTATTTTAGGTATCTACTATATTAGCACCTGTCCAATTTCGTTTATTTAATGAAATATCAATTTTTCACAAATCGGTGCAGTTTTTAAAGTAAATCGTGAAAAAAACACAAATGCCTTATATTTTTTTCGAGAGATAAATCAAATATGACCATTAAATTTCGAAGTTCATTTTTGTAGAAGATTCTGTCTAAAGTCATTATTATTCTGGTAAGAACCCATTATTGGACTAATTGGAAGATAACACAAACGTATTTCGGCTGTATTTTCTATTTGCGAAGTGTTGTATAATATTTCGTATTTACTATTTTTTTTAATTCATATAACTTTCGAACCCATAAAAATCGTTCAAAATACATGGAGATTAAATTATAAAGTGATGAAGTCCTCTTCTACTCTACCACCGTTAATCCATTGGTACACAGGTAGGTACTGTTAGTTGATACAATCTGTAGGTATCTATACCTACAGATTGTAACAAGTAACAATATATCATATTTTTGATTTGATTTGTTTAGTACACCTAAATGTTCTTTTTTAAATATACTTCTTAATTCTCATCAAACTTAAATGGCATCTAGTTGTTAACTGCGTTAACTCAAATATAAAGAGCTTTAAAATAGAAAACGATTATGGATCGATGTTACCGAGTTACTTTTTTGTTTAAGTTAATAGCCCGCGCCTGCTGCGGACTGCTTGTCTAAATTAATGCATTATTGTAATAGATAAATAGTTAAAAAAGTCTTATTTATGGAAAACAAAACAATTGTAGTACTTATTGATATTATATTATTTATTGCATATGTTGGTAAAAATATTTTAAGACTCTCTAGGAATATAGCTAATAATCAAAATTAAATATGTAAGACATATCACTATAAATACAACGGTGTTGATAATGTTCGCAAACTGTATCCAATCCATAGCAACTCGCGTCTTGTCATTACTAGTGCTGGAGCCCTCAGTGATATTTTTCTCTTCGAGTACTTCATTTGGATCAAATTTAGTAAATATCACGTATTTTCCTGGACTGGAACTAACAGTGTGGTTAATAGTTAATATCCACCCTGGAACAGGTTCTGCACGTTTCCTTAAGGACATAAGTAGGATTGTGATTAAAGCCCCTGCTAGTGTCACTATCATCGAATCGCGAATAAATAGTAAAATATTGGGCGTATCAGAACTGAACTTAGGTATAACAAAACCAATTGTAGCGAGAAAAATAAAATGTGCGAATAAACTGAGACATATCAACATTAACCTAGTGTTATTTTTAATTTCTGAGAGCAAGCCTTTTAAAGTTAATATTACAATGACAATCGCGGGAATGACTATTGTAGCCGCAGGACCGGCTGCTTCTCTCCGTAATGTGAAAGTGTACTTTAATACAGTATTTGTACTGTTCGGACTGTAGCTATGTTTTGTTAGCAGTCGTTCATTGTAAGTCTTCAAAAGTTTCCAGCCGGGTCCATCCTGGTAGTCGTCGAGCGTTATCGGTGTAGGATTATAAAACATAAAGTTCACTTGCTCACCGGTGTTCATCCATGAACCGAAATAAAGTGAACAATTTTGTGTATCATAAGGCCAGCTGCGAAGTGACGTGCGGCAAATACCAGAATGGGGAACTTGCGGGACGCAAGTGACTAGTCCACTTGAGGTGACTACGCATAATGTATGTACTTGAGCAAACCAAAACCTATTTAAGTTGTTGTTAAACAGGAACATACGTGGTGTCCATATTTTGTAGCTTTGTATTTGAATTTCCGTTATGCCCCCATAATGAACAGGTGACCAAGTTAAATATTCATCCTTCCAATTGAGAAGTACCCAGCTTTGTAGCGTGAGCATTTCTTCTAAGGCATCGAAGTTAAGATATTTAATTGCAAAACGCACTCGTACGTCAACAGCACTCTTGTGATCTTTTACAGGTCGACTGACAGATGGATATGCGCATAACAAGTCATTGTAGAGTTTGGCTTCCTGATGCGTTATGTGCTCCCTTTCGTGAGGACATTCACCTGCAAATGCAACGTTACAGATAACTATTACAAAAAGCACACTTTCGTATTGTAACATGGCTCTAGACTCAATGAAACTACATGTCTATAAAGTGCACATGCTGAAAAATTGATAAAAACAACCGCCCCCAATGATATTTTTTTTAGTATCCAAATCTAGTTATTCGATACTTTTTTTAAGATATTAACGTGTTTATGTTTGCAAAATGTTTTATACTTATTAATTTTTATGTTATTTCTTTCAATAATGGGTAAATAGAAATTTTACTTAAGAAAGTATTATATTTGGCGATTTTAGACATATATCAACTTCATATGAAACTTTGGCTGTTAAATTCTAGAAGGATTTTTATATTACCAAGTGAAATATGAAATGTAACAGTCTAAGCATATAGCTTGATTAATATTGTTACGAGCTACGTTTCTGAAATCGGAATTTAAAACAAGTCCTTTACACTATAATTGCAATGCTTCAGTGTTACAAGAGTTATTTTATGCAGTTCTCATACGCACGTTGTACAAACACAAGTTTAATTTACTCCTGTCTCTAAGTAGTGAGTACTCTACTGTTTTTCCACCACTTACACAATTCACTTCACTTTATTTCACTTGTCACTTTTAGTGTTTCTTTTCGATCTTCGCTTAACTCAAAACTTTAATCACTCGACATCGCCCCTCAAGAACATTTTAGTATTCGAAAATTCAAATATTTTCTAGTACCTAATCTCAATTCCTTTCTGGAATTTATAAAAAGAGAAAAAGAAAATACATAAAAAAAGTCCTTATATAAACCAATTTCGGATTTTTATTATTTATGCAATATAGATGGGTAGCCTAAGGGGCCGTTCATAAAATACGTCACGCTAAAATCAACTTCTTTTTTTACAAAAAAAAAACAATAATACAGACAAAAAAAAATAACAACATTAGGGATACGGCCATTCATTACTCTATTTATGACTGTTGAGTGTGTGTGCGTGTGCGCTTATGTATGTGTGTGTGTGTGTGTGTGTTAATCATAACCGCTCTGTAACTTCTTTTTAGCCGACTGCGATAAACTGCGATGAACGAATATGGATAAATTGTTTTCAATATTTAAGAACAATTATATATAATCAATCATATTTGTTAAAAATGAAAACGAAAAAGTTGTCGACCAGTCAGAATTTGGTATTTTTTGTAAATCTTTTTTATAGGGGCCCCTCTCTTGTGGCGGCCCCGGGGCTGCAGCCCCGGCTGCCCTTCCCTAAATCCGGCCCTGAGAACTGTTCATTTCTTAACTGATAATTTAGAAAACAATAGGGTGGTAAAATCAAAACAACTACTTAAACGGTACGCAAAGGGAGGTCACAGAAAAATTTTGTTTACGGATGATATTTTTTTACAATTGAGCAATATTTTAATAAACAAAATGACCGTATTTATGCTCAACAACAGAGTACAACGTGGGCATTATCCGACTTCAGTGATGTTTTGGTGGGGTGCTAGCTATGAAGGAGTGACTGAGCCATATTTTTGTGAAAAAGGTGGTGTTTTCCCCCTTGTAGTTCAAATATTACTCTAAATTTATATATTGTAGCCTATTTGTTACCTTGATATATGTATAAGTATATTAATGTAAAATAATAGGGGTTAAAGTATGAAATTGCCGTTTTATTGTAATAGGTAACATTCGATTATCGACTTGCAGTTGTTTTTTTATTCAGCTTAGACAAGAAAGATGGATACTTCGAAAATTCGAGTGATTTTTGAATACTAGTTGATCTTAGCCAAAAGGCCGAGAAGCGATTTTTGAATACTAGTTCTGGCGCGGAACTAACGCGGCAAAAACAGCTCGCAATATCATTGTTGCGTTTGGAGAGGGGACTGCTAATGAACGCACCGTGCGATTTTGGCTTAAACGCTTTCGTGATGGAAACTTTAATTTGAAGAACGAACCACGTGGAAGACCGCCCACAGAGGTGAATAACAATAAATTGAAAGAGATGGTGGAAGCCGATCCGAGCCAAACTACACAGGAATTAGCGGCATGATTTAATATTACCTTACCAACAATATTGACACATTTGCGTCAAATAAATGAAATAAAAAAATATGAAAAATGGGTGCCTCATGATTTGACTGATTTGCAGAAAGAAACGCGTGTTGAAACTTGTGTTGCCTTGTTGAATCGATACAGAAATGAAGGAATATTGGATCGAATTGTGACATGTGATGAAAAGTGGATTCTTTATGATAACCGTAAGCGAAAAATGCAATGGCTGACCCCAGGTCAAACGCCGCAACAGTGTCCTAAATCAAAGCTTACCAATAAAAAGGTAATGGTAACTGTTTGGTGGTCTCAGTATGGTGTTATTCACTATAGCTTTCCTCGATCTGGTCAAGCATTAACGGCAGATGTCTACTGTGCCGAACTCCGAACAATGATAGCAAAACTAGCAGTGAAACAGCCCCGACTCATGAATCGATCTTCACCATTATTGCTCCATGATAACGCGAGACCTCATACAACACGAGAAACCGTTTTAACTCTACAAGAACTGCAATTAGAAACCATTCGTCACTATATCGATATCGATAATAATGGTAATTATTTTGATTAAATAAATATGTTAAATTAAAAAAAATGAAATTCAATTTTTCAGTACAAATCGGCAATTTCATACTTTAACCCCTATTATTATAAAAATCCTTTTAGTAGTTTTTGCATGAAAGAGTAATATCCATATTCCATACATTCTCACAAACCTTCTCGTTTATAATATAAGTAGGATAGACTCTTTAGGTAGGTATAACATATTGTGAGAAAATATTTTTATTATTATTAATGTATAATCTATACCTACTAATATTATAAATGTGAAAGTTTGTGAGTATGGATGTTTGTTACTCTTTCACGCCAGAACGGCTGAACTGATTTGGATGAAATTTGGCATTTGGAAATAGACTATGGTCTGGAATAACACATAGGCTACTTTTTATCCCGGAAAAATGTACGGTTTCCGTGGGATAGATTTGTTTTTGTTTCCCTAGAGGCGAACCCGAGCGAGGCGAGGGTGAGCCGCTAGTCTAATTACCTATAAATTTGTTACTAGTAAATTAATATCAAATAATATATAATATATTGTTAAATATAGGCCAATCTTCTTAAAGTATAGGCCTTAATACTGTGACTTATCTAGGTATACAGATAAATAAAATTGGAGTGTCTGGTTGTAATATTAAAATAACCGCTTTTTACTAAACGCATATGGATGTATACACGGTACATATACCAAATCAACATTTTTTTAAAATTTTGTCTGTCTGTCTGTTTGTTCCGGCTAATCTCCGAAAGGGCTAGACCGATTTTGACGGGACTTTCACTGGCAGATAGCTAATGTTATAAGGAGTAACTTGGCTACTTTTATTTTAGAAAAAGTAAGGTTCCGCGAAAAAAAATTAAAACCCATGAAATTGTGAACAAAATCCGGGTACGGTGCGGTACGCATCCGAGCGAAGCGAGGATAAATCGCTAGGTATATAATTTAAATGAATATCTTAGGAGTAGCACGCTACTATTTATGTATAAACATAGCTAACCGCGAAAACGTACCTAGGGACAAACGTGAGCGAAGCGAGCGTGAGTCGCTAGTAAATAATAATTGGCGACTTCTTATCGCTAAATGACAATTATTTTGGATCATTCCCGTGTATTAAAATAAGAATTAAGAAATATGTTTTCGTATTTTCATTGCAATCTACTAAACTAGGTACTACTATATTTAGCAAGCTGTTTACATAATGTCAATTGTCAAGTAAAAGAAATAGGTCACTAAATTTCTGGCGATGAATACCTTAAGTTACTTATAACTTCATGAGAATGCACACTGAAGGTTTTAAAAAAATATTATTGTAAAAACAATGTACATACGAGTGTTTTCACTCGTTTGTTTGCAAAGTACGCATTATTGGCTGACATGTAAGGCTGCAAATCGTGAGGTCAAGAGTTTGAGTCGCGAATGTTGCTAAGAATAGCTTTCACATGGAAATAATATGTTTCTGCACAATTTCTTAAACCAAGCACGCATCCATCGTCGTGGACGCAGTGAGTATGCCCACAAACCTAATAAAAAAAAAAAAAAGAAAAACAATTTTTTGATAATATTTAATTTTTAAATAAAATATTATTTTTAAAATTAAAAAATAAAACAAAAAAAATAAAATATATGTCATATTTGTTTTTTAAATTACTCTAAAATCAGAGTTGTAGATGTCTGCCACCTTTTTCTTATATTTACAAATACTTTACAAAACATAAAAATAATTCTTAAAAAGACGATGGAATTATATAGCACTAATTTTTTTATTACAGTCAAAAAAAATGTTTATAAAAACTCCCACCATCCTATCCACCATGTATTTAATGGATATAACTGATGACAGAAACGATAATATAATTTGTGAAAGTTTTTTTTGACAATTTAAAAATTATTTATAAAAAAAACAGCTACCTGAGATTTTTTCTAGTTAATATAGGTCCAGACTACATTACGTTTTGGTTTCAACGACGATGAAATCATATACCTAAATTGCCACGAGCTCCCTAACTATAAGTTTTTACTAATAGGCTACTAGCGATTCTCCCGTAGTTACCGTAACTGCGACGAAGACTGTTTTCTACGTTACAAGTTTTGGTTACGTGCCCCAATGGCACATAAAACATTATCCGGGCTACTTCTCGAAAATTTACACTAAAATGTGAGCCTGGATATTGTTAAATCAACATTTTCGCAAAAAAAACGTAAGCTTGAATGTTTCTATTTTATTTAAGTAAACACTGCTAGACACTAAAATATTGTACACAAACATATTCTGACACAAAAATATTTTAAGTTTAAGTGTTGCATTGTAGTTTTCAAACAGCTAGATCGGTCCATCCGTGCTAATGTGGTTTTTATAATAATAAAGTTAGTTTTACTTTGATACTTTAATTATAGCGAGTGAAAATAACCATATCCTGAAGATAATGCGTACCTACATGATAGTTTAAAAATTCGTCATTATTAATCGTAAACTAAACAAACCTGAATTTGTAATTAGATTTAATTTAGATGCACGTTTGTAAACATCCTGTTATAATATAATATGATATCTAGATTAGATATTACCTATTGGTTATAGAACTCACATAATTCTTTATCCCTAATCGGCTTGGAAATTATAGGTTTATGTCCTATGACCTTACTATTAAATTGCCTTTATTTTCTTCTACTAATCTTTTTTTTTGTTTTCTGGAATGAAGTAGCCATGTCTTTTGCCTAAGTCTCTATTCATCAATGAGTTCTCTTAAATCAGTTCAAAAAGCCAGAAATTAGCGGGTATAAGGAACTATCAGACTGACAGACAAGACTTATTAGAAACCAACACCGACTTATTTAATAATAATGTAGAGTGTCGGTTATATACATATACTAGCAATACACGCGGCTTCGCCGCGTTCAAACTTCCGATCGCTACCAAATTTCACAGGATCACAAGCTGGTCTAATCTGAAGATTGTCTGGAGATTTTATCAAAAGCGCTCTAGCTCCAGTCCATAGGGAACATACATACACTCATCGATTTTTATATTCATACTTTAGATACGGCTAAGATTAGTTAAAAATAATGTCCGTTCATGCGTATTTGCTGACATAGCTCTGCTGCACCCATTTCCAAATTTTATTTATTAAAAATTATAAAACCCCCGACACAAAATAATAACGGCCATCTTGGATTTAAAATTTGTCATAATGTATAGTATTCTACTATAACTCTTTTTTTATAGTCAAGCCCTTTAATTTGATACCCATATTGAGGGAGTTGTGAAAAAAAACGTAGGTAATTCGCCATTTTGTGGTGGCGGCCATCTTGGACCGATTTTCATAAAACATAGCTAAGAACACTCACAACTAATTTACCTTTAAAAAAAACAAAATCAAAATCGGTTCATCCATTCGGTAACTACGATGCCACGTCAAACTTATAACCCCACGTCCTTTTTGCGCCGGGGGTAAAGAAATCAAATACAACATAGCCAATAGCACTTCTGGAATCGTAAGAAATATTTGAAAAAAGTTTCACTGAAATCTGTTGGATAGAATTTTAGTTAAATCCATTTAAATATACATAGAATTTTTTTTATATAATTACTAATTAGTATAGATATATTTGTAAAGCAAGCTTAGACAACATAACAGTTCAATCTACTTGTTATATACCATCCCACGTGACTTTGGCGAAGCAAGCTTTCCTCAACTAGCACGGAGCCAAGAACATTGAATTGAAATCGACAGGACAAAAAAATGGAGGCTTTAGCTTACTAGAAAATTAAAAAAATATATAAGAATGACATATTTTCCCATAAAATATATGCCATTCCCATAACTTTTAAAATTCTATTGTTTGGTGGTAGCCAAGGTCGCAGACTAGAAAGAGGCGATCGCGAATCGCGACAATGGCCGGAGGTGGAAATCGAAATGTTATCATGTTTGTCTCTCCACCCACGCATCCGTCTTCTATTTTTGTAATACACAAAAAGTTACCATTTTGATGTTATTTTATCAGTCTATTAGATTTTTAAACTTCAAGGCAACTAAGCGTAGCAAGTAGGTCAATGATTTACTTTTATCAAAAGAATTGGGATGTTAAATGAAATTATGTAGGTAACTAAATTACTTATTGTCTAAATTAGGTAATTTATATTTAGTTACAGTAGATATCGAATAACCTTGTTTACCGACTTAAACAAAAAGATAATAAAAATAGAACTAAAAATTTCCTGTAGGTACTTACCTACTGCTATATATGGTATATATTTTTACCGGACTGCGCGACGCAAAGGAGGGTAATGTGTTTATCAGTCTATGTATGTATGTATGTATGTTTGTTCCTATGTGGCGTTCTAGTCTCTAGAGACCAAACGCGTAGCCTTTTATTTTGATTATTCATTACGTCGTTACTCGTTAGATTCGTCTTGATAATGCGGCGAGTGTCTTAAATGCTAAACAAGAATAGTTAAGATAATTTGTCTTTAAAAAAAATTCTTCCAAACCAATCGAGTGATCTGGTGATCACAAAAATATGTTCAACTTATATAAGTAATTTAGGATAAAAAAATCTAAATATAACTTCAAATGTCTAATTGGCAAAAACTATAAAACTGTAAACAAAACGATATATCATAAAAATAAGAAACTAAATAAAAAGCTAACTAAAAAGATGAAAACAAGTTGACAAAGGAATATAATATAGTATTATGCGGCCGGAGACGCACGTTTTATTCTTGCCGCAAGATCTGTATGCACATGTCTATGTCTCCGACTTCATAATACTATATGAATATATTAAAGTATTATGAAGAAATCTTCGTCAAATACTTTTCATCTTTTTAGTTGGTTTTTATGCGTTTCTTATTTTTATAATCATAGGAAAAGGCATATATATACATTTAGGTTAATGAAATTATTATTAAAAAAGGAAAATAGATTATATATAATTTTAATGTATTTTTATTTTCACATTAAGACGACACATGAGTACACCTATCATAAGCCAAGCTACGAGTAAATACCGGTTTCCACCACTAGTCACTACATTACTATTCATTATACCACACTAGGTATCACGCAATACATTCATTTCGATTTGAAAATAATTACAATACTCATCAAACCCGTACTGGAACTAGTTTTATAACACAAAACATTTTTTACCAGTTTTTATTAAAATACAAAGTTACACACGACCTTGTATCGTACAGCTTCTCAAGCGCTTCAAGTGGCTTGAATGAAATCCATTATAAATGTAGTGATTCGTTTGATCTGCATTTATATATTCTGAATAGGAATGTGCACGCAACATTCATAGTTCTATCATCAATCTTTACCGTGCTTATTTAAACTTACTTTCACTGTTAAATAAACAAGTTAATTTTTACCTAATATAAAATTTTGACCTCCCTGTTTAAAAACTCTAATAGGATCCCTTCAAAAGTGACAAAAGCCACATAGAAACCAATAAATATTTATCGGTTTCTATGTGGTTTTTGTCGGGATCCTATTGGAATTTTTCAACAGGGCTAACCTTACAGTTACATATTTAAACAGAAATGCCTTGGAATAATGTTTTTCAGCTATGTATTTGTAATCATCAAAAAGCATATTTTCAGGGTTTTTCTTTTTCTTATTTTATATATACAGTTGAGTCTAAGTAAGGCTTTTTTCAATAAATACTTTTAAAAGCTAACATATAGGCGGCTACATCTATTAATACAAGCATATAAGAGTAAAATGTACAAATAGAACAGGAGTAATTAACGTTTTAAATTTTATGTTACATTTGTTAACAAGTTGCTCTACCTCTGTGTCACGTCATCAGCTTTTTCTTTTATCGATGATAACAATATTTTCGCCTTGTAATCATAGATTAGCTCACATTTAACACGAAGAACTAATTCCAAAATAAAATAGAAATAATTTCATTTATAATGTATTCACATTTTTTTCATAGACAAGATATTATAAAAAATATGGTATATCCTCAAACTAAGGAATAGTATAAAATATAGATAGTGTCATAGAACTAAAACATGAAGCCTAACAATTTTTAAAAAAAATAGTATACAAATGACAATTTGTATACTGAGTGATTACTGATAAGTAAAGGTATATCACAAAAACATCAGGCCTATGTTTAGTGAATTAGGCCTTTTTATAAAGGTATCATTTCAAAACCTTAAGTAGTACAATTTATAAGTAGTGTATTATTACAAATACGAGTTACCTTTCTAGAATATCAATACAATGTGACTGCAACAGCTTTAAGCTTATTCAAACATTAAATAGAAGAGGGAATATAATATTGTGACTACATTAAACTATCGATAAAACCAATCAATTTTTACTTTTTTTTACCTTTTTAATATATATCAAATAATCTTTTTTTAATATATATTAAAGATTATATAATCTTTGTCTTTTAAAGATATTATAACGACAAAAATAAATTAAGAAAAATACTTGGGCCTTAAATAAAAATGCCATGTAACAATAGGTACATGTCCGATATAAATTATATAAAAAATTTATCAAAAAAATCAATAAATCACAAAACATAAAAAAATATATCAAAGGAAACATAAAAATAATTGTAGGCTTACATCAGTAAGAAGCTGGCATGTTGGTGGTAATAAGTAGTCAGTTCCTCATTTCTCTTAACAAATTACGTTTAGACTAGCTGTAAATACTTCATGTGTATTTTGGAATACTGCTCCCTGAAAATAAACAAAGTTATAAAATGTATATTTTGTTTCATTTACCAATTAAAACGCCTTAAATTATAAAAAGGCACTGGAAAAGTTAATGATAATCATTTTGTTATGCAGAAATTTATTTGATTGAAAGTATGAGGTGTAATTACAATTTAACATCTTCATAACTCGACACTCGTTATAATAAATACTCATTGATTAGCATTATAATTCATAACATTAGAATAAGTGTATAGGAATTCAATCTGTCTATAGTAAAAGCTACATACATTACGAATTACAATATAATTAGCTATGCAACAATTAAGATTTTACTTATCGTCATTCAACGGATTAAGACTTCTAGAGGGTCTTTTATATATTACACGGCTGAGTGCTGACGGCGGGGTTATAAACATTTTTTGATGAACGCTTGCTAATTTTAGAAAATGAAGACTAGCATGTAAATAGTATAATTGATTATGACTAATTTTCTTCGTAATAGCTACGTAATATAAAAAAGTCCCCTTGTTATCGTTATTGCTCTTTTACTACCATATGATAAAGACGTATTGTAATCGGTTTCGAGTTTTATATTTAACTTTAAATTAATACAAAATACATAGACGTTGTATGAAGACATAATTACCCTTGCTTTTTTTTCTACTACGAAATGGCTATAGCATAATAATTATACTGTACATCTTCATCACAAAGCAATAAAAGACGCATTCTTTTTTTTGTTTACTATCTAATGTTTGGATCGTCCCTAACATAGTTTACATTATTATTATAATAAAATTGCTACAATTTCAAAAGTGAATAAATATTTTTGCAAGCGAAACCTCACATATGTGGTGATATTAAAGAGGCCAACATTAAAAAGTTTAAAATTGTGAATTTCAAAAAAACATAACCTAAAATAATTTAAAAAATACACCAGTTCTTACCTATTACATAGTAACATTTCATAAAGTCAACAATATCGATAAGCCGTGCCCTTAATATTACACAATACAATCTGCTACCACCAATTATAACATATACCTGCAGACTACTTATGATAAACTTAATATTAATGACTTGCATTACAAACAGATATCTAACAAAATACTGGACAATTTACTCTAAAAACTAGCATTCTAACCAACATATGCTTTTAGTCTTAACAATAGATATTAAGTTATACTTTAGCTTTTAGTTAAATTATCTTCTATTTTCTTGTCAATTCCATATGATTCATGAAGTTTTTAATGTAGGCAATGGTGAAACCAACATTTTTATAAGTTAAATCCTAATCTCAAGAGTAACTATGTTCTATGTTAAAAGTAAATATATGTATGTAATTGAAACTTAAATATTAAAATGGCTAGAAATTAATAGTACTGAAATAAAATGATAATTAGCAGCACATCACAAACAAGCAAAATTGATGAAACTTATCTTTTTATTAATTTTTTATTACAATTAAATGTAAACAGTAAAGAAAATTGTTGTATCTTTACTATTTACCTTTTTCAATCTTCTTTAATAATGTTTGTTATATAATAATTTTTATTACAGTAGTTTTAAAGAACACAACACATATTTGCAATTACATTGACAAACTGTTCCAAGCAACACTGTCTGCCATGTATTGATTTTACAACACTGTAAAATTTAGGGTCTTACTATCTGTCACTGTGGTAACAATTTATCAAAATTTTCTTTTAATATACAATTCATTTGTACATGAGAACTTAGCTCAACTAACAACAGAATTATGTTTAAAATTAAATATTATATTGCATAAATATTTAAAAAATTTTTTAATAGTTTTACATGGTAAGATTTAAAAAGAATTGTAAAACATTTGCTTTAACATTTTTTCTTTTATTTATATTACATTATAGCTTGTTTGTTAAAGCTTTTATAAAACAATATATTGGTTTAAATATTTCCAAAGTAGCAGAGAACTTGGAATGTTTTATAATATTTTGATAATTTTGACAAATAAACGAAGTTTTGATTAAACCACAAAATTTTTATAGCAAGTTTCTCATAATGCATACATAAGAAACTAAATGGGCTTACATAATAGAGACAAAATATCAATATCTTACTTAATTTGATTTGTGAATGGAAATTACTTAATTATTATTAAACAATTATTTGCTAATTAAATCCTTGAAATAAATAATCATTTAAGATTATTAAATGGTGAGTTACACGTTTCTAAATACGTGAAATACATAAAACAATATAAATTATTTTATTTGCATCTTTCCTGTAACCACTAAAATTAAGTATTTATTGATATTCTACAATGTGGTAAAAGTTTATAATTTTTAGAATTCAGGGTAAGATAAGATTTACCCAATTTTTCTTATATTCAAAATTTGTTATAGTATTAGTGTAGCTATCAGCATAACACCTTTGAGTATAAGATTTCTTAATCTATTAGATTAGATAACACTTTGTTACAAACATGTAAAAATTTTAATGGTCAAGGAGTAAAATTGGTGTATTCATCTATTATCCTACATATTATAACATATTCAATGTAAAGGAATGGTACTAAGATAAGACAATATCATTATACACCAACTAAAACTTGTTTGGAAAAAAATCACTATTTTATTTAAATACATGATCAAATTAAAAAAAATGTAGTATAAATATGCGTTACGAACAGCAATAATCATTTATGGCAATGAAAAATGTTAATGTGAGATTCCATAATTAACCCCACCTGTATTGAGGCCTGTGTTTTCAGAAACACCCGGTGCCGGTGCCGGCGCCGGCATGGCGATGGGTGGCGCCTGCTCGCCTGTAGGACGGCCTTCCCCTCCTGGCTGCATCGTGACTGGCTGAACGCCGTCTGAATCATCACGCTCCAATGTGTGATAATCACCAGATTCTTCTGGAGGGCGCGGTTTGCATTTTCCGCAGCAGCAATTACAACAACAGCATAAACAGCAACAGAAGTAGCATCCAGTCAAGATACCACAAACAACGAATAAAGCCTTGCACCACGTACTAGTAACAACAAAGTAAGCATTGACGTTTTCTTCTCCAAATTGTTCAGCTATGTACAATCCCAAGGAGCCATAGTTGTCATAGATATTTCTTTTTGTAGCGTCACTTAATATAGTATGAGCTCTGTTCACTTCTTTAAATTTTTCCGCTGCATCTGGGTTGTTAGGATTTTTGTCCGGATGATATTTCAACGCTAATTTACGATAACTTTTCTTGACATCATCAGCGGTTGCAGTTTTAGGTACCTGTAATATTTGATACAGGCTATCCCCAGCAGTTGATAATTTCCTTTTATCCATATTACACTTCTATTTTTAAATATTGAAAAGATGACAAAATAAAGGCGTAATAATTACAGGCTCACGAACACGAAAATCATTAAACCGATCTTATTCACAATCTTCACCCTTCCTTGTTCCCTAATCTTTTACAATTTACCACAGAATACAGATTAATCTATAGTAGCCAGTGTTGCCAGCAGAGACAAGGAACAACAAGAATATGGAATGATATGGAATGAAAAACTTTTAACTTTTTAGACGCGCCAGTTTCAGATGCGTTCAATTTAGATGCATTCGTAAACTGTTTATCTCGTTCTCAAAAGTTACGAAAATTGCCTTAAATATAAAAATTACTTACATGCTACGCGAGGGGGTCAAAAGTTACGAAAAATGGAAGAAATGTAACCTTCTGGCAACGCTGAGAGTAGCAAGCTAGAAATAATTTAACAGATAGCAATATTTTGGATGGTAGCACTACATATTATAAATTATTAAGGAAGACAATGATTTCCATGGCGCCACGACGCGCCGCGCCGCGTCGGCCGGTTGGAGTTTATGAAATAAAATAATAATGTTACAGCTAATATGCTTAGTGTTGCATATTTTAGTTGCATTTAGCAAAGAATTGACGGACCAATGAAAGATTTTATTTTAATATCATTATCGCTCATGGATGTCACAGGACTCATGTCCTATAAACGATTACACTTTAATTTGGCTGTAAAAAATTAAAAATATTAATTTTGTGGCTAACATAATAACCAATAAATGTTTTAATTAAGCCAAAAATGTTTTAAAATTGACCAAAAAACCACGTATAATATGAAAGTGGAAAAGGTTTTTTGCGACTTTAAATCCAAATTTCCTAATTTGTATTTAAGCCCGAAAAAAAAAGTTTATAGGGGATAACTAAGATGATGATGTAATAAGTGTATGTAAAAAACAATATTATAAATGACAGATTTAACTCCAATAAGTTCGATGAAAGGATACTTCTTAAAAATTTTAGCCCAGAAATCCTTATTACCCGCGGTATAGTGTATTAAAGTCAAGCTCTTAAATTATCTTTTTTTAACGTTGGGAAATGCATTTACGCATACTACCGGCATACACACAGGTGGTTATGTGAGACTCATCAACTGGAAAAGCCAGTAGGTACTACCCACTAAAACCCAACAAAACTTCCCCCGTCTTAATGGGGCATCGCAGGATCGCTTACGCACTCAACCACGACGCTTCGATGACAGGTCTGCCGAAAAAGACCTCAACAACCGTGGGGTTGCTCCAACAATCAACTCTACTAACAGAGAAGTACCAGGAACAACTCACATGGTACACCGCCGCAGCGGACCACCTTCTGGGCTGAACTGCCGGACGCTAATGAGCCCCCCACCCCCACACCACAAAGTGAACACACGCTGAGGGGGACAGCTGGCCTGCCAAGGTAGACCACAACAACCATGGGTTTGCTCCAATTCTGCATTCGGAAAAGTACCAAGAATAACCGGTAATACGGTACACCGCTTACTGAGGTGGGCTGCCTCTCAGTGCGTTTCGTGGCTTCTTGTCCAGCTTAATTACCGGACGATATTAAGCTCTCTCACTGCGACAAAGTGCAACACACTTCGGAGGAGGCAAGCTCTTTCAATCAAATCTGCTGAAAAGTTTATCAATTATGATGATTACTTTTTTAAAGAAAAATCTTTTTTCATTCGTAGTTTATTGTCTTATTTTTTCATAGTTTCTCAGGCTTACAATAGTACCATACTATTATAATATTCTTAATAAAAGTTTATTTAACACCCATATAATAACATAATATATAACATTATAAATGTAAAAGTTTGTGAGTATGGATGTTTCTTATTCTTTCATGCCAGAACGGCTTAACGGATTTGGATGAAAGACACAGAGATATATAATAGTCTGGACTCTGGAATAACACATAGGCTACTTTTTATTCCGGAAAAATGTACGGTTCCCTTGGGATAGGTTTGTTTTTGTATTCCTAGAGGCGAACCCGAGCGAAGCGAGGGTGAGCCGCTAGTAATAATATAATGGAGCCATGCATTTGGTGAGAATGCACATTTTATCTACGACTACTTAATGTCAATTAAGTCATCCGATAGATTTGTCAAATGTCATTTGTCATTAGCGTTGCCAGAAGGTTACATTTCTTACATTTTTCGTAACTTTTGACCCCGTCGCGAAACATGTAAGTAATTTTTATATTTAAGGCAATTTTCGTAACTTTTGAGAATGAGATTTGTAATGCTAGATTTTTATTGCAAACAGTTTACGAACGCATCCAAATTGAACGCATCTGGAACTAGCGCGTCTAAAAAGATATTTACTATTTCATTTCAACGACGAAAAAATCCGCGAACAAACATATAAAAAAATATATATATATATATATATATATATGGTCGAATTCAGAACTTCGTCTTTTTTTTTGGAAGTCGGTTTAAAATTACCACTACGTAACTTTTAGTGTAAAAATGTAACTTTTCATGGATGCCAACGTAACTTTCAACCAAATCACTTTGGCAGCACTGTTTGTCAATTGTCATCCAAATCCTAATTCCTATCCAATTTCCATGACCGATCATTATTGTTTAAGTCGGTAGGAGTTATAATTTAAATATAGCTAAACAAAAATCCAATTCGTCGATTAAAAAAAAGTATCAATTGAAAGTAAAAGAACTCTACATAATATGTGACAATATTCATTAATCTAATCACAGATTTTATTCATATTTAAATTGAGGAAACTACAATAATTGTTATAACTATATAATATGAAAGTATGACTATTATTATGAAGAAAGTTCGTGGAATTTTTCAGTTTTACCAAAAACTTCTTGAAAAACGACCTTATCTAGTACAGGCTGTTCAAACAGGCACACTAATGGGTGCTGGAGATCTTATTTCACAATCATTAATTGAAAACAAAGCTGTAAAACATATAGATTATAGAAGAACTCTTAAATTTTCATCTATTGGCTTTTTTGTAGGTGTAAGTATTATGTAATATGTTACTATACTAACTGCTCACCCTCGCTTCGCCAGGTTCGCCTCTAGGAAAACAAAAACCTTTCGCACGGGAACAGTACATTTTGCCGAGATAGAAAGTAGCCTATGTATTATTCCAGACTATAATCTATCTCTGTGCTAAATTCATCCAGAACCGTTCAGCCGTTCTGGCATGAAAGAGTAACAAACATCCATACTCACAAACTCACATTTATAATATTAGTTTAGATATAGATTTTTTAAATTATGAATTTTGTATTATAAAATACAAAGAAAAATTCTTTTACAGGGACCAGCATTGCGTGCATGGTATGGTTTATTAAGTAAACAAGTTGGATCACATGGAAAAGCTGTGGCAATTAAAAAAGTATTTGTTGATCAAGTCATATTTGCTCCTGCATTTTTATTCTTCATTTTAATTGCTGTTGGTACAATGCAAGGCAAATCATGGGAATCAATAAAAGGAGATGTCCATGCTAATTATTTTGATGTTTTACAAACTAATTACTATATATGGCCTTGGGTTCAATTAATTAATTTTTATTATATTCCTCTTCAGTATCAAGTATTGCTTGTGCAATCAGTAGCACTGTTTTGGAATACATATTTATCTTGGAAAACTAATCATAAAAGGCTACTTGAATAAGCAAGTCATTTTCTCCAAAATTCCTAATTATTTTCTGCCTATTATAATAGATATTTAACTAGAAGTATTTCATCAGTAAATACATGTTAATCAGTATTAACAAGCACAAAAGTTTTGTCTTATAAGCAATAATGCAATTAGCTCAAGAAATTCTTATTAATTAAGCTTTTAACAATAAATGTTAAATAGTTTTAAATTGATGTGTAACTCTTCTAAACCAAATGGTACAGTTTTGTTATAAAATCTTAAAAGAAAATTACTAAGAAAATATAATGAAATTACTTAATTTAATATGACTTAAATGTATACATATTACATATATGTATTTATTACATATATTACATACATAGATGCTATGGTACTGATGTGCTCGTATAGTACAAGATGTAGTTTTTTAAATAAATGTTTCTTTAAATATTATTAAATATTTATTTCCATTAAACCCAAATCATGATATTTGAAAAGATTTCCAATATTTTCTGAATGCAACAGATGTCGATACATAAAAAAATATATATATATATATATACGGTCGAATTGAGAACCTCCTCTTTTTTTGGAAGTCGGTTAATAATAAAATTGTAACCAAGTCAAATCTGTACATTGAATATTTTTTGGAAAATCTTATTGAAATAGTCAGTATTATAGACACATAGGCCGAATCTATAGTTCTTAGAATTTTTGTCTGCCTGTCTGTTGGGAATGCATCACAAGAAAACTACTGGACAGATTATGATGAAATTTGGTATAATGATAGCTGGTTATTTGGGTCAACATATAGGATACTTTTTACTGTGGGAAAGTATGTCATTACTGAGAAATCTATTCTAAACGTTAAAACGTAACTAAGGACGTACCCGAGCGCAGCGAGGATGAATCGCTACCGATTCATTGATTGATATAATAATTAATATTTTTTTGCCGTTGTTGTTGTAACGTAGTCAAGCAATATTAATAAATAAATTATGACTCAAAAACAAATTGCATTTCTTAATATTATTTATTTTATTAGTTAGTTATATTAGGTAGGTAGTTAGTTATATTAGGTTCATTTATTTCTGGTTTGATTTTCATTTGTAGTAAATAATATTGCATTGCCAATAAAATATTATGTATTATGGATCATACTCATGTACAATTCTTAGCATCTGAGTAGTATTACCGTCCCTGTTGTAATACCAATAATAAAAAGCCACAATACCAATAAATAAAAAGCCACATAGAAACCAATAAATATTTATCGGTTTCTATATGTCGCATTTCGCCCCATAGGGTCTCATTACGAAAAATTTAAAGAAAGAAAAAAAAATTGTTTAAATAAATGCCAATAGACGTAAGACGACGCGACGTTACATATATCGATTTGAACAAAGTTGTGTTAAATTAACAAAAGATAAAAAAATAGATTCCAAAAAGGTGTAGGTATTATTGTTTTAAAAAATAATTAAAGTAAAGAGAAACGAAATAATGCTGTAGTACCAAATCAAATTCGCGTAATTTTGACTTTATTGTTTAGACTTTAGTGTTTATTTATTTATTTAGGATTGTCAACAGAAAAAACATTATTACATGATAATATAAAATTTGCTATTTAGTACAATACAATGATTAAATGCTTTTCTACTTATAGACAAACACAACATGCACAATATTAGATTAAAAAAATATATAATTATTATTAAAGTTTAGTTTTAAATTAAATCTAATTAAATCGATTAGATTTAATTAGATAACAAAATCAACCTCATTTTTAACCGACTTCCAAAAAAAGGAAGAGGTTCTCAATTCGACCGTATATATATATATATATATATATATATATATATATATATGTTTGTTCGGGGATTTTTTCGTCGTTTATGGACCGATTTTGATAATTCTTTTTTTGTTGGAAAGGAGATATCCCAAGAGTGGTACCATGATAAGGAAACCAGGATCTGATGATGGGATCTCAGAGAAATCGAGGGGAACTTTCGAAAATTGTAGTGGCGACTAGTGCGCTTGATAACATTTTCATTAGGTATTTTAAAGCACTACTATTTAATGAAGGTCTGGAGTCGATCTGATGATGGACCCGAAAGATAGTCGAGGGAACTCCTCAACGATTTACAGCAATTACCTGGTTTGATTAATTTGCATTGATGATACGTCTACACTAAAAATGGAAAAATAAAAACTTAAAAAAAAAAAAAACAAAACCGACTTCCAGGCACTGAAAAGTAAAAAATAACTAAACGGGGGTTTTCATTTAGAATAGATACTTAATCAGATTTTTTCGAAGTCGGTGCCAGCCAATACAAATCAAAGCACACCGACTTCGAAAATATCTGATTAAGTATCTATTCTAAATAAAAACCCCCGTTTAGTTATTTTTTACTTTTCAAGGCCTGGAAGTCGGTTTTTTTAAAGTTTTTATATACTTGTTCATTCGAATAATATTAAATATCAATAATTATTATTATACTAATTAACGTCTCAACTGTTAAAACAATTATACTATGGAACAAAAAAACTTACCGAAGCAATATTGTTAAATTTAACTTAAAATAACAAGCCGACTTATAGCACCATAACAAGTTAATGATTATAATATTTTTTCATTATTTTTAAAGAAGTTCACTAACTTTAATTTGAAGGCAGGTAAACTATCGCAAGTAATAATAATTAATAGTGTTTAATATAAATGTTTAAAAAAAGGGAATCCTCGAGGATCGGAGTTTCTTGCTAGTTCTTCTCAGATCTCAGGCATTTTTTCCGAACTAGTGGTAGCATTAAAATAATAAAATAAAAAATTAGAAAACTATATTTGTATTTTATTTCTAATAGAAACTCACCTTTGCTTCGCTTCGGGTTCGTCCCTTGCCAAAAACTATATACTAGCTTATAGCCTTCCTCAGTTGACGGGCTATCTAATGGAAAGAGAATTTTTCAAATCGGATTAGTAGTTCCTGAGATTAGCGCATTAAACCAAACAAACAAACAAATTCTTCAGCTTTATAATATTAGTATAGATTAAATAATTAATGTCAAAAATAAAAACCTTACTATTAAACCGACAACAGTTTTTGAATACCGATAAGTTTACGATAAAATACATCCCTACTTGATCGTAATACCGATTCATCACTACGAACTAAATTCTCCCAGATTTGCATATGACGTCATACCCTTAGAAAGGGATGCGTGGCGACTTAAAAGAAATACAATAGGCGAAAGAAATACAGCATATTTTGACTTGTCATGTGTGCCTTCACTATCCCTAAATTATGGGAAATATCATGACGCGGCTCTAAATTATAAATAAATTTTTATAAAATAAGAACTTATGCTAATAGATATTTCATGTTTTATATGAAATATAAAATTATTCGATATTAGTTAAAATCATTTAGAATATTATTATATACATCAATATATAAGACATATGTTTTATAAAAAAACATTTATAGCACATTTAACTTATGTATAGTTTTATAACATAATAAAATATTAATTAACATATCCCATGTAGCTATTTTTAATTTAAAATAGTTAAGTCGGGAAATTCAAATTCAAATTCAAAATATTTTATTCAATTTTTTAAAATAATAATAATTAATTAACTAATCACTTTAGACCTGGAGCAATTGCAGATTTCGGTGGAGCATTTTAAGAGCAATTTATTAAGCGAAAAAACTTTGATAAAAAGTGATTACTACTCGTTTTATAGTAAATTTAATTTTTGAGTGGGCAATTTTTTAAAAAAATAATAATTAATTAACTAATCACTTTAGACCTGGAGCAATTGCAGATTTCGGTGGAGCATTTTAAGAGCAATTTATTAAGCGAAAAAACTTTAATAAAAAGTGAATACTACTCATTTTATAGTAAATTTAATGTTTGAGTGGGCAAATTTTTAAAAAAATTATAGTTAATTAACTAATCACTTTAGACCTGGAGCAATTGCTGATTGCGGCGGAGCATTTTAAGAGCAATTTATTAACATATAGGAGAATACAAAATAAAATATTTTTACGCTAACTTCACTCTGGTATTAAATTATTACAATTTTTTACTGAACGTCATGAGTCTACTACCAGTTCGGAAAGAAGAAACCTCAGACCTGAGAAGAACTGGCGAAAGAAACTCAGCGGGACTAATATTTTTTTAATAAATTATAATTTACAATATTTTTATAAAGTTGAAGTAGCCTGGAGGCGATTACTTCATTCCCAAGGCGTGCTATCTTCTATAAAATTATTTATTGCATAATAGCCTCTTAAAATCTTTCTTTGACTATCTTGACCCCCCCAGCCCCCACTTCGTCTTATTCGCCTTAAGTTTTATGATGGTATGGAGTTGAGATGGATGGCTTGTATGGAGTTCGGTCTGGTTCGGTCCATGGATGACAAATGACAATTAAAATTCGGTCGGGGTTGACAATAGGGATGGCGATCTCAAATCGATTAATCGAAGAATCGATTCCTCGGACCAAATAAATCGATTTTTTAAATCGATATGTCGTACTGAATCGATTCAGTGAATCGATATTTTACCCTTGAAAATCGACTTTCGATTTTTTCTGTTATGGTAAAAAAAAATTTAGAATTAGCTGAATGTACTCACCACAATATTACGGCATTGCCAGATAAAGGTTTAATTACTTAAAAACTCGCGAGATGGCGGTGTGCTTAGTTTTCGTCGCTTCTCTTTAGTAAAAAAAAAGTTACGTTGGTAATCTTTGACTTTGTTGATTGATATTGCGTCATTGTTTTGTCTTGTTATTATTTATTCATTTGTTTATATATATGCCTTGATTGGTTGATTGTTGTAATATACAAACTGTAATTAGGGAAATAAATATTTATTTCTATGTAGTGTTTGTTACGGAATAATAATCAATTGAGAGTAAGTAAAACGCTTTTTAATTTTTACTTTGATGCTATTTTTTTAAGTTTGTTCTATTAGTTGCTATTGTTAAATCTAATCGTGTATGTAAGTCATTTAAATTAGTTTACATATGAATAATCAATTATGAGCATTGAAATAACTATGTAGAATTCTTAATTAATAAAGTGTTCATATTTTACTATTACTCTATGTCCATTCATCTGTATAACCTTAATTTATCATATCACCATGTTCACTCAATAGCCGTGATGTATATGAGTATCGTAGGATCATCTGTTCCCTGTGAGCGCCTTTTTTCGATTGCCGGCAACATCGCAAGTGATGCGCGGAACCGCTTGGATCCCAGTAGACTTGATAAATTGTTTTTTTAAAAAGCTTAGATATGAAGCATTGGGAACTATAAGCTATGTTATCTACTCTCTTAACTTTTTAATGTAACAAATACATTTAGAAAATAAATATCTTCTTTTATATCTGATCTGATATTTTGATATGGTAATAAAAATAATTGTAATTATCGAATTCCCTGAACTAAAAACTTCCTGATTTTACTGATAAGAGATCCCAGAGATTGTTTATTATGGTATCATTCTTGTTTTTTATAAAATGGATTTATATTTACATTGTAAATACAAATTTGAAAAAAATAGATTTTTTAGAAATCGATTTTTTCGACCTCGATTTTTTTATGAATCGATTTATCAGGTTACGATTCAAATCGATTTAAAAATCGATCTTTTTTGGAAAGAATCGCCATCCCTAGTTGACAACTAAAAGAATCCACAGATTATGGAGACATAGTATCATCATTCGACATTCGACGTATCGTATTTCGAAAGGTTAGACTTTCATGTTCTACGATTAACGATACGGAATCTGGATAATTAAAATTTAAAAGATTTACTGATTAGGAATCAATAAAGTTGAAAGTGATTAAGGTATTTTAATATTATATATTATTTATTCAGTGTAGATAAAATGAAATTATTTTTCAACAGGACTTACTCGAAATTGATAGATATTATCTCGTCTCGTAAAATTAAGATATATATAATTTTACTTTGTAATGTCTAAATTCTAATAATGTTTTTAGTTAATGAGTGTAGTACATTAACTAGGTTCGTAAATACTAAATATTGTAAAACTTATGACTTTATCGGACATCTTACCGGCACGTATTATAGCATTGTATTAATTTCAAATATAAATAATATTTGAAATTATTACAACTTTAAATTTTTTTATCTCTGCTTGAAGTTTTAAAGCTAATAAGCAATATTGTATGTGGAAAGATAATTTGTATCCCCTTCATTAACTACAGTAAAGCTATGTTTCAAGTAATCAGATAAGTTCTTCTAGAAAAATCCCATGATTAATGCTTGATTGAGTAATCCATACATGTAATAAAATTGTAACTAAGCTGAATCTGTAAATTAAATATTTTTTGGAAAATCTTATTGAAATAGACATTATTATCGATACAGAGGCTGAATCTATAGTTTTTAGAATTTTTCGCCTGTCTGTCTGACCACATCATAGAAAAACCACTGGAGGGATTTTGATGAAATTTGGTTATAGCTGGTTATCCGGTTCAACATAAAGAATATTTTTTACTGCGGGAAAATATATATCTCATCTCTGAGAAATCTATTCTAAACGTTAAAACGTAAGGGCTGAACCTGAGCGGAGCGAGGGTGAGTCTCTAGTTACATTATAAAAATGATGATTTTGAGGATATGAAATTTTACTGTAGATTTAATATATTATCATAATAACTCCTGACATTGTGCTACAATATTAAATATACTGTACAATATTTTATACTGTAGTAAACATAGTAAAAAAAAAATTTTTTTATATTTCAGTAATACAATGGAAGGCTTAGAATTGGTATCATCTAATAAAATATTTGGTGGGTACCAGAAAGTGTACTCCCACCAATCTTCAGAATTGCTATGCAAAATGAACTTCTCTATTTATTTTCCACCTCAAGCAGAAGGTGGTGATGTGAAGCTACCACTTGTATATTATCTGTCTGGTCTCACTTGCAATGAACAAAATTTTATAACAAAATCTGGATTTCAAAGGTAAGACTTTATAAAGTGCTACAAATCATTATTTTATGGCAAATTTGTATCTGATATTTATCATATTTTTTCATTATATTCTGTTGTTCAAGCACAGAACTGGGAAATATACTAAAGAATTAATGAATATAAGAGAGTTATAAGTAATACATAAGTATTACTATCATACGATGTAATTGAGTTAATGCTAAAAACCAATTTAGTTTTTGATAAATGTGTTTATCTATCACCCTCTTAACCTCACGTACAATTTTTTGTTGACAAGTTATGTAACTGATTATAACATGTGTTTACTTATAGGCTATAACATAGGTAATAATTGCATAATTTATAATAATTAGTAATTTTTTTACATTGCTATTTTAAGATATGCAGCTGAGCATGGTATCATAGTTGTGGGGCCTGATACTTCCCCTAGAGGAGTCAAGATACCTGGTGATGATGAGTCTTGGGACTTTGGTGTGTCAGCAGGTTTTTACCTAGATGCAACTAAAGATCCCTGGTCTAAAAACTATAAAATGGCCAGTTATTTAAATAAGGAATTGTATGAACTAATTCTTCAGGCATTTAGCAAAAATGTTGATCCAAGTCGTATAGGAATTATGGGCCACAGGTAAATGTGAAATATAAATATTATAGTAAAAAACACCATTTCTTTTCATGTCATGTAACTTTTCAATTATACTTTATATTATTATTATTAATGGTAATTTAATCCATAGGGCGGAAAAAAACAATCTTAGATGAATGTAAATTTTATAGCATTGCTAAACCAGCATTCAAGTAATGCTTATCTGGCATTTTAGTACAACAATTAATATTATACAAAAAATACAGATGTTAAAAGTAACACTTTTAACACTCATTTCACTGCTTGTTCACCGTTTTCATCTTCAACAAGCTCTTATTCAGAGTTTTTAACCTTAGTTTCTTTTTTAAGATATTAAAGAGAAGAGGTTTTATATTTCTATTCCTATTTTTTTTCAATTATATTAAATATTACAAAATTTGTATGTTTGTATGTGTGTTTAATTTTGAATAAAAAATTGTGTTATTAGACCAGGGTCGATAATTTTTAAAACCAATTAAAATCGTAGTAGGATGAAACCCATTAGAATAGGAGGGGAATATTATAAAAATGAAGGGAAAAATAATTTACGGGCGATCTGAGGTCGGGGAGGGGATGGGGGTGAGTTTTTAAGGGTAAAAAACGGTTTTTCTCGATTTCCGGCAAAACTAAAAGTCCTATCGAAAAAAGTCAAATGGCAAAGTTGTAGGTAATAAAAAGATCTAAAACTTTTGTATTTACACTTTTTTCACATAACCTCAAAATTTATGTGAAAAATTCAAAAAACCAAGTTTTTGGTTTTTTATTTTTATCTTTTACAAAAAAAATTTTTTTTTAACGAAATTTGGCGAAAACTTACCTTTTTATGTCCCAAATACGCTGTAATTTATTTGATTAAAAATATTTATTTTTTCACCTTATTTTGAATTAATATCGAAAAAACACCCTAATTTTCAATCGAAAACTCACCCGTCAAAATATCAGCTTTTTTCAAAAAGTTGGTATGTTTTCTGTTCGTTGAGATCTCTACTTTTTGATGGTGAAAAAAAAAATATGTTACTATAGTAAATCTTCTCAGGAAATGCAATAAAAAGTTGATTTATTTAATGCTAATTACATTTATAATTAGTAAATATAAATGTTAATCGTACAATTAAATGTAGATACTTTATTCTGATTACGTTATTCATTACAATATTTTTAACACATTAATCTTATGATTCATAAATACCTTATCTTCAATTCTAATCACTTATTCATTAGTTTTTTTGACGGCATTTCTTCATCGCTAGATTCGTCAAACATCTCCGATTCTAGTAGATCGAACATATATTTTCATAACTTTTGAGGTTATGTGTCACATAAATTTTGAGGTTATGTGAAAAAAGTGTAAATACAAAAGTTTTAGATCTTTTTATTACCTACAACTTTGCCATTTGACTTTTTTCGATAGGACTTTTAGTTTTGCCGGAAATCGAGAAAAACCGTTTTTTACCCTTAAAAACTCACCCCCATCCCCTCCCCGACCTCAGATCGCCCGTAAATTATTTTTCCCTTCATTTTTATAATATTCCCCTCCTATTCTAATGGGTTTCATCCTACTACGATTTTATTTCACTTTTTATTATTTTTAAAGGCTTCTACCCTGGTCTATATTGGAGCACACAATTATTATATGTATTAAAATATTACACTTGTGATATAAGTTGGTCTTTCATACATAATATAACATGCAATATTATTATATTTTAAAATGCTAAGTAAGCAACTTCAATAATGTACTGTCAACCTATGTATTAATAAAATGTAATACTTTTTTTATTTTAGCATGGGTGGTCATGGGGCTTTAGTTTCTACGTTAAGAAATCCTGGTTTATATAAATCAGTGAGTGCTTTTGCTCCCATATGTAACCCAACCAAGTGTCCATGGGGAGAAAAGGCATTTTCAGGTTATTTAGGGGAAGATAAGAGCCAATGGGTAGAGTGGGATGCTACTGAGCTTGTCAAGAAATATGACGGTCCCCCACTCACCTTCCTTATAGACCAGGTTATAATTTTATTTTCTTTAATATGGCTTATTAAAATTAAATATTTAAACTGTTTAATATGCTATTTGACTATAACAGTGAATAGTCATTTACGTTATTTGTATTTTGCCCTCTAGTACAAATATGATGTATGCTTACAATGCAAAATGAAAGTTTTACTAATTAAATGTTTAAAATAATTGAGTTTTATTTGAGGATATTCTAAACAAAATTTTATTTCAGGGTGCTGCGGACAAGTTTTATGTTGAAAAACAATTGCTGCCAGAAAACTTAGTACAAGCCTGTCGCTCTGCTGGAGTACCTATCATTTTGAACCTGCGTGAAGACTATGATCATTCTTACTATTTCATCGCTACATACATTGGAGAACATTTCGACTTCCATGCAAAAATACTGAAAGCTTAAACCCAAATTGTTCAATTTTAATTTATCAAATCAAAGCAATTTATGAAAATAGTTATAGAAAAAATTTTTGTACTGTATATAGTGTATACATATGAAAATGAAATAATTGGAGTTTAATATGACATTGCATAGTTTGTTATTTGTTTATGTTCTTTTCTATGTATAGGTACTTAAAAGTGCATTTATAAGCTATTTTTATACATATTAAAATTGTTTTATTATTATGTTTTTCTTTTTTAAATGAAACATCTAGAATTTTCAATGCTTGTATTTTTTGAAAAAAAATATTCTCATATAGAATTTCTAAAATAATTATAACATTGCTTTTTATTAAAATATGTTTTTAGAAGAAACTATCTTGAATCTTTTCTGAGACTATGATAATACTGCAGGAATTTGTCTCTATTGCCCCATACATGAAAATTTCCCCAGTGACACCAAGCCCTAAAAGTTTAACATGAAATTAATACACCGCATAATAGTAATAAATAATCATCATATACACATTGATATTAAAAAATAATCTTACATTCCAAACAATGCTCCACCAAGATGAGCAGCATGATCAAAAAACTTCCAACCAAGAACAACTCCAGCAAGATCAATACTCATTATAACTTTTATAGCCTAAAAATATAATTTAAACTTAATTTATTTCAATTTTTGTAAAGTATTTTTTTTTATTAAAAGAAATTTATTATTAAAAATAAAGATGAATGCTTGATAACTGTAACTTACTGTACTAGCAGCAAATGTATACATTGGCAGGAATATTATGCTTAGCTGAGTGTCAGGAAATTGTATGCATACATATGACAATACTGACATGATTGCACCAGACTGAAAAACAGACATATTTTAATTTAGGAATAATTTAATTAGGAATAGTAAAAGAATAATTGTTTAATAGCATGCATTCATATCAAATAGTAACTATTAAATATTTATGAAGAAATTAACATATTATAATACATTTTCAAGTTATTATGTTTGTTTCTAACTAAAAATGTAGCAAGTGTATCTTTTTTTTTTAATTTATCATTGTATTCTTACCGCACCAAGACTGAGGCCAGGTTGATTGAGCATAACCTTGTACAGGAAACTTGCAAAACTACTTATAACTCCACCACTAAGGTACATAGCTACAAACTGTTCTTTCCCTAATGAAGTCACAGCAGCTGTTGACAAAATAAAACTTGCTTATTACAATAGTAATATTAATAATAATAATAATACTTTATTTTCACAAAAAGTTTACACTTTTAACTTATTTTAGTTTACATTATGATTAATATTACTTAGATGCCTCTGTTGCCGTACTAGGAAGCCTGTGTTACGGCATACAGCGCCCACCCTAACCCCACAGTAATTTTTATATTATATAAACACCTGAATAATTTCTAAGAAATTAATTGTTAACTGACACACTGGCGTGCCCGCGATTTTTAACAGATTAATGGTGTTTGAATAGGAGTTCTAAAAATAAATAAAACAAATTACCTGGCATAAAACTGTATAAAACATACATATTGGCAGCCAAATGAATCGTTGAATAGTGACTAAAGGTGGATAGAACCATTGGGAGACATTTTGCCACTGAAATTTTTTTACATATTATTAAAATCTTGTAATAACATCTTAATAAATGTATATTAAAAAAACTCGACAAATCAAATCAATACAGATCTTTTGATTTAGAGATTTTGAGATTTTTTTCTTGTATTTTCATAATACATAATACATGATAAAAAGCATTACTTTTAATTTATTTATTTTAAAATTTTAGTTAATAAGAAAGTTACTTATTAAGAAATCTTACCGCCTGAAGGATTTGAACAGAAATATTTAACCATAAAAGGTTGTAGTGGCCTAATTCGCCAAGCACCAAATACTATTACATTTGCAGCTAAGATAGGGTAGAAAACTTTTTCACTTTCCCTAAGTGAATTCCACCATTTTCTAATAGGGCCTGGTTCTGATTTCTAAAAAGTTTTGTTAGCTTAACCTTAAATTTCTTCCTATTAGTTATTTCAGTAAATTATAAGTATGTAAATTCTTATTTTTATTATTAATAGTAGAAATAAATACTGTAAATTATTACGTACAAATTGTGAAGTTATTCTCTTCTGATGTGAATTTAACCAGGTTCCAGGTCTTCTGAGAAAAGAAGTGGCATGTGAACGTAAGTTTTCATATTCCCAGATAACACAGCCAGCTAAACTCAAAGAGGATACCTACAATATGTTTATAATAATTATTATTATTTATATTTTAATTAATTTGATTTATAAAGATCAAATATATTTGAAATGAATCTCATGTTTTCCGTGTCGGACATTATGTAAATATTGTGTAACTATATATTATTTATTTAAACATTTTTTTTAATGTGTCACATTAATTCTCAAGACTATAGTATCATTATTCAGTCTAATAAATATTAATCTAATAAGTAAATAATTTTCTCTCTCCTTTTCTGATCTTTTTATGATTAAACTGAACTGATTAATGAACTTAGCAACTTTTTAAGGATATAAATTTTAATGAAGACAAACATTCACTACTCTGCTTATTGCATGAGCCAAGCTACAGGCATAACTAGAAATATATAATGAACGGTTTATTTACCCCAACTGTAAATAAAAAGGGTCTCAATAGATTCTTTGCTAGCAATGGACCAGATTCTATATGTAGTTCTAGTGGATTAGGTTCAGGAGTATGCCGTCGTGCACCGCGCCGCGAATTATTAAATGCGTTTCGTAGTTGTGGTCGGACATATCCTAAATTACTTGCTTTTTGTTGGAACAGTGTAGAATTGCTGGAAGACAGTATAATAAATGATTTTTAGAAAGAATTAAATAAAGCGTATTCCGTTTAATATTGAATTATGGTTAAATTTAAACTACTCACTATTTCTTTTATAATTATATCAACAATTTTATGAAATTTGTTTAGAATTAATGAAGTAGTAGTCAAATTTGGCAATGTACGATATTTACCAGCAAAGAGTGAGCTCCGCCGCTGACCTAACATTTCTGAAGAACATATTAATAATTTAAATTAAAAAGTAAATTTCAAAATATTTTACATTATTTAATGTTTAGTTCAATGATTCTGGCTATTTTTAATGAAATGAATTTTTAGATTGACACTTGACAGTTTAATTACTGTTCTCAGTTCTGTCCATGGATGACAAATAAAAGTTCTGTCTTAAAGTTGAGGTTGCTAGCTTAGAAATTAATTTAAATAAAGCAAGGACTATTTTGTTAAGAATGGGGAAAATTTTTGCCTTTCTCTTCCGCCAGATGTCATGTTCACTATAATTCTCGGTATGTACTATATATTGTACAGCTCTTTAACATGAATGGTTTTTTTGATGGATGAATTGTGCAGTGCCAGGATGCGAAGATAATGGATATCATTTGTTCCCAAAAGGCAAAAACTGAAGAAATTGTGGGCTAAAGCAATAAGATGATTAAAATTGGCGAAATCCGGTTGTGTGGACATCATTTTACAGAAAGTGGTTTTAAAACTCTTGCAAGTGAATACATATTTTTTTTTATATATTAATTACAGAGTTTCATACAAACTGTCATCCCCCATTTTTTCCTCCTTTAAGAGATGAATTTCTAAAAAAATCTAATAAATATATTTGTTATTTTTTATGTTAAAGGCTATCAACATTTTCTGTGTATTTCACATTAAGAATGACAAAGTTTCATACAATCTTTATTCCCTATTTTACCGACTTAGGGGATGAATTTCAAAAAATCCTTTAAATAATAAAGAATAAAGAATGGAATGGTAAGTCACTTTTGACTTTTTGTCTATGGTGTCAGTAAAAGTATGATATCAATTTCAAAGTTCAAACTGTTAATAGGCAGATCACACGCCCATAAATCAGCTTATCCTATTTTATTTAATTTATTTAATTTAAGACAGTAAAGCCACTTTTATCGAAATAAAAAATAGAACATATCATGAAAGAATTTTTAAAATCGGATCTTATTACCTACATACAAACTTTACCTGTTATAATATTAGTGAAGATTAGTGTAAATTTGATAGTAAAAAATTAAAAAAATCATTTGAGCTCTTACGTCACCGTTTTCCCTCGAGTATACTATACAGGTTGTTTATAGAAGTAAAGGGTTTTTAACCGACTTCCAAAAGGAGGAGGAGGTTCTATGTTCGTTTGTATGTATCTTTTTTTATATACCATGTTCATTAATTTCTCGGAGACGATGTCGGCTTATAACGGATTTGACGATTTTGCTACTTTAAACTGTATTAAGGTAGGTCACGAGGTGGTCTCATAAAGTTTTCCATGGCATAGAGACTTTTTTTACCAACTTCTAATTGTCATATCAACTTGAAACTTTGCAAGCGTTTGTACTCGTATTTCAGATGATAATACAGTGATTTGTTATCATCGAACTGACCTGACTTTGAGTTTGGGCTTATTTGGTTTGATTTAATAAGCTTAATACGTTAGAATTGGACTTTAGAGCCTGATTTTTAGCGTAACTAATAAAAGCGAATTTTTTAGTTTGTGTCTTTATATAAAAATTGGCATCAAACTAACTTAAATGTCTGATAAGAATATTTTCAACCGACTTCAAAAAGGAGGAGGTTCTCAAATCGGCTCTATTTTTTTTTTGTATGCTTGTTATTTCTCTTGCTCCGTCATTTATTATCCGATTTGGACAATTTTTGTTTTGTTTGAAAATGTATACTTCCAGTTTGGTTCCATTTAGATTTAAAAATATAACCCTCTTAGGTGTGGAAAAAATAGCTAATTTAACCTACATTTAACTGGCATATTGACTTGAAACATTGCAAGTGTTTCTATTGATAATGCAGTTTCTTTTGATAATGCAGTGATTCGATATCGTCGACCTGATCTGATGATAAGGCCAAAAAGTGAACAGGTGGAACTCTTCAATGGCTAATAGTAGATACTTTGAATTTGGGCTTATTTTGTTTGATTTGATTTGATAAACCCAATGGATTTTTGAGTCTGATTTTTAGTTTTACTAATAAAAGCGAATTTTGGTTTATCAATCTTCATATAAAAATTGACATCAAATTAACTTAAACGGCTTAAGCGAATATTCTATTAAAATTCGTCTCTTACTTTGCTACTACTATATATTTACACTAAAAATGGAAAAATAAAAACTTAAAAAAAGCCAAAAAAAAAACTAAAATGTAAAAAACAAATGATTGGTTATAGTTTTCATTTACTATAGATACCTAATCTGGTGGTGGTAAAAAAATTGGTGCCAGCCGATACTAATTAAGGCACATCGACTTCGAAAATATCCGTGCAATCAGTTATTTTTTACTTTTAGTGTTTTTTTGAAGTCGGGTTTTATGGTTTTTTTTTTTCAATTTTTTTTATTAAAATATGCTTCCTACAAAGCCACTTTCAACTCGTCACAAGTCTACACTAAAAATGCTTTATAATATGAATATCTAAATATGATAAGGTATGAACTTTAAATATAGTTAAAATATTATATCAATGCAGACGAATAGTAAAGCTATTGCGATTCCTCTGCATTGACTGGCACCGACCTCGAAAATATCTGATTAAGTATATATAGCAAATCAAAATCTCCTTTCAGTTAATTTATATTTTTTAGTGTTTTTAAGTTTTTATAACTTCTTATAACTTAATACTATCAAACCAAATTATATACATAATATATAATATTTTCTAATATAAAAGTATTAGTAATAGTTCAAAATCTCAAAGAAATTTTAAGTATTCCAAATTAAAATGTTTGTAAAGTTTATTTTAGATTGTTGAAATTAAGTAAATATACTTGAAATACTTAACTATAGCATAAACCCGACATTTTTTCTCATACAAGTATTTCTCTCCCTCTACATACAAGTATGTATTTGAATTTCGTGAAGATTTCGGTAGCGATTCATACAATTCATAATATAGGCCATATTATGTACATATATAATATAATCTAATATATTTAAACGAGCAATTTTTGTATATTTATATATCTTTATTTATTTATACCAGCGATCTCGGAAACTTTGGTATGTACGGGCTTTCGGGGGCGAAAAATCGATCTAGATCAGTCTCATAATATCTGGGAAAACGCGTGTTTTCGAGTTTTCATGTTTTTGGGTTATCTTTTGCATTATTCTACGCAGAATATGGTCGATAATTTCTTACACTCTGTTATAAGCATTGTGGTGAAGCGGTCAAGGCGCAAGTAAGACAATATATATGCCCGGGATCGAGTCCCGGTCGGAATACAAAGTTTTACTTTTGTTTTTTTTTGTATTTATTCAAGTTTTAATTTTTTTTTAATCTAAAAAATACGATATAACAAAAAAGAACTCCGAGCGAAGCTCGGTCGCCCAGTTACTATTTTTTAATATGAACATTTTAGCAAAAAAGAGAGATATTGTAAAATTTTCTACCAAAGTGAAATTGTAGTAAGGCTTATAAACTATTTGTTGCACCTACTTTACCTAAACATACCTACTCAAAATACTTAGACTAAATCCAATATTTTTCTTTATTTTAAAACATTTTTATTTTAATGTTTCTCTTACAAATCTATATAATATGTATTTAAAATGTTAGTTCTCTTCACTGATTTATTAACTCGCAGAACAGATTTACGCTTAACTTAAAGGATATATCTATATGTAGACATTTAGGTAGCCTAGTGCATTTATGCCATATCTAAATAATAATAATGACCTACTGAGTACTGACCAATTTCTTCCTCTGGAGCATATCTCATTGAAACTAGCAATCTGCGCAGGGCATATTATAGTGCGTACTTCATTTTTTCACTTTCAAATGCTGGTGGGATAATAATTAATTGAACTCCACTGGTAAAAAAATATCGGACGCAGTATACTGATACTTTACGTGTTTTGAAGCACAGTGTTAACACCGCCAACTTTTCAACTTCGGAGTGTTACTGAAAATTACTTATTATAAAATATAATTACCTTTAGGTAAGTATAGTATACTTGAGCTGATCTGTAACTCAAACCCAGCACCAGCGGATTTGCAGCCATACTTATATACAAATCAGTATACCAACTAAGTTAATGACAGCTAGGCAGTTAATGGCAGTTTATATGTGACGATATTCGAGAAAGAATTATTCGAAATTCAAGCCCTAAACGAAGAAAAAGGAGTGGCAAACAGGACACACAAACAAACATATACATATAATAGTAGTAGTAGTTTCGAATATACAATATAGGTACATATAATAGAGGAGACGCAGTAGGGTCAGTATCCTGGCTGAGCTTATTATACCTTAGGATTTACTTCATGAGAGGAACGAAAAAAAAAATTCATTTTATAAAGATGCGTGAGATTATTTGTACCGTAGGTACCAGAAATAGCATGATTATTCCAAAGGTCATGAATCCTTGCAATATTAAACCGCAATCGGTCAATAATATAGGATAACTGTGGTAAAATAATTCGATAAGCATACATACAGGTATTTAAGTTCCTAGTTGATTTTCTATTGTTTGTATATTTATATTTATTTGCATTTATCGGTGCAGCTCTCTTTTTATGAAAATAACATATAAAGGTCATAAAGCACTTTATACATTTATCATTGGATACTCAATAATAATACCGAGGCAATACTAAAATTGCATGAAGAATCGAACCTACTTTATGTTTATTCATCATGCCACTGCGACATAATGGATTTAAAGAAAATAATCTTAATTAACCAACGTTAACGTTACACGGTTTTTAAATTAAAAATCTATTGAAATCAAAAGCTTATTTACTGAATAGAAAATTGAATTAAATATTAACTTTCAGTAGATGTTCGTTAATATTGCTTATTTCAATAAATGAAGGTCAAAGTTTGTAGATGAGATTTACGATGAGCTATAAACTTGTTACAGCGTCTAGCTTTAAAAAGCTTGTTTCCAGGGGGTCTTTTGCAAATACCCATGCCTATAGTTCTATAATAATGAAGACGGCAAAGGGGGGTTGCAGAAGTGGGGTGGCGGTCCGCGCATGCTCCATTCAGACAAGGAGATAGGGCGACCCTCGGTAACTTCAGTTTATAGCTGAGTTATTCAAGGCGAGTAGCCTTACTCATTTACGAAGTTTTCAAAGTTTTAGGACCATAAAATCCTACATTTTCAAAAAGTAAGTAATTGTGCACTTTACGTTGTATTATTTCAAATAATATTATATTATCTCAGATAATGTGCGCCACAGAAAATAAGCATTTTAATGATTACTTCTAAATTAACGTGTTCACATGTTATAATTGGCTAGAAGGACACGTATATTGGTATTTTATCGAGAGAGGAAATATCGTTAAATATAGTCAATAATAAGCCAATAGCCATAAATAAATATATGTACCTATTAGTTATTTTCCTATTTCAAATAAATTTTTTAACCGCGAATCGTTTTTGAATGGCGTCGACAAATCAATAATAGACCATGTGGTGTTTGTTATACATCATTGTACATCAAGGAAATTAAAAAAAATCTAGATTATCATATCTATGTACTAAGAAAAATTTGTAATCAAGTCTAACTGGAAATAAAAATAAATTATTCTAATTACCTTAAACGTCAAGGAGTTTTGACTTGTGGCGTCATAGTTAATAAGTAGATTTAATTAACTGTCGTGCAATCTTAGCAATTCTTACGAAACGTACTGTATTTACTTTCAGAGATGAAGCCGAACTTACTAAAGCCACATCATCTCCAAGAACTGCTTTTTAAGGATATTACATTGTGACGCACAATTTTGTAATTTCAATCAATATTGTTACTAATGTTTTAAATACCATTTATTAATGATAATTAAAATAAAATTTGTTTAAGTAGATATCTTACTGTAAAATTTTGTATGTTACATATTTTTATATGGAAAGATGATTTTGACTGTTTGAATTGAATAGAAAAGAATTTGTTACTGTGAAGATTAGTATTTAGGTAATCATTTTTAAAGCGAAGCTTATTTGTTAACTATATTTAGTTGCAAAAATTAGGTGCTAGTAAATGTTAAATATATAAAAAAATAGCGAATGCCGGGAAATTTTTAATAAAAGACATCAAAAAGCAGAAATGGAACCGTATTCGGACGAATTATTTTGGTTGGTGATATGTGGTTTTGTGGTAGCTTTTATTTTGGCGTTTGGTATCGGTGCTAATGATGTAGCGAACTCTTTCGGCACGAGCGTTGGCTCTAAAGTCCTCACACTAACACAAGCATGCATATTGGCAACAATTTTCGAGATCGCTGGAGCTGTTCTTATAGGTAAGAATATTTTTAAAAAATTAATGATTGCTTATTTTCAAACTTTCTAGATAGTACTATATATAAATATTGCAATACTTAAGGTAATTATTATTAAAATTTTCTGGTACATATATTTAAATATATGTAGAATAAGAATTAAAATCTTTTTTTTTGCAATAATAACAAGAAACTTATTATATAAAGGATACAAGGTGTCAGATACAATGCGAAAGGGGATATTGGACGTGTCCTTATACGCGGATGGGGGTGAGAAGCTCCTTGCGGCGGGTTGTCTTGCGGCACTGATTGCTGGGGCAATATGGTTGATTTTGGCCACGGCGTTACGGCTCCCCGTGTCAGGGACTCACTCGGTGGTCGGTGCAACTGTTGGTTTTACATTAACTGCTAAAGGCCCCATCGGTGTGCGCTGGTCTACTCTTGGCGCGATTGGTAAGCACCAAATGCACATGGCCTTTGTTAAATATTTTTTATATTGGTACATAATTTGTCAGTGCTTATTTATTTAATAGGTTTTAAGATAAATTTTCTTGGAATTACTATAATAATTGTACTATTTTCACAGTTTTATCCTGGTTCATCTCTCCGGCACTCAGTGGTACAGTGTCGGCAACATTGTACTGGTTGGTGCGGAGGTTCATACTGCGTGCTGCACAGCCGCTTACTGCGGGACTGCAAGCGTTGCCTTTCTTTTACGGGGCAACGATTGCTGTTAACGTAATTAGTGTAGTCCTTGATGGTCCTAAACGTAAGTATGTCTGTTTTTTTTAAATATCAGTAAATCCTTTATTTACAATAAAGAAAATTACAAATATACTTAATTAGTCCATACTAATATTATAAATGTGAATGTTTGTGAGTATGTATGTATGGATGTTTGTTATTCTTTCACGCCAAAACGGCTAAATGGATCTGAATGAAATTTGGCACAGAGATAGATTATAGTCTGGAATAACACATAGGCTACTTTTCATCCCGAAAATATGAACGGTTCCTGTGGGATAGCTTTGTTTCTCTTTCACACCAAAAAGGCTGGACGGATCTGGATGAAATTTGGTACAGAGAGGTTCCCATGGGATACGTGAACCCGAGCGAAGCGAGGGTGAGCCGCTAGTAATTTTATATACAAAACAAATGTACACTTAGTTATTACTGTACCTACAAGTCATGTCCGCGTGGAATAGTGGCAAGAATGCTGAAGTATGTCTGTTAAACAATTAAGTACGTTTAATTGTTTCTTAGAATTAAATTGGACTGAGAAAAGTTTTAATTAGGTTATAATTTATTTTGCTAACAGTAATGAACTTATGTGTTTCAGTATTAGCAATGGATAAAATACCTTTGTGGATAGCTTTGGCCGGCTCTTTGGCTCTTGGCGCTTTTGGAGCCATATGTGTCCGTGCCATTCTGGTACCATATTACCGTCGTCATCTCACGCCACCACCAGTTAATTTTACCCTTGGATTATCTAATGGTAAGTTTTTTTAAGTATCTCTACAGTAACTTAAATTATTAATATTTCTTCAATTTAATTCTTCGACCATAATCTGAAAGCGATGTAAGTCAAACTTATGTAATTTTCATATCTATATAATATTAACTTGAGGTTTATGATTTGATTTAAGTAAAAGTAAGTTTTTATTTTTAACTATAAATTTATAATTTCAGATACAACACCTGCTAACACACCAACACACACTAAAAACAGCATTCCTCAACGTCCAACATCTTTACTCTCAGAGGATGGCAAACTTCTAGAAGCAATTGCTGAGAGTGCAGAAATGGTGACCTTAAGCGATGCAGATAAATGTTCCGTCGGAGTTAAGGAATTGAATGCCAGAAATCGAGCACTTCTCGCTACTATGGACGATTGTAGCATACTTTCTAGAAGCTTAAGTCCGCCAAATAAGTCACGGTTACAACTCATTGACGCAGATCCTCAAATAAATACACTTAAATATATAGACGAGACGTTAAGTTGTTGCAAAAGCTTAGACTCAGCCCAGTTGGTGGGTATGGGGGAGAGTTATGATTCAAAGAATGGATTCCTGGGAGATTCTTGTGACACTATCGCTCGCGCCGAGCTTGGACGATTATCAGCCCTAAAATCACAACCTGCTGCTGTAGAATTTGACACACCTCCTCCTAGATTAGACAAGGTATGTTATATTAGGATTTTTATATATGCACTTCACGCTTCCTCTCAAAGAGTAAATAGTTTTAATAGATATATCTATAACTAGCAAAACCCCCGGCTTCGCTCGCGCTAAAACTACAACAAAAAACTTTAAAAAGGTAAGTTTCATACAAACTTTCATCCCTTATTTTATCTCCTTATGGGATGATTTTCAAAAAACGCTAAAACACGTACTTATTTAATTGTATTGAAGAGCATTAATACCAAGTTTCAAGAAATTCTGATCATAAATATTTTTGGGTTGTGTTATAAAGTGTATTCCCGTGGGAATGAGATAATCTCCCGCGGTAAAAAGTATCCTATAAGTTGACCCGGATATCCAGCTATCATCATACCAAATTTCATCAAAATTCCTCCAGTGGTTTTTCTGTGATGCGTTAACAGACAGACAGACAGATAAAAATTCTAAAAACTATAGATCCGTCTCTGTATCGATAATAAAGTATATTTCAATAAGATTTTCCAAAAAAATATTTAAGGTACAGATTCGACTCAGTAAGAATTTTATTATATGAATATAATTGAGTATGAAAAATGCTTCAAAATGTCAAAAAATAGAAAATTAAGGTCTGTCTGTTGTTTAAACTAAAAAGTAAAATCTAAATTTTCGATAGTAGACTACAACATTTACTAGTAAAGAAATAATAACGTATAATAAAACAAGATTTTTGCTACACAATTCAGGGTCCAGAAGGTGGCAGCGCATGGAGTATAGAATGCGACATGCGTAACACGCGGCTGGCCGCCATTACTCCTAACTCTAGTGCGGCGCCACTCCTGCGCGGAGCGAGCCCCGTGCCGCCTGCGCCTCCTCCTCCACCACCTGACACTCTCCGACTTTTCTCCTTCTTACAAGTCCTTACAGCGACTTTTGGTGCATTTGCGCATGGTGGAAACGATGTCAGGTAATTTAAAAAGAATACTTTTCATTTACTGCAGAATATGAATTTACATAAGTTTTCATACAATCCCTGTTTAAAAACTCCAATAGGATCCCATCAAAAGCGACAAAAGCCACATAGAAATCGATAAATATTTATTGGTTGGATGGGATCCTATTGGAGTTTTTCAACAGGGATGTCCAAGTTGAGATAAAACGTGCTAGCCTAATATAAAATATTCGCTATAAGCCACTTTAAGCAAGATACTACATATAAAAACATTTCCTTGATGAAATTAGACATACAAATATTGAAAACCGGTGATAACGTTAATTAAATATTATTATTTCTATATATTCTGTTTTATATAAATCTTATCATATTTACATAATACTATATTTTTAATACGTATTTATAGTATTTAAAAAAATATTTTTTATTATTATTGTATTATTTTTGTTTTTCTACAAACTATATTGTTCACACCCCTTTTCTTCTACAGTTTGCCTATTCCAATTTCCAATACCTTAAGGTTGCCTGGAAGAGATCGCTGTTTTAGCGATAAAGCCGCCTCTTGTACATACTTCTTTTTATATTTTTCTTGTACTAATTTTTTGTGGGTATACAATAAGGAGTATTATTATTATATTTATAAGTTGCATATTAGGTATTTGTTACTCCGGCGTTATATTCTAAAGTTCCAGCTCGAAAACATAGTTTTTTAATAATTACAATAGGTACGAATATTAGGTAATAAACGAATTTTATCTTCCTAGCAATGCTATTGGACCTCTCGTGGCTCTCTGGCTGCTGTACTCTGAAGGCGGCGCACACGCGCGAGCGGAAACCCCGCTTGCGATACTTGTGTTTGGCGGAGTTGGCATCGCGCTGGGGCTGTGGCTGTGGGGGAGGCGGGTCATTCAAACTGTGGGTGAAGACCTTACCAGCATAACACCTGACACGTGAGTACAGTGTAACAGTACAGTGAGATTTTCTTACACCTACGTTCTTTCGAGAGTCCTTAAAGTCATCACGTCCTGTAAACATTGTCAACACGACAATTTATTTATATTTTATTAATTAAATATAAATAGGCTTCCACAGAGAATTAATAAATTGGTTTATTTTTATTCTAAAAAATATATTTGATAATAATTAAAACCAAAAACAAGACATTGTTATACAAAAAAATAACAATAAAAAAGCTTAAATAAATATGTTGTCTTTGCATGAAAAAGAAACAATGCCTCTGTTTATCTTCTTTAAATCCAACCTTCTTAATAAGTATATCCTAATTAAAATATTAATAATTAAATTTTTAGGGGATTCACGATCGAGCTAGGTGCAGCGCTCACCGTATTAGTGGCGAGCAAGGCAGGGCTTCCTATCTCTACTACTCATTGTAAAGTCGGCTCTGTGGTTTGCGTTGGATACTTCTCCGACAAAAAAGTCGATTGGAGTTTGTTCAGGTTGGTCATGTTTCATATTCTTTTTCAAATAAATGAGCCCCAGTCAGGCTATTTCACTAGCTATTATAATGTATGAAAAAAATAGTTTTTAGTCAAAATGAGATGAGAAATATTACAATAGGTCATTTAAACAAAATGTTACTTAGGGTATATGAAACTACATACATAGATATGACTTCTAAACTGTCCACACAAAACATTTTTAAATAAATAGTATTTGAAAAATTTATTCATAGCTTAGGCTTCTCTATCGTTAAGATAATTTATCTAAAAGTGTTTATTTCATTAATAGACTAAAAGCAGGACAGAGTAGGGTGTAGGCAGGGTCAGACGATATCGGGTGATGCTACGTACTTACTTTTATATGGCAGTCGGGGGACACCCTTAGGGTGAGTATAAGTTATTGTAAGTTACAGTCTGTAACTTGCTACGAGATGGCACTACAGCGTTTTACCTAAGAAACGTGCGAATGAAAAACGACAATTGATATTTTTTACAATCCTTGCAGGAATATCGTCAAGATAAAATGCTATCAACTTTTGTATGAAAATTTATGTTGTGAGAAGAGCCTATTCTGTCTACTATATATGCATAACCTTATATGAATTAATAAAAATGATTCACCATTTTGAGATTTTCATCATTGATTTACATTGTTCCAGGAATATAATATTCGCGTGGGTCGTGACCGTACCAGCTGTAGCAGCAATGGCGGCGCTCGCTATGCTGGCTTTAGAAGCGTTTGTTGTGTAATTCCATTACAGGTTACTGGTATTATTTCTTCACAATCATGTACATATTAAGTATCATCAGGTCTTTAGATATCGGAACTTAGACTCAGCCATAGCATGCAATGTGAACAAACGTAGCAGATTTTGAGAATTAAAGAGATTTTGTAGTCGTTTTACCATTGAGTACCTATTTGTTGTTTATAAGACGATTATAGCAGGAATTGTTAATAAATGTCGATGTAAAATTAAATATTAATTTTGTAGATATTAGTTTGGGAAAATAAATAGCAGCACTTAAATCGATGCATTACACCCAAATTATTATTCGTCTAGTATTCGGAATATTATAGTTTGTCGTTTTTTGGATATAGATGTCGACGTTTTCTTGATCTAGTAGAGGTTACATGTAACTACACGTTATATATGTATAGTTTTTACCTATTCTACTTATTTTCGTCAATCAATATCTTACAATATTGTAGCCTGCACTGACGCTACAATGGGGATGAGCTTTAGTGGAAATGTTCTGGGCTTTATAATAAATCAAATTTCACACAACAAATATCCATGTTTTTCTTCTAAATAGTTAATTATTCTAAATTACATTTTAATTTGTATCTATCCGTTGGTATTTTTTAAGTATATTTTATTTAAGAAACCCATTACGTATTTTACTTAATTCATATTATATAACTTTATGTATTATTATTATATGTAAATTTTCAAAATATTTAGTAAATTTAAAAAAAATATCAATCTTTTTTGGAACGAAGTTCTTTATCGCTTGTTGCTCGGCACACTTGGAGGAAATAATAGTAAACAAACATTTTTAAAAACAAGCTTTTATTTAAATGCTATAAAAAGAAGATAAACTTTAAATTGAATCAAATCGTTCAATTTATTACTTTACAAAATTGATATAATATAATAGCTTATCGCGAGATTTACCTATTTTATAAAAAAACATATTATTGTTTGTCAGAATTACTTTTGTCGAGATTATGTTACATATTGTATTTATGTTTATTTACACAGGTAAATCTCGCGACAAGCTTTTATATTATATAAATTCATATTTTCAACCAGGCGATCATATGTAAGCATTAAGGAATGTATGTAGTGAAGAGTTTTGTATGCACACTTATGTCGCGTGACGGGGCCCTACGTGTTTAATGGCATATCTAATATATAATATTGTTATATAATGAGTACTATATGTAGAGCATGGCTCTACATATAGTACTCGTAACAAAAGTACCAAGCGATCATATGTGTTAAGGAATGTATGTTGTAAGAAATTCATCTGCACCAGGCCTTTTTTCGATGAGCTTCAACGTGTACAATGTACGTTGCTTGATATTTATGAGACAATACAATTTTTAAGACCTAATTTATGAGCCATGGGCAGAAGGCGAGAGTAACTTCACTCCTACCGGGTGTCTCACGACACCTCCCGACTTTTTCTTTAATACTTTTGCTGTATATTATTATTTAATTATAAACCGATAATTTAGACTAATGTTAATATTCTGTTGTAGGAACAAGATTATTGTATAATATGTATAATATTTGGGTCCATTTTATATTTTGCGTGTTTTGAAGGTTTGTATAATTTTAATATCCAAAACACACAATATTCTTGGTATCGAGATTTACAACATTTATATAAATTATACACTAATGTGAACACTCGCTCAATTTTATCTTGTAATAAGTACTTACATCTTAATTGATGGATAATTTTTAAATATTTACTTGTCATTCATTATAAACTCTATAGAAGAAACGGGTAATGTTGGGCCCAATGGTTAATTAATTGAAATAGATACCAAAAAATATTATTTTTTTGCTCAGAAATGTGTAAAACCGTATCTTTCTCCTTTCAATGTATGGTAAAAAATAGGTACATATCTGACGGCTACAATATTTGAATGAAGCTTGATCTTGAAAAAGTTTTGTGTAAATATCCTTTTGTAATACCAAAAATAAACACATGTTTCTAATAGCTGCATAGCATTCCCTACCTTAAGGCTTTAATCTGTGATTTCTTTAGAATCAACATTTGCGCCAAGGAGTAGCAGAGATTTTATCTCAACAGTACTTGCGTCTTTAATCTAAAGAATATTTTTGGAAATTGATCTAATATTACATGTTCTGTTGTCACGAAAATTTTAAATTAAAAAAAAAAACGTAATACCTACTTAAATAACATGGGAAATATCACAAAATGTTTTCAACATAAATAACTTGTTTGCAATAGTCAGTGCTTGTTGAATATATTTGATATTTATCCTTATATTAATTTTTAGCTTTCTGAAATTAAATTTAAACAATTGTGCAGGTTCCAATGGAGCAATTTCTCAAGATACTCTTACCAGTATCCCCGATGAATGCTGTTTAATACTATACCACTGTCTATTTTAATTCTTTTTCACAAAATGAAAATGGGTGGGTGCTTTTAAAGTTAAGTCAAAAAACCATATTTAGATGTGAAATTATACTTTGAACTGTGAAAAATAAAAGTAAATTTACTTAGGAACGTAAAAGATGTCGATGATCAAGGAGTGTCTTATAATAACAATTTATGATGGCAGTGCAGGTATTAATAGTGGATTTTATATGTTAAAAGTTACATCTCTTGTCAATTTAAGCGTATATTAAAATGCCACTGATTGTGTAATTAAAACTATTGTTAAATAAAATCAATAGATACAAATGATTTTTTTGTTTCTTAATATTCACACACACATATATATATATATATATATATATATATATATATATATATATATATATATATATATTACTAGCGCCTTCACCTTCGCTTCGCTCGGGTTCGTCTCTACGTTTTACGGGTTAGGTTAGGGTATGTTATATCTATATTTTATATATTTAAACGAGCAATTCTTGTATATTTATTTATACCGGTGATTCCGGAAACGGCTCTAACGATTTCGCAGAAATTTGATATGTGGGTTTTCGGGGGCGAAAAATCGATCTAGATTAGTCTTATGTCTGGGAAAACGCGTGTTTTCGAGTTTTCATGCAGTTTTCTTTCACATTATTCACGTAAAATATGGTCGCTAATTTCGCACGCTCGGGCGTAAGCGGTCAAGCGGCCAAGGCACAAGATTGATAATCACAGGTGTCCGGGTTCGAACCCAATCGGACACAAAGTTAAACTTTTGTTTTTTTTGCATTTATTCAAGTTTTTAGTTTTAACTTATATAGATTATCATCTAAAAAATACGATATAACAAAAAAGAACTCCGAGCGAAGCTCGTTCGCCCAGGTACTGCTATATATTATATGATATATAGCCTTCCTTAATAAACGGGCTATTTAATGCAAAAATATTTTTTCAAATCGGATTATCAGTTCCTGAGATTATCACGTTCAAATGTTCAATATTTTTACTAGCAACTCACACTCGCTTCAATTACTAATTAATGCGTCAGCAGTGTGTTACTGGACGAAATTATTTAAGAAAAGAAAATTAAAATTTGAATACCTTTTTGTTAATTGAATTACCTATTTGTTAATTTATCTAAATTTATTTTTATAAACTTTATATTATAGATTAAAAGCTACAAATTAAAGTCGTTGTTTACACTCTGAAAATAAAACAAGGTTTATATAACTATGTGTCTATAGCATTATTCTTACTAGCTATTTGGTAGTAAAAAAAACACAATAGTAAACATTTACTTTATTAAATCAAGCGACATATTGGTTAGTAAGTGCTCTCAGGAGCCTAGCACGTCGTATCGCTGCGGCTTCTCTTTGAATGTCCTCACTGTTATTCGCGTTTAGTTCCAGGGCGCCGGCCGCCTTGACCGCGCGCGCGCGTCTCCCGCCCTCCCCTCTCCTCGCGTGTAGCGCCACTGCCACCTCTAAGAGAGTGCCATCCCATAGACACCCATAGTATCCATCCATTGCATCTACTGCGTTACCCGTCTGTCAATTGAGAGTTTTGTTTGTTATTCACCATGGCAACCAAGCTGTTATTTATAATGGTCTGTGACGAATGCTATAGCACATGATTTAAAAAAAGTTATGATTATGATGGAAGCGCCATCGATTTGTGTAATGCTATCAGTTTGATCAGCTGTAGAAACAATATTATTGGTTTGGAGAGTTATGTCTTGAGAGTTCATTTAGGGACACAAGAATAAGTGATCTCTATATCATCAAAGTAGTTTACTGATATTTCTAGAAAGTCCTGTATAGAACTCATCGTAAGGGACGAGGACACATACCTTTTCAGCGAGACATTTGAAGGCGGTAGGGTAATCAGGTTCCTCTGGTAGCTGGCAGAGTGCCACAGCCTGCGTGGGCGCGGCCAAGGCCTGGCAGCAGCGCGCCGCGCGACGTGCCAGCGCGCCCTCGTCAGGCGCACGCTTGGCAAAGTGCCATGTGGCCGCTGCCAACGAGCACAAGTAGCGACGGAGAGCTGCCGCCCATCTGCCACATGCCATCTCTACATCGCCGTAGAGACGCAGCCTGGGTTTTTACGATAATTTGTTTATTTATCTAATCTCTATAAACAATCATTTAATGTCAACCAAACCAAACCCAAGGCAAGAGTGTCTATTCGGGTTAATCTACGATACTACTGAACGGATTTTCATACGGTTTTTACCGATTGGAAGAGGCATTACGAATTATCTAGGTAGATCATAGGCTATATAATTGAACATTTTGCGAAAATGTGCTACCGATAGTGAGCTACCGATGTGATGATATTCGTGATTAAGTCAAAAAAGTCATCCTTTCTGATAGTTTTTGTAATATTATAAACGCGAAGAGAATCCAGGGTCACTACTAATATAAAGAATCATTGAAATTAGAGAACCCCTGGTCTATGTAAAAAATTATGGACGACATTTTGGTGGCTGAGTAGCAGGATTGAATGACTGCCGACAAACTGACTTTCATATTTACATTATTATATATTGTTTAAAATTGTTATTCGGTCTATGAAGGCTGTTAAAGCAGCCAAGCAGCGTGTTTTCTACCTACACGGTTCACTAATACCCTCGCTAATTATCTCCTATGTGCTAAGGCATTTTTATTTTTATTTTATTTTGTTAAGTACCTCCGACAAGAGATACACACTTTACATCGTTTAAGAACATAAAAGTAATTAAGACTAAGTTAATATGTGTGCTTCTTCACTTATAGGAGACCACAGCTTAGGTAGGTACATTTCGATTTTAATCTAAATGGCGTTAGGCCAAGGAAATGATAATGGAACCAAGGGTGGTTTGGCCTAAAATAACCTTATTTTGCTAGTATAATACAAAATGGTGTTTCACTTACCATGACGTATTATACGGATACAACTTCAAGCTCCTTTCCAGTAAATCTGTCAAAGACTCCAGTACGTGCTTTATGTTGTAATTGTTCATATTGGATATATTAGATGGCCACAGGTTTGTATATTCTACTACCAGTTCCAAGGAGCTATCGTCTGTAAGTAGGTTATGGATTCTAGCTAGCAAGGACATCATCACACTAACTGCGAGCGGCTCGCGAAGAGTCGAAAGAAAGGCGTTGAAGGCGTTACGTGCTTCAGCCGCGTTTGTGTCCCGTGAATGTGAAGGCGCCCCACCGGCTGACCGTTTAACAGCGCCGTTTGATCCATTGCTATATATTGAAAGTGCTGAAATTTAAGCATAATATTTATATTACTGTAAGCTTTATGGATTTAATTAATTGTAATTGATTTTATGAATCAACATTTGTTGCTTTGTTGATGTGTTCGCTGTTCAACACATTTTTCCATATTTTTTTCTGATTCCTACTTACCATAGTCCCACAGAGGCCTGGGGAACTTTCTAACACCTTTCCCTCTTTGCAGCTCAAAGCAAGCAGCACACAGAGCCGCGGCCGCCTCTCCTGGTCCATTCACTACACCCGCCCCTTCCCACTCGCAAGCATTCACTAAGCAAATCCAGCATGCTTCAATAACCTGTCCAAATATCATTATATAATGTGATACATATATAATTTTTTGAAGTTATACGAGTATTATAAATAAACTTGTAAGTGTTCGTGTGTTGCATTATCGCGTCTAAACTACTGGTTAACGTGATCATAGGAAAGGAATTCTTCTATGGATTTATGGATTTTTGAGAGCTTTCAGCTAGGAACTACTAAATCTAAACGTGACTGTTATGATTACTTGATTTATGAATATGTAGAGAAAATTATAAAAGATATTGATTGGCTTACTTGAGGTCGAGGAACGATACTGTCAGCAGATGTAGCCGCCGCTATACATGCTTTGCATTTATTAGCTAGGACCGTTAAATTGATACGGTGATGAGGCCACTCGGATAGCATAACATTAACTTGAAGTAAAAGCACTTCCCAGGATAAGTGACGACAGAGACGGTACAATGTAGGGTCTGATCCTCCACCTAATTGGCTTCTAGCTTCCCCTTCTAACACTGAAAGCAGAGATAAAGCTGTTCGCGCACACCCTGCCTCTGCTCGAGCTCTAGCTGCACCCGATACTACATATCCAAAGTCTTGCAAAAATCCTCGGGGCAAAGATATCAGAGCAGTCTCTAAACCACCGGGAGGTTTCCATGAAGGACTTAGTTTCCATAAAGGCGAAGAAGGCGCCATTGTTGCTAACTTTACTAAGCACATACGCACATCGTCCGCTGTTGATGCCTCAATTAGGCGCTTTTTCAATTTCCCCATTTCCAACTCTGGTACAGGTTTGAATTCAAAATCGGGCGTTTCCCAATCATCAGTTAAAAGTTCTCTTGGAAGATCTATGTTTTCGTCGTCAATATTATTTGGATCATTTAATATTTGACTTAAATGCTCGTTAGATATTAATCTTTTTCTTATAATTTCTGCTGATTCACCGACATATTTTTTTAGGTATTCATCTATTTTGTCGATGGGTATTTTGCACTGTGAAGTAGCCAGATGGAGAAAAAATATTTTAAGCTTTTCCCAGTCATCGTCAGACAGATTGGACATTAATACCGGGGCTAGAGCCCAAAATAGTAAATCGAAAAACTTGATGCCCAAACTTTTGAATTTGTTCAAAAAGTCCGGATGTGTGGATGGTATACCCCCTTCAAGAGCATATCTAACTGCATTAAGGGCTGAAACTCTATTCAATAGATCCCTAGCTACTGTAAACGCTCCGCTCGAAGCAGAGCCTTGAATATCAAGCTCCACGACCTCTCTATGAACCATTGGTATTTCTCGCACCAGATTATCTGCTTGTAAGATAGCTATTATTCCTGTGTAATGGTTAGCTATTGATTCTTGAAGTTTTTGTAAGAGTGTTGGTTCCTCATTCAAAACTTCGTAACCGAGATTCAATGCCCTTATGTAACCTAAAATGTCATCTTTAGTCATACTTGCATAGTAGAATTCACCCCATGGCATAGTTTTGTGTGTGCCATAACCAGAGATTGATATTTCTTTTTCTAGAAGGTCCGAATTCTCCCTGCAGCCCAGAATATGTTGTTTTGCTAAATCATGCTGACCGTAAAAGAAATAGTTGTAGCATAGATCGAAATGTATCTGCATGGCTAGTTCATACTGGCTTATGAGAATGTCTCCAGCATTCCAATTATGATTTAGTTCATCAGAATCTTCCGTGAGCTGAGCAAATGCTTCCATTACGGGGATTTTGATTTTACGGGGTTCTCTACGACCTACCGTAGTGTCGTAAAATGATAACACACTGTCCAGGTATCTAATACTTTGCATACGTGATGCTTCGCACATTCGCAAAATTTTTTCATAATTTTGATTCATTGGGTTGTAGGTAGTTTCTCCTTGCATACCAGGCCTAGAAATAGAGATTAACATTAACTAGTAGTTTTTGCTTTACAACTCCCTTGAAAACTACACCAATAAAAACTATTCAGGGATATAGCTTTTGAATAAATAATTTTTAGAATCACTTCAGTGAATTGTGAGATCATACTATTACAAACTACGTCTACATAGAAACTTACTTATAAATTTTATCTATTTATAATAATGTAACATTAAAAGATATGTAACAGTTAGTCATATTTTTTGTCACTGCATATTATAGGGGATATAACTTTGTGAGGAGAAAACAGAAATTTTAGCTCATTCTTTATAAGATAAAATTTTCATGGACAAAATATTATCTTGTTATAATGAATGAATGTGATAGTTGGTATATAATGTATGATTATAATAATATACAAACTAGTATTATACACATGACTCTATGTGTCCCAAACATGCTACCTTGAGTATATTTATTTTAATAAAAGTAAATATTTTCAAATTTGGTTTTTACATTATATTTTATAAATTTTATATAGTACATTTTTATTTTTGTTAATTCTTATTGTAGGATGTATACAGAGGGAACACAGTGCTTATTTTGTAATATTTATTATTACAATTTCGTACCAGTACTGGGACATGTATCCATTATAGTTCTGTATTTATATAATATGCACATTGCACAAAGAATATACTTGAACTCACATATGAACAAGAGACGTTTTTGCAGATTTGGAATATAGAGCAGCTTTGACTGGAAATCTTAGCACCCATCTATGGTATAAAGTCAGGGCAAATTGTGCCTGTGGCTTTTGTAAGAGCTCTGGTGTTGTTTCCTGTAAATCATCACATAAGTTCTTTTTGATATTAGAATTTAAAAATTAGGTAACAGGGGAGGTTTGTAGAATAACTTTAGATGCAAGGTAAGATAATATAAAGATTCATAAATAATATTAAAATTGTGAATTTTATTTGTTGTTGTTTTATTATGTTTAAGATACAATTTCAAATTAATGCTATGAGAATACTTTTATTACCTGTGGTGGTACCGCAAAAGCAGTATCTGTGGCCATATAAACCAGATCTTGCATTAGATGTTGTTGAGTTGATGGAGGAAGCTTTCTTTCAAATATATCTGAAACATAATATTTAAAATATTATATTTTAATAAAATATTAAACAAGGGTTATTCTTCATATTTCATTAAAGATTGTTTACAATACATACCTAAATTCCAATTTAATGTTGATGCAACTTTTAATGCAAGGATTTTTAAAGCAAGTTGTTTGCGTGTGAACTGTAATGTAGGAGTGCTCGCAGATGGAGGACTTGGAGGTGCATCAACATCAACCACCCTTTCACTTGTTGGTTTCGAGTTGGCATTTTTAGTGTCTACTGTCAGGAATTCTTCTATTAAGTCACATGCTGATGGCTCTATTAAAATAAATTAGTTATATTGAATTTATATAATTTATACATACATTGATTATCATGTAAGAATGTATATGATTTTTGTCTGACCTGGGTTAGGTTTACTTAAATGTTTCTTCAATAAATTAGGGTCTAATAAAAATTCAAACCAAAAAACTGTGTCAGGGGATATGGGCACAGTGCCCGGTCGTAGTAAATCTACATCCATTTGGGCAAGTACATATAAAATAAGTATTTCTTAGATTTTTTTGTGTTTTGTACCCAACAAAGCCGGAAACCTACGTTACAAGTTGATAAATGTTAGTAAGAAACGTCAATAAAAGGACTAATTAAGCTTATCAATTATATTTGGCAATCTGAATTCTAAAGTTGAATAAATAAGAATTTATTTGTGTCTTTAGTAAAAGTCAAAACTTGTCATCCATGGTCAAAAGTCAAAACTGTCAGCTCACAGCTGTCAAGTGTAAAAATGTCAAGCTGACAGTTAATGTCAAACAGCGCCACTTCAATCCAGATAATAATATACAATCGTGACTTCCATTCTAGTTTTTGTAAATATATTTTATTGATATGTACAACGTAATATTTAAATTTAAAATATTAAATAACTTCTATTAACTTATATATAAATAACTAAAAGAATCCGACTTTGCTTTGAAAAGTTTTTAAACATTTAAAAATTTAACTTAGAATTTTGCAATAAATGCATTCTATCTATACATACAATAAAATTCTAACTAAGCCGAATCTGTACATTAAATATTTTTTGGAAAATCTTATTGAAATAGACATTATTATCGATGCAGAGGCTGAATCTATTCTCTATCTAATTTTTGTCTGTCTGTCTATCTGTCTGTTATCGCATCATCATCAGAAAAACCACTAGAGGGATTTTGATGAAATTTGGTATGATGACAGCTGGATATCCGGGTCAACATATAGGATGCTTTTTACCGCGGGAGATTATCTCATTCCCACGGGAGTACACGTTATAACACAACCCAAAAAATATTTATGATCAGAATTTCTTGAAAATTGGTATTAATGCGTTTCAATACAATTAAATAAATACCTGTTTTAGCGTTTTTTGAAATTCATCCTATAAGGAGATAAAACAAGGGATGAAAATTTGTATGAAACCTACCTTTTTAAAGTTTTTTTGTTGTAGTTTTAGCGCGAGCGAAGCCGCGGGTTTTGCTAGTTTAATATAAATTAGTGATCCTTACAGGGCCGGATCTACCTAAGGGCTGCTTGGGCTGCAGCCCAGGGCCCCGAGGTTACAAGGGGCCCCCAGACCCCGCTAAAAACAATAGGCGATAATTTGAATTTAAAAAATGGTTGTCTGTAAAGTCGGTTTACGGACGATATTTTTACGTAATAATGTCATAAAAAACATTGATGAAAAATGAGTGAGTTAAGGGGGTAAATACGTGTAAAAAGATTTTTCATGCTGATTTTCATTAATTTTTTTAAGGTATAAAAAGTGAATATCATTTATTGAAACTATTAGGTTATTTTATACATATATTCATGAGTTTTTTTTTCATATTTTACAAAAATATAACTTAGAAAGTAGCGGAGATATCAGCTGATACACATCGTAGGTTGTCATCCGACTTAGCAGTTGGTGTACACGATGGAAGCCACAATTTTTATCCGAAATCATTGGCACAGAAAAATTACTTTCTTTTATATGTGTGTCTTCTATATAAACCTCAATTTGAAAAATAAATTTGCATTCTTCAGAGGACTATTAAAATAAGTCATGTTTTTTTACCATTTTTTCATATATTGTTTACTATAAAAAAAGTAGTTAAAATAAAAATATCGCTTATGATTGAGGTTCATATTCAGCACAATTGTGTAAGGAAATTATATCAATCTGCAAAGTCGCGCCAAGAGCTTCCTTATAAGTAGATCAGTATTCATTATGACAAAAATTGATTCTATGATGTTTTTAACCGACTTCCAAAAAAAGGAGGAGGTTCTCAATTCGACCGTATATATTTTTTTTAACCGACTTCCAAAAAAAGGAGGAGGTTCTCAATTCGACCGTATATATTTTTCTTTCTTTTTTTTTATGTTTGTTCGGGCATTTTTTCGTCGTTTATGAGCCGATTTTGATAATTCTTTTTTTGTTGGAAAGGAGATATCCCAAGAGTGGTACCATGATAAGGAAACCAGGATCTGATGATGGGATCCCAGAGAAATAGAGGGGAACTTTTGAAAAGTGTAGCGGCGACTAGTGCGTTTGTTAACATTTTCATTAGGTATTTTAAAGCACTACTATTTAATGAAGGTCTGGAGTCGATCTGATGATGGACCCGAGATATAGTCGAGGGAACTCCTCAACGATTTACAGCAATTACCTGGTTGGGCTTGATTAATTTGTATTGATGATACGTCTACACTAAAAATGGAAAAATAAAAACTTTAACTGTGTGCTTTGATTTGTATTGGCTGGCACCGACTTCGAAAAAATCTGATTAAGTATCTATTCTAAATGAAAACCCCCGTTTAGTTATTTTTTACTTTTCAGTGCCTGGAAGTCGGTTTTTATTTTTTTTAAAAAAAGTTTTTATTAATCAATAATTAATCGTTGAAATCGTTGAAAAGTGGTAACGCGCTCGCTTGGACAACCGAGTGAAGCGGGTTCAAATCCCGGGTCTCGCACCTCTGATATTTTCATGTGCGAATCATTTCTAACATGATTACCACTTGCCTTACGGTGAAGGAAAACATCGTGAGGAAACCTGCATGTCTGAGAAAACCTAGTAAGTTTTCGAAAGAAATGTGAAGTCCGCCAATCCGCACTTGGCCAGCGTGGTGGACTAAGGCCTGATTCCCCTCGTATTGAGGGAGGCCCGTGCCCAGCAGTGGGACGTTAAAAAGGGCTGAGTACAATCGTTGATAACTCATAAATTGTTAGAGATACGAATAAAATAGTCATGAGCAATTTTATAGAAAATTGTATTTCCTATAAAAAAACTCTCACGCAATTTTTTAATCAGATCAATAGTTTTCGATTTATATCACAAATTACACATTTTTTCGATTAATTGCCAATAACTCACAAACTATGAGAGATATGAAAAAAACGCTTATGATCAATTTTATAGAGAATTAAATTTTCTACAAAAAAAAATCTAATACATTTTTTCGCTAGACTAATAGTTTCCGAGTTATGTTAAAAATAAAGCTTTTTTATTTTTTGTAATAACTTCAAAATGGCCGACTATGCACATAAACCAATGGTTGCGATTATACAGACATTTTTGAGAAATGTTCTGAAACGTGTTTTGGTGATTGTGAAACGTAAAAATATGACATCATTTCCGATTAATTTATATAACATAACTGTCACAAACATAACCTGTCAATTTCTTTTCCTAATTCATAATCCATACTAATATTATAAAGCTGAAGAGTTTGTTTGGTTGAACGCGCTAATCTCAGGAACTACTAATCCGATTTGAAAAATTCTTTTTGCATTAGATAGCCCGTTAACTAAGGAAGGCTATAGGCTATATATCATCCCGGAAAAATTTACGGTTCCCGTGGGATAGATTTGTTTTTGTCAAGGGACGAACCCGAAGCGAAGCGAGGGTGAGTCGCTATAAATAAATAAAATTATTTTATTCTCACCCAAAGGTTGCCTGGAAGAGATTGCTACCACAGCAATAAGGTCGCCTTTTGTACAACTAATACTTGCGTAGATTTAATTAATATTTATGTTTTTTTTGTGTAATAAAGAATATATAATAATAATATATTATCATAGAAACAGTTTTTTGACATGGCTATTAGTTGAGTACTTAGATAGGCCCCTAAGTAGTTTCAGCCCAGGGCCCCACAAATTCTAGATCCTCCCCTGGATCCTTAAAGGTTTGATTTTGCTTGATAGAGTGACAGATTATTGCATTGCAAACACGTAACTATAGTAGGTACTTTCCGTTTGTATCTATTGCATTCAGAGTTCAAATTAAATGATCTCCATATTATATTCGATACGATCCATGCGCCATCTATAGTTAGTAGCCTTCTAGATTATGTTAAAAATATTTCTGAATATAAAACATCTTACCATCCTTTGCAAAGCCCTGGGCAAATCTAATGACCGCCGATAGAAATGAAAACATTACGAACACATGAACATAATTCATTTTTTATTCATATATACCTTGTACAGTTCTCGAGGCGTAATCTCAGCTTTGCATTTGTGAGTGATAGCCAAAAGTAAGGTTAGTCAAAAAATCACATAAAAACAAAATCAATATTTTATCAAAAGGAAGTGCTGACATTTTAATATCTTTGACATATGTTTTACGTTTACGTATTTAAAATATTCGTTCAATTTGCACAAAATTTCTTTCGTTTGGCTGCTTAATGGTTTTAGTTTAGTCAATGTAGTTACAGTAGAAGGCATTTCTCTAATGATAATAATAATATAATAATAATTCAAACACAACAACAAAATAATAGCTGCAAGCGGTACAAGAGGTGAAATGTGGAAAGTGCAGGGCAGGGAGATGACACATAAGGGACGCGCTGCGGCTCAAACCGCGCTTTAAAAACCAGTATAAACGGGTTTAAACTTTAAACCATGCGCGAGACGCGCTTAGCCACTAGCCGTACCTCTCCGTACACTATGTGTGTGCACTAAGGCTTTCAGTCTCGTTATATTTGCGAGTCCCGGGAAAAAAATCAAGACTCGCTATAGTCTCGAATTTCCCAGGAAAAACGAGACTTTCGAGACTACTTCAAAAATAGGTTTCATACTCATAGGCTAGGCAGTTAGGCAGTCGATATAAGGTATTTCAATAAAGTACTATATTAATCATACTGTTACAAACTCAAATATAAGTAAAATTAACCATTATTAGGTCCTTACATATAAAATTAGCGGTTTTATATGGAAAAAGCAAAACGAAAAAAACATATTTAATTTATATATTTAATCAGTTAAAGTAAGTATGTTATCTATGCACTTATATTTTTTTCCTGAAATTGTCTACATTCCGGAAAAGCGGTAATCTGTTGGAACAAGGTCCGGGAAGTATGGTGAATGTCGGAGACATTCCAATCGCTGCTCCTCTAATTTAGCGATCGTCTGCTGTGCAGAGTGTGGTCTAGCGTTGTCCTGAAGCAACAGTGGGTTAGACCAATTGACCAGTCTTGGTTGTTTAATAACTAGCTTTTCAATAATAGTTTGCATTTGTTGCCAGTACAGATCTTACCAGATCTTAGAAAGCTGTAGTGGATGACACCAGAACTGGTGCACCAGACATAAATGTAAAAACAGACAGACAGTTGACTCAGAAAAAGGTACTGATACCTTTTTCCAAACCAGTACCTTTTTCTGAGTCAACTGTCGGGCAGGATTTCTGCTGGGTTCAACCATTGTGATGAGCATTTCAGATTATTGTACAGGATGCAATGCGATTCAAAAACCCCTCGTTATTGTGACGGTTGAGAAATGTAACGCAGCACTCGACGCGTGTTTGTTCAGGCGCGTGAGGCTTCATCAATTCGTGCGGTACCCATTTTTCCAGCTTTTTCACTTTTCTAATTTGTTTCAAATGAATTAAAATAGCTTTATCACTCACATCGAAGCTTGCCGCTAACTTTGACGTGGTTTGCGATGGATCGCTTTCAACGATCACTTTTAATTGTTCATTATCAATTAGGGTCTTCGGCCATCAACGAGGTTTTTTCTATAGGTCCAAAATTCAAGAACAAAAACGTTGAAACCAAAACCATGTTTTATTTTACAGTAGTTTCCTCATATACATCATTAATCCTTCGAGCTGTTTCTGCAGTGCTGGTGCCACGGTGGTATTTTAAGTTTTCCATATCGTATATTGAAATAAATTTGAATTTGGATTTCCTAGCCAAACGCAAGATATAGATATTTTAAGTTATAGTATTTTAAGTTAAGTAAGGACCTAATATCTATGAGCTTTTTCTTCATTTTGACAGTGGGCACGTAAACACAAAGAGTATTTAATGTACTTTCAAACAGAGAGGATCCGATTTTATTACAAAAATTACCCACGTTAAAAAAAGTCCTTTCTGCTTCTACGCCAGTATTAGACAGGGGATAGAGATTTAATAGTTAAATAGCGATGATTTAGTATTTCCCTCTGTTGTTCTATCCTAAGTTTCATTTTATAGTTCTGCCACGTACCGTATGCCGCAACCGGAATAAAAAAATCTCGAAAAATGTAAAGTCTCAAAAGTCTCGTTATTCCCGAGACTGGCGGTAGCAGTCTCGAGTCTCGAAAATTCGAAAAAATCGTCGAGACTCTCGAAATTTTCGAGACTGAGACTCCCGGGATGAAAGCCCACTGACAGCCCGGGATGAAAACACACTGCACTCACACAAATGCAAAGCTGAGCTTAAGGCGCGAGGATTGTACTGCATTGATTCTAGGCCCTTGATCCGAGTAAAGTGATACTATCATTCAGTGTGCTTTGTATTTTAATATAAAACTAAAATACATTGTTTTATATTGTAATGTAGAGATTCAATTTACGTGATATATCAAAGAACAGAATCATTTGTAAATAAAAAAAATGTATTTATATTGTACTGTAAGTTATTGTATGTATAGAAGTACGTAGAATTAAAGATTGAGCTTAGTGCATTTGATCCATGCTCTTATCTCTGTAGGTACATGATAACCATTGGATATCGACTTGTTATGTGTTATCATGTTATTGACAAATAATAAGTAGAGCGGCGTTATTCGACGTGAACTAAAGCAATCAAGGGCTGGTGCTGTCTACTGTATCTAATTTAAAAATCATGAATAGTAAAAGTAATATATTTTAGTATCTTTTGTAATAAATTAATTAACTTATCAGTGACTTATTGTTGTTGTGATTTAAATAAGTGTACATAATATATGTATACACAAGTAAGTAGATTCTTATTTATAGAGTTAACAAAATTACTTTAAACCCCTATTTATACTATTTCCAAAATCTTTGAGTTTTTTTATACTAATTATTTAATTTGTATTAAGTATCAGACACAATTAAATTTTAATACTTTAATGGCCAAAAACAAATATAAAACATCTACTATAGCCACGATCGAAAAGCAATTTTATAGCATTATAAAGTGAATATCGATTTATAATCATATACCTACCTACCTAGTACGATATAAGCATGAAATTCCATGAATTATAAATAATATTAGTCCATGTTATTTCAGTAAACATTAACATTAATGTCGTGTGTCACATATTAATTTTAAAATGTTAAAAATCGTGTGTAAGTGTAATTAAGGATTTTATTGCTAGATTATGTTGATGTTGCATTAGTTGTTAAATATATTAATAAATATATTGCAAGAGCTCAAGTGATAACTCAATTTTCGGCGACAAGTAGCTGTACGTGTAGCTAGCAGCTCAATGGGTAGTGCCATGTATATTATTTACTATCAAATCAATTATCAAAGGTAAATATATCTATTGCGCGTTGTGTTACGTCATTTTTTATTCCTGGAGTTGGCGTCTCGGGTTTGAATCCCGGGTCGTGCTTTTTAGCAGTCTTGACTTTGAAAATTGGTAGGTAACTTTTATACATACATATACATAGATAGGTAACTTTTCCACTCTTATGCCTACCTGACACATCGGCCTTGTGAGTTATGCCTTAATCATCGCCTTTTGGATGAGTTTGCCGTCCTACAGGATTACGAGAAGAAATAGTGTTAAATTGTAATTGTACCTTATACTATACTTGTGCACTCCCCTACAGATGGCTAGTCTCAATGGCATTAGTTACTAAAGTAAACTTTTTACCTCTGGACTTATTTATAGTATAAGTTATTAATTTGAATAATTCTATACCTTTGAATAAAATTCATTTTTTTTAGTGGAAACCAATACGTATCACCAAATCACGCAGAGTAATAATGATGTGTGCATTGAAATGGACTTGTTGCGGGTAGGCTCCGAGCCTGTAGGAATGCGATGTCCCTATTGCCAAGAAGACATAATGACTCAAGCCAATTACAGAAACACTACTATCACTCATATTCTCGCTTTAGTACTTGGTATATTTTTCTGGTAAGTCTATTGTCCAACAGTCATTTTTTTTCAACTAGTATCTTGAGATAAATATCCTGCCAGAAGTGGATAAAGAAGTAACTAATAAAGTTTTATAATAATTTATTATTTATACTTAATTAAAGTTGTGTTTACATTTTGAAAAATATTTTACTAAATACTTTTAAAATGTCCGAATTATTAAAATTATGTACGTAGTAGGTACACATACACATAATTATGTAAATATGTATGTACGGTATGCGAGTCTTAAGAACAGCTAATTCAATTAGCAATTTAGTTTGTCTAACAGCTAATTAGCCCTGGCTAGTGGCTAGCTTCTTAACTGTACATAATTTATATGACTACTATTGTACTTGATTTTACATATTGTATAATTATACATAATGTTTCTAAATATTTTTTTTCCATTCGTATTTTTTATTATTTATAAAGTTTTTTTAATTCGAGTGTGACATTATATTGGATATTATTTAAAGTTCTATACATTTAATGCTTTATCGGTTAATAAAATCACACAAAAACTCCATTTACATTTTGACTAATGTTTTTATATAGTATGTGAATTATGTATAGAGACGGAGCCCGCCAGAAAGACGGTCAGTCGGTCAGTTAGAAATATATGTATGTACATACACGTAGCAAGACTCGTAGCAAGCACATATAAAACATGTTAATCGCTTAAGCCATTTAGTAATTATGAGGGACCATAGAATCGGACATACATACATACATATATACATAGATACATACATTCAGGTCAAACCTGTAACCCCTCTTTGGGCTTCATCGCAGCCGGGTAAAAAAGTTTTTATTAAAATACGTAAACAGCCGTTTTCGAAATAATAACTCGAAAGACTGTTGATATAGCTTCTGTTATATGATTATTACCCGACACTTCAATAATCCCTTAATTTTTTTAATGTAATATTTTTAACTCATTAGATTTCTAGTATTAATAAGGGTAAAATACTATGTAGCTATTTTTTATATAGATTTCATTTTTCAGGTGGTTGTGCTGTTGTATATTGCCATATGTAACAAAACGATGGAAGAATGTGGAACACTATTGTCCTAACTGTCATCGATATTTGGGCGTTTATACCAGGAAATCTATATTCTAAATAGATTATGTACTAGGAACCCTGAAAAAAAAATTCAATATAATCTTATATTTCGATAGGTAATATACCTATTTTTTTGTTCGTGTTGTTGAACAGCGTATATTAGGTGCAGTGGAACTAAATACAATTTTGCACACTTTAGTATAGTGAAAACTGTAATAATCGTAGTTAATTTTATTAAGTCCTTCTGCTTGTATGACACAGCCATTTTATTCGAATACTAGCGACTCACGCTCGCTTGCTCGCGTTCGTTCCTAGGTACGTTTTCACGGTTAGCTATGTTTAGGTATACATAAATAGTAGAATGCTACTCCTAAGATATTCATTTTATTTAATTTATATAGCGATTTACCCTCGTTTTGCTCGGGTGCGTATGACGTACGCGGATTTTGTTCACAATTTCATGGGTTTTATTTTTTTTCGCGGAACCCTGATTCTTTTTCTAAAATAAAAATAGCCTAAGTTACTTCCTATAACATCAGCTATTGCCAGTGAAAGTCCCGTCAAAATCGGTCCAGCCGTTTCGGAGATTGGCCGGAACAAACAAACAGACAGACAGACAGACAAAAATTGTAAAAAATTTTGGTTTGGTATATGTTCCGTGTACATCCATATGCATTTAGTAAAAAGCGGTTATTTTAATATTACAAACAGACACTCCAATTTTATTTATCTGTATAGATTCATTTTGTTATATATCTATACATATAATAAAAATGTTACTAAGCCGAATCTGTACATTAAATATTTTTTGGAAAATCTTATTAAAATAGACTTTATTATCGATACAGAAGCCGAATCTATAGTTTTTATAATTTTTGTCTGTCTGTCTGTTACCGCATCACGGGAAACCCACTGGAGGGATTTTGATGAAATTTGGTATGATGATAGCTGGTTATCCGGGTCAATATATAGGATATTTTTTATTGCGGAAAAATATGTCATCTCTGAGAAATCTTACTAAACGTTAAAACGTAAGTAGGGACGAACCCGAGCGGAGCGAGGGTGAGTCGTTAGTCTTTTATTAAATACCACCCCTCGCCCGTCCCTCCAAATTTTGGAATGTGGAGTTTTAATTTTCCATTTTTTTAGCTATTTATTTATTTATTTATTTATAACTTCACAAAACCGACATACAAATGAAATAAACAAGCTTAATTATTATTATTTAAAAGTATACAATCAGACAAATGATGTCTTCTAAGATGTGAACATCACGTGCATATATAAACAGAACTAAGTATTAATTATAAAAATATAAACTATTTAATAAGGCTAAATTAAATTAAATCTAATTATTAATGTATTATAACATAACATAAATATAGTACAATAATAACATAACATAAATATAGTACAATCTGACTTATCTACTTTTGTTTTATGCTACGAAAGTAATATTTAAACAGCTTTTTCTTTAACAAAGGCACAGAGTCACTGAAAATATCTATATCATTTGTTAGCGTGTTTGCTATGGATACCATTCTATAGATAGGACTATGTTGACCTAAGTTGGTTTTTGTTACTGGTAAACAGAAGGTTTTGCGATTATGCAATCGAGTTTGTTGGCGGGGTATTGAAAAATGCAAGCGTTCCAGTAATTCAGGGGCATCAATTAAACCTTTAACTAATTTACACAAAAGAGTTAAATCTCCTATTTTTCTTCGTTCTTTTAATAGTAACATATTAAAATGTTCTAGACGAGATTTATAAGAATGAATATCTTTACAGTTTCTTTTTAAATATGTTAGATGATACAGAAAACGTTTTTGTACCCGCTCGATCCGGTCTAAATGCACTTTGTATCCTGGATTCCATACTGAACTGTAATATTTCAAGATGCTACGGATTAAACTGTTGTAGACTAAAATTGATAAACTTGGATCGTCAAATCTTTTCATAGTACGCACTACAAATCCAGACAGCTTTGAAGCTTTAGCTATAACGAAATCGATATGAGGACGAAAACTTAACTTAGAGTCTATGATTACACCTAAATCTCTGATTTCATGGACTTCTGTGAGAGCTGTATTATTAATTTTGTAAATGTAATCATTAAAACGGGATTTTTTACGACTAAATTTAGTGTAGAAACATTTATCTGTATTTAATGTCATTTTTTTTTCTATACACCACGAATTCAATGAGTTAATATCGTTTTGTAGCGTCGTCATATCATTTAAATTATTTATATTTAGATATATTTTTATATCGTCAGCAAAAATTTTAAAATTACATTGTAAACAACTCGCTAGATCATTGATAAAGATTAGAAAGAATGTGGGTCCTAAATGTGACCCTTGTGGAACTCCCGAAGGTATATTATATTCATATGATTTATACCCGTTGAGTGTTACAAGTTGAGAGCGATTTTTTAGATAGGATTCACACCAACGCAGTAATGATCCGTGTATTCCCATATGCTCGATTTTTAATAGAAGCTGGTCATGATTTACGAGGTCAAAAGCTTTTTTAAAATCTGTGTAAATGGCATGAACCTCTCCACGTTTATTCAGTGTTTCAGCGATTTCAGTAATGTAGGCAGTTAGATAGATAGTTAGCTATAGTACGGTCATTTGGTATTTTACCTGGAAAGTTTTCTGGGAGTTTTGAAAATTGGTGATTTTATAGATTTTGACGGGCTCTTTCCGAATTTCTACTTTGCCACCTCGTATCTTTGCCGCTCGCGCTGCCATATTGAAAAAATGGCGCTTAAAACAGTATTTTGACAATATCTACTTTCCTACTCATTTAGCGATGAAGTAATAAATTAAACTAGAGAAAATTTCCTAACTTTTTGTACTAACCTTTTTTTTGTAAAATAAATAGTTTTGGCGTACGAGCGCTGCAAAGTCAGCTCAACACGCGTTTTGGCCAAAAAATCATTTCCACACCACTATTTTAGGTAGTACAAGTGGCGCGTTTTTTATCATGGTATCCCTGCATATTAGAATTTGAAATATTTAGAATTACTAAAGCAAATTTTATGAAAATTATTTTTGTAAAAAGGGGAAACTATTCCTCCACTAAGCTGTTCAGCTAAAATAATATCGACACGTCGCTCTTATGTTTACATATAGTTACGGACGTAGTACCTAATATCTGATGATTATCCGTGTAAAATCCAAATATTTAAAATATTTAAAAGTAACTAGAATTATTTATAGGCGCGGCCTGCGCGCAGCTACTATTGCAGGAATTGACCTGTCCATTGACTTAAGGGAACCAATTTAAAAAGTGTTTAGAGAGAAATAATTATACTGTTTAAAATAAGACTTTATTATAAAAAGAAGAATTTAATTATGAATAAATATTTTGACACAAATAACAGAAAAGTATATCACAGAACAGTTAAAATAGTATTTACATAAGTTATTTAGCACATGTATGCATTAAATTATAATTTTGTACTAAACACATATATGTGTACAATTCATTCAAATATATTGTTAAAAATAATATACAAATATAGAGGATTTGTTATTGTATACTTATCCTGCATTTTTCAGATAAGTTTAGAACACAAAGACGATGGCGAGATAAGTATTGACTAACCCTGTTTTTTTCTAAATCTATATAATTTTTAATCTTGAATTTGTTAAGTAAATAAAGGAAAAAATACCTATATAATATTTTCAAGGATATCCATATTTCACCTTCAGACTATAAATACAATGAAGTATATTACTTATTTAAAAATAGCATTTCCTTATTGCCTGAATGATTTATTAACACCCAGACTGACACTATTCCTTAAAAGAATAACTACTAGGGAGATTTATTGAGATACACATAACCTATAAAAATGAGTAACTAGGGTGGCAAAAAATTAAAATGGAAAATATTGTTTTCCTCACCGAGTTTATCTGAAACCTGGTGATAATGCCCTCCTACTATATACTATGCAATTCATTTATTTCATTTTATATTAGCAGTTCAATTTTTAGGGAAAATGTATACAATCCTTATTAACGTCCGACTGTTGGGCACAGGCCTCCTTTCTAGGTCAGGCCACCACGTTGGCCAAGTGCGGGTTGGCGGACTTCACATGTCTTTGGAAAATTTGCTAGGTTCTTTTAGACTGTAGATTTCTTCACGATGTTTTTCTTCACCGTAAGCTAAGTGGTAATCATATTGAAGATGATTCACACATGAGAATATCAGAGGTGCGAAACCCCAGGTTTTAACTTGTTTCACTCGGTTTTTCAAGCGCCATTGGGCTACCACTGCCTCACGAAAAATGTTAGCAGTTTTTCATTTTATTATATCGCATTAAAAATAATACACCTTTAATGGATTAATTCTAGGTTATGCAGTAAAGTTTAAACCTAAATAGTATTCAGATCACAGACATAGGTGTTAAGACTGTAGGTGAGAGCCTATGAAAGCGCTACATTGTGGACAGTAATGGTTTGCAGTTTTGCATGACTTCATACAGTAAGGCACGAAGCATCCACAACAGCATCTGAAAGAAAAAATATTATTACATTCTTACTTAAACTTTTTAATTCTTAATGGTTCATGGTTTTAGTAAAAAAGTTAGAGAAATAATAATATAAACTAAATGGATTTTAAATTTTTACCTATTTCCTTTAAATGTTGTTAGTTATAGGAGAAACTATAATAGGTACTATAAATATATTTTTTCAATATATTTTTTCTACACGATTGCACAACTAGATCATAACGAATGAACATAGTAGCTTACGTACAAAGTACAGATGTAATAATTTAATATAATGCAATTGTTCGATTAAAATGAGGACAAGTAGTGAGTAATCATGTAGTTATTTTTTAATTTGCCATTTCCTGTGTCACTGGTGTACCAATCACGTGATAAAGTAAGGCTGGCCATACACGAGCAGCTTGAAGCAGCTAATATCAACTGCTTCAAACTGCGACCGCATAGCAAACTACAGTCTTTTATATACACACATACTCGAGCAGTCCGTGTATGGCCGGCCTATTCTTACATGATATTATACATTAAAGCGACTTACCCTCACTTTGCTTGGGTCACAGTAGATCACAGTTTATTCGAATACTTTTCGTCAAAATCTGTTCAGGCGTTTTAGCGTGAAGGAATGACAAACACCTACGTACATAAATACATATACACATACACACACACACTTGTATGTGTGTGTCTCTGTGTGTGAATATGTGTGTTTACTTTCGCATTTATTATAGTAGTTTAATTAAAAGTAACTAGTAATATATAAAAATACTTGCCCTGCGATTACGCAAAGAGCTGCAGATATGATATGCGTTCTGTTATTGGATACGTAATCGACTCTTGTTACTATTGATTTGCTGCACGTAGGGCACATGGTTCCTGTGGGCCCTGGGCCTAGTTTTACGGGGGCCGAGGGATTTCTTGGAGTCGAAGTGACCACAACTGTACGGGGAGGGGCTACAGGTGCAGACGGTTGGTCCGCGAAGTATGACGGCGGTGGAGCTGGATTGGGTGGCACTTGTTCATACGGAGGTGGTAGACCTAACTTGTTTTCCACTGGAAATAAAATATCAAGTATTAAATAAGGAAGAATGTATTAAAAAAATAAACTTATAACTTTACTATAGTTAGTTGCATATAAACAACTTGAGATGTGATGAATTTTATTTATTTGCCCCTTTTTCCTACATTTTTCGGATATATTTTTATAGTATACATATGTGATATATTCTATACAGAACCTTTTTGACTGGTGAACCCGCTCCGAAGAGCCTCAAACCGAGTTTCAACTTAATTAGACAGGGACAATACCCCTGCGGTAAATATAAGAGTCCATATTATGGCAATCGATCTCGCGATCTCCGACATGCGAGACGAAGTTAAAGCTATATTTTCAAGTGAAAGTTTCATTAATTTATATTTTATTGTTTATTTACTTAAGTATTCAAGTTTGAGGCAAGATGATTTTTTAACATTGCACATAATCTTTGATGGTAGATATTCGTTATCGCTTGTCAACAACTATTTCTATTTGACGTTAGTGGTTATCACGTACTGCGTTTCGGCATATTATTAACCGACTTCCAAAAAAAAGGAGGAGGTTTTCAATTCGACCGTATATATATATATTTTTTTTATGTTTGTTCGGGCATTTTTTCGTCGTTTATGAACCGATTTTGATAATTCTTTTTTTGTTGGAAAGGAGATATCTCAAGAGTGGTACCATGATAAGGAAACCAGGATCTGATGATGGGATCCCTGAGAAATCGAGGGGAACTTTCGAAAATTGTAGCGGCGACTAGTGCGTTTGTTTACATTTTCATTAGGTATTTTAAAGCACTATTATTTAATGAAGGTCTGGAGTCGATCTGATGATGGACCCGAAAGATAGTCGAGGGAACTCCTCAACGATTTACAGCATTTACCTGGTGTTTGGGCTTGATTAATTTGTATTGATGATACGTCTACACTAAAAATGGAAAAATAAAAACTTAAAAAAAAAAAACTGACTTCCAGGCACTGAAAAGTAAAAAATAACTAAACGGGGGTTTTCATTTAGAATAGATACTTAATCAGATTTTTTCGAAATCGGTGCCAGCCAATACAAATCAAAGCAGACCGACTTCGAAAAATCTGACTTCCAAGTCGGTTTTTTTTTAAGTTTTTATTGATCCAATTCAAAAATGGAAGTTCTCAATTCGAATGTATGATTTTTGGTTTTGCGTATCTGAGTATGTTGCGAATTAGTATTAATAATTCTATTTCAATAGATCAATAAATTGATTATTATTAAAGGTCATATACTGGTAAATTTTAAGAAAAAGCATCAAAACCCACAAGGGGTTGAATAATAATCATAGTAAGGCGATTTTTCAAGTTATTCGACTAACTTTTTAGGTAAAAAGTAAAAACTAATTAAGAGGCCTATCACAAAATGTACTGAGTTCTATGGTATTGAGTTCGAGCGGCTGACGCATCGCTTTTTCTAGCATTTTTTGCAGTTGTAATTACTTCCATGTAAAGTTTTATAATAAATTACTTAAAAAAAATATGTTATTACGTTTGTTTTGAACTGGATGTATATTCTGATATAAATTTTACTTTACAATATTAATGCTGTAAGGATATATTTACACCTAATTCTAAATGTTTTAAGTAGTTTTTAAGATTTTAAAAAAGATTTTTTTTTGTAGAAATCCAATACATATTTTCTGAGGCCGCTATAAACTTAACCACTATATACGAGATATTATTAATATATATTCTCATTTCGTTTGTTTAGTATTGTATTTCAATCCATGAGCTTGAAAAAGTGTCGTCGCGCATTTTATTAAAAACTTGCTTCAGAATTTTGGCTTTATTTCAATTAATAATGAAAATTTGCGAAAAGCGAGGCCGCTATGAACTATATTAATAATTATCCTTCATCATACAATAAGTCTAAATTGCCGAAGTGTTTCACTTTCTCTGAAAAAGAACGTCGAAAATGGGCATTAAATTGAAAAATCACAGTCAAAATGTAATAGGCCTCTTAAACAAATAAAATCTATGTATTTTTTGTAATATCAGCTAGATTCTAATCTTTTATTGCGTGTGTTATAACAACATCATTATCATCTCCAGTGTCTGTTATAAAACATTATTATTATCGGTTACGAAATTTGTGTGCACAGTGCATTACGACTAGCTGTGGACTATATTATGTAAGTAGCATATTATAAAACGATTACTTTAATAAGGCATTTTTGGTACTATTTGTCATCTTCATTAGACTAAGTTCTGGTGACCAGGATAATCCATTAAAAATATTATGCGACCTCCAGTGATATATGGAGAGCCAATTCAACTTTATTTCTCTCTACTATTGATAGTAATATTTAATTGATATATTTAAGTAAATATATCAATTAAACTGCTTACCTAAGTAGGTAAGCAGATAATGTATTGCTTATACGTATATAACTTAGTACGCGCCGTAAACCTGACATGGTTCGGCGCGGCGGACCAATCCGAATCCAATCCAATCCGAATATTGTATCACATTACTGGACCTGGCATCCTAAAGTGCTTTATTCAAAGCGGTTTAAAGTTCCTTTAATATGCCATCTTGTTTGTAGCATGAAAATAGCATATATACAATTTTGTATATATATATATATATAAGCAGCACATTTATATCTATAAATATTATAAAACAAAGTCCTTCGCCGCGTCTGTCTGTCTGTCTGTTCGAGATGAACTCAAAAACTACTGCACCGATTTCCAGGTTGTTTGCACCAATGGATAAAGTGGTTTTCGAGGAAGGTTTTAGTATATATTTTGTTAAGTTTGTGTACATTGGCTAAAATATAACGATATTTGTTGGAGGTGTCGGAAAAAAATAAGCCGTCTGGGAGCTTTTAACGAAAACGCTGCCTAAATCCTTTGAGATATAACAAAATAATGTGTGGCGGAATTGTGTATCTTATATAGGTCTACGAAAAAGTCCACGATGGCATATGTCTATCTCTTAAGGATAACATACTATATCCATTTTAATACTTTAAAAAATTGGTAATTATAATGCGGTAATGTTAAAGCTACTTACACAAATACGGTATTAATCCATATCATTGTAAATAAGTTAAAGGCTTAAAGCATTTCATGCACATTATTTTACTCTTATACATCATATATTTTAAATGAATATCTTAGGAGTAGTCGCAAAAAAATTACGGACGCAAGAATAAAATTCAATTTCACTTCGCTTGGTTCAATCGCCGACCCTCCCCCCGCACCGTCTTACCTACTGTTTAGCTAATTTTTGTATGTTTGTAATGAATGAACTCTAAAACTACTGGATCGGTTTAGATGAAATTTGGTAAAAAGATAGTTTGACACCTTGGGAAGGACATAGGATATTTTTTATTCCGGAAAACCTTAAGGGATAAGGGGTTGAAAATGGGGATGAAAGTTTATATTGGGGAAGCAAGCTAGGAACGAACTCGAGCGCAGCGAGGGTGAGTCGCTAGTCAATTTATAATTTTGTTACCCACTTAGTGAAGTATAAATCTATACAGATAAATAAAATTGAAGTGCCTATAAGCCACAGAACTATTTAACACGAACATTGTAGTGACTGTTTGTAATGTCAAAATAGCAGCTTTTTACTAAATGTACCTATATAAAAACTTAAAAAAAAAAAAACCGACTTCCAGGCACTGAAAAGTAAAAAATAACTAAACGGGGGTTTTCATTTAGAATAGATACTTAATCAGATTTTTTCGAAGTCGGTGTGCTTTGATTTGTATTGGCTGGCACCGACTTCGAAAAAATCTGATTAAGTATCTATTCTAAATGAAAACCCCCGTTTAGTTATTTTTTACTTTTCAGTGCCTGGAAGTCGGGTTTTTTTTTAAGTTTTTATTTTTCCATTTTTAGTGTAGACGTATCATCAATACAAATTAATCAAGCCCAAACACCAGGTAATTGCTGTAAATCGTTGAGGAGTTCCCTCGACTATCTTTCGGGTCCATCATCACATCGACTCCAGACCTTCATTAAATAGTAGTGCTTTAAAACACCTAATGAAAATGTTAACAAACGCACTAGTCGCCGCTACAATTTCGAAAGTTCCCCTCGATTTCTCTGGGATCCCATCATCAGATCCTGGTTTCCTTATCATGGTACCACTCTTGGGATATCTCCTTTCCAACAAAAAAAGAATTATCAAAATCGGTTCATAAACGACGAAAAAATGCCCGAACAAACATAAAAAAAAAACATATATACGGTCGAATTGATAACCTCCTTCTTTTTTTGGAAGTCGGTTAATAAAATTATGATACGATAGGTAGGTACTTACTTGAAAATACACAATTATTAAAAAAAAAACTGTCTGTCTGTTTGTTCCGGTTAATCTCTGAAATAGCTCGACTGATTTTGAAGGTTATTTTTACTGGCAGATAGGTGATTTTATAAAGAGTAACTTAGGCTACTTTTATTTTAGAAAAAGAATTATGAGTTCGGCTCAAAAAAATTAAAAGGTACCTAGGGACGCACCAGAGCGAAGCGGGGTAGGTCGGTAGTAACGTAATATAATTTTTTTATAATATGTTGAACAGACACACAGGCGTATTCGGCACGAAGCGGATAAGATCAGTGCTCACGACTTAACAATGATTATATTGACAGTCAACTCTACAGTCTACACACGGGGATCTTGTAATGGACTACAAAGCATACCAGATTCGGCGTCCGACTCGAAAAAGATTGATCCTTTGTTAGCAGTATAAAGACAAGGTGAATTAAAAATACTCAAAATATATTCGTTCCAAACAATCATTTAATTTATGTCCTCGAATAAACTTGAACTGTATTAATGACTTGAAAAAAATTAAAAAACCCACAGGCTCGTAATAGCATATAACTACGAAAAATATTGTATACAATTATTATTATTCATTGTTCCATATAAATATTACCCAAATTTTTGTCCTAAATAATATTTATTTCTATTAAATGAATTGTGCCGTCGCGTTGTGTTGAAAGAGCGATTAAAACTTGCACGAATTATTCAGGGCGTATCTAAGTCAAGGTTTATGAAAACAGAACGTTAAACCAACTTAATTTATTAATGCTAATGGTTTTTTTTATTGTAACAGATATATTGAATGCAGCGTCATAACTGCATGCGTCTTTATAGGCAGATGTATGGAATATATACACCGGCCTATAAAAACGCACATATTATGTTTATTGAAGTGAATTACGTACCTTCATATCAAGTTATAACGATTATTAGCAGAACCTGTTACATAAGTATCCGCGTAGTAATTACTTTTTAATGTGCGAAATAGAGAAAAGTATTTTATACAATTATTTATTAATGCTTTTTTATTTAAAGGCGGTTAGAAACATTCCCCAAATACTGTTGGATTTTGTTGATTAAATAAACTTATCACTTCTAATTTTCGAACGAGGTTATATGTTAAGATAACATCTTGTTTGAAATAGGTATAGTATTAATTTATTTATATCACAGTAAAGTCACAGTACTGGGCATTGCAAATTGTATCAAATATATTATGGACATATGCTAGAGCTATAATATAATACAGTAAAAGATTTTTTTACTATTTAGCACCGTTAAAAATATTTTGTTACATATGATAAATTATTACTTTGATGTGAGGCAATATATAAAAAAGGTTTATAAATGGTAAAATACAAGGGAAGATTAAAACACGAAAATTAAATTAATTTTTACTCACTTGTAGCGTCCATTGTGTAAAAACTTAACCTTTGATCCGATTTCTTAATAATTTATAGCTGACGCACGCAAGTTATTCCAAGAGTCTTTTTCTGTGACTGTACGATTCAACTGAACTGAACTGAGGTGGATTTTGTCATCAATAGCACATATTATAGAATATTATACACGTATGATTTTGATATTTTTATGTACCTACAGATTTTATATTATGCTACGCTTGCGGAAAACTTGTTTACTTGATGACGCCAGAAGCAAGTATTGAGTGAAGTGAATGCACTCCGCGCTGAGCGAGTTTCAACAGAGGCGCGAGGGAAAGAGAAGTTCCAGTGTACGCGTAAAAGAGAGGTAAAACTTGCGCCTGCGTCACTATATACTGCCTTTCAACGTCGAACAGTTATAGCGCTGGATTATGTTGATATATAATTAATAAATGATGTGCAATAATAGATTGGAAATGTCAAGTTAGCTAATTTAGCACGTCCGTCACTATAGCGCCGCTCCGTGTAATTCCGACATGCCTCATCAGTCATCTCTTCTTAGTATTCATGCTTGCTAGAAATAACGATTTCAAAAACAACGCCGATTGTAATCAAAATAGTACTACAATGATAACATTAACATTCTGTACCATACATGCATATTGCTAATTTGCAAAGACCACACGTGAATATTGTACTCGGTTTTTTTTATTTGTTTTCGTTTCTATAAATAAACTAAAGGATGAATGGTTAGCTTTAAATTGAGTTAAGTTTTTAGTAAATCGTTACTTTATAGAGTGGTTCTGTGGCTAATTAAACTTGAAGTAATATTTAATTAGTAGGTATTTTAAATTATATAACTACTACAATGGCAAGCGCCAAGCACTTACGTCAAACTTAATTGTTGTTCGCCATACTTCGTCAAAAACAAACTAAAAAGTTGGAAAAAAGTTGACGTAGGAATATATTATCATCCCCCCCTAACGTGCGTTCACCTTGTCGTGGTGGGGGAGGGGGGGGGGCTTAGTAACGTCCGGCAATTCAGCCGGGTGCGAAGCCAAGAAACGCACTGGGAGGCGGCCCACCTTGGTGGGCGGTGTGCTGTGCGGGTTGCTCCTGGTACTTCCCTGATAGCAGAGTGGACTGTGCAGCAAACCCATGATTGTTGTAGTCTTCATCAGACCTGCCGTCGGGGTGTCGTGGTTGAATGCGTAAGAAATCCTGCGATGCCTCATTAAGACGGGGGAGGTTCCGTCGGGTTTTAATGGGTAGTGCTGACTTTGTCGGTGAGTCCCACACCTCGTGCCTAAATGCATTTTCCAACGTCAAAAAAAAAAAAGGAATGTCGTGGTGGGGGTGCTCATTATTGGGGCAACCGCACTGTTGTGGTCTGCTTTGGCTGATCTACCGGTGATTTGAGTAAATGCATTTCCCAACATTAAAAAAAAGAATATAGTAACAAAACATATTTTGTTTACATTTTAATAGACAATACACATATAGGCAGAAATACTGTTAAGCAATATTGTTGCAACTGTAGTGTTGGGCGCAGAACAATTGGATGCTACGCTCATGACGCTCAATTTTTAGATGATATTTTGCGTGAAATATACTTCGTATTGAAGTAATTTATTCTAAACAACGCTTCGCCTATAGACAAACAAAAACAAATCTACCCCACGGGAACCATACATTTTTCCGGAATAAAAAGTAGCCTATTTGTTATTCTGATGTATGAATTATATTATTGTAAAGTTTCATTAAAATAAAATCAGTAGTTTTTGTGTACGTACTAAGCTGTATAATTTACTATAGTTTTTGCACTATCCTAAGAAAACTCTTGAATTTTCCGGGATGAAAATTATTTAAAATGTTAACCGGGGATATAAGGTACCACCAAACATTTTATTTAAATCAGTCCAACGGCTTCAGAGATTAGCCCGTACAAATAGACAAAATGGCAAACAGGCAGACAGAGAAACAAAAAATTTGAAAAAAATCTGAATTTATTTTATTTCTCTTCTTACACCCTCCTGACTCGGTTATTAGCATTTTTTTTTCTATGTAAAGACATTCGACCTTTACAGTTTTATTATATCTATAGATGAATCCGTCGGTACTTAGGTACCTACTGAAAAGTTTCTAATATTTCTTAATGCAGGAAAATCCCACAATCATACATTCAATGATTATTGTAGAACCCAGGCAGCAAATTTACGGCTCTATAGGGCTCGAGGCGAAAATGTAGGGACGAAAAACTTTGATAATGGTAGATACAATTTTTGAATTGATACGGAACATGTCGAAATAGTGAAGGTCTAAAATTTATTGCTAACAGGTTGTTTTACGATTTAATCTGGAGATAATCCATCATAAAACAAGAAAAAAATATCGTCCTACAAAACAGATGGTTTAAATCGAAGAGGGGGACAAACCTTCTCTATCTCTCCGATTTAAACTTGTTAAAATAACGTCATAAAATTAATTAATAACCGGCTGATTTTCATAGTATTTATTATTAAAAATGTGCATAATTGAATGGTCACATAATGTTTACATGGTTGTACAAATAAAATGGTAGGATTTCTCGGTCCTACGCTCGGTAACTTTCTACCGCACGGTAGACTATTAGTGAAAGACAATGATTTATACACTAGTACTGTATCTTGTAAAGGGGTAGGCCCTTTAATGTTTGTGAGTATGGGTGATAGTGATCTTCAAAGCTAGACTATTTTTATAATGATAATAAAGAGATGTCGGTAAAACATCATCATCTCAATATTTGAAATTCAAGTCGCTAGGATTGGAGCGAAATTAGGGTCGGTAGTTAGGAATAAGTCACTCCTGTGGACGTACGTAAAAGTTCACTTTTATAGTATGAATACTATAATCTCACTTTGAATGTTCGTACTATTACTTCTTTAGATAAGGTTATTATAAGCTTGAAACATTTTGACAAATAGCATCAATCAGGTGATTTTTTGATATGATATAAGTAACTTTTTTATTTATGAACCGATTGAAATAAAACAAATACTAAATGTAAAAGCTTACCACAACACATTAGTAAAAATCGCACCAAAATTGGTTGAGCCTTATCTAAGATCAACACGCACAAATTCATTATATGTATAGATTTAGCAATCTTATAAAATTTGATTCTAGAAATGCTGATAACGCAGAAGTACTTACACGAAATACGTTTCCAATGTAACCTTTGTGAATTCAATTCAGAAGAATTTACTAAGAACTTTCAGTATAAAAATGTAAAACAAACACTGTAACGAGACTCTTTGATGATTTACGTGTGAGAAGGAAAGAAAAAGATCCCTATAGAAACTCTGTTCCTAGTTTAAGTAATTCCTCTTGTACTTTTACGAGTACTCTATCCCTTTCGCATTTTCGACTTCCATTACATTAATCTTTGAACAGCCAATTGTTGGTGTAAAGTAGGTATATACCCAATTATCTCTTCAGCTGCAAAATGCAAGCATAGCAAAACATTAAAACCATGTGAAATTATGTAGGTTAGTATTGCTTTGTTTTAAAATTTTATTCAATGAACTAGCAAAACCCGCGGCTTCGCTCGCGCAAAAACTACAACAATTTAAAAAAAAAATACCTATTCATAGTTTCATACAAATTTCATCCCTTATTTTATCTCCTTGTGGGATGAATTTAAAAAAAACGCTAAAACACGTATTTATTTAATTGTATTGAAGAGCATTAATACCAAGTTATAAGAAATTCTGATCATAAATATTTTTTGGGTTGTGTTATAACGTGTATTCTCGTGGGAATGAGATAATCTCTCGCGTTATTAATGTTAATTAATGTAGTACAAATTATCTATACTATTATAAATCAGTAAATTAACGAAATCTGTACATGAAATAATTTTTAAAAACAATGACTGTAACGTATTATGTGCACAATATAGACTCCAAAACAATAGTTAAAAAACTTTTTGTCTGTCTGTCGGTCTGTATGTTTGTTCCGGCTAATCTTCGAAACGACTAGACTGTTTTAGACGGGATTTTGTCTGGCAGATAGCTGATGTTGTAAGGAGTAACTTAACCTACTTTAATTTTAGAAAAAGAGACGTACATTAATTTTAGAGAGGCATCCGAGCGAAGCGATGGTAAGTCGCTAGTTCTAATCAGTGGCGTAGTTTTGCCAATGCAACAAATGCGGTCGCATGGGGCCCCAGTTGCAAGGGGGCTCCACGGCGACACAAGCCATTCGTTTATTTCAAAACATTTTTTCGAGGACGGCCCTCATACAAGTTTAAAAGTTTTAAAAAAACCGCAAGAAAAAAGTGTCTTAAATTTCCGCATAATATTTTTTACGAGGACTACGAGGTTACCGTTTGTTTCGAAAATTGTTACTGTAATATTTAATTAATATATAAAAGGCATAAGTGATTGACTGATGTATGAACGCACAGGCCAAACCCAAGGCTAGAAAATTGAAATTTCGCACACGTATTTCTCATATGACGAAGGTATCCACTAAGGAAGAATTTTTCAAAATTCAATCCCCAAGGGGGTAAAATAGGGGATAAAAGTTTTTATGAAACTTTTTATTCCTTGGACATATTTGCATAAAATTTCGTTTAAATTGAGTACGGCAAAAATAATGACTTACGTATTTCAGCGTTTTCTAAAATTCAACTCCTAAGACGGTAGAATAGGGGATAAAACTTTTAAATAAACTCACAGGCAATAGGCTAAACCCTTAGGGCTAGAAACTTAAAATTTCGCACACGTATTCCTATTATGACTCTATCCACTAAGGAAGGATTTTCAATGGTTATTTTGAATGGTTAAGAGATTATGTGGATATGAAATATTACGATATCAGAGTTTGTCAGATTACTAATTCACAGATCCTTCATTATTACTAATCTCTTAGTGAGTACTAATATATCAGTCACACCACTATTACTAAATACGCTATTGCAGTGACGAGCCACTGCCGGTTTAAAACAATATAATCAATCCTATTTGTATCTATCACTGGAAAATGATACATGGTTTTTGTTGCACTGTTTGTGTTTGATTAGCGTGTTAAAAATGTTATATACATAACTTTTTTTAGAAAAAATAAATATTCGTCCACTTAATGTAACATTATTCTATCAAAAAAATTCGTATTCAAGCTTAATTATGAAAAATTCAATCTAAGTTAATATGTATTTTATTGTCTTAAATTCATTCCCAGCATATACCATCTTCTACTTTTTTTAATAAAATTTTGCGTAGATATTTTTAATATACTTTTTTAATATATCTAATCCATATGCATCTAACTAATCATCACACTATTTTATTTATTTTTTTCATATTATTTAACTTACTACACAGTTACAACACAAATTGAAACATAATTTAAGATTTTGAACTGTCCCGACTCGTGGTCACACCAGTTTGTAACACCAGTGTGACGATGAGTATTTTTTTTCCTCGTCTTCACACCATCGGTTTTTGTACATCCTGTAATTAACATTAGTGATGTATCAATTTCTATTCTCAGCATCTCGACATTCTCGATAGTTTAGATAATGAATGATTGTGGACGAAATTGTGGCCCCCTAATTATGGCTTAGATTAGAGGTGTCAGAACTTTTATGTATTTTATGTATGCTTGTTTCTTAACTAGTCCAACTAAGTCAAACTTTCCGCTTTCGACCATTGCGTCCACATATTTTTTATTGTCCATATTTTTTATTGTCAATTTCTATGTCTTCTTTAAGATAGTTAATAATTTATTTACTGTCACATAATTTTTGTTTATAATTTTATTTAGTGAAGAGTGCCAACTTTCGCAAACATTATTAGTTCTATGTCTTTTTCCATATACGTTCCATTCTACAATGAAACCTGCATTTTTGAGCCAGTATTTCTCCATGTACGTTAAAAATCTGTTACTTTGCCTCTCGAAGCACCCAAATCATTAGCTTCATTTTTTATATAATACCATCCTTTAGCGATAAATTCTGGAGGCACGAGAGGTAGCACTGTGCATAAACCAACAACTCGGCTGTGTAATTACTTACTATTTATACCAATTGATTTTGCTTTGCGCCACAAACTATTACAGAAATGATAGTAGCATTTTTTTATGACTACACTAGAGAATATACTTTTTAAAGCATTAGTGACGCCAACCTCAAAATCTGCGTGGAACTTTTTAGGACACCAAGTGGGAAAAATACTTTTGATAATGTCGAACAACGTTATATAGGACCCTTCATTTTTATTACTCATGAGAACATGAATCAAGGGCACTACTTGAGTCTTGTTTTTTTTTATGCGATTCAATGACAAACGAGCAGACAGACCACCTGATGGAAAGCAGTACCTGTCGCCCATAACACCTACTACGGTTCATGCACTTAGGTTTTAAGTAACAAAAATGCAGAACCACAGGTGCGTTGTCACTGTGAGGACTAAGATGATATGCCTCTTGCCTGTAATTGCGCTGGCTACCTTATCCTTCAAACCGGAGCACAACAATGCAATAATTGTTGCTTGGCAGCAGAAATAGATAAGGAGGTGGTACCCATCCAGTCGGACTCTCAGGCTTGACAGAGTCCTACCACTTATTGGATGTGGTCCCGTCATCACCGTGGATTGAAAATAATTGAGCGAAAGGAGGTGGCACACTCTTGAAAGTAGCATCGCAAAAATACCGTAATGTAATGTAAAAATGTAATGTACCTACCTATCATTTTTACCGCCTTCACCGCTCGGAGGTACTCCCAGCATATGTAATATTTAATTATTATACTCGCTTTAATTTCTATACTTATTGTATTGCCCTATAGGTTAGTTCAGTTTAAAAAGCTTAAATAAAAATTATATTATATATATTTTTTTAATTAATTAATTTATTTTTTACAAAAAGATTTAACAAAGAATTATATCTCGCCAAGCTGTAATGCTTAACGGTGAGACGCGCTCGTTATTACAAAAAAAAAAAACAAAAATGTATTCTTATCAACAATCAACAAAATGCACTTAAGATAAACACTAAACATATAAACATTACCGTACTTTGTTACAGGTTTGTTTCTCGATGACGACACTTTTTCCTCATCGAGAAACAAGTTCCTCAGCTTTAACTTTAACAATTTTTTGCTTATTTCATGTCTCTGTCTTAGCATATCAATTCTATTAAATAATTTTGGTACCATGTAATTAGACGTTCTTTCCCCATAGTAATTCTTTGCCCTCGGCTGAAACAACTTTTTGTCAGATACTTTTCGCGTATTATATTTATAAAAAATTAGTTCTGAACTAGTGCAAGTTCAGAATCGATATTGCTGCTTGTCCACATATATGTACACCAGAGGAGCTCATGAGCGCCTCTGAGAACGCAGTCAAGGAGGCAACGTACTGGACAACTTTGAAAACTGATATGCCGCCGATGCGATAGAAGAAGAATCGATATTTAAAGTTTGTTACATAGCGATACCCCGCCGCGACTTTAAATCACTACAAAAAAATCTAGGTATATTTCGGTAAAAATCTAGGTATTTTCTAACAACTGATAAAGGACGATTATTTTTTACTTTTTTAAAGTTGTTCCTTAAACTATAAGTATTTTTTGCGTAGGGGTTTTTTTTAATTTTTTATTTAATTTTTATGATAAATTGTACTTATCACAACACTAACGTTAAGATATAAAAGGTGTAGTAAAACCAGTGGTGTGAAGACGAGGAAAAAAAATACTCGTCGTCACACTGGTGTTACAAACTGGTGTGACCACGAGTCGGGATTGATTTTGAATTCTTAAACTGAAAAATATAATATAAATTTCAAAATAACGTTACCTTCTAATTGTCAAATGATTCGTGGGCGTTGCAAAAACGGTATATTTTTGCTGTAATCCCACTTCTGAGCTAAAACAGCTCAGAAGGATTTTCCATGAAAACAAATATTTGATAATCAACAATTATATTTACTGCTTTTTCTGAATACTCGTTTACATTTTTATAAGAATGCCAATCTCCGACTGTCCACTTGACACATCAAAAATCAAACATCAAAATCACAAAGTCACATTGAAAAATCGAACGTTACACATCTTATTGACTCTTAATTTTCGCTTGTCGTTAAATTAGTAAACAAATAGACAGGTGGTTGTCAAGTAAATAATTTGTTTGAATTTTGTGTCACAAATTTATTTTATTTTCTGTTCTTGTTTTCCTAACTTTTAAAACGAAACTAAAAGTATTTGTTTTTTTTTTTTTATGGTATTCAGTGATAAACGAGCAGACAGCCCACCTGATGGAAAGCGATACCTGTCACCCATAACACCTACGGTTCATGCACTTAAGTTTTACGTAACAAAACTGTAGAACCGCCGGTACGTTATCACTGTGAGGACTAAGATGATATGCCTCTTGCCTGTAATTGCGCTGGCTACCTTATCCTTCAAACCGGAACACAACAATGCAATCGTTGTTGCTTGGCGGCAGAAATAGATAAGGGGGTGGTACCCATCCAGTCGGACTCCTCAGGCTTGACAGAGTCCTACCACCGGTAAATTTGTATACATTGTATAAAAATACATATAGATTGCGTATACTAATTATATTTACGAACGTGAAAACGATGACAAGGACAACACTATACAATACTATATAGCGCTATTTCTTTTCTTTTTAGGAGGGAATAGACAATTCATTCGTTCTGTCATGCCTAAGCAAGAATATAACAATCTTGCATTTTAAAGGTCCAAGTAAAAGGTAAATTATTGTAATCTTGAAACAAAATAATCTTGAAGTAAGAATGTTTTAAAAAAGATGGTGGTAAGGCCCCAGGGTAGGTGTACCTACTATCCACTATATACTTTAGCTTTGGTAGAATTATTACTTTAAAAGCTAACGGCTGGTATAAATTTTATATATGTATATTAATTTATACGATAAAAGGATCATTAACTTTTAAAACATATTTAGACAAAATATTAATATTATTTTAAAATAGCGACTCACCCTCGCTTTGTTCGGGTTTGTCCCTAGCTTGGTGCTCCATACAAATTTTCATCCCCATTTTCACCCCCCTAAAGGATGATTTCCAGGATAAAAACTATTTCACTCACTTTTCATATCATGAGATTTAATAAAAATCTTACTTAAGTAAAAAAAATCTTTTTTCTCCTATACAAAAACTGTCCTGACAATAATAAATACAAAAAAAAAAAAAGAATTATCCAATTTGGTGCAGTCAATCGGAAGCTATGCGCGTACATACATTTAGGTGATTTATTTTCATCTATATTGCGTATACTATAGAATTGGAGTTTCATAATTCATAAATATGTCAATTTAATATAAGAAGACTGGTGTCATAGCGACGGTAATAGCGCCATCTATGATTTTCATTACTAAATTCATCTTGAAAGCTTTCGTATATCTGTTCTGTTTATTTTGCTTGGGCGGGTGTAAATGTCAACTCAACTTGGGCGGCGTGATACAAGAGGGCAGCGCTGTGAAGATCGGGAGCGGAAGGCGGTCGGGGCCGGGGTTGCGCGCGCAGGTTACATAACGAGGACGGAGGCCGTAGGGGCGCGCGCAGCGGGCGCGGGGTGCGGGGCGATCGATGTGCGCCCGGGGGGAGTCAGTCGAGCGGCGAGCGAGCGACATGGCGGCGCGCCCACCCCGCGCGGCGGCCCCGCGGCCCGGGCCGCGCGAGTAGGTCGCCATGCGCGATGCGGTATGAGGCAGCGCCGCGCCCGGCGGGCCGGCCCCCGCTAGCGGCGCCGCCCCCGCCATGCGAGCGCCGCCGCTGCTGCTGCTGCTGCTGATGGCGGCCGCGGGCCTGGCCGTGAGTCCGCTCGCGCGCCTCAACCCCTGGCTGAGCGCGTGCGACCTGGAGGAGGAGGGCGCGGGCACCGAGTGTGGGCGCGAGCGGCTCGGCGCGTGCGGCGGCAGCGGCGCTGGCACGCTGGCGGGGCGCGACGTGCGACCGCTGTGCGCGCTGGGGGCGGGCGCGCGCGCGCGGCGCCTGGCCGAGCTGCGGCTGCGTGCGTGCTGCGAGCGCTCGCCCGCCTCCGCGCTCGACCGCAGCGCGCGCGCCGCCGTGCTGGCCGGCGGGGAGCGCTGCGAGCGCACGCTGCGCGACCTGCTCGCCCTCGACGCGATGGTCGCGCGCGTGCACTGCGACTTCGCCACCATCCTCGAGCGCTACGACTGCGACCAGTCCTACTCTGTACACACGTGTAATGAGTGCCAGGTGAGTGCGCGACGATGCCAAATCTAGCGCATAGTTGGTATTCATATGATATCGTCACAAGGATTTGAATTTCCGCAGCTTGGATGTTGTGTGAAGTGGTCCGAAACTATTACTCATATTGTACTTCTTTGAAATATCTCTTTCTCAGAAGAAACATGTCAACTTATACATAAGTTAAGAATTATATATAATATTATTATTTGTCGAATGATTTAGTTAAAAATATAAAAGTCAAATAAACAAGCTTTTAATCAACTATGTATATATCATATAATATGGACTCGTCATAACGATTCAAATGAATCCAATGTCGAAGGTTTTTCTAGTAGCCATTGAAGAGTTCTATCTACTCGCACAAATGGCTCCATCATTAGATGAGCACGATAGTATCATATTGGTGTATCATCACTAGGACTTTACATACTAACGTAGTTTCAAATCGATACGAACATTAGATTCTTCTAAAATCGACTTTCAAGATTTGATTACATAGTTACAAATGAAGATAATAATAAAAGCGTTATATTAAAATGAAAAACATTAAATTTGAAAAGATACTGGGGGTTGATAGTACTGCCGCACGGGTAAATCGTGTGACCCGCATCGTCGGTTTGACGATTATATGCGTGTATCGATCCATTTCAGCTAGCCACGCTTCTTAACCTCACTTATCTATATTAAACTACAAAACATACACGAAAATTCGAAAATACCATGATTTTCTGAATATCCAGATCTCTAATATTACAAAAAGTTTTCAAACAATATTAATGATTAAATAAATATCTTTCTTGATCAATAAAACTTAAAAGCTTTTATCATAGCAGTATAATATACCTATCTACTAATAATAATATACTTACTATATATACTAAACACTTAACAATAATTATGTATCTCATTATATTGCCCAAGGTCCAACATCTGTCTTTTGTAAAACTTATATGCTATGGGAAAATATCTTCATTGAATTCTCTCAAGTCCTAATAAATACCTAATAAACTATTAAGTACTTGAAAACATCCAAAACGTGAAATAATTCAGCCAGTAACTTATATCATTAATACCAAGAGTGTAGTTGTTTTCATAATACCTTCTTTTTCGTATTACCTACTGTTATTAGTCTACAAATATACTCTGATTTAGGTCAAAGTGTAAAGTTTATGAGTAATATTACATATAATCGCCAGGTATCGTATAAGTTCTGAGTAATGAATATGAAACCAGGTCCCTTAGGGAGATATTATGGAAAAGAACTAGGGGTCGGGTCGGGCGGAATTTAATAAATTACACATCTCTGCCAATGACAGGTGAAAACATTTGGTATAATGTGAGGCAACTAGCCTAGAACATATTATGAGTTCTTTTATAATTTTTTACAATGTAGGCAAATCTTATTACATTCGCCGTCCTTAATATCTAATAAATTCTATACTATTTTAAAGTATGTAATAAATGTTGTTAATATGTAATAAATGTAAACTATGTAATAAATGTTGTTAACCTAACAAGGGCATTGATGTATAATTTACTTTAGCATACTAATTATAATTGTTCTATCAAAATACATAGTAACGGTTAGTATCAAAACACATATAAAGTATTCAAATTTTAAGTGCATTTTTTTCATACTCTACAATTATTTTTATATTTTCTATATAATATAATACTGGAAACTCTTAAGTAAATAACAATGCGCGAACTTTTTCAGGCGGCCCATTGAAAAAAATCTTTACTCATATTGCGTGAGTAGTTGTTAAGTTATTTCTTTAAAATGTTTACAAAAGTAGGTCAAACTGGAGAAGAAAATATATCATTTATGAAATTTAAAAAGCTCGAAAGTTTATTATATAATGCTGGAGGAAACAAATAATTTCGGAAGATATAAATATTATCTTATTTAATATTATCTAGTGCTTAAACTTCAGCGATTTTTTTATAAAGTATTTTAAAAGTGTTTCATGCGTATAATTTTCCTTCTTTTAATGTCTACACCGCGGAAATTCTGGATGTAGCCGAAGTCTCTCTGACTCAAATGCTTTATTCACCAATGAAGCCCCCTTAAAATCTGCCCTGTCACTCCGGAATAGGAGTGAGTACGAGTAGGCTTCAGCTTTGATGTCTTGAAAATGTAGCTTATTATTTTGAAAATATTCTCCTAAAAATAAAGACGACATATAGGTGACGCAATTTGGGTATAAAATATTACTTACTTACTTATTTTATAATTATTATTTTTTTTTTTTTATGAAACATCAATTTCAAAATTTTCGGATAAGGAAATGATGAGAATATAAAGTATAACAAAATAATACATCGAGCAAACAGCCGAGCGAAGCCGTGGTAGGCTGTAAGTATAGAGTAAAGATACAATCTTATATATTTAAACGAGCAATTCTTGTATATTTATATCTTTATTTATTTATTTATTTATTTATACCGGCGATCTCGGAAACGGCTCTAACGATTTTGCTGAAATTTGGTATATGGGGGCTTTCGGGGGCGAAAAATTGATCTAGATTAGTCACATGTCTGGGAAAACGCGTGTTTTCGAGTTTTCATGCGTTTTTCTTATGCATTATTCTACGCAAAATTTAATCGCGACATCTATACAACTCTCTCAGTAACACTTAGTCACTTAATGTAAAATTATTTTTAAGCCAAATTAAAAAGAAAATTATTCTTATCGCGACATCTATACAACTGTCTCAGTAACACTTAGTCACTTAATGTAAAATTATTTTTAAGCCAAATTAAAAAGAAAATTGTTCTTATAGCGACATCTATACAACTTTCTCAGTAACACTTAGTCACTTAATGTAAAATATACAATCTTTCAAGAAATCCGAGCGAAGCTCGGTCGTCCAGGTACTATATTATAAATTGCAATATATCACTTTCGATATATTTTTTAGTCTCTATGATTACGCAGGTACTGTTGATAATTGTAATAAACTTATACATCGTAAAGGATTTTTTTTTCTTGGAAATGTGAAGTTTTTTCATATCTACACAGAGTAATAGGTATAAGAAATCGGCTATCTTGGTTTTTTTCATTCGATAGTTGAATATTTGTTTCACTCTAAGCCCTTTTTCGTAAAGCCCGTATGAATAAATAATACTACTTGCATATACGTATGTATATAAAAAAAAAAAAACATTTACCCGAATTATGAGCTTTTTCTATTTCTGAAAACGGTCATATACAAAACACCTTGACCTAAACATTAGTTATTATCATAATAAACTAAGAAAAAAAATATCAATAGTGAATTACGGTCAGCAAAACCATTATGTATTGTCCTACTTACACGGCCGCTTATAAACAATTTGTATTTTTAAGAGGAGTTTAGAATGTATTTGAATTTTTAATAAATCAATAAAATACAAAAAGAGCAAAAGAATAAGACAACGCCAAAGGATTTCTGTATTTTAGAAAACCATTGAAAAAGTCCGGACAGACTCATTCATCAACGTATAGCCCAAAACCATTAGTTGTAGAAGAGTGAAATTTTGTTGGATATTTCTTAATGGTGGTGGTGGGGGTTCTTAAAAAACTTTTACCAATTTTAGTTTCTTTCCTATAGTTGTATTAAACGAATGTAAATAAGTCAAACTAAAACATTTTACTATAGTTTATATTTACATTAGTATGTCTACAAATAGTTAATCATTTTATTTTTTACAGTAATGTAATATCATTACTAACAAGTGTATTATCCTTAAAGTAGAAATAATATGTACATATATTTATACTCGTAACTTTGGTGTACAAACGTCTGAAACTGGTAAAATATTTCATATCAATTAGTATATCTGCTTCACACTTGCGTTACATGCGGATCTGACATTATTTAACTTAGACATATAATATTTTCTTAGATTTACGCGATTATTTAACATTTTAAATAAAACTCTCTTTTCGGATTATGTCGCAGATTTATTTTGATTTTTGGTTCCCGACGATTCAAAAGCTTTACAGCAATTATGGTCACGGGAGAGACTAAAGTTTTAAACGTCTCAAAAGTTATTAGGTATCTTCCTGCAACATTATACAATATGTAGTAGTATAAGAAAAACATGTGTTTGTACTTATGTACGCACGTAAGAAGTTATACTTCTTTGGCGTAACAGAACAAAAATAGCTAAAGAGATCATTCTGTATGTCACAACTCTCTGTTTGTAAAAGGAATGCAGATAACTTTATCATATCGCCTTGTACCTTACAATATTTGTTAATTTCAACTTAAACATTTTGATAATTTAAATAATTGAATATTATTTAATTATTTAGTGTTGCTATATTTGTAATAAAATAAACCTACACAAATAGGTATTAATTAATATTAATTATCAAAATATATTTTTTAGATAATATCTAAATTGTCTAATTCCACCACAACCTAGATGAATGTATTAAAAATACCTACTAATTTTTTGGACAAAATTTGATATTTTCGAAATTCCATCCAAAGTTTTTTTTTATATTAGCGATTTATTAAAATAATATGACTTATAAAATTAAGTATTTTTATTTTAATATTTCTATATAATAAAAGTTTTTATATAGTAAAATAAGGTATTCAATTCAATGTATATTATTATAAACTATTAACACTGTTGCTGCGTAGAGATTTCTTAAAAATACATATTTGATTCTTACCATTAATTTTAATAGGTACGTATTTTTGACAACCCATTTTCACAAGTATACCTATGAATGCCCAATTATGTATAATTTGTCTCTTGTATATATATATATATATATTTTGCGTAATAATCGTGAAATATGGTTTAAATGATAAGGAGGTTCGCAATTAGAGTCACGTTTTTTTATGTTTATGTCATGCGATGTCTTCGTCTATTGTCAACCGATTTAATGATATATCTCCAATGAAAAGGCCCATACATCGAGGGAAATCGGTCCACATTTAAATTTCTAAAATGAGGAAAATCTTTAAGGATGTAATAAAATTATGTATTTATAAATGTAGTCTAGTTTTTCTTGTTAAATGGTTATTATATGGCTAAAAATTTGAATTGAGGTTCATTTATTTTTGTTAGTAATTCAATTTTAAAAGCATATTTAAATCTATAATATACATATATAAAATGCTTTGACTTTACTGATTGACTGATAGATCAACGCATAGCCTACATCGTTGGTTGTAGAAACGTGAAATTTGGAGGACAAATTCCTTATATGAAGTAGGCATCCGATAAGAAAGGATTTTTCTAAATTTATCCCCTAAGAGGATAAAGTAGGGGATAAAAGATCGTATGAAATTTTATCATTATTAATATTAAATGCACGGGAAGTAGTATTTACTTATAAAATAAGAAATAAAATATACGTATATGTATAAAATATATTTAAGCAAAGCTCAAGTTCTCCGAACTATTTATGAATAATTCTACTCAATGTTTTTTTTTGTAATTTTTTAGTTATTTTTTTTTTGTTTTAGTTGTTCATTGTATTTCTGTTTTGTTTTTTGCTTCTTAATTGTGTTAGTTATAAGTGAAAACTTGATTTGTACTGTTTGTTTCCCTAATAAAAATAAAATAAGAAAATAAAAACAAAGTGCACACTTACTGTGTGGGATATGTCATATGAAATAGAAAACTGAGATTATTCCGAACCCAAAGGAAAATTATGTATAATTTCTCGGTTGGCCACAACAGCGACAACTATAACAGACCTAGAGAGCACGACAGAGGGAACACGATAGAGGAAACACAACTAAAGTGTATCTTGATGTTTTTAATATACAAACGAAGTCTTTGCTTGGCTTTGTGAACGTGCTACACTAACTCTCATAACCGTAAGACTATTGCTTTTATGAAGTAGTTCACTATCCCCTGAAGCTCCTTAAAAGTTTTAACCCACCAGGTACAAATTCAACCTCTGACTATGCTTTTGAATTTAACGTAATTCCCCTAGGGCCAGTCGTTAAAAGTAGCTGGCATACACTTACGGGAGGATTGCTCCTTCTTAGCAGAACCCAGAACCAGATAGAACATTCAATAGTTCTTAATTAAATACTTCTTGTTCGCGACTTTATTACAAATTCGATATGATAATACACATAAATTCAATGGAAATTAAAAACAAGCAAATTTTTTCAGTTCACGCGAGTGTAATAGCGGGCAGAAAGCTATAACAAAGTATGAATTGCACTTTATATATTATGTATCTTAAAAAAAGAGGGTAAGGAGGGAGACTGTAGGTTTCAGGTGTACATAACATTGGGTCTTTAAAAGTAATGTAGATGTTAGTTAAAAAAAACATATTAACCGAGTCACATAATTGTAAAGTTGTAAACACTATATGTGAGTTGTATCACTGTACTCTTTTCCTATAACTTTAGAAAGATGGAGTAGAAGAATGTCCAAAAACATATAGGTTGTAGAGCCAGGTAGTACTAATGTACTACCTGGCTTTTCTCGGTTGGCCACAACAGCGACAACTATAACAGACCTAGAGAGCACGACAGAGGAATGTTTAATAACATCTTTTTAAAATAATGAGTATTTATAGTTACGATCGTTAAAGTTAAATTTGTTTTCCATAATATCTTAAAAAATTAATATAAAGTACGAACTCATTTTTGTAAATAATAAAGTATTTATTGTGAAAACGTAAAAAAATATATTTTAATGTGTAAATATGTAAGTAACACAATAATTGGCGGTATTAAAACCCTCAGAAAATCATACTCAGACATTTGAAAATCGTCACAGCCATCAAATTATTTTTAACTAGCGACTCACCCTCGCTTCGCTCGGGTTCGTCCCTAGGTTTATTCCCCATACAAAATTTTATCCCCGTTTTCACTCCCTTAAGGGATGATTTCCGGGATAAAAACTATCCTGTATCCTTCCCAGGGTCTCAAAATATCTTCTTACCAAATTTCATCTTAATCGGTTCAGTAGTTTCGGAGCCTATTCGATGCAAACAAACAAACAAACAAACAATCAAATCATTCTTCTTACTAATATTATATATTAGTATAGATTATAGCATAAAGCCAAAGAGTTTGTTTTTTTTTTGTAATTTGAACGCAGTCGAAGCCGTGGGCACTTCTAGTCATTATATATTTTCGTACCGTTAATCCAATACACTGGGATTGTTGTGTGACATTACTGACACTGTAGAACTTTGCTAATTTAAATCATTTTTTAATTAAATTTTCGAAGAAAAGTATTCCATCGTGTAGAATTTTTAGTTTATCACTTTGAATATTAATCGACTGCACAGACGCTTTTGCTGTACGCTTTACACTATTTCCAACAAACACGACAGGTAACAACGGGCCGTTGACATTGCTGCGCTCTAGCGTGTTACTGGCCATTTCCTATTCAAACTGATTACATCGTAGAGCTTTTGAGGCACAAGATTGCTTTTAACAGTTTACTGGTTCGTTAACTGTGCTATTTTAAGTTCTATTATTATCTCAGTAAATTTGCTTTCATATGACCTAAAAAAATACTGAATGCATGTATATTGTTATCACTAACAAACGTCTGTTTTTCTTTAATATACATACATTGTTTATATACCTATTCAGCCTCCTCATTGGTAGAAAGTTATTATTTTTTTAAATTATCAAACCATTTTTAATACTATCGTTAACTTCGGTTAAATTTCCTTAAGTCCGTTAACAGTTAATCCAGTACCTACTATTTACCAAGCACCACGCCGCGCCACGCCGCCGCCACCGTTGAAAACACGTTCTAAAATTCTAAGAGCCACAAATCTTTAAAGAGTAAAGCTCAAACTCTCTTCAAAATGTCGCTAGACATGAAATCAAAAGACTCGTTCAACGATGCGGCATTGCTCGGTAAAGAGATATTCATAAATCTGTTTATTAAATATAATACTGCTATACCTTTAAGCGCTGCAGTGACACACTCTAAGTGACACAGTAAAATTATTTATTCTTAACTGGCTAAAGCAGGAATAATTCTGAGCAACAACAAGACCGGATCTCTCTCCAGTCACTGGTCTTGTTGAGATGTGGTTCTGTTGCGCTGTAATATATGTATGACTCTGTGCTTGCGCACACACTGCACTTTTATTCAACTACAGGCAGTTTGCTTATTTCAATGACTGAACGCAGTAAATGAAATTGATGAGGCTGATACATTAAATATTATAGCAAACATATATAACTAGCGACCCACCCTCGCTTCGTTCGGGTTCGTCCCTAGTTTGATTCCCCATACAAATTTTCGTCTCCATTTTCACCCCCTTAAGGGATGATTTCCGGTAAAAAAGTATACTATATGCTTCCCTGGGTCTCAAACTATCTTCTTACCAAATTTAATCTAAATCGGTTCAGTAGATCCAGAGACTACCCTCTACAACCTCACAAACTCACAAATTTTACCTCTTTATTATATTAGTTTAGATTATGTTGTGCCCAACTTTTTTTGCTTTAGTACTAGAATTTGAGCTATCATAAAACACACACACACATTAAATAAGTAGTGTGTAAAAGGTCTTCTGTGCTTACCTTGTATATTATAACGCAGAAGAAGTTTTATCGAGTTATGCTATACTAACGACTCACCCTCGCTTCGCTTCGGGTTCGTCCCTAGACAAAAACAAATTTATCCCACGGGAACCGTATATATTTCCGGGACAAAAAGGATGTGCCTATATCTATGTGCTATTCCAGACATTCTCTGTGCCAAATTTCATCCAGATCCGTTTAGCCGTTCTGGCGTGAAAGAGTAACAAACATCCATCCATCCTCGCAAACTTTCACATTTATAATATTAGTATGATTATACTAGCGACTCACCCTCACTTCGCTCGGGTTAGTCCCTAGGTACGTTTTAACGGTTAGTATGGAATAGATAGATCTTATATTGACTATATATACATAGGTATGATGAGTTTTATAACCTTTACTTGAGAAATGGTTGATGCCCCGTACAAACTTTCGTCCCCCTTTTCACCACCTTAAGGAATGATTTCTGGGATAAAAACTACCCTTTGTCCTTCCCAGAATCTCAAACTATCTTTATATCAAATTTTATCTAAATCAGTTCAGCAGATTTTTAGTTTATCTATTACAAAGAAAAATACATTTTTTTCTCCTTATAATATTTCTATACATAAAAATAAGTACCTATTGCGAGTGTATCTTAGGAGATAGTCATATGTATTGTGGACTTTTCTGTAGGCCTTTTTTACACCTACAATTTTCTTGTACATTGTTTTGACGTATATCTTAAGGTTTAGCCAGCGTTAGCCATATAAATTTTTAAAGACGACTTGATAGAACCAGTTATTGTCCCGTGGGAATGAAAGATTTTCTTGTAGTAGAATACATATAATGACCCGAATAATAAGTTATCACTACACAAAATTCAGTTAAAATCGGTCCAGTGCTTTTTGCGTGAAACGCGCACGCATAAACAGAGATACAGACAAACAGATTTTTTTTATAACGATTGTTTTTGGGTCTATATTCTGTACACAATACGTTACAGTCATTGTTTTTAAAAAGTATTTCATGTACAGATTTCGCTAAGTTACTATTTTATTATATGTAAAGACTAGCGATTTACCCTCGCTCCACTCGGGTTCGTCCCTACTTACGTTTAATATAGTAACTTTAGTATAGATTTCTCAGAGATGCGATGCAGTAAAAAGTATTCTATATGTTGACCCGGATAACCAGCTATTATCTTTCCGATCGGCTTGGTCCTTTAGCTCTGCGTAGAGATGTTGGATTACTCTGCATCTTCTACCGCATTTATCACGGGGAATGTTCTGAGGAATTGTTCGGACTGATCCCGGCCGCTGAATTTCACCATCGGACATCGCGCCAAAATAGTAAATTCCATCAACACCACCTCGATGTCCAGCGTTCCACAACAGTGCGTTTTCTTAGACACTTTCTGCCCCGCACAATCACTCTGTGGAATCAGCTGCCGCCAGCGGTCTTTCCGAACCGTTACGACCTGGCAACCTTCAAGAAGAGAGCGTATTCATTTTTGAAAGGCCGGCAACGCATTTGCAAGCCTTGCGGTGTTGCAGATGTCCATGGGCGGCGGTAATCACTTTCCATCAGGTGAGCCTCCTGCTCGTTTGCCCCCTTGATGACATAAAAAAAAATCATACCAAATTTCATCAAAATCCCTCCAGTAGTTTTTCCGTGATGCGGTAATTGACAGACAGACAGACAAAAATTCTAAAAACTATATATTCGGCCTTTATATCGTTAATAATGATTATTTCAATAAGATTTTCCAAAAAATATTTAATTTACAGATTCGGCTTAGTTACTATTTTATTATATGTATAGATATATAATTGTACATATAAGTATTAATAGTTGATAGTTCCTTGATTGTTTTCCACATAGAGAACATATGTAAATCAAATATTGTGAACATTTTGTGCAATAACCAATGGTGTTATATCGATTACTATCTATACATATAATAAAATTGTCACTAAGCCGAATATGTAAATTAAATATTTTTTGAACCTATAGTTTTTAGAATTTCTGTCCGTCTGTCGGTTTAGGATCGCATCACGGAAAAACCATTGTAGATTTTGACGAAATTTAGTATGATGATAGCTGGTTATCCGTGTCTAGTCAAGTTATAATAAAAGAAATGTTATACTGTACATATCTATACTTGTTTGTTTGTATGTTTGGTTGAATGCGCTAATCTCAGAAACTACTGATCCGATTTGAAAAATTCTTTTTGCATTTGATAGCCCGTTAACTGAGGAAGGCTACAGGCTATATATCATCCCGGAAAAGTGTATAGATAGATAGATTTGTTTTTGTCTAGGGACGAACCCGAAGCGAAGCGAGGGTGAGTCGCTAGTTTAAGTATATTAACCGTATATATATTAAATTTCTTATCCCATATTTCAATAAATATTTTAATCCTAAAAACTTTCGCTATTGCTGTCTTATTACTTGTTTTATGTCGTAAGTGATTATTTTCCTACGGGAACCTCTTTACATGTATGGATATAAATCTCATGTGACTTCTTTGCTCTACTTTTTGAAGGAAGGACAAATTCACCGACACTTTTGCATTTATTATTACAAAGGACGATAAGTAGCACTACCTAATTTCGTTTTGCCGATATCCCGCAGTAGTTTCCTAAGCTATTGGAATATCCATAAATCGTTGGTAACATGTAATCAATGAGCATAGTAAATATTGAATAACAGCGGATTAGTCTATTAGTTCTGAAAGTAAAGTGCGGTCTTGGAGCTTGAATATAGTAAGCAGAGTTGGCCGCACCTGAATTTCCAAGAATAAAACGAAGAAGCAAAGTTTTTCTACATTTTAACATTCTAACCATGAATCTGCAGATATGAAAAAGCGCATAAAATATATTCTTTTGTATTTTTTGTTTTATTTGCACTAAGTATAACATTTATTTATATTCATAAGATGCACTATGCTCAAATTTGAGCAATTGCAAAATTTTGCAGAATTTTTTTTACTTTATATTGCTACAATATCCCTGCAGCAGACTGTATACTTTCACATATGAATATTACCATAAACTCGTCGTTTCTTAACTGTCTCTAGTATCGTAATAGTTTTAGTATATTTACAAAGTGTTGAAATGGATTTCAATATTAAAAATAATAAACAATTGAAATGAATTTAATATAATAATAGGTAATAATATAACATATTCTTATTTGAACTTTAACACGATAGCTATACGTATGGCAGCATGTCAAATAGGTCAGAAACTGTCTCTTTCAGGACGATCAGGCAACGTTGAGAATTTCATTCAAAAACACGTCTCGGATTGAGGTTAAGTGGTAGTGCGCAGGCGTGCTGGTGACGCATGCGTGCTACTTCCCTCCCGCAATGATTTCACCTTTCTTAGTACTTTGGAATTTTACATTTAATGTCCAATTAATTTTATCACTGTGCTTGTCTATTTGTAATATCCAGAAATTCTTTCGTCTAATAAATTTTAAGTAATCATATAGTGTATCAATTAGTAATATAGGCTACATGTTACTCTGTAGCGCTCTTAAAAGAATAATGTTGTATTCTTATCGATCGTCTAAAATAATATCTTCTTTAAATCTCGCAATAACAGTAAAATACAGATTTGTATAATATTTTATTATCTTTTATAAAGATGACAAAACGCACTGACTTACTTTTGTACCTTTGGGATGCCTAGTTAGAAATTCAACTTATAAACTTGTTAGTACTGAATCCAAAGTCAAGTCTAGTTAAGTTTAGCACTACCTACTGGAGAACATGAAATAGGTTTTAATTTTGGGTTTCTATCAATTCGTCATAATTGTAAACTTACAATTTATATAGGTATAAAGAAAATAATATATCAAATATTAAGATTGTAGGTCGAGTAGGTGTTGAAATTGCTTAGAATATCCGACATTACACAGCCTAAATTTTTATCCATCGACGTTGAAAAATGAAGCGTAACAGATTGACAGCTTTGTTTTTGTCTGTTTATGGTTTCGTATTTTCCGTCTGGAAAATACGAAACCATAAAATGTGTACATAGCAAGGCTTGCAGCTAGTATAAAACATATATGTACATGCATATGTCTTCGACTGCATAATACTATGTTTTTTCGTCAACTTGTTTTCATCTTTTTAGTTCGCTTTTTACGCAGTCGGGTTTTTCATTTTTGTAAATATTTTTTTTATTAAGAAGTCGGTTGAAAACTACTAAAAAGTAAAAAATAACTGATTAGTAGTTTTCATTTATTATCTGATTAGGTAATCAGATATTTCGAAGTCGTTATCAGCCGATGCAAAGCAAAGAAAATCTATTTGGTATTTAAATATGTATAAATATATCACAAATTGGTCTATAATATTTATATATATAATAAAACTGTAGAGGTCGAATGTCTATCGAATAGCGGTCTGTACATGGAATAAAAATAAAAAAAAATAGATTTTTAAAAACATTTTTAAGCCATTTATTCAGACATGACTAAGCCATTTATTCAGACTCCTAATGACAGTCACAACCCATCTAGGTGTAAAGTTCTCATCTACACAAATTAATCAATCCCAAACACCAGGTAACTGCTGTAATTCGTTGAAGAGTTCCCTCGACTATCTTTCGGGTCCATTATCACATCGATTCCAGACCTTCATTAAATAGTAGTGCTTTAAAATACATAATGAAAAAGATAACAAACGTACTAGTCGCCGATACAATTTTCGAAGGTTCCCCTCGATTTCTCTGAGATCCCATCCTGATTTTCTTATCATGGTACCACCCTTCGGATATCTCCTTTCCAACAAAAAAAGAATTAACAAAATCAGTTCATAAACGACGAAGAAATCCGCGAACACACATAAAAAAAATAGATACAGTCGAATTGAGAACCTCCTCCTTTTTTTGGAAGTCGGTTAAAAAAAATGCTAAAAACCGAGTCAGGGGGATGTAAGAAGAGAAACAGAACAAATCGAGATTTTTTTCAAATTTTTTGTTTCTTTGTCTGTTTGTACGGGCTAATTTCCGGAATTGTTGGACCGATTTAAACAAAATTTTGCGTGGTGGTACCTTATATCTCCGGTCAACATTCTAGAATCTTTTCATGCCGGAAAATTAAAGAGTTCCCGTGGGATAGATAAAAAACTATTGTAAATTATACAGCTTAGTGCACAAAAACTACTGATTGGATTTCAATGAAACTTTACAATAATATAGTTCATACATCAGAATAACAAATAGGCTACTTTTTATCCTGGAAAATTGTACGGTTCCCGTGGGATAGATTAGTTTTTGCTTTTGCTAGTTTTAACTATAATTAGAGTTCATACCTTGTCATCTTTACCTATTAGATATTCATATATAATCTAATATAATAATGTATTTAAGCGAGGAATTCTTGATATTTATATTTTTATTTATTTATTTATTTTTACCAGCGATCTCGGAAACGGCTCTAAGGATTTCGCAGAAATTTGGTATGTGGGGGTTTTCGGGGGCGAAAAATCGATCTAGATTAATCTCATGTATGGGAAAACGCATGTTTTCGAGTTTTCGTGCGGTTTTCTTTTGCATTATTCTACGCAGAATATGCTCGATAATTTTTTACACCCAGGCAATAAGCATCGTGGTCAAGCGACCAAGTGCAAGATAAACAATCATAGAAGTGTCGGAGTTCGAATCTCGATCGGATACAAAGTTTTACTTTTTTTTGTATTTATTCAAATTTTTAGTTTTTTTAATTTATAAAATACGATATAACAAAAAAGAACTCCGAGCAAAGCTCGGACGGTCAGGTACTTACCTTAAAGCATTGTCGGCTGGCACCGACTTCGTAAATATCTGATTAGGTATGTATAGCAAATGAAAACTACCAATCAGTTATTTTTTACTTTTTAGTAGTTTTTTTTCGAATCGGTTTAATTTTTTTTAATTAATTTTTTATTTCGTAACTTTTAGATACACATTTTACTCCATATTACAAAAACTACTAAACCGATTTTGATGAAATTTTTATTACTCCCTGAGTTGAAATAAATATACGCAAATAAAAAAGAATCATCACGATTCGATTACTTTCGGAGAAATATGTGGACAAAAATACATACATACGTAGCGACTCACCCTCGCTTCGCTCGGGCACGTCCTTCGGTGTGTTTTAATTTTTTTAAGCGGAACCCTGATTCTTTTTCTAAAATCTAGTATCTTAAGTTACTCCTTATAACATCAGCTATCTGCCAGTGAAAGTCCTATGAAAATCGGTCCAGCCGTTTCGGAGATTAGCTGGAACAAACAGACAGACAGACAAAAAAATTAAAAATTATGTTTTTCTTATATGTACCGTATATACTTTCATATGCATTTAGTAAAAAGTTGTTACGTTGACATTACAAACAGACACTTCAATGATTTGATTTGATTTGATATATATTCGCTTGGAAGCTCTAATAGATTATCATATTTGAATATTTTGCAATTCCAATAATATTACATTCATACGTGTCGAATTGATAACTTCCATTTTTTTGAAGTCGGTTAAAGACAATGACTGTTATGCATTATGTGCAGAATATAGACCTCAAAACCATAGTTGTTGAAATTTTTGTCTGTTTGTCTTCATGTTTGTTTATCACACAAAAGTATTGAATGGATTTTAACTAGACTTGCAACGAATATTCGGTTATTATTCTGTATTCGACCTATTCGGCTACTTTTATGCTATACGGCCGAATACTGAATATTTAGATACTATTCGGCCGAATACCGAATACTTCAGAAATATGTTTTGCTGTAATCAGATAATAATAGGGAATATAATGCGCGTGATTAAAAGTAAGGTGAAATATATATATATTTTTTTTCAATTTTTATTGCTTTTGATTTAAGCTTATATTAATATTTTTTAATGTAATTTCTTTTTGATTAAGAAAATAAATATTAAAAAATGCAAAAACAGCAGGGAAATTCAAAGTCGTTGAAACGCAACGCTATTAGTCAGACCGAATATGCCGTCAAAGTATTATCATAACATAGCGATTAGCCATTTTGTTGTTTATAAATTGAGTCGTCATTTATGTGTATATGATATACACATAAATGAACTGTAACGTCACGCCAAGTGCGAGAAATGGAATATTAAAAAAAATATATATCAAATTTTAGTTTTTTGGAGCTGGATATATTTTTTTTACAATTATAAAACGATGAAAGCTATTATATAAAAAAACTAAAAAAAAAATCATGCATATTCCCTATTGGTAAAGTGAAAATATTGATTTGTTTTATAATAATATATTTTTCTTACAATCATTAAAGTAGTCATAGGTACAGAATCTACATAATCACCTTCTTTTTAAAAAAAATACAAAAAATCTATCAAATTATTGTCTATGCACTTGCATTATCATAATTAAAATTTGGAAGTGGAAGATTATGATGCAAAAAGACTGATTTTTCTGTATTTTCAGGCAGTAGTTTACTTCTAGACAATCCCAGATTCAGACAAAAGACGCTCTGAATAAATACTACTTCCTGGCCCCAACAAGAAACAAACACGTAGATACAAGTTTTCTAGCCACGTGCTGGCCGAATACTTTTGCCTAATATTCGGCTATTCGGCCAGAAAGCCTACCAAATATTCGGTATTCGGCGTATGGCCGAATATACTATTCGTTGCAAGTCTAATTTTAACTAAACATTGTGTAACGATTACTTATTGCTCGGCTCAATATTGTGCATACCTTTTACTACAGGAAAACTTCTCATTCCAAAGGGAAACCACAATACTGTTTCGGCCGAGTATTCCTTAAAACAAAAATTTAAATTATTACACAAAACGTAAATTAATAGAGCAGGGTTAACAATTAAAATATATAACAATTTAGTGCGGTAAAATCTCTCATTTTCATCTACATACATATGTATAAAACAAATTCGCTGTCTGGCTCTGTTTCTCCATTTACTTGTTGGTTGTTTAGAACCGCACAACGGATTTTTATATGGTTTTTACTAGTAAAAAAAACTATAAAAGAGCAAAAATTGTGTAGGTATATTATTTGTAAATATTTTGTATAAAATAATGCCGTAAAGTATTCGAAACGTCGGGAACCAAAAAGCAAAACAAATCCGCGAAATAATCCGAAAAGATAGTTTTATTTAAAATATTTTGTATGAAATAGTTGAATTACGAATATATTTTGTCAATAAAACTATTTTCGTATTCTTATATGTTGATTAAACCCTTAAGAGATACATAGAAACAATGTACTAGAAAATCGTAGGTCTTAAAAAGTCCTACAGATTTCTGAGATAGACGTGCCTATTTTCTAAGGTAAATAAAAATAACTATTTTTATCTATTTAAAACGTAACCAGGGATGCACCCGAGCAAAGTGAGGGTAAGTCGTTATTTAAGACAATAAATAAATATATTTATTATAAAAATAAAAAACCGACTGCACAAAAGCTAAATAAAAAGACGAAAACAAGTTCACGATATAGTATTATGTAGTCGGAGACATACCCGTTTCATCCTTGCCTCCACATGTACACACTCATATGTATTTTTGATTTTTAAGTATTTTTAAGAAGGAAAATTAGCGAGAATTGTTGTTAACCAACTTTAAACTTTAAATCACTATACCACCGAGGGTACCCCGAAACCTTTAATTTTCAACTTTTTTATTTTTTGAAATATTTCCTTTATTTGTGCTGTAAGACAATTTTTTGTTGTAAGACAATTTTTTGCCAATTTTCGTGATTCTAGGTCAACTACCATATAGGTTTTCGACCCAAAACCTATAGAGTACTTCCGGTTGACCTAGAATTGTAAATTTTGGTTAAAAGCAAGGTCTAATAGCAGTAAAGGGAAAATTCAGAAAAATAAAAAAGTTGAAAATTATGGTAATAGTAATAATATCTTTTTGTCGTGTTGACTCAGCTTGATTTTTATACACCTAATAGGGACTATAGACCTCAGTATTTGGTATAAATTTCACTTGCTAGGTCCACCTGTTCCTGAAAAAATCGGTGGTACAAACGGACAGACGGACAAGAAAGTGATCTTATAAGGGTTCCTTTTTTACCTTTTGAGGTACGGAACCCTAAAATTGATGAAAGAATCCTAAAATGGTTTTTAAATACCTATTCAACGATAGCCTTGACATAGTTCGTCAATTTTATTTTTTTTATTTTTCACATTATGGAATCTAGCAGCCCCCATATTTAATTTTTTTATGTCACCTATCTAAGAACACTTGGACTAATGAGACGAATCAAACGATACCTTAATTAAAGCAATCCATCGAATGGTTTGGAAGATATGAGGGAATTAAGAATATTACAAAAAAACAAACATACAAAGATAAGCGCGAAAAACATAGCCCTTTCCTTGAGGTCGGGTAATTATCCATTGTATCTTAAATTTATTATTATATTTAAAAAAGTCAAAAGGCCAAATTATGAGTCTGGTCCATTTACTACAGACTCATCAATTGTTTAGTTAATTCGAATTACATTAATATAGTCTATGTATGTACGATATGTGAGTTAAGGCAGTTGATTAGAAACATCCGACGAGCGAAATTTCGCCTTCGATATTTGCAAATAAATTACTCTTCACCGCTCAGTGTATACCAAGCCTGTATAACTGTTGATGCCTGGATGTAAAGGGTTTTCAGGGCGCGTTCATTACCTGTGTCAGGTATTGCTCTATAATAATTGGGAGGGCAAAACAAATTCCACAGTTATCTAAGTCTTTATAATATCACTCATAGTATTTCCAATGTTTCGAAAAGATTCGAATTCTTTTTAAGTACCTACTGCTAGGGCAGTGGTTCACAGTTCCCCGTTCGATCTTCGAGCTTTAAGCCTATATTTTATTATATCTATAATTTTAAATCCTATTCACACATCCTATCACATTTTGTATTTATAGTGAATTCAAATATATGAATAATACATACAAATTTCGTTTAGGGCCACGTAAACGATACAACGTAACAATAAGTAATAATAATTACAATCTTCTCAACATATTTTTAAACGTATTTCCTACTGTACTACATTGCGTTGATAGTTAAAATCAAGTATTATAATCCGAGTAATTTTTTGCTGGTAATGAATTCTAGCCACTACCGAAAACATAATAGTTAAAATTTGAGAAGCGTAATAAATAAACAAATATCATCTGTTTAATTATCAGGGCAAGCTGTGTTTTCGAACACGTAATAGATAGATTTTCACGGAATATATTTCAATAATAATATATCGTTTAATATTCGAAGATCCGAAGTAATGTCGTCTTTCACTCATATGCTTACCAAATGAAAATAATTTTATTGTTTTACTCTAGTTATGTATCCCAACGGTCACATTCACATAAATCTGTTTAAGATATTGTATTCTTAAAACGTGGTCTTCCTTCAAATATCCTTCTCAGAAGGATTTTATTATTATTGTAAAAGTTTATGTAATCGCACATGTGCATATCATATTATTTAAAACTGCAGGATAGTAAATTACAGATAGATAGTTCAAGTGTCAAAGGGTCCTTTCCCTCCGACAAGTTAACATAACTCTCTACTATGTTTTTTTCCATTTGAAAAATTATAATGAAAATAAAGCCAAGAACGGTATAATCTAAAAATTTTATTTGAAGTGTTAATTAGTATAAGTTGATTTATTAAAATGGTTTTTTTTCGTGTATAGTAATTTGTTAACATGTCTCGTGAAATGGTTAAATATTTTGTTAAATATCTTGGTGTGATATTTTTACACACAATATTAAAGATACAAAGATGTTTGAAAACAAAATTTCCTCAAGTTCATAAATAAATGTTTTCGAACAGAAACCACCATCAGAATTTTAGAAAATAATAATTCAAGTACAAGTCTGGTGAAAAGAAAGATCATTTTAACATAATATACCTATAGGTATTATATTAAAATTATTGCCTAATAGTTGTGTTACCATCGTTACTTTTTAGTATACAACTTTTTTTAGTATAATAATAATTTTAAACGCAAAAAAAAATTATTTGAAGTAGCAACACAGTCCTAAAAAGATTTTACACATAAAGATAGTTTATAGATCAGTCCCCTTTGCATTGGGAGGAGGCTCGTGCCCAGCAGTGACATGTAAAAATGCGTTGAATTCTATAGACCAATTAGTAACGTAGGCTACTACTCCATTATATCTTTAAGTTCGTGGCAAAAAGTTGCTTAGGTGCAGAGGAAATTCTGTTATTATGAGTGAAGGAAGATTTCAAGAAAAGTCGAGAAGAATTTTCTTAAAAAAATCAATATTAAGAATTTAAATTATATTACGATAACAAAATATCGTTTTGTTATAGTGCATTGAAGTTTGTGTGAAAATTCCATTAATTATGGTAACTGGTGAATGATTATTTCTAAATATGTAATGTTTACTACGTAATATATTCAATTTGTATTTTGAATATTGAAAAACCCGGGAAAAGGAAGGAAATGGTCTCTGCAGGATAGGATTTTTTTTGTTTCTTATGATAGTGCAGTGATATTTCACGCGAGTAAAGTAGCGAGCTATTAGGTGCTAGTCAATTGGATAATATTTTGTATAATTTCTGCTTGCAGAGTTGTTTTATGTGCAATTTATGAAACAACAAACTGACAGATAAATATGAAAAATCTTAAATTAGTGAAATAAGTAAAAACAAATTTTAAAGTTAATTTTTTTTGAAAAGAAAGATAATAATGATGGGGATAATGTATTGGCTAAAAAATAATTAGTTAGCTCCTAGGTACCAGTCACCATATCACTCTCCTCATCAATTTAGGGCGTTAATTATACTCAAAAAAATTTTTTTTGACTCTGATTGAATCGTGGAGCATAATATAGCTTAACCTGAGCAAATATGTAAATAGCATTTATTTTAATTTTAAGTCTGATCAATGCCTTATATTGATGAGAAGAGTGATGTGATAACTAGTACCTAGGACCTACCTAATTATTTTTAGCTTTTAGTACATTATCTACATCATTATTATTTTTCTTTTCAATAAAACCGTTAATTTTTTTTTCGGTACTTATTTTTTTTTAAACTGTCTAAACTCTTTGATACACCATGCACTGTGTCCTATTTGTAAATCCCTTTTATTTGATATAGTATGACGACACGTTTGGCTCAGTTTGTAGCGACCCTGCTTGCTGTGCCAGCGGTCGCGGGTTCGAGTCCCGCTGGGGGCATTCATTTGTGTGATGAGCACGAATGTTTATACTCCAGTCATGGGTGTTTATATTTATAATATTTATGTATTTAAAGTTATGTATATAAAGAGTGAATTTTTCAAGTGGGCGTGCATAGCTAAATCCTAAACTATGAGGAATAGCGAAAAGTACTCAAAGGAGTCTCGGGCCCGATTTTCTTGAAAACTAAAACTGCATCATTGGATTTTTGAAAAATCAATTTTCCTAGCCAGGAATCGAACCTGTTGATTTTGAAAAAATAAACACAACTGTATAATTACACCATTCGATAGTGTTGCTAATAAGGAACGCATTCTGGGAAGTCATGACATACGGCAAACTTAAGGAAAGAGCTCATTTTTAACAAAATGTTTTTTCATCGTTCTTTGTTATTTACTTAGTAAACCTTAACAGATCAATTGTTCAAAATGATAGCCGTTGTTTTTAATACATAGTTGAATTGAACGTTTCAAGGATTGTGACTGCATTTAGCATTACAATATTATTGATTCCGTTTAGAATAGTTATATATATACTTTAAATACATAAATATTATAAATATAAACTGTATCAACTATCTAGTATCCATAACACAAGCCTCATAGCTTACCATGGAACTAGATGGTGCTGTGTTGATGTCCCGACATAAAAATAATAATAATAAAAAAGTATATTAATTTGATCCCCCACATTGGGGGGGCTGTGAAAAAATATGTAATCCGCCATTTTGTGTCGGTCATATTGGATTTACAATGATACTGGATATATTCAATTGTATTGTCATCAGAACTAAAGGTGTGCACCAAATGTCACATTAATCTGTCATCAGGAAAGGGGTAAAATTTCAATTACTAAATTGGACCCCAAACAAACAGGGCTAAAACTATTGTAATAGAAGCTCTACAATTTCATAGGTTTTTTTTTATGGTACTCAGTGATAAACGAGCAGACAGTCCACCTGATGGAAAGCGATACCTGTCGCCCATAACACCTACGGTTCATGCACTTAAGTTTTATGTAACAAAAATGCAGAACCGCCGGTACGTTATCACTGTGAGGACTAAGATGTTATGCCTCTTGCCTGTAATTGCGCTGGCTACCTTATCCTTCAAACCGGAACACAACAATGCAGTCATTGTTGCTTGGCGGCAGAAATAGATAAGGGGGTGGTACCCATCCAGTCGGACTCCTCAGGCTTGACAGAGTCCTACCACCGGTGAAAATAGTATGTTCTAAGTGATTTTTTTAATATTCAGTAACCAATAAAATTCAGTTCGTCCGGTGTAAGTGTAAGATAGGCAAATTGCTTATAGCGCGTTGACGTACCCTCGCCGGAAAGAGCGACAGGGAGTAAAGTTTCCTGTTGAGAAACGATCGCTTCCTACAGACACCGTCCCCGTGTCGCCGCCCGTGGTTAATCTTATAGTTGACCTACTTACCTATGCGACCTATATAAATAATTTCTAATATAATTACTATTACAACTATCGACTATGTGATCATTTCTTTAAACTAAGTAACAAGGATTTCCTTGACTATGTCGATATGTGATAGTGCCCCTACAGAAAATTCAAAGTTTTGTCGGCCACGTGTCGGCATTTCCCGTTGTAATTTTGTATCAACAACAAAAGACCCTCAGTATTAATAATATAAAAATATTCCTCTTTATTTAAAATTAATTAATTGTACAGGAAGGACTTTCCTAAACTGATTGAAGTCCTTATGATAACCTATAAATAGCAGGTATTCAACATATTACTTCACTTTGTGCTGTATCTTTCGTCTAGCCAGTTACAGATTTGCTTATCAATTTATAGTTACACTTTTATAAAGCATCTATAAGCATTACAGATTAAGTATGGGATTACAAATGACGTGATCCGAAAAGTTTTTTTTTCACACTATACTTGCCGATATAAATCGCAGCATATATCTAATGGTTATTATAATATTCCTATTGTTTTACTTGTTGATTGAAAGAGAATTACATTTTAAAAATGTAGTTATACCACCGGTAGGTAACATACTATTAATATTATTGGTATTCGTGAAATATTACTTAATTATTCGTTATCATTAAATATAGTACACTCATAGTACAGGCTTAATAAAATGTTACTTTAAATTCCATTCAGTATTTGCACTGATATTACTATAATTTTAGTTTTTGATTATTGATTCAAAATACTTGATGTTATATAGAGCATACAAAGTTGTCAGTAGGGAAAAGATCGTTTTCTTTAAGCAAAGTTCCATGCCGTCGCCCAGAGTTAAATTCACATCGTGACCTACTTTTCTCTGCGATCTATATAAGGCCCTCAAATATGATTAGAATGGATTGTTGAATCTATTATTACATAAAATCTCAACAGGCTTCAAAATACCTTATGGCTCTTAAGTGCAGTTTGGGCAAAATAGTTAATTAAGTATAAATATATATATTATTTACTTACTATTATTATGTGATTATAATAATATTAGAATAATTTTAAGATCTTTAAAAATATTAATTTATATTTATCCAGAAAGAACAACGAGGCATAGTAAGGTTTCTCAAAACAATGGATGCTGCTGTTCTACTTAACATGAGCTTTAATTCGGTATCTTAGTATAAAGCTCGTATAGCACTCTTTTTTACAATTTGACTCTTGGTGTTGTTTATCAATTAAAATGTATTGTTATTGCACGATTATAAGTAGTTTTTATTGTAAAAGTATACAAGATGAGGACCGTCATGGCGGAGTAGCGTATATACTAAAATTCTAATAATCTAATTGTGATCTCGTTAACAGTGATAAATCAGTATTTAAATTTATTTTTGTATCTTCTACACATAATCGGGTCTATTTAGATGTATGCTCAGCGTCGTCAATGTTCGTCAACTCTTTGACAGTTGTTTAGCTTACATTAGTTCTATTGAAGCTCGTAGCACGAGCTACGCTTGCAAGCTGAAATCTGAAGCAAACTGAACACGAAATGGTTCTTCATAAACAGTCAAAGTCGTGTCCTTCAAATCCATGTTCATTCTATGATGTAGGTAAAATTTTGTTATCTATCAGTTCTTTATCACATATTTTTGTAACGTTTGTAATTAATTATAGAGCACACCTCCACCCCTTTCATCCCCCTTCCATATTCCTTTATTTGTTTTTTTTAAACTTCTTATCCTTTTTCTCCTTAGACATTCCCACGTTAGCGATACCATTGGTAATGTAAGCTACCATTAACAATAAGCTACCATTTCGTTTTTATTTATCTTATTATCATTAGACAGGTCGTATCTACACAGGCTGTCTGGTATCTTTGTAAGATATAAAAAAGGAAAATCGTTGACAGAAGTAACTTGCTTTTCGCTGTCTATCCCGTAAAGTGAAGTGTGTGAAGAAAGGAATTTTTAATTTGTTTTAGGTAATTAAGTAAACTAGACATAGTTGGTACTTGTTGTTGTTTTAGTTTACATTTCCTGCTTTGAATTTTATCAAACTACTTACTATTTATTCTGTGCATTGGTTTTATAATCGTCAGCTTGCTTTCCTATTACAATTGAGTTTATTCGAAGTGTTTTTACTTCGTTTCAATGTCTCAGCTTTCTAACGCTGAAGTTTTTCTGAGCTCTCAAGTTAAAACTACGGTATATTTTTTGTTTATTTGGGCTTTGTCTGCTCTTATCTTTAAGTAACGTCCAAATAAAATTATTTCTACCTATTGAACTAATACGTTTTACGTTGGGTCGAGGTAGCACCATTCAAATATTATGACACTTTCATATTTTAAGAGTAGTACTGCTTCTAACCAAAAAAAAAAACCGATTGGGTAAAAAACGAACTAAAAAGCTCGAAAAAAGGGACATAGGAACATAGTATTATGCAGTCGGAGACGCACGAGGACATACACGTAGCAAGACTCGCAGCAAAGATAAAACATATATGTATGTAATCCCATATTACCTTTTGAACATGAAAGTTGTACGTTAGTAATTACGAAGGAACACAGGATCGGACATGCAGGCCTTAGGCTTCGCCGTACTCAGGTAAAAATATATAAAAGCTATTATTTGTAATTTTACAAAAACACCCCAAAACATTACAACAATATTTTAGGTAATATAATAATATACATTAACAACAACAATAATTATTATTATTACGTTTAGATGTTTTTCATGTACCTAGCCAATTCATGGATTCAACAAGAGCTGCTCATTGTCCTATACAAACCAAACTTTAGTGCTCACAGATAAAAAAGAAAAATTAATTTACAAAAATAAAATACTTGACTGCGTAAAACGCGAATAAAAAAATTGAAAACAAGTTGACTAAGAGACTAAGAAACATCGTATTATGCAGTTGAGTGTTTTATTTCTGTAAATTATTTTTTTATTTACGTCTTTTTAGTTTTGGTCAGTTAGACATTTTTAGTTTTATATGAAAAAAAAAAATTCAAGGCACACAAATTGGCCCCTAGGATCCGCTACTTTGATTTTTAATGATATCTATATATCCTGTGACACTCGATATCAAGACGAATCTAACAACGTATGAATCATCAAAATCGGTTAAGCTATTTAGTAATTACGAGGGAACATAGAGTCAGACAAACATAGATACATACACATTACACACATACAGGTCAAAAACATAATCCTTCTTCGGGATTCGCCACACTCCGGCAAAAATGCTCAAGCGTAGCCGCCGGAAAGAACTAGTTTCTAAAGATTGACAATAATTTTACGTAATTCAATATTTCATTGCATTTTATATTTTAGAGTTTATATATATTCACAGAGGAACTTACAAATTAGAAGTGGTACAAAGTTGCTCGTAGCCTACATTACAGCCTAATATTTTCAGAAATTTGAATAAGTGTTTAAGTAGAAGTAACTGTTCATCAATTAACATTGTAAGGTAAAATGGAATAAGCGGAGAGGTATCTCGTCTAAGGGTAAAAGTCTCTCTTGGCTTGTTCGCGCGCTCGAGAGCCTCTCGAGCCAGAGGCGAAATAGTTGAAACTAAAATATTTATGTCATACGCTCCAACTGAAAAACCTCTTCTGACTAACTACACCTTATGCGCCCACCCATTGGTGGCATACAATTTTGTCGAGCCCTTTTAAAATGCAAAATGCAAGGTAGGCATATTATTAAAAATAGTACACGTATATATTTATGTTATCAATACATGATATTATCATTTTTATATAAAACTAGCGACTTACCCTCACTTCGCTCGTATGTATCCCTAGGTATGTTTTAAATATAAGTAGTTATTGCGAGTGAACCTCAGGAGATAGACTCATGATTGATATTGCAGACTTTTCTGTAGGCCTTTTTCAGTTAAACATTGTTAAACCTAATATGTTTAGCCAGCGTTAGCCTGACATGACTCGAATCAGTTATTGTGTTTTTCATGGGAACAAAAGATTTTCCTGTAGTAAAAGATATACTAAATGTTGACTCGAGTAGATAAGTTTTTACTGTACAAAATTTAGTTAAAATCGGTTCAGTGCTTTTGACGTGAAACGCACACAGACAGACATACAGACATGTACACATACAGACAACAGAGAAAAAAATTTATTAACTATTGTTTTAGGGTCTATATTTTGTACACAATATGTTGCAGTCATTGTTTTTAAAAAAGTAATTTAGTAGCTGGCATAGTTTATATAGAGCGCTGAATCTACTGCATGATTTTAGTACGAATTGCGATTTTGTACAAATTATTTAATACCTAAATTAATAATGCATTTTATCTTAGGATAATAAAATTAGTTACCATTTTTTAATGCCGTAACACTTCCAGGGACTTGACCAGGTACACTACGTGTTCCTTGCCCCTTTCTGCATCAGTCTGAATCGCGCATCAAATACATATATATTATTTTACGTGAAAGTGGAATAAAATCTTTACCCTCCTACAATAATCATTTTATCGACTGCAAAAATAAATTACTTAGTATTTCGTACTAGTTCGATGAAAAACAAAATTATTATTTTGGCATTGGGTTTGGCATTTGGTTTTGGGCTGACTCAATTTAAACTTGCCATCGATACGAGAAGAAGAAGATTATTTTGGTCAAACGCGTGGCCAAATACCGAAAAAATCAAATATTTCAACAACGACTCAACGTGTCTTCAAAACAAAGCCGTATTATTTTAATTTTTTGCAGAATTTTTCACCCCATACCTTAAAAGTTTGAAGGGGATAAGGGTTGTTACCTACCAAACTCCAGCAATATAGCACAGACGGACATGACGAAATTATAAGGATTCTGTTTTTGCTTACAGAATTCTAAAAACAAAATGAAAAAGTATACAGCGATGCCAGAAAGCGTGATGGAGTATAAAGTAACAAACATTTCCTTATTTTGGAACTTGCTGGTTTACAGCTTTATAAGTAATGTCTTAAATCATTAGCGTATTTATTTTGTTCAGTAGTGTATTGTTTCGCAAAATATGTTTATACAATAAGTATATTCGCAACAATTTTAATGTTTTAAAATTGACTTTTTTAAGATTTTTAGTTATTGATAAAAATTGATGGTAATTCATCTATCAGTAAGCTTTTTCTATACAACACATCAGTGGATCAGTTCTCCGATCTATATAATAGTGCTCATTGTTTATCCAAAATACTAGATTAGTTAGCTTCTTTGTGTTATTTAATGCATAAAACATACACAAAATTTGTATAATCATATAAGTTCACAAGTCTATAAATGAAATCAACATACGTATGTATACAATGTATTATGTATGTATATAATATTAATTATTAAAGAAATTACTATAAAATCAAGCAGTTTATTAAAATCCAAAATTTTCCGTAAGTTTGCCGTATGTCATGACTTCCCAGAATGCGTTCCTTATTAGCAACACTATCAAATGGTGTAATTATACAGTATGTTTTTTTTTCAAAATCAACAGGTTCGATTCCTGGCTAGGAAAATTAATTTTTCATAAATCCAATGATGCAGTTTTAGTTTTCATGAAAATCGGGCCCGAGACTCCTTTGAGTATTTTTCGCTATTCCTCATAGTTTCGGATTAGCCATGCACGACCACTTGAAAAATTCATCCTGCATATATATATATATATATATCCGTATATATACCGTAATTCGAAGCGCTTCGAAATTCGAAGTTCATACACATGTTTAGTGACTCTGTTCTTGAGTAAATCAAAGCAAAGATTGTATAAAGTAAGCTAATAAAAAATGCAAGCAATCGTGCTTAAAAGCGCTCTGCATTCGATTTACGTATGCATGTGACAGTTGCTGTTCTGTAAAGACAAACATTGCGACTTAATAACTACTCAGGGATTGTGTAGGAGGAATGTCGAATTATTAATTTATTGTGTATACTTTGTAAAGCTCTCCAATTCAAGTTTTTTAAACATTACTACACTTTCATGTAAAAATCGAATTATTCTGTATAAAAATGACTGCACTAAAATGTGGAAAATATTGAACACAAAACAAATTTCAGTTAATATAAGTTATGAACGTTGTTTAAATAACTCGTTATTTCATTTTAATTTATTAGGAAGTATGCAATATTTTTAATATCCTAAAATATCATTTTAGCGGTTAATATGGAATAGATAGACTACATATTATATACATATATACCTAGGTATGATAAGTTGTTGTGGGTTGTATTATAACTCGTATTTCCGTGGGAATGAGATAATTCCCCGCGGTAAAAATTAGCCTATATCACTCTCCAGCCCTCCCAGCTAGCTATCTTTCAAAAAATCATGCCATTCTGTTTCTAATGATCCATACTTTTTAGCTATATTATTGAATTGACGAAAACAAGAGTCTAGATTATATCTAGTCCTTTCAAGCTATATATATATATATATATATATATATATATATATATATATATATATATACTAGCGACTCACGCTCGCTTCGCTCGCGTTCGTCCCTAGGTAGCTTGCTACTTCTAAGATATTAATTTAAATTATATAACGATTTACGTTACGTATGTACGTTATTGCGTACGCCGTACGCGGATTTTGTTCACAATTTCATGGGTTTTCGTTTTTTTCGCGGAACCCTGATTCTTTATCTAAAATAAAAGTAGCCTAAGTTACTCCTTATAACAGCAGCTGTCTGCCAGTGAAAGTCTCGTCAAAATCGGTCCAGCCGTTTTGGAGATTAGCCGGAACAAACAGACAGACAGACAGACAGACAGTTTTGATAGATATGATCTTTGACGTTAGGAACACACCTACATTGCTTAGACAACAGTGAGTGCTTGTAATTTAATATGAACTTTATACCATAGCAATAAAGCTCAAATTGACTACGTTTTAGTTACAAATCATTTGTATGGGAAAAAGAAAAGGACTATTTTTAGGGTTTTTCCAGCAATAATTCTAATTTTTCTCGCCGTAAAAACCATCCTTGAACTTCAGCGAACATTTTAAAAAAAGATTTGGCCAAATTGGTCGAGGCGTTGTTGAGTTATGCGCTTACCAACACATTTTGCGATTCATTTTTATATTATAGATATATATATATATATATATATATATATATATATATATATATATATATATATATATATATATATATATATAAATATTATTATATATATATATATAAATATTATGTGAAGATCAATTCGTATTCCTACATTCCTACAGATAGTAGCGTACCTATGTCAAACATGAATGACGGAAAGATGTGAAAGGACTTATGCAAATACCCCCATCAGATCATCGACACCTGTACTTGTATTATTATAATTGGATAATATTAGTACAATATGTAATTTAATAAGTTTTTGGTGTGATTGTAACACATTTAAAAAATATGAAATACTTAATTTCCAGCTAATTTTAAATAATGCAAATTTAATTGACATAATCAGGAACAAAACCTGTAAACGTAGTATTGTTAATATCGTTTTAAGTTAAAGAGTACCTAAAAAGTCCATATCTTAGAGGATACTGTTTTTTTTTATATTAATTTCTGACCTGAAATTCAGGGTGATTGGAAACACCCTTTATGATATAAATGAGAATTTAGAATATATAGAGTGAGATACAGCTAAGATTTCTTTGTATTCATAAGATTTGATATAATAAAAATATTAATAATTATCAGCATTAACATCTAGTAGTATTGGTAAAAACCATTTGTAATTCTTTGGGGTAGGTGGATCGCGATGGCTGCGTCAACGCCTCTATCTACTCATGTTTATTAATGTGGTGCATAAATTAATGCAGTAGCATTTTAGCCCGGAGGAAATCACGAAACCTCACTTAGTATGCTTTGGATGGTTTCCATATTGACACGAGTTACCGCTTTATTGCGACTGTTCATATCAACACATTCTGCAGATGTCACATCTGTTACAATATTGATTTGATTAATTACATATAATATTTGTATAAAATATTTTGATGCAATACTTATTTTTACAATTTTATATCATAAAATTTTAAGTTATAATCCTTTTAGAAAGTCATAAAGTGTTTGTTGGTATGTGTTTTTTCACGCGTAACGGAGCTAATGGGTGAACGTTATGTTCTGTATAGAGGAGTAGAGCTTTTATACTATAGTAGTTATTTCCTGGGGAAAGTGTTAAAATAAAATGAAGGACACGCAAGGTGTAGTCAAGAACGAAGCAAGGGCGGGGCATACCTAAGTAAGAAATAATATATTCATAACACATTAAGATTTATAAAAACACATACATTATATATGTAATATTTTATATGGAGTTCTAAGATGTTTTTTATCGTTATTTTAACAATATTATGTTTCATTGCTCTTTCCATCCATGTTTGTTATTAACCTAATGGATAAAGTTATGAGCAACATTTGTCGTGTAATTGTCCCTTTTAAAAGTATAAAGTAGCGAGAAAACTTGTGGAGTGCGCCCGCCATACACTTTCTGGCTTCATTCAATGGCGTCGGCAATCGTTTAAAAGAAGTTTAAACTGGCGCACTGGTTACCAGTATGTAACGTGAGCCGACGAAAGTTGTTCGTCATAATTAAAGGCCGGCAGCTAGGAAAATTAATATTCTCTTTTTGCGGTGGCCGGGAGCTGCGGGCGAACTTGTGAGGCCGGCACCGACAATGTTCATAATATTATTGTGGTGTTTAATGAACCTCGTAACTGCACTATTATTTTAGTAGATGAATTTTAGATATAAATTTCTGAATAACTTACTTTAATTTTAATATTGTTGGTTTCATTTCAAATATCTAATAAAAATTCGATATCGGACGGAGCAGAATTAAAGTGTTACAATTTTAGATTTACAATAATTATTCATGGTCATTGGTTTTTATTCTGATACAATATCTATACATATTGCACCGCTATCCACATGTTCAGATAACGGTGTAATGTGTACTGTTAAATTGGAAAGTATTGAAACCTGTAGTGTAATTTTTCGCAATAATATTAGAATCTAAAATGCAGTTTTTCCGCGATTGATGGACTAGCACATCGACTTAGCTGTGCAGTGTTTGCAGACTATGGTAAAAAATAAAATTTATAAACGATGTAGACACGTCTCACAGTGTATTTCAGTTAGTTGCTTCCACAGTACAATGATCTATAGCATACAACTATAGGAAAGTACAGCTGTACTAGTACGTTTTTTATTTACTATTTTACTATCCGTAGTACTTTATTTACTATTGTTGACCTTAGTATATTTTTAACAGTTAAATTTATATAAATTTAAATAATTACTGTAGCATCTCAATATGTTAATGAAAATGTTAACTAAGAAATGTGACAACATAATATTAATACCTTATACACAGTCAAACTTATAATACACGTACGTACATCTCACAGTATTTTTGAACGTTATTTATTGCCCGCGGCTCCGCCTGCGTTCGGATGACCAAAAACCAAATTCTTCTAAAAACTATAGATTCGGCCTCTGTATCGGTTTATCCAAAATATTTAGTTAGCTTCTTTGTGTTATTTAATGCATAAAACATACACATTTGTATAATCATATAAGCTCACAAGTTTATAAATGAAATCAATATATATGTAAGGTCTCCGAAAGTGTTCAAAAAGTTTTTATTGTTAGGTTTAAAAATAATGTTAAAGAACTGTGTTTTTAAATTATGTATTAAGTACTGAATGATTTTTAACCGACTTCGGCTAGTCGGTGCCAGCCAATACAAATCAAAGCACACCGACTTCGAAAATATCTGATTAAGTATCTATTCTAAATGAAAACCCCCGTTTAGTTATTTTTTTACTTTTCAGTGCCTGGAAGACGGTTTTTTTTAAAGTTTTATTGAAGACAAACGTCCCACCCATGCTTCGTTCGTGTTCATACCTATATGATATTTCGGGCTAAAACTTATTGTTACAGTCATTTCATAGTCTACTAATTATAAACAAACACACAAATATTTCCTTTTTAATAATCTTAAGTATGGATACGGAAAGCAAGCGAAGGGGTTTTTTTTTTATAATACTCAGTGATAAACAAGCAGACAGTCCACCTGGTGGAAAGCGATACCTGACGCCCATAACACCTACGATTCATGCACTTAAGTTTAATGTAACAAAACTGCAGAACCGCCGGTATGTTATCACTGTGAGGACTAAGATGATATGCCTCTTGCCTGTAATTGCGCTAGCTACCTTATCCTTCAAACCGGAACACAACAATGCAATCATTGTTGCTTGGCGGCAGAAATAGATAAGGGGGTGGTACCCATCCAGTCGGACTCCTCAGGCTTGGCCGAGTCCTACCACCGGTAAAATGTGAATGCCTCTAGGCAATTTTAGTTTTAGATACTTAATATTGTAATATTTTTAGCCCTCCTGAGTTTCTTATACCAATTTTTCGCAGGGTTATGACATTTTATTTTCAAATAGGTGGTAAACTTGAATTCTAAGTAAATGAATTTGTGTAACAAATGTAAGTATAGCATTTCATTAATAACCACTTTACAAAGTGGCATCATTAAGTAAAGTATTTTTTTTAGGTATTTTCCGGATATCTCTATAGTAACTTCGTTCGTGTGAGGAAAGGATTTCGAATGCACCGAACATCATAGTTGGTTAGTGCAAAAACGAAGCAATTTTGTAACGACGTCAACAAATTAGTATTTGTGCTGGCGTCGAGCCAAGCACGCGGTGGTGCAGGGCGGGAGTCGGGGGGCAAATAAAGAGTCCGGTCATGAACTGTATCGAGATATCGATAATAAACCATTATACGACAAGCGTATTGCATCGGAAGTTTTCAAATGCACTCTGATTGGATTTATTGCTTCATTAATGAATTGTTAGTTTTTGCCAATATATTTATTTCGAACGCGACGGTCGATTTGTCATCTAAAGTTTATTGTTGTACGTTTTTTTTATTATGACAATATAAAATGCGGTAATTGCTAAATGACATTATTAACTTAATGTTTTTTTTTTAAATTAACGCGTAAATAGTAAGGTAGACTGGGTACAGTTGTGCCAAAGTACGGTAGTGACAGTCGCAATAATAGCGAAACTATACGAAATACGAGGGAGAATGCAAGAGAAGAGAGATGCGGTTTGCAAGTCTAAACACGTTTCCCAGTATTGCATCAGGCGGCGCGACGTTAACGTAAATAGGAGCCCACATTGCTTTTTGACAATCAAAAGTAAGTATTTTTGTTTGATTTCTTTTCATAATTACTTTTATTTGTATACAGATAGACTATTTCGTTATTTTTTTTTATAATTGTGATAATTTGTTATAATTTGAACATTAATAGTTAATGACGAATGATTACTTTTTTCGTAACTTATTTGGCAAAGTCATGATGATTTTTTGTTTTCGAAATGGTGCGTCGGGTACGGTTGTGACAATTTTTTTGGGTACGGTTGTGACATATATATATATATAAATATTTTTTTGCTTTTAGACGCCCAGAATACGTTTGCGGAAGACCGAAAGAGCGAGGTGTGACATCAGCAAATATGAAGATGCCTATGAAGAAGTGAAACACGGGACTTCTTTACGAAGAGCCGCGGAAATGCATGACATTAATCGCATGTCGTTGCAAAATTTTGAATGATTACAAGAAGGCTGTTGTAATAACGTTAGATGTTTTCTATTTATTAAAATTTGTTATGCATTTTGTCTGATTCTAAAAATACTGATATAATAACATTAGATGTCCCAGTGCTATAGGTATTAATTGTAAAAATTGAAGTGATCTCAGATTTGAGTTCATTTGCTATACCTAAGACAATTAACTATGTTTGAAAGAATATTATATTAAATATTTCTAGCAATAAAAGACATTATAGACCATTTTGGTGTATGTTTATGCATTTCATTACCGACTCCAAACATTGTCACAACCGCCCTTGGTATGTGGCCGGTTGTGACACATTCCCATTTTTTTTAAATTGGATTTTATGAGTAAATACATCGTATTTAGGGACAATATATTAGTGTTTTTACGTAAACAAATGTACAAATTACGATACAAGTTCCTTTTCTACGAGCTAACTAGTAAAGAAACAAAATTATTGGCGATCAAACAAAAATGGGCACAACTGTACCCAGTCTACCCTAAAACGGATTTCGTTTTAATATTTAAAAGTAATATATGTAAATGTAAACAATTCAATTGAAAGTTTCCATTTTTTAAAGTTCAAAACTTTTATGAAGTTAAATAATACGTTTTATGCAATCGACGCCTAAGGCTTTTGATAAAAAAAATTACATGTAAATATAAAATTATACAATTTTCTAAAACTTCGCTACGTTACCTAATATGCACCAGAATGTAAGTAGTTACATAAGATGGACCCAAATAAAGCATTGTTTCAAATATTTGTATTGATTCTTTTTGAGAGTTCTGGATTCATGGATGTACCTATAAAAAAAATAGACACATTATATAACGTAGTTGTCCGGCCGTACTAACCTATTTATTTTAAATCTGAATAGATACTATTTTTTTCAAATGAATCATGTAGTAAACTGAAAAGACATACAGAATTTAAAACAAACACGATATAGCAATGTTACATATACTTTTAATAAGAGTATACAGTAATTTAAATGGTTTGAGATATTAAAATGTGTTTAAATTTCAATAGAAGCAAGTGAATAGTAAGGCAGTTATAACTCTACACCAAGGATTCTGAAAATATTTAGCGAAAGAACCCTTTTAAAACACTTAATATTTAATTTAGCTCCAAAATATGAAAAACCTAGTTTTATGAATTTAAGGCACTTCCTTATCATCATTTTTATCATTGTACGTTGACTCTAATCGATTCATTCCTGTTTTCACTATAGGTTTAAGTTTACATCGGGTGCTAATAAAATGTACTGGCAATAGGAGAAGTTGTTCAAAATTGTAGGAGACAATTTTTTATGTAATACATAAAATGACGCGCATTATCATTATCCTTTTCCGCCCAAAAAGTTGCTTTCCAATACTGCACTTTATATCAACCAGATCGGAACACAATTTGTGTACGAGTATTATACACTGCAAATCACTAAGTGGTACAGTGAGCTGGCGCGTTTCAAACTTATATTAAGAAAATTTAAAGATTGCGAGTTAAATTATCTAAGTGATTAGAAATAATAAAAAAATCTGAAATTCAGCCGGTTCAGAAAATATTAAATTCAGTCTATCCAAACATTTAGAACGTTGAATTTAAGTTCTCAATAAAGCAATTATTTAAACATAATATAAGTAATCACTTAATAAAAGAGTAACACTTTAGTCTACTATCATATTACTTATTAATTTTTGTGTTAAAAATCGGATTAAGTCGCTCAGTAAAGCCGACGTTCTCATATTATATTGTTGCACGATGTGTACGTAAGGCACCCGTCGTGCTTGTTTAATCCTGCTTAAGCGGGTTTTATTTATTACGGTGTTTTAATATAAGTTTTAGGGGGTTTTAATGTATTTACGGCACTATTAAACAAAATCTGGTTTGTGCCTTTTAGTGATTCCCTGAGTCTTCTATAGGTTTTATTTTAACTGTAGCAAATCCTCTATCCCTTATCTTCACAAATTATATGAAATTCAACTTCATTTAATTAAAATTTAACTTGAATTGCCAACTTGATTTAAAGATAGTCGATGTAGTCTATCCATAAGAAAGCTACCATCGGCTCGGAAAATGGATTCGCTGAAGAGCTTTTCGCGCCTTGGAGCTACTAAGGTTTTTGTCTCCATCATTAAATGTATAACTTATTTTAAACCGCTTCTATATTTACTTCTTAAAGAAAGTATGTTGTTTGCATATGTATGTAGCAAATATAATACTTGTCCTATTGACTTTCTACAACGTTCGTAAACTATTTCCTTTTGTTATAACCATTATATTCCGTTTCGCTAAAACCTGTAGAGATCTTAAATATAGCGTATTGTTACTTGAAATGAAACATTGATATTGTGTTGGCTGTATGCTAACTGCAACATTCGTGGCCATTGTTTTTAATCCATGATAGCTTTCCACTCCAAAAATCCCCTCCAAATCGACTAACAAGAGAGTTATGGGTTTGGAAATACATCAATCGTTGTTTAGATTTAAAAAATATACTTTCAAGACTAAATATATGTAGACGCAAATATATTAAGATTAAAGAGGTTGATTGGTGGATGTTTCAGAAAATACAAAAATAATATTGTTATTACAAATATATACATTTAAAGAAGGAAATTTACCATGAATTCGGTCATGCAATGGTATTCATTTTATTTTATAATTTACTGAATGTCGTAATCGCGAGACTTGCGTTTCTTTTAAAGGGTCACATTTTGTACGCTGGCTCACTGATGTAAAGAGTAACTTACTTGATAGAAAACATACCCAGTTCCTAGCAACACAGAATTTACTGACTTTTGTATTATTTACAAATACAAAGCAGCGGAAATCTTACTAAATTGGAAACCGCTGTCACGAAAAAATATATCACCGATATTTTTAAAATTCGCTCCACTAGACGCTTCATAAACTACCGCTATTATATTAACATTACATTGAATATACAATAATTGTATATCTATATCGGGTGGTTCCGTTTGAGTTGAAATCATAAAAGTTGTTCTCATCTATTAATCCACGGCGGCGCGGCGTGCGGGCGGGCGCCGATCAAACAGGCCTGGAATCAATATGGCCGCCGCCCGCCCAGCTGATCCGTGACCTCTGCGCCCCGCCCGCCCCCGCAGATACTCCGCCACCCGCAAACTTGACGCTTCCTTACGAATTTTTCTCAAGGCGACCTCCCATATATTGTTCGTCTGTGATCGATTTCGCTCGGGTTTAATGATTTTAAAATTTGAATTTTTTAATCCTAAACATAATTGTTTGTTTATTTTATAATCGTGTTTTTTATTATTTGTTGTAGATATGCTGTGTAACTACATAGATTTCATGAAATCAAATTTTTTAAATATAATTATGTACGTATTATATTTCGAATAATTTAATGAATTTTATCCTTATAATTAATTTTAATTTATTATATTATGAAGAATAATATAATTTACACAAAATGTACTCTATTAATTAGTCTTCAGTGCAATATACTACACATACATAATATGAACTTAGAAGGGTGTAGTAAAATATTTATTTAGTATTTAAAAGCTTACTTTTAGCATAGTTGTACAAATATAAGATGTATGTTTTAGTATTTCTTTTCAGTATATATAGATTACAGTGCATGGAAAAGGTGCAATTTTATGAGCGTTGTTATTGTTTCTGTGAAGCTTGTCTAAAACATATTCACCATAGTAAATGGGTGGGAGCGTACAATGGAGTATTCAGGAAAGTGGTGCTTATTCTGATAAATTGTTACATGAAACAGACGGTCCGGTGTAAACGTGACTTTGTACAGGAAAAAAATTACGTAAACCCCAACATTGTATGTATATAAACATGTAATGCTGCAGTCCGATGCAGCGGCAGTGCAGTAGTGGTTGCAGCATATCATTGTAACTTCGAAACTAGATTTTTTTAAAGCACGTTAAATAATTTCAATACTTGTAAGATGTTGAAAGTTATATCTTTAATTAAAAATATTATAAATATAGTCTTAGTAAGTGTTTTCTTTATTTTTATTATGAATCACATTCACTTTTAGATTTACGCGAATATTTGTCATTTTTATTAAGACTAGAGAGATGTCTCTCCCATAACCATGATTGCTGTAAAGCATTTCAAACGTGGGGAACCAAAAATAAAAAAAAACCGCTTAAAAATCCGAAAAGATAGTTTTATTTAAAATCTTATTATGGTTTCAAAATCATTATTATACATTTAAATCATAGAATGGTTATACTAATATGCTCAAATTTCTATAATTCTTTTAAGCTTGAAGATAAATAGTGTAAAACGTATATTTTTAGATGACCTGATAGCCAATGTCTACTTCATCACGAGATCGATTCCACACTCGACGCTATTGTGTGAAGTGTCTTAGCGCGATGTTGCTTAAGTATTTTTCTATTCAGACTGATATGAAGCTGTCAGCGTAAAATTTTAGACAAGCTACGTTTAGGTAATGATTAGTTATACAGACATTTCAAAACGTATATTTACATAGGTTAATAATAATTTGTTCAAACATACATAACATTCTGGCTATTGTTAGACCTAATATAAAATTTATAATATTAGAATTCTATTAGGTCTTAAAGTACAATCGAAATAATATAATTAATCTTAATAATATATTTTTTTTGAAAATTAGTCTTGGATATCATTTAAATAAATATTGAAATCAGATTGATGAATTGTCTTTATAAAAAATATATCTAATTATGATAATCACATATGATATAAATAATACGATGCTTTCAATTTAACACTTTATAGTTCTATAAAAGACGACCTAAAAGCGTTACGTAATTCTTATTTGTAATTGAATCGACTACGACATAATACAACCGACCAGATCTGCCTTCACTTTGAGCTGATTCAATTTAAAATGGACTACGTTTATTTATCCCAAGGGTACATTTTTCCGGGATAAAAAGTAGCCTATGTGTTATTTCAAACTATAATCTATATCTGTGCCAAATTTCATCCAGATCCGTTCAGCCTTTCTGGCGTGAAAGAGTAACAAACATCCATACTCACAAACTTTCACATTTATAATATTAGTATAGAGTTTTTTTTTCATAAAATATATAATTATAATAATAGCAAACTTCTCGCTTATAGACAGCAAAATATGTTTGGTTTGGTGAGTTGAATTCTTTTCAAAACTTTTGGAAGCAACTTCTTGATGCAAACGAAGCCTTATTAACTTAGCTTACACTTTCTACGCATGCACTAAATATGTTACATATATAAAACATTATACTAAAATATAATATAAATCAAGTCAAATTCTTATTTACTACTAATGCTAAAAATCGGCCTGTCAGAAATATATGGTCGAATTGAGAACCTCCTCCTTTTTTTGGATGTCGGTTAAAAATATCCGCTTATATACTCGTAAAATATCCATAAAGAGAAAAAGTATTAAGTGAGTTTTGATATTAATTAACATGACTCACTCAATATTTAAGGTTTACTATAGATTTCTCAGAGATGAGATATTTTTCCGCAGTAAAAAATATCTTATATATTGTCTCTGATAACCAGCTATTATCATACCAAATTTGATCAAAATCTGTCCAGTGGTTTTCACGTGAAGTGTCCCCAGACAGAAAGACAGATAAAAATTCCAAAAACCTCATTTTTTTCAAATCAATTCAGCTTCTGTATCGATAATAATGAATGACTTTCAATAAAATTTTTCAAAAAATATTTAATGTACAGATTCGACTCAACTAGAATTGTATTATATGTATAGAATACATGCTCTGGTAACAAGATTGGATATATAAATATCTGTTTAAAAAAATTAAAAAACCCAAAAAGATAGAAGAAAATCAAGATAGTACCCACGGTTTTACTCCTAAATTCTTTTTCACAATTTATTTAGAATAATTATAGTTTATATAAAATGAGAGTAATCGAAAAAATGCTAAAAAAATGCTTAATTTCGAAGTGTGTATAGCTTATATATACTTTAGGACGTAACCTACCGCGAGCGAGGCTACGTAAGAAAACTAATATGTATAATATCAAGGTGTAACAAACACTATTTACTCATACCCACTTAGTAAAGATGAGAAATTATATTCATAGTATACCTAGTATACCACACATTAAATGTACTTATACAACTGCCTGCATTATTACAAAAAGGGAAATATGTGAAGCGAAATAAAAGTGGAGTTTTAATACCTTCATTTTGAAAATATGAAATTATTTTAGTTAAAGTATTTTTATAATACTTTCTATTTAAAGTATTTTTTATTTTTTTACTTTTTATTTAAAGTATTTTTTTTATTTTTGTTAGGATTGATATTTATAATTCTTAGATTCAATTTGCCGCTATGTTACTTATAATATCGGCTCATTGTCTCTATTTCACGTTCGTGTGAATATTGATTTAACAATTTAATTAAAAATATACATAGACGATTTTAGGCTTTAACTATTCCCTCGTACATTTTTTAGTAACTTACGTAGTTCCCCGGAGTTCACACCTTAAACAGTAATAGATAGAAATAGAACATAGAGAGAATAGCTGAACTTCACTTACTACATTCTAACTCTTCATCTCAATATTAGTGTAGATTGTGTGTATGGATCATATAAATTAATTTAATATAATATGTGTTTTTAATTGCAAACGTACATTTGTATTTTTGCTGTCTTCCATTTGGAAGTTAATATAGAAATAAAATTCGTCTAACCTCATTAAACTATGTGTTTTTATCACTTACAAGTTTCAGAACAAATGTTTTCACAAGAATGAGGAGTGAGCATGGCTAGTAGCTTTTAATGTGTTTTCGTCAAGAGTTATAATTACCGTGAGTTTATTAGGTAAGTGGATAGGGAACTGCAGAGTACGGTAAACACGAGGTGTAGAGTTTTCATCTAAACTACCTATGTTGATAATTAAAGTGAACTTTTGTCTTTTAACACTAAGATAATATAAATTTTAAGTAAATAAAATAAACATAAGAACGTTGTATTCGTTCGTAGTATATTTTTACAAATGATAAATATTGTGTATAATGTAAGACTTACAAAACTATTATGAAACTTACTTTTGTTGCTCTATAATATTGTAGATAGAAGAATTAAAAATGGTCTCTTTTAGTTGAAATGATGGAAAATCATTAATTAGCATTGAAAACATGCCAATATGGATCATAGCGCAGCGGGCGGCGCAGCGCTACACGTGTCGACAACTTAGATTTAGTGTTCACCGCTTGTAGCTGAAATCTGTTCACTATGTTGCTAATAATATGAACGCTGTGAAACACTACGAAGACTTTTATATAGATAAGCTTTACTATTTTTTTAAGGGATACTTCTGAATATTTTAAGTTCAGAGTGTTTCGATTATGAAGGACACAATACTATATTGTATGAAAAATATTTTATTTGTTCTAGGTATTTCGGCTGTTCGATACTATATAATAATAATTTATTATGAAAATTGAAAAAAAACATATATATATATATATATATATATATATATATGTTTTGTTGAATTAATCGATAGGGTTTATTAATAACACTAAATGTAGTTATTCCTATCTAAACATATAATAAAACTGTCGACGTCGAATGGCTGTACATGGAAAAAATATGCTAAAAACCGAGTCAGGGGGATGTAAGAAGAGAAATAAAAAAAATCCAGTTTTTTTTTAATTTTTTTCTTTGTCTGTTTGTCTGTTTGTACGGGCGAATCTACGAAACTGTTGGACCGATTTAAATGAAATTTTGCATGGTGGTATCTTAAATCCCCGGTCAACATTTTTGATAGTTTTCATCCCAGAAAATTAAAGAGTTCCCGTGGGATAGTTAAAAAACTATAGTAACTTATACGGCTTAGTACACAACAACTTATGCACCTAATTTAGTAAAATTTGGCACGCTGATACCTTATATCGGAAAAACGTATGGTTCCCGTGGGATAGATTTGTTTTTGCTTTCATAGAGGCGAACACGAGTGAAGCAAGGGTGAACCGCTAGTTTTTAAATATAAAAGAATGTTTCTTTTGAGTTAAACTTGATATCTTTAATATTTTAAGTTTTCTTCCAATATAAAAGTTTGAAATTGTGTTTTAATGAAATTATGTGTGATTAATGATTATGAATGCTAAAAAATCTGCGCCCAGGGTAAGCCTGCTTGCGTACTTCCAGAGCCGAGTAATATTGGAGCTCTCAAAAGGCTATAATGTGTTGAAATATAAATAAAAATAAAACTTACTATTTTAGTAATATTAATGTAAGGCACTATCATTAATCTAACTTTTTGTAAAGAAACTAGGATACTATTAGGGCATTTAAAATCATTTTAGATCTTATGTTGCATTTTTTCAAGCTTTACGAGAAGAAGTAAGATCCAGTCAGAGCATTTTCCTTTCACGTTTGTTTTGGTCGGTCGCTATTGTCTGATTTCAGCAGTTATAGTGGATATTTTTGGAATTCATGATTATAATTTTTCTAACATAATACAAACAAGAAATAGAAGTGTTATATTGCCTACTATTAAAGAATAAAAGATAAAAATATTCAAAAGTTATTATTTTTTGTGTTTAAGTAGGTGCATATCCTATCTGACTCTAGCATACATCATAATAAATGTAAATTAACATATACATAAGTATCTATAATATTCTATACATTTAACTCTACTACGTTGATATTTTTAAAATTAAAAGGTATGCTAGGTTATTATTTTAAAATTCTCATTGCATATTGCCCTATTGTTAGCCAAAGAGATGCTGGCAGTTTAATTAAACTTAAGAGTTTTCATTATAGTAAACTCCTTACTACCTTCTAGGTATAGTCTTTTATTCGTTTGAAGATGATACGAAATTTTATTTAACATGTATTTAAAAATATTATTTTTTTAGAATGGATATGGGATATATTGTTGGTTGGCAAAACAAAATCACGGTTATGCACAATAATTTTAAATAGCTGTAAACTAGCCTGAGTTATTCAAAGTTTATAGTAGTCGTAGTAAGTATGCTCCTCCATATAAACATGATCTGAAGTACAATATTTTCGACACTTAACCAGTAAAAAAATACAACTATTTTCAAAACCGTTACATATTGATATTTGGTCTAAGAGATGACTCATATTGTGTACTAATACTTATAATCTACCTGGTTTTTACCAGTATGTTCAGTTTGATATTTTTCCAAAAATAATGACGTCAATATTCATTTTGTCTCCAACCCATTGAGGTTAAAGGTTGAAAACGCTGAAATTACGAGTTTCATTTATTGTTTTTTTTTTTATGAGATTCAGTGACAAACGAGCAGACAGACCACCTGATGGAAAGTAGTAACTGTCGCCCATAACACCTACGGTTCATGCACTTAGGTTTTAAGTAACAAAAATGCAGAACCACAGGTGCGTTGTCACTGTGAGGACTAAGATGATATGCCTCTTGCCTGTAATTGCGCTGGCTACCTTATCTTTCAAACCGGAACACAACAATGCAATCATTGTTGCTTGGCGGCAGAAATAGATAAGGGGGTGGTACCCATCCAGTCGGACTCCTCAGGCTTGACAGAGTCCTACCACCGGTAAATGATGGTGTATCAAAGAATGTCTTAAGTATTCATACATTAAAACTATTTTAATAAAGTTCAATGTTTTTATTTGGATATTGACTATTGGAAATAGGACGGAGAGTAAAACAAACATCGAACAAATACTGCAACTTAAAAGAAATATTCAAAAGCGACATCGCGGTGGAATTGAAATAAAAGGTTAGGTATATGTACAACAAATCCATTTCAAATTTTTTTTAGTGCAAATAAAACATGGTGTCACGAAGCTTCATCGTTACCACTTACTAATCAGTGGCATATTATATTAAACGTTTTAATATAAATTTGAGGGCTCTGAGGGGAATTTATTTCTGATGCTGTTCACTTTAGATTCTATAAACTATTCTATATTCTAGAAACTAAATGGCTAGTTTTGTAATGTATGTAATAAATCAATAAATTTTTGTTTCATCAACAATGTTGTATGTTGGATCAGTTATGATCAGTTATGATTCGAGCTGGTCGAAATTGAATAAATTACATGAACGTTTGAGGTTTATTTTAGATTTTATTAAGTCTTATGGAATTCATGGTACGGAATGCCAAATCGATTAATTTTAGGTTGTAAATTGAATCCCAACGTTTCCCAACCAAGTTAATGGTAAGGATTTCGCTACAGAATTATATATTTTGTGTAATAAGATTCACATCACACACATTAGCTTACATTGTACGTGTAAATATGTTATCTTGGGCCAATGAGTCTATTTTTCTGAAACGCGTTACAAGCGGCAGACTCCGTCACGTAATAACCGTGGAGTTCCCTTGAGAGCGCTCACAATGCGGCCTGCGCGGATTACTCGTCAAACAACTCGAATATTCGAAATCCATATTATTCACCTTTTTGATACACCGCTCGAGAGCCCGAGTGCCACTACGGTGATCTGCCTTCGTGGAAACGTGCTTATTCACACCGGCATTACGATTTTTATTAGAAAGTAAGGGTTTCATTCAAAATTAGCTTTTTCAAATGTAATCTTATCAATAATATTTTTAAACTTTAGAATTTTATATTACTTAAACATCCAAACTAAAGTAGTTAGATGTTTTTATACTATCTTGAAATATGCCATGTGAAATAGATCGTAAATCAACAAACTATCGAATATTAAACCTTTTTTATACTATTGTAAACAAATTAGATTATCATAAAAATCTGTACAACAACGGAACAATCACATCATCTTTCATCCATGATACAATAAGGCTAGTGAAATTTATGCTCTCAATAAATTCCTGAGAGTGAGTGCTGGAAGGCCAGACACCGCTTGACCCAAAAACTGGAGAGGCCGATCACGACGATAGCACGCGCCTCCCGCCTCTGCCTTACTTGGTTATCTAATTATCATTCACTGTATGTATATGTTAAAACTATTCTAATATACAAAGAAAAAGAGTTTATGTTTGTTTAAACGCGCAAATCTCTCGAATTACTAGTTCTGTTTGAAAAAATATGTTTGCATTCAATTAACAATAATCTTTTTATTAAGGAAGGTTTTATAGGATAACTAAAATAATCATCATTTAGGAGCGAAGCAATTATACATAAATAAACTAAGGAAGTGGGGCCTCAGAAACGGGTTAGTTAACATAAAAAAGTTTTTTTGGAATGATATTTATTAATAGGCTAAAATTAAAATAATTTAAGATATAGGTATAAAATATATTTATTATTTATTATATATTTTATAAAAAATCTTGTCACTCGACAAGTATTGTAATTTTCCATCCAAATTGCTCTCGCTATGATGGACTTGTAATGACCTGAATTTTAAAGTATAATACTATATCGGACGATGGTATAGAGATCCTTTATAAGTGGCTACGATCTTAAGATTCGAGTTTCTTTTAAATTTCCACCAAAGTATGCTTAAAAAGCTTTACTTTGGTCCATTACATCTTACATCTTAAGCTTATATAACACACTGGTATACGCATGCGGTATTGTTAATTTACGGTACCATTAAAATTTAACATTGAATCACTCAGTACCTATTGAAAATATTATACAATGAATATATTATACAGAAAAATGAAATAGTAGACGTATGTAGGGTACTATAATAATTTAAGGAAAAATACTTTTGTTCAATCCCATACCGAACTTTTGAAATATTGTAGTTTTGATTATAATTTTAATATTGTTTATATGAATAATCAATCAATTCTAGAAAAATATAAAGTAGAGATTTTCAATAAATATTTGATTTTGACATACGGTCGCTACGGCGCGCCGCCCTCGCCTCGAAGGCTGCAGAACTCGGGGCGGGGGCAGGGACATTGACCTCTCTCTCCCACACGTTTCAGACCGAATTTTGTTACTCGACTATCAGCCTTAAATACTGTATTTTTATGGTATATTTTGATGAATTAAGTAATATACATAGAAAAAATTGGTTCTCCAACCGAGGTTCAGTCACAAAGTGAAGTGAGTGTGAATGATATTCTCTGGGCTTAACAATAGTAAGCACCAAAGTAGGCTTTACATACCGCGCAATCGATACCACTTTATTAATGTCTATAATAATAACAATACATGAAATATAAGCTAACAATTTTTAATTAAGTTTTGATATTATAACAAAAGACGTACACATATTTTTGAAGTATATTTCATTGTCTGCAACTTATTGTTACAATAAATAAATAAAAATAAAATAAAAAATTTGGGACATTAACAAACAACACCGTCTAGTTCCATGGTAAACTACGAGGCTTATGTTGTGGATACCAGATAGTTAATATACTACACATAAATAACTTTAAATACATACATATTATAAATATAAATACCCATGATAGAAGTAGAAACATTTGTGCTTTCCACACAAATGAATGCCCCCAGCGGGACTCAAACCCGCGATCGCCAGCACAGCAAGTAGGGCCACTACAAACTGAGCCAATCAACCACTACAAAAAGAGCGTATCGTGTGCAATGTACTACATATAACAAACATACTACCTATTGTAAGGACTTATGCTGTATTTTTATTCATCTAAGGCTAATTTTTCTATTTGATTAAAATTGATCTAATAAATTAAAAGCTGGCTGAATGTAAAAGTGAACCATTTGGTACCATTTTATTACTGCTTCAGTAATCTCTAATTCGTTTATGACGTATTTCATCTTATGAATAATCTTCATCTGATTATTGCAAAATCCTTTATTCGATCATATTATTTATTTGTTGTTTTCTACTCACTTGAAATGAATAGGAAAATATTAACTTAAAAAGTAAAGTATCGATCGTGTGGACGACGCGTGAAAGTACTGCGGAAATTGTCGTAATGAATTTGATTTTCTTTTGTGTCCAGAATTTTATATAGGTTTTATGTCACGTAACTCTTTCCGTCACAAGATAAATGCTTAAAGGAAAATACCACACATATATGCAATAATTTCTTTAAACTGTGTATGGTAATTTTATGTTTATTCAGATTTTTCTTTGAATTAACTCTTACTATATAAATAAACTTGTTATATAAAAATGTTGATCATCAGTATTTTAAATATTATAAAATGATATTTTTCTAAGTTTTCATGTAGCTTTAAAGTTTATTTCTGTGACGAAAAAGCGCCTATTAAAAATACTGTTTAAATTTTCATTATTATTATTCTTTAATAAAGATAACTTTTAAAGGATTCGATATATGTACGTATGCTCATAAATTAAACGTTCAAAAACATTAAAAACTCTCATTGTAGCGCTATTTAAGTCCGTCAAAGTATTGCGATAAAAATCTATTTACAAACATTTGTCATGTATATGGACATAAAACGTTTGTGGTTAGATTAATTGAGTTGATATGTGCTACATACGGAACAATAACGTTAATGCAAGATTAATTGATTACTATCTGCAATATCAATTATCTGGGTCGAGTTCGCCTGTCACCTGCCCTGTTGCCCTCCAGATGAATATGCTTTTGTCAGTTGTAAGATGTTTAATACAATGATTGTAGTAAAACATCTTCAAGTTAGGTTAGGCTTCATTTTTTTATTTTAAAATGAGCATGCACACTGTGATTGTGATACTTGCATGTATGTACATAATTGCAGGAACCTTAATGAAAAATATATTATATCTTATATATTTAAACAAGCAATTCTTGTATATTTATATCTTTATTTATTTATACCAGCGATCTCGGAAACGGCTTTAACGATTTCGCTGAAATTTGGTATGTGGCGGCTTTCGGGGGCGAAAAATCCATCTAGATTAGTCTCATGTCTGGGAAAACGCGTGTTTTCGAGTTTTCATGCAGTTTTCTTTTTGCTTTATTCCGTGCAGAATATGGACGATAATTTCTTACACTCAGTTGTAAGCATCGTGGTCAAGCGGTCAACGCGTAAGTTAGACAACACATATGTATGTCCGGGATCGAATCCAAAGGTTTTTTTACTTTTGTTTTTGTTTTTGTATTTATACAAGTTTTTAGTTTTTTTATCTAAAAAATACGACATAACAAAAAAGAAATCCACCCAGGTACTATAAATAAATTCTCAGAATTACTTAAAATATACTTAATTATATGATAGAATAGAATTTTCAATAAGAAATAACAATTATCACCTATATTAATATTATAAAGAGGTAATGTTTTTGAGGTTGTAGGGAGTTATATCTAGAAGAAGATAGTTTTAGACCTTGGGAAGGACATAGGATACTTTTTGTCGTGAAAATCATCCCTTAAGGGGGTGAAAATTGGGATGAAATTTGTATTGGGATGTAAGCTAGGGACGAAATCGAGCAAAACGACGGTGAGTCGCTAGTATCTTATATATTGACTGAGGGAGTCGAAGGTGAGTCATACGTAACGAATGTAAGCAGTAGCAAGCAACACTTTGACAAAACTATTATCCTTCTTTATTCCCCAGTCTAAAAATCCTACCAACACAATTTTTCAAAAACATTGTTAATATGCAAATGTAGCCCCGTCACTGTTTTGTTATAGAAATAGACGAGAACAGCTTTCCAAGCAACTTTGCATAAAGATTTATTTATGGAATGACAAAACTATTAGACGGATTTCCGTACATATTTAAAATTGTAATTTTAAATGCTTTCAAAAAAAAGGTATTTAAAAACTTGAATAACTATCCTACTTTACCTGGTTATAGTAAAAACAATTTATATAATTTGTTAGTATGCCAGCTCGCACAAGCTTTTTGACGAGCTGCATATTTACGGTGATATAACAAAATTTGTACCTTGTAGTAGGGTACAACGGCGATACATTCGCAGCCTGTCGTTTTAAAACTCTAGGTAGAGCACCCTTTGCTTTATTAACGGCAGTTACACGTCTTTCCACACCCATCTAACATGTTCCAACGCGGCGTAACACAGTCACCAATTAAGCAATCTTTTTTGCTTTTAAGATTTTAGTATTCACACAGCTTTTTTATTGTTAAAAGGCTTACTATTTTTTATAAAATTGTAAAATGTACTCAATTTATATGTTATATGTTCTGTTACTTCTATATATTTATTTTCTTAAAAATATGTGATGAGTCGCTATTTACGATTTTACCGCATAAAGAGGGTTCTCGTTGGTGGACTTTGTTACAAAAGATCTTGGCAACTTGCCTTGGCTTATTAGTTTTTAATATGCAATTTTGCTGAATACCATCTATATTTAGGACGGGCGTAGGTTTTCTTAAAGGAGTAAAAAAAACACTCTAAAATATAGATTTCTATTGAAATTATATTGTATATCTTATCATATGAAGTTTGATTGCTTTACGATTACATTTTTTGTGTAATATTATAGGAAATGTTTATTTTTCCTAAAAAAAGTGCCTATAATTCTACAACCAAAAAAAAAATTGTAATTAAATTTACTTGGCGGTTGGCTTCAATTGAATTCTTTATTTAATGGTACTGGTAGCATGCCAGGCTTACGGTGCTTAATTTAATACCTAAAAGTACTATTATCAAAATAAAGTTAATATTTATATAGGCCCAAGCTATTAGTGCTTGATTAGTGTATTTCAATTAGTATTTAGAATGACGTTGAAGTATGTATCTCTAACTTCAATAAAGCTGCCCTACATTTAGCCAATACAAGTATTTGTTTAATACGAAAAATGAAAAACTTGTGAATATTGTTTTTATAAAAATATCTTATCTTTGGAAGGACTGATTATATTTTGACAAGACTTCGACTAGCGTATTCGATTGAAAGGGACATAGATCAAATTTATCCAGAGAAAAAGGCAAAGTTCTTGCGTTATAGTTGATAGGCAATAAGACTTAGTTAAAGCGAGGGCAGTCGTACAATTTATTCGTAGAAATGTATTGAAATTTTACGATTTTATTAAATAGAAACAGACGACGCCGTCCGGCGAAACCTCGAACGGTTACCGTTGAACGGAATCAATCGCATTTAATAACCTTTGCTGTAAACATATTACATACAATTGGATTTCGAGCCAACACGAAGTGGTAAATGATTAATCATCGGAAATTGGGCGTATGAAGAATCATTAAAATTTTAATTGGCCGTCGCTAGCGTCACAGTACAAAGTGTGCCAATAAAAGAAAGTTGATATATCTGAAATAATATCATAACTCATACATCTTGGGAAAGTCAAATCTGAGCGTAAAGTACACTATTAACTGTTAATAATGAAAATAACACTTTAATAATATACATAAATTTATAATTGGGTAGTGGCTTGCTTCGTTAGGTTGCGTCCGTAAAAAGAAATATCATGATTGAAGTAGATTATTTTTGCAAAATAATTGTAAGCCTATAATATTCGTAGATAATACCTATTTCTCTTGATGAAAGCCATATATTATAATATGTGATAAATGATAATCCGTACAGGTTCCACTCAAATACAAACTACATACTTTAAAACATGTAGTGAAGTTGTCATAAAGTTTTATGGACATTTTTATTATTAAAAGTTGATTCGCCAATGTTCAGATAGTATGAAGTTATCATATGCCTAATACTCAGTGCATTATTTGTAAGATTTAAAGCCAGATTACGGTGGTATATGGCGACGGTCACGCGGCGCACGTGCCTCACGCGGCGCACGGGCCGCAGCCCCTCTATTGATTGTGCTGCAACCCCATGAGACAAGGAAAGGATTGAAGAAAATTTCTATGTTGTTCTCCTTACATTTTGTGTAGGCATTACGTTAAGTTTTCAATCAAATTATCAGCTTCAATACAAAATTTATATACTGTAATTTTATGTATGTAATTGACAAAACGCTATATCCATATCCATACTAATATTATAAATATGTGTGTGATAATGAAAGCGTGTTTGTTTGTTTATCCTTCTTTAGTGTTGAAACAGTAACATTTTATCGCGAGAGATTATCTCATTCCCACAGGTGAACACGTTATAATACAATCCATAACAACTCATCATACCTATGCATATATATAATACTAGTGATTTACCCTCGCTTCGCTCGGGTTCGTCCTTAGGTACGTTTTAACCACAGAAGTTTTTTACCTGTTCCGTGGTTTTAACGGTTAGCATGGAATAAATAAACTATGTTTTAGTATATACACATATTTATAGGTATGATGAGCTTTATATTTCTGACATGAGAAATGATTTGATTCCCCACACAAATTTTCATTCCCCTTTTCACCTCCTTAAGGGCTGATTTTTGGGATAAAACTGTCCAATGTGAAGGACAGTCACATGGGTATCAAACTATCATCATACAAAAATTCATCTAAATCAGGTTCAGGGGATTTATAGTTCATCCATTACATACAAACATACAAAACAATTTCTCTTTATAATGTATTCAGCCCTTTTTTAACGTCCCAATGCTGGACACGGGTCCTTCAATACGAGGGGGATCAAGCCATAGTCCACCACACTGGCCAACTGCCAAGTGCGGTTTGGCAGACATCACATATCTTTCGAAAACTTGTTAGGTCCTCTCAGACATGCAGATTTACTCACGATGTTTTCCTTTAACGTAAGACAAGTAGTAATCATAAACATCTTGGAAATGATTCGGACATGAAGTTATCAAAGGTGCGAGACCCGGGATTTGAATCCGCTTCACTCCATCTCCCAAATGAGCGCGTTACCACTGTGCTACCTCTGCCTTCTCTTTATAATATTAGAATAGATATCTATTCCATATTAACCGTAAAAAAGTACCTAGTAGTAATGTGTAATGTAAAGTGTAGCCGCTGGTCTATAGACATAAATTCCAAAAAGTAAAGTGTCTATTTGGAATTTAAGAACTATCAGTGAATATGTGAGCACAAGTTGAGAGATAATTAGAGTTCTTCCATTATGTGGCAGTATTGCAAAAGTATGAGGTAAATCGGAAAGACTCTTGTCTAATAAATCTCCGTAAATAAGGTAAATGCTATTTGATGTAAGCGCGTGTGGTATGCGAACATGTCGTGTGTATAGACGAGATTTTAGATATCGAGCACTGTCAAAATAAGCAGCTAATTTAAAATTCAATATTGATTTTTACTTGTAGCCTTCATCTTACCTATTCTTGATACATGTCTGATATAGAAAATTCAAATATCATTCCCATTTGTTCACAGTCACAAATAGATACTAACTCAGACAACTTGCTGTAGTCTATAAGTATAAGTTACATGCTTAGTTATATTTGATGTTTCGGGCCGTCAGATTGGCATAAAGAGGTCGAAGTAACTTTTTAGTTCTTTGAGAAGTCAGTTTCTTGTAAGTCGAATGAAAATGCATATTTGATGTGAGCGCTCATAGACATTTACTGGACGCTTACTTAAACGAGTCCCAGACATTGAAAATTCTGGTCATTTTGATTATATTTAAGATTTTATCCCATAATTTTTTGAGCGGATCTAAAATAAATACAAGATTCCTTATTAAATACTACTTTTATAATTCTTGTACTAAAATAATTGTATTTGTATTCAGCCCTTTTTAACGTCCCACTGCTGGGCACGGGCCTCCCTTCAATACGAGGGGGATCAGGCCATAGTCCACCACGCTGGCCAAGTGCGGGTTGGCGGACTTCACATGTCTTTCGAAAACTTGCTAGGTTCTCTCAGACATGAAGGTTTCCTCATGATGTTTTCCTTCACCGTAAGGCAAGTAAGGTAATCATGTTGGTAATGATTCGCACATGAAGATATCAGAGGTGCAAGACCCGGGATTTGAACCCGCTTCACTCGGATACCGAAGCGAGCGAGTTACCATTGGGCTACCACTGCTTTTTTACTAAAATAATTAAATAATGAGATATTGGTTTAATTTTTTATAGTGTTCCTTTACATAGATAAAAGGCGTTGTCGTAAAAGTTGTCCATCTATCAAGCCATTTTCTATCAACAATTGTATGTTAATTACCTAAACCTGATTTTAGAAAATAAAATTGAATCAAAGATGAGATGATGTTAATCTCTTAACCTAAAATTATTAAATTACTCTTCAATTTAATAGCGAGATTTTAGTTTTAGTTTCCTTTTAGTACCATTGTAGACAAGTAGACTGTTATTGATATTTGTTATAATTACCCAATTGCGGCGAAGCCCAAAAGAGGGTTATGTGTTTGTCCTGTAGGTACATTTGTACGTATATCCGATCCTATGTTCTCTCGTAATTACTATACGGCTTAACTGATTTTGGTGACTATGTTTCTTCGTCATCTTGTTCTCATCTTTTAGATCGTTTTTTACGCAGTTGGGATTTTTATTTTCGCAAATTACTTTTATAAGTATTATTGACTTTTATTTATGTAAGAATAAAAAAAGAAAAAAAAAGGGCTGATACGACACGAGATGTACGATAAATACCGATACTTAAATACTGTCGCGTTTATTTTCAACGATCGTTTTTAGACTATGAGCGAAGATGGAGCGAAATAAAAGTTAAAGGAATGTTATTATTTCCTAAGTGATTAAGCGATATGATTATTTTCAATATTATTTTTATTTAGATAAGTTATTTGCATAGCTTATAATAAGATAGTTTAATACAGTTAACTTACTTAATGTCTTACAAAATATTACGTGTGTTAGTAAATTTTCCCTTGTAATCTTTTTTAGAGGCAGTGATTTAATATTTTGCGCAATCCATTTGAAGGGTTCCTATAAAAAGTCAGGCAATACGAGTGGATGAGTAAGGTTTGCGTGAAGTTCGCGTTATTATGAGTTGTCGCAGCCGACGGCGGGCACGCCGTCCGCATCACAATTGCCTTGATGGATCGTGGGAAACTATAAAATTGCCTATACGAAATAACTTACATGATGACTACGCGAAATTGACGTAGAGACAATCTGAGTATTTAATTTTCCTGAAGGGTCATCTAAATAGCATAGTTACGTTTGCCTCACGATAGTTCTAGGTTAAAACAATGCTTTTAAGTATCACATAACATTTCATGAAGTCTCTGTAGTAGTTAAAGCAATATATTGCATAGTATTTATTCATCATTGATTTTAATGTTATAGATTTTAATATTAGTACCTGGGCGACCGAGCTTCGCTCGAATTTATTTTTTGTTATATCGTATTTTTTAGATGAAAAAACTAAAAACTTTAATAAATACAAAAAAAAAAAACAAAAGTAGAAACTTTGTGTCCGACCCGGCCACCTGTGATTGTCTATTTTCACCTTGTCCGCTTCACCACGATACTTATGCCCGAGCGTAAGAAATTATTGACCATATTTTGCGTGGAATAATGCGAAAGAAATAAAAATTCAAAAACACGCGTTTTCCCAGAGTTTAGATCGATTTTTCGACCCCGAAAACCCCAACATACCGAATTTCAACAAAATCGTTGGAGCTGTTTCCGAGATCACCGGTATAAATAAAACAAAATACAAGTTGCAATACCTGATAGAGGTTGAATGTTTGTATATAGAATTAAATGCTAAAAGTCGAGTCAAGGGGACGTAAGAAGAGAAATAGAACAAATCCAGATTTTTTTCAAATCTTTTGTTTCTCTGTCTGTTTGTCTCTTTGTACGGGCTAATATCCGAAACTGTTGGACCGATTTAAATGAAATTTTGCATGGTGGTACCTTATATTCACGGTTAACGTTTAAGATACTTTTCATCCCGGACAATTAAAGAGTTCTCGTTGTATAGTTAAAAAACTACGGTAACTTATACAGCTTAGTACATAAAACCTACTGATCGGATTTTAATGAAACTTTACAATAATATAGTTCATACATCAGAATAATAAATAGGTTAATATTTATCCCGGAAAAATGTACGATTACTGTGGGATAGATTTGTTTTTGTTTGTTTATAGGCGAACCCGAGTGAAGCGAGGGTGAACCGCTAGTCTTCAATAAAATAGATCCAATAAAAAGAAAAAAGAAATTCATTAAAATCGTTTAAAATGTTTCTATAGTCATTCGCTGAATAAATAACATCAATCACCAACTATAATTAGGGCCCTTACGGTGGACGACGGAAGTTAATTATTGCTTTATTTTTTTTTAATTATCATGTTTAAACTATTTGTTTTGGTTTTTCAAGTTCCCATTTTTTATGTTTCCATGATCCTTGCGTGGAAACACATTGCATGCATATGACATTTAGGAAGATAAAATGTCAGAGAGATTAAGGGCATAACGAGGAAGCATAACCGGAATTCGGTCAGGAGGTCATTATAACACTCCAAAAATAATTCACCCTTAAGTAATACAACTGAACTGGTAAAGTGTTGTGTAACTCCCACGTCCGCCCATGTCATAATCTTTTCTTTGAAGCCGTGCATAACCTCTGTTGTTATTAAATGTTCTCTACATTTCCAAACAATCTTAATAAGCCTAAAATGTGTGCAGTATTTTATTGTTAAGTATTGCATTGGGTAGCTACTGCCTTTATCGTCATATTAGTTTGATAGTGTGACGTTTTATTGATTACTATTATTTTCTATAATATCATAATGTGCCATATATTGGACAGTAGGTAATAGGTATATCTTTGAAGTGGATGAAAATCTGACAAAATGCTAAAAAAGGTCCTATCACAAGTATAAGCTATAATATAAAGAATATCATTGAAAATATTATAAAAAATATCAAATCAACGTGTCGGGCCACGCGCAATCCAGGGTTCCGTTTTTGCCCATCACAATAATTCGGACTAAGAAGAGGTTTGTTTTTGCAATTAAATATACATTGGTTATAAAAATACAGATAAAAGTACCTAATCTAATTAAGACATAATAAGTATACCAAAATGAATTAGTTAGGTACCAAAGCTAGGTACCTCTGAATTTTAAGGTATAATAAGTTTCATTTCTATTGAATTTGCATGTTAATGCTCAAAACTATTTTTATTAAATTGAGTCGGTGTAGTACATCGTTGAGCAATTTTAATATCATTCTGAGTTATGTATTAGGCAATAAAACGTTTATAAAAGTGTAAGTTACTATTTTAAACATAAATATTTTCACAATAGGTATTACTTGAACAAAATTTCCGAATGAAGTACCTAATGCTAATATAATTCAACCTAAATATAACCATGTGTTGATTGCATTTTATTCATATATATTTAAACTCGATGCTAAGACCAAATGATATAATAATAAAACTAAGAAGCAACTATGTACTATAATTCATATTTATATAATTGGTACTTACGTTTGAACACACATTAAGCAGTTATATCGTTTGTCTTCAGAATTCATCATCAGACCTAAACTATTTTTATAGATTGGAGACTTTTCTCTAGTGCTAAAAATAATGTCGCACGTTTCAAAAATTGTGAGACCATAAATAAAAAGTTCATAAACGTAATAATTTGCTGAATTGATTTTTATGAGACTTCGCCTTGACACACTCGTCAATGTGATGCATGATAGACTGATGTCTATGATCGCTCTCCACTTCTGAACGAAAGCTTTCCCCAATAAGTGCCTTCCCGGTTCTGGGTAGCTTGCATCCTTCTGCTGTCCTTCTTAATGTTAATAATTTGAAACTAAGCATCTTAAAGACGTTCTTCAATGCATAGATAAACATATATATATATATGGGTAAAAAGGGTTAAAAAGAAATTACATCCGTCTGCCTAAATCCGCGATACAATTGAGTCGATCCTTGTCCTGTACTGAAGTCCGTTCGGACGGTCATAATCGCAGTTTAGTATAAGCACACAGAACCTGGATCTATAAATATATATGGATATACCAGCTTTATATGTTCAAGTATTTCTAGTAGTCTTCAATTGTTACCTTATGTGGTCCAGGAACTTTAACCACCAATTATGTAGGTATGTCACATAGATTAATTGGTTAAGATGTTGTGTATAGAAAAATAACGTCACGTGTAAATTCAATTTATTTTACCCGCCTCAACGACACACTTAATTTTTATTTTGTGCACATTTATTGGATCGAATATAGTCTTTTTTCCCCATTATTTATAACGAATACTTTACACCCTCGTACATACCTATATAAATATTTATAATACACACACACACACACATATATATATATATATATATATATATATATATATATATATATATATATATATATATATATATATATATATATATATATATATATATATAGTGTATGGTAAAGGTGAGTAGGTTAAGTGCTAATCTTAAATAAAATAATATATTAGAGAGATACTACAAACGTAGTGAAAGCCAAAATATTTGTTTTAAATTTGTATCTGCCTCTAGCCTAATTGACTTTGTTAAGTATCATTCTACGAAGAGAGCAATGAAGAAAACCTTATAGTGACTTTGGGAGTACTTTATAGTTATATATAATTTCATCATTCAGCGTTGTAATTTGTATTTTGAGCAATTATTTATTTTAACTCGTCAAATTAAAGATACAGATTGAATATTTTCCTGGATCAAAATCCAGTAGTCTGCTACATAAAAAAAAATTACCACCTAAATCATAGAATTGAATAATTTTTCATAAATTTTCTTTACAATGTATCCTTTATGGGCTAAATTATATTAAAATCAAAAGACACATGAAAAATAATATTTTAATTCTTAAAAAATAAAATGAAAGGAAATATGAGCAACAGTATTTAAAAAAAAATACTTTTGAAAGAGAAAAGTAGTTACAAGATTTTTGTGAAAAATCTTCATTTATAGCGTATACGTAGCGTTCACATTGAGGATACGTTCACTGTTCATAAACTATTCAACGGATTCCTTACTTATGTATGGTGCTAAGTGGTGAAATTGTAGCTCGGTTCATAATTTCATTGTTTAAACCTGTCGTGAGAACTTTAACACTGAATATGTAAGTAATTAGCACTTAGATAATGAGTTTTGAATGTATCTAGTAGTTATGTTGCTTTGATTCTTTACAAATGCTACCCAGTAAGTTCCGTGGCATGTTTACGGTAGTTGAAGGTCTTTTATAGCATTTTACAGTATCTTTTATAATCTTTTTTACCCGACTGCGGCATAGCTTAAAGGAGGATTATGTGTTTGACCTGTTTGTATATATATATATATATATATATATATATATATATATATGTCCGACTCTATGTTAATTCGTAATTACTAAACAGCTGAACAGATTTTGATTATTTATATGCACGTTGTTTGATTCATTTTGATAACGCGAGTGTCATAGGCTATATATAGATACCATTTAAAATATGTTCAAAAGTAATTTAGGCTAAGAAATTGTTAAATGAAACTGAAAATGTCTAACTGACCAAAACTAAAAAGTTATAAATAAAAAAATAATTTACAAAAATAAAAAGAGCCGACTTTGAAAAAAGCGAACATAAAAGATGAGAACACGTTGGCGAAGGAACATAGTATCATGCAGTCGGAGACATATATATGTACATGTTTTCTAATGGCTTCGTTTTCTAATATTGTAAACAGTGTCAAAGCTATTTGAGATTTAGTTTTGATATTCATATTTCATTAAATATACCTTGCTTTACGTAATGTTCTACGTAATTGTAATGATAATGAAAAGATTGTAAAAGATGAACTGATAGCTTAGCTATTTATTCTGTCACATAATATTTTACAATAGCTCTTCTGGTTACATACTCTATCGAAATGTCAAATTAACTTCGAAACAAACCATTAACTTAACTGGATGGGTAACTACGTGGCGGGTGGCTCGCTCTACCCACGAGGACTTGACCTATTTTTTTCCACTACGCTTCAATGTACGTTAAAACAGGCTATGATTATGATCGGAAACGTAATTAATTGATAATATCGTAAACAATACTATTATAGCAATTGATTGATCGTGCCCAATATTTTTTTACTTTTTTTATATTTCTCTACATTGAAGAAAAAAATACTTAACAAATATTGTTATTAAAAAGAATAAGTACGTTTACTTATGTTTTTAATATATTTTTGTTTACTAAATATTATAGTAAGAGTAAAAATAACATTAAAAAAATATATTATGTATATATACATACGAAAAACACTATCGAGCATCCTCCTTTTGGGGTAGTCAGATAATAAAACACTTAGCTCAATTGATACTTTATGCAATATTCGTACAATTTTTTTTTTTTTTTTTTTTTTTTTTTTATGAGATCCAGTGACAAACGAGCAGACAGACCACCTGATGGAAAGTAGTACCTGTCGCCCATAACACCTACGGTTCATGCACTTAAGTTTTAAGTAACAAAAATGCAGAACCACAGGTGCGTTGTCACTGTGAGGACTAAGATGATATGCCTCTTGGCTGTAATTGCGCTGGCTACCTTATCCTTCAAACCGGAACACAACAATGCAATCATTGTTGCTTGGCGGCAGAAATAGATAAGGGGGTGGTACCCATCCAGTCGGACTCCTCAGGCTTGACAGAGTCCTACCACCGGTAGGACTCTGTCAAGCCTGAAATTTCATACTATACTCAAACTAAGTTTAGAAAAAATCCTAAGGGATTCCTCGAACTGATCATACAAGTAATACCTAATTCAGATTAATAATAAGATCACTGATCAGAGATGATTTGACGACTCAATAAGTGGCATGATTTATTTGTTAAGTAAACAAGTTAAAATGAAACATTTTGTTATGATAATAATATAGGAAAAATTAAATATAGAAAAAATCATAATAGGGTTATTATGATTTTATGTGATATTTAAATAATATTTTTTGCAATACACTTTTATTCGACGGGAACCATTTAATGTATATAGTTACGAACTATGCTTATATGACTTTCCGACACTGTACAGGGAAATCACATTGATCCAGTCTAGATCCAGCCACGGGAGAATATAATATAACAAATCAACAAACACACTTTTGCATTTATAATATTAAATAATAAAGACTATGTATTTTATTATAAACTTTAAAAAAAGATTTTAAATATATCCCAACGTATTCCACTCTAAACACCACTCATTAAAATAAGCCAGAGTTTTCAATGCTTTTAAAATAAGAAAAATGCAGCCGGGAGGAAATTCCCGTAGCTGTGGCGCGGGCGACTGAATAGAGCGCGGGCTCATTGTGCGCGGCTCTGCCTGTCGAAGGCCCCGCTGCTATTTGTAACAATTTGTTCACGTAAACTGTCACTCTTACTTGTTTGTCGACTATTAATTTTACTATTAAAGGTCGGGGAAATAGCGCTTTGTTGAAAACGCATCGCACAACGTTTTAAGCATACTGTCTATAAAAAAAAAACTGTTTCTAATTTTTTTTAATTGAGAACATTAAAGCTCGCCTATAACTTTTAAACAAAGAAAAGAAGAGAGAAAAAAAAAAGAAAATCGGTTGACAAACAGAGGAGAAAAGGTACTGAACTGTTAAATGTTTGCCTATTTATAAACATATAGATAATAAATTCAATAATAAATATCACTTTATGACGAATCATAACGAATACATATGTTTTGTAAGTATTAATTATCATTCTTTTCTTTACACGCTTTTATTTTTTATAGGTAGCTTATTAATTATTTTTCATGATTTATGCAAAAATTGCTTCATTAAGTTTATCTTCAATTACTTACTCCATTCCTCTGCCACCATTAACTCATACTAATTACGAATATTTATTAACATCTTTTTTACCTGCCGTACACGTAATTACCTAACCATAAATTTATTTAATACTTAAGTACGAAAGTTACAAATTTAAAAAGTCGATTTTTATTTTTTAATTAGCCACAATTAAGCTACCCTTTACAGCATCAATAAATAATATAGGGGAAATAAAAAGTTGCGAGGAGATATAAATTTTAAATGGCTTATCTGTTGGGGCGCCTGGCAGCGGGACGTGTGATCAGCGCGCGGGTAGCCAGTTAAGAGGATTACCAGTCTAACGCGTTCTGTAACTCTGTTTATACCGTTCATTTCCTTCTTCACTACTAAAAAGTCATCATATTTTATTTAAAGTCGTAAATCTAGATTTTCGCTCACTCTTTTTTGTTATGAGGTGTTTGTTAGTCTTAAAAATATGTATATCGTAGTGACGATACTTAACTAACTGTATGTGTAATATAGTGTACTAGGTATATATTTAAAATTAAGAAACTTATTCATTCCACGTGCTATTAATTTTACCGAAAGCAACAACATAATCCTTTAATTTTTGCATTCAGTTATATTATACTCATATGTTATATATAATTCATTAAAGCACATCGTTATAACATATTTAATTTAGAATATTTCAGTCTCACAAGCTTTAGTTTAATCTTGATTTTATATATAAGATTCATTATAGTTTTTATAATAAAAGCTAAGATAGTAGAGTAGCTTCTAGCATGATTCATTCGCCGTGACGTCGCATTTCCCTATCTGGCCATCTCTCATCCATCAAATATCAAATAGATATCGTAGTTATATGTTAAGTCATTCTACTACTATCTTAATTGATAATTTATAGATATCTCCATAATATAATTAACGTGTTACAATATGGCTTTTGCTCGTGTAGCAAGTAAAATAGATAATATAAAGAACTAGTGACTTACCATTGCTTCGCTCGGTTGCGTTGCATATATGATTGAATGGATTAAAACCCATAAAAGACAAACGTGCAAAAAACATTTTTTTTTCTTGCGCCAGGAACTACAAGTGTACAGAATAACCACCAGAGTTTCATCACAATTGGATGAATGGCTTAGGAACGCATAGAGGACATATATACGAACATTTGTTTTTATTTATATATTAACATTGCAGTTAACCGACTTCAAAAAAAAGAGTAGCTTGTCAATTTGAGGGTATGTATTTTTTGGTTACAAAAAAAGTTTTATTATTATTTGCTTCTTTTTTGCATAGTTAATGGAACTTAACATTCTCCTTTATACTGGGTATATTTTGAGAGTGGGCCTATGTTATAATGAAAAGATCTGATTTTAACGATATAAGTTTTTTAACATGGTATTAAATGACAGGCGTTTACGTTATTGCATGACAAGAAGATTATTAAAAATATATTAAAAAGGTCCCTTTCGTTGGCAGCATACTATATTTTATTTAAAAAACTATAAGATATCGATTTTCTTTATGATGATTTATCGTAGCATACTATTGCGTATGTCTGACAGTCTACTGTGATTAAGGGTGCCGGTTTGATTACTGTACGTGCCTTACATGAATATTTGTACTAATACAAAGAGATATTTGACTCTGTCAAGTTGACATGAAAAGCGGTGCTGTTGTCACTGTTCTTTTGCTTAATTCAATAAGGGAAATAGCGGGAAATTGCATGCACACAAACATTGCAATTTGGTATGGTGTCAGCTGTCGTATTCTTGTTTGTTATATAATAGAGAAATGTCAAAATGACTCACAGATCTGCATTAGCGGTCCAATGGGCTATTAATCTAGATCACGAGGTCAACGGAACGATAACCCTGTGCGACGTGTTCCTTTCGATTAAATTGACGTTTTCTAAATGTAGGTAACTTTGAATAATGAGTAACGCTTTCGTTGCTAGTAAAGTAAGTTCAGAAAGTTCGGTGAATTAAAAACAAATATGATTTGGAATACATTTCGTAATGAGTTTATCTCCACAAGGAAATTTTAAAACATGCAGTAATGAACGTAGCACGTGCCTACATATGTACATGTAAAAAACTGTGCTTATCCTCTTTTTGTTTTAAATTTGTTTACTTAAGTGAACAAATTATATTTATTACTAGCAGAACCCGCGGCTTTGCTCGCGATTAAACTGCGAAGAATACGAAATTTCATACAAATATGTCCTATAAACTTTGATACAAACTTTTATCCCCTATTTCACCCCCTTGGGGTTAAATATTGAAAAATCTTTTAGTAGATGCCTACGTCATAAGAAAAATACGTGTACGAAATTTTAAATTTCTAGCCCTAAGGCTTTGGCCTGTGCGTTTATTTAAAACTTTCATCCAATACTTTACGCTCTTAGGGGTTGAATTTTAGAAAACGCTGAAATACGTAACTCATTTTTTGCCGTACTCAATTCGTACGAAATTTCACGCAAATATGTCAAAGGAATAAAAAGTTTAATACAAACTTTTATCTCCTATTTCACCCTCTTGGGGGATGAATTTTGAAAAATCCTTCCTTAGTAGATGCCTTCATCATATGAGGAATATGCGTGTGGAATTTGAATTTTAAACTATCCTTCCTTCCCAGGGTCTCAAACTATCTTATTACCAAATTTCATCTTAATTGGTTTAGTAGTTTCGGAGTCTATTCGGTGCAAATAAACAAACAAACAGTCAAATCCTTCCTCTTTATAATATTTGTATAGATTAGTATACATAATATAGATATATAAAAATGAATTTGCAATTTAAATTGTAAATATAAGTATAAAATATTACTATAAATTGTAATGTTTAGAACAATATATTAAAATATAATAAACAAACAATATATAAATTAAAAATTATAAATTAATTTTGAGAACAAACTTAATGGCTGCTGAATATTCGATAGCTTGAACAAATAAAAGACGGTTTAGCCACCATACCTAAATCCGACTGCAATTTTTTTTAAATAAATTTGCTTTTGATATAGCTACTACATATCCAGCATACCAGTAAAATATCACATATGGAAGTATAATTTTTATAATAATATATTTCAATGACTATCTTTTGTATCCGGCAAAGCATTTCTATTGTGTCTTTTGTTCTGCACAAATTGTGGTGTACTAGATTTTAAACGCGTAGACAAAGAAGTCTTGATCGTTTTATATAAATTCTTTATTATTCAACACAAGCATGGCAATATAATGAACATAATAGGCAATTTTATTTCTTTTAATAAATTAAAGGCAAAATTTTTAGTATGATAAATTAAAAACGTTAAATGCAGGTGGGATCAAATAATATCTATGAAAAATGAAAATTCTAGCTTTTTCATTTTTAAAGGAAAAAATATAGGAATATCGGTTTCCTTTATCGGTAAAATGATCACAAGTTACGATGGAAAGCTTTAAGAACGATAAACGGTCGTCATCTTATTTAATTTATTACTATTGCCTAGTGAAATATCTACTAAATTAAATATGTAGTAGCATTTATAAAAATGGAATATTTCATTTGTACATACATAGGTATATGTGATAGTTAGTGCGATAGATATTCGCAGTGTGCATATATTCTTATCTTTTCTTTCTTATATCCTCTGTATTAATATTGACAATTCAGCTTTTTTAACGTCGCACTGCTCCTCCCTCAATGGGAGTCATATTCCATCAATATGGAAAATTTCTTCTTGACAGATTTCTCTTGTCTTTTAGTAGCTAACTACTAACTAGTTTGGTTCTCTCAAAGGAGCATATTCTCTTATAATGTTTTTCTTTACTGTATTAATCATGTTAAAAACGAAATTCGTAAATGATAATCTCAGAGCTGCGAGATGCGGGGTTTAAACCCATTTCACTTGGTTTCCCAAGCGAGCGTGTTATCCTCCATTGCTGTGATTTTTAAGTAATATTAATGGTTAATAATTTTGCAGACAGTGTCATTATCTTTAAATATTGATTAAGAAAAGATATATTAATAAATATATTAACTAAAAATGACCGTAACCGTTAAAATCAATTCCTAAAGTTAATTACTGTTATAAATTATTAGTTGATATATTTCATTATTCATATGAAGAGGTTTTACATCATTATAATATTTTAATCATCCGACGTATTAACACGTTCGGCCCAGCGCCACCGTAAGAAGATTCACGCGTCGTGACACACAGTTTTCCCATACAAATTGCATTTACGTTGATAAACGTTGTGCTTTTCATGTATGCAAGATTAATTTTTGATTCGACACAAACGTTGAGAGACGTCGACGTTATATAACGCTGCGTCGCATACAGTCAAATTAGGGTATAGAAACCATAGGTTTCTTAACGTAACGTTTAGTCACGTTGACGTTCATAAATGCCTGTTAGGTTAATTATATTTCTGTATCATAATCCTTGTCAGTTCCGTACTCTCCGTCATCACTGAAGGGATCAGGAGTAACTTCCCGGGACGAAGAATCTTCAAATACCTTCAGAAACCCCTTACTGCAGAATCGCTTTTTATCCATCTAAAACAACAGATTTTTGTTTACTTTATAACGTTTTATCAAAAAGGGTGTAAATAAATCACTTTATGGAATTATTTTTATTTACTTATTTATTATTTATGTATAAAGTAACAGAAAATCCACAAAGAATAAATTATCTCTTTAAGATATTTCTGCCAGAAACCCTTTAGAAGTGAGAGAAATATATCAACTAATTATTATAATTATACAAAGATAAATATATATACGTATATGTACACACTTATTTATTATTATTATTCAATAAAAACATATTATAAAAAACTTACGGTATATCGATCACTTCAATACGGTCGAGCAAAGTAAGCGCAGCATGCGCTTCTCTTGATGCGGCGCAGAACGACTGTAGCTAGCCGCGTCCCTACTCCCCGCGACGTGTATGAACGTTGTGTGTCTGCTTGTGTGAGCATATGTGCTTATGAAGGATGTTAGCAAAACGCCACTAAAAGTTGATTCGATGTTGCAGTAGACTTTTAAAACTTCCAAGCGATGCGGCGCAAATATCTATTTAGTAGAATATCGTATTGCCTCCTGACGTTATGAAACGTAGTGCGAATAAATGCACATTTAAAGTAGACGTGACTAGACGTTGTGTTAATTATTAATGTCTATATTTTGACGTCATGAGACGTTGCTGGACCGAACGTGTTAAAAACAAACGACACATTTCCTAGTAAAGTCTATCTTATATAGAGTCCTGAATGGTAACCTGAATGGTAGCGTAAAAATACACCCCAAAATGTGGTCAAAGATTGCGTTTCAAAACATAAGGATGAATACAAAATCCTTAAAAAGTAGTGTTTTATAATAGCAGCAATAAAAGGGTTCACAAAAGTAATCTAAAATAACTCCTCTTTTATTTCACTACTTTAAAGAACAATAGTCTCAATCTCAAGCGGCTTGACCTTACTGTGAGAGAAATTAAATGCTTCGGGCAAGCAACGTTTTGTATTTTATATACAATTTACAATTTTTAACATAACTTTTCTTGTATGACCTACATAAAATTTGTAATTTACTCATTAATAAACCACTACACTTAAAATATTTACAGTAAATCTTGCTTATAGTAAAAACCTTAATTGCTTCAAAATTCGACCCAGTAAAAAGTTCATCAAAGTTCAGTTTGTCCAAACAAAGATATTTATACAATTATTAAAATTCATACAAAGGTATTTATATTTGATTTGATTAAATATGGATTTATTATGATAAAATGTTTAGGATGTAAAAAGCAAAGTTAGTGTAACTATCAAAAAAAGTATTGAAATTTACCGATGTAATAAAATTATCCTACCGTATAAGCCCTAACTTCTATTAAATTCTAAATTGAGATCTTTTGGACACAATTCCTTGTGGAAAACTAGATTTTGATATAACAGGGTTATCGTCCGGTCATGATTTAGATTCTTAGCACTTTACTTCCGGAAAATAATAGATTCCCAAATAGTAAGAGGTTAAACGTTCATATCAGTTGTCATGAGAACAAAGAAGTTTCATTTTATTCTCACCTTTGTTTTCTTTAGTATACCTAGATGATATTATTATCATACTAGCAGGACCCGCCGCGGCTTCGCTCGGGCTAAAACTACAAAAAACTCTAGAAAGGTAGTTTTCACACGAAGTTTCATCCCCTATTTTACCCACTTGTGGAATGAATTTCAATAAATGTTGAAACACATATTTAATTATTATAATTGCATTAAAGAGCATTAATACCAAGTTTCAAGTAATTATGATAATATTTTTTTGGGTTGTATTAACGTGTTTTCCTGTGGGAATGAAATAATCTCCCGCGGTAAAAAATAGCCTATGTCACTCTCCAGCCTTCCAACTATCTCCACACAAAAAATTACGCCAATCCGTCACTCTGTTTTGGCATGAGAGAAGGACAAACAAACAAACAAACACACTTTCACATTTATAATATTAAAGTATGGAAGTATGGATTTATTAGTAACTATAAAAATGTTTTTCTATATATTTAATAAGGTTTTTTAATATATTTATAATATTAATAAAGTTATATTCGTTCATAAGCGATAAGTGTTTGTTGTAATAATTACTAGAAGCACGTGTCAATGGGCCATAAGATAAAGCAATGGTCATAAAAAGGAAATTGTATAGGCTATTACGGTAATAGAAGGCACTAATTGAAATATCTCGTGTGCACTCTTCATCTAGGCTATGACTTTATTCTGGTGATGTAATAACTTTATTAGAAATAGAGTTTATGTTATAAATTAGCCACTTGTTTGCTTCTTGTATTGCGCAAGCGAGTATACGATAAATAGATATTCCTTTCTCTATTATATTATGCTCTATGTTGAATCAGTTTAGCTGGTAGCCTTGCACTAGGGTAGACTATCTTCTGATAATAAATAAAACTACCAAAACTAATATACTGCTGGTAAGATAGGCTTTTATTTAACTTCGACAAGGGCGGGGCTTTTAAGAGGAGCCTAATTATAATTTTCCAAAATATTTTATCTCTATATACATATATAGAACTAAATCATAGCGCGATTCAGAATACACTTAACGCCATCTAGTATAAAAAAAGTAATTTAAAATGTGTCATTTAAATATTAACTTGAATAGCTTTGAGTTTGGTTTCTCTAGTTGGTATTTGGTTTGTATTGTTTACGAACACTATGTTAAACAAATATTTAACAAGCGTTTTAGCGCTACCCTGGAAAGAGTTATTTATTACTCGCGACTTATCCTTATTTCGCTCACGTGTGTCCCTACGAACAATTTAAATAAATAAAAATAGTTATTGTGAGTGTACCTTAGGAAATAGACACGCTGTCGCGGACTTTTATGTGTGCCTTTTTATGACCTACAACTTTATAGTACATTATGGTTATGTAAAGTAAGCGGAGAAGCAAACAGAGGCAAACGGCGACTTTGTTTTATACTATTTATAGATATATACGGGCAATTTGTGTTCAAGCTAAATTTTGCATTTTCTCACGAAAATAAGAGATTTTACCGCACTAATATGTTAAATATGGTAAATAAAAGGTGCGTTTTAACGGTTGATATGAAATACATAGACATACATAGGTGTGACGGGTTATATGTCCCTTACTTGAGAAATGATTTATTCTCCGTACAAACATTCCCCCTCTCTTTTCCTCTTAAAGGATGATTTCTGGGATAAAAATCTATATTCTTCCCAGGGTCTTAAACTATCTCCATACCAAATTTCTTCTAAATCCGTGCAACGGATTAAGCGTGAAAAGGTAACAGACAGTCAGACAGAAAGATAGTTATTTTTGCATTTATAATATTAGTATGGATGATGAATACGAGATTTTTCTGTAGGATAGCTTGTAGCTATCCTAAATGTTGACCCGAGTAATTAAGTTATTTCTCGGGTCAACATTTAGGATAGATAAGAACCGTAAAATCCTTTTCACGTAATAAGCAAACAGATAAATAGTCATACAGACAAACAGACAACATTTTACACGATATGTAACAGTCATTACTTTTAAAAATATTTCATGTACACGTACAGATTTCGCTTTAATATTTTTTTATTATATGTATTGTTTACCCATAGAAGATTATTTCTTCTCTTTATTTTATTTTTACCTTATTGAATTTCAAACTTTAAACCAATTAACAGGAAGTTGATTAAAATATCAAATACTAAATTCAAAATAAGTGATTAGTCAATTTACAATTGATTTTAAAAAATGTAATTTAAAAGAGTTATTTGGATTACTATAATATTATACACGCAAAATTTAAAAGGCTTGGATGAAATTTTGTCACAGCAGATTCTCAGTTAGCTTTTTTAAGTTAGGCGTTTTAACAGTACTTGGGCGACCGAGCTTCGTTCGGAGTTCTTTTTTGTTATATCGTGTTTTTTAGATAAAAATAAAATTAAAAACTTGAATAAATCCAAATAAAAGACAAAAGTAAAAACTTTGTATTCCGACCGGAACTCGATCCCGGGCATATGTGTTATCTAACTGGCGCCTTGACCGCTTGACCACGATGCTTATACCCGAGTGTAAGAAATTATCGACCATATTCTGCGTAGAATAATGCAAAAGAAAACCGCATGAAAACTCGAAAATATGCGTTTTCCCAGACATGAGACTAATCTATATCGATTTTTTGCCCCCGAAAGCCCCCATATACCAAATTTCAGCGAAATCGTTAGAGCCGTTTCTAGGATCGCTGGTATAAATAAATAAAGATAATAAGATATAAATATACAAGAATTGCTCGTTTAAATATATTATAATTAGATTATTAGATTAAATTATACATTTACCTTTAATTTATAAATTCAAACAATTTTATTCTTATCCTTGTGCCCGATGCTTGTAACCATTGCTTTATTAGTTCTTGTTTGCACATGTAGAACAGCCGATGTCCATTTATTACATCATAAACGTATTGTGTGCTGGCACGCCGCGGTCGCCAGATATCTAATTAATCACCGCCGATGCGACGTGATTTCCTGCGGGATAGAAAAATGCTGAATAACGATAGCTGAGAAGGCATACCAGCTGTTACAGTGGGATCTACGCTGTATGGCCCCGTGATGTTAGTTATGGTTATCCCGTTAATCTCATACTAAATGAATATTTTAATACGAATATTATAAATCACTTATAGATAGATATCTTATCTTATATATTTTAACGAGCAATTCTTGTATATTTATATCTTTATATATTTATTTCTTTATTTATTTATACCAGCAATCTCGGAAACGGCTCTACCGATTTCACTGAGATTTGGTATGTGGGGGCATGTATGTGTATGTGTATGTATGTATGTGTTCGTGGACAAAAAATCTATCTAGATTAGTTACTTATGTCTGGCAAAACGCGTGTTTTCAAGTTTTCATGCGGTTTTCTTTCGCATTATTCCACGCAGAATATGGTCGCTAATTTCTTAAGTATCGTTGTCAAGCAGCCAAGGCGCAAGACTGACATTTACAGTTGTCTGGGTTCGAATCCCAGTCGGATACAAAGTTTTTACTTTTTTATTTTTTTTTGTATTTATTCAAGTTTTTAGTTTTTTTTTGTGTAAAATATACGATACAACAAAAAAGAACTCCGAGCGAAGCTCGGTCGTCCAGGTACTATTAACGTAAAGCAGCAGAATTTTTATTTGTTTGAACGCGCTAATCTCTAGATCTCTCAGTCCAATTTAAGATATTAATATGATTTTTTTGTGCATTTATTAAGGAACGCCTATTAACTGTACGCATGAACTGCTGCATATCCGGAGGTCCTCGGACGGGTCAAGCATAATTATTGACTTTTCTATCAAGAAATTCCCAGTAAATGTTGGACTTGGGAACATGGCGGTGTTATACTGCTGTGCCTCGGAAAGCATGTAAAGCTGTTGATCCTGCACCTGATCCTTTACCAGTCGTGCTAATTGATGTACCACCAGTGGGATTAGACGCCTGGACCGAAATGAGGACGACTTTATTATTATTATTATTAATAATATCACGCTATGATCACAGAAAACGTAGTAAAGCTAGTCAGAAATAAACATGTGTTTTTTCAGCCCGTAATGTATCATTGCTGGGCAAAGGCTTCTCTCTTCTCCTTCCACTTTAATCTTTTTCTAGCGATGATCTGCCAGTTTATTGTTTTGGCATTCGCGTCCAGGTCTAATAACTGTAATGTTGTTAGACTTATTTTGGAGTCTAAAACCTGGTGGACATGGCCCACGGTTTTTCCGACATGTGACAGACGTTCCCAGTCCCATTTAGCTGAGTAGTGTGAGCGTAGAGACGGCAGTGATATGTATTTTGGAACGCAGTTCTGAGTTCCTAATTCCTTCTAATACATTGAATATATTACACCTTAAAAATTATATTGACATTTGGTGAAACATTTGTGGTTATAACGAAGACAAACATATACTCCACGATGTTAACTTTTCAAGTGAGATTACATGAGATTGTGCCCCAGTTTTCAAAGATCAACCATTACATTAAGTAATGATTTTCTCACACTAATTATTATTACTATTAAGCTATACTTAACATAAAAAACGACACATAATATAAAAAAGAGACACTTTTCGGGCTATGTATGTATTTATTGAAGGTATTGTCCATTGTGACTCTTTATATAATTCGTGCCCATGTTTTGTTGCGCAACAATTAATTGTTATTACTTATTAGATTAAAGAATATATTTGTGTCCATTTTATAATTACAGAGTACATAAATAAATAATAAATTCTCGACTTTATAATGCAATTGACAATATTAAAAAATCACTGCGCAAATATTAAATTCGTGCATTTTAATTCAGTAGATATGCCTGAGCATATCTCCACAATATATTAATGATACTAATGTGAGTTCGTCAAGATGTTTGGATATTTGTTACTCTATCACGCGGAACGCGTTAAGAGGATCTGGGTATAATTTGGTTAATAAATATATGGGGAACGTTTTATCTCGGTAATATATTGTGGGATAACAGTTAAAGAACTATACTATTTAAACGATACGTTAGTTCGTGTGCTTAACAATATAGCGATGTCCATGGACGTTGAAAGAAACACTTTTTATGAACGTCTTGCTATGCCGCGGACAAAATCTAGTATACAATAATTATTAAAACGTGACGTTATTCCATTACAGGAGACGTATCGACGGTGGGCGTGTAGTACAATGGTGCCTCTTTGGGTGGAGGAAGGTGCGGACGAGGGTGATGAGGGCGGGCGGTCGCGGCGAGCGCCCGCCGAGCACACGGCGCGGTGGCATGCGCGGCACCTGGAGCGTGTGGGCCACCTGGACCGGCGGCGAGGCGGCGTTGTGGGCCGCTGGGTGCGCGCCGCCGCCGCTGGCCCTGGTCGGCCTATTGTACGCCTCAAGCCTTGCCTCTCGGTTTGCCAGCTTGTCGAGCAACACTGCCCCTACTTCCTGCCGGCGGACCGCGCTCCCGCATACCCTACTCAGTACGCCGGCGAACCCACCTTCCTATGCCTTGGTAAGTTTATATGCAAAAAGCTATTAACGATGTTTATGTATCGTCGAAAAATTATTATAAAATATAAACTATTAAAGCAACGCAGAACTATACTTCTAGTCTCGATTACGCTGACTGAGGAAATGAATTTGCTTGGTATCAAGTTAATACGTATTATTATTTACTGCGTTTTTCTTGGCAAGTGTGTGTGCATATGTAGTCGACAGCAAGGGTAAAAGGTATTAGGCTCGATTAGCCGCCGCCGCTTGGCCTCAGTTCAAAACGAGAGCTCGAAACAAATGCCACCTTCTGTAAGCTGCACCCGCTATTGTTTCCTTTTCACATCACTTTGACCAATTGTTGCTTGTAGGTTTTTCATTCAGCTTTTCTTATTTCCAATTGCTTTTTTAACAATTTAAAAACATTTATATTTTATGCCTTAAAAACATGTATTTTATGTATCTTTAATTAATCAAATATATAAAATAAAAAAATATATTATAAAAATAAAAAACCCGACTGCATAAAAGCTAACTAAAAAGATGAAAACAAGTTCACGAAGGAATATAGTATTATTTTCATCTTTTCATTTTACTTGTTTTCATCTTTTTAGTTAGCTTTTATGCAGTCAGGTTTTTTATTTTTATAATATTTTTTTATTTACAGCTTTTTAGTTGTCGCCAATTAGACATTTGAAGTTATATATTTTAGCAATTTTTTATCCTAAATTACTTTTAAACATATAAGTATATATTTTAATTTTTTAGGTAGGTATTTTTAAGCAGGAAAAATAGCGAGAATGGTTGTTAACCAACTTTAAATCATTGTATATCCTAAACTGCTATTTAAATAGCAAAATGATGAAAGAAACCTAAAAATGATTTTTAAAAATCTATTCAACGATCGTTAATTTTGTTTTTTTTTCTATTTCACATTATGGCGTCTAAAATCGGCCATTTTGATTTATACAAATTTTTATGCTTTCTATGACGTTATGACGAATCAAATAAAGTGTCATTTATCAAAATCGGCCCACGCGTTTGGTCTAAATAGTGTCACAAAGGTACAAGCCCACATACATACATACATACATACATAGGCTGATAAACACATTACCCTACTATGCGTCGCGCAGTCGGGTAAAGTTTTAAATGAAGCAACTATTTTAATATTATTTTTAATGGTATAGAATTACATATTAGAACTGTTCTGTTATAAGCTTCTAGCTTAACTAGTAGTTCTTAGCGTAAACATTGTAATTTCAGACCCACGCATACCAGAGACGGGTGCACAGGCGAACAAGTCCAACTATGGAGCCGACGAGTGCTGCTACTGGTACTGCGAGGGCCGGCTGTGCTACCGTTGCGAGGCGCGGCTGAGCGAGGCGCCGCGGCCCGAGGCGGAGCGGTGCGCGCCCGTGGAAGAGCGCAACGCCACATGTTCCGTGCCGTACCCGGCGCCTGCCGCCGCCTCCGCACCGCCTCGACCCGCCCTCCTCCTCACCTCTCTCATCGTTACTATCGCCACCCTGATTCGGACTCACTGGACACCACCTTTACCTCTAGTGAATGTGCGCGATACGAGGTTATAGTTTTACGTTAACGTGCGTCGCACTCTCACGTCCCGCGATCGCCGGACTATGATCGAAACTTCTATTAGTGCTGTACTTATGATAATAAATTACACGCGATGACGAGTTCGACGACGCCTGCGAGTCGCGGCGCCGGACCGCCGAGCCGCCGCCGCGAGCGCGAGGCGTCCGTAGACTGTAAGTTTATGTCTGTGTCCGTTTGTTTGATACACCTTTCGAAGAAACACCAAAATAATGTTCTGAAAACGTTACTTATGCGTTGTCTTCAAAGTTACATTAAGCCGACGTTCCGGCCAGTATGATTAATATTTTCGACACGAATTGTAAACAAGTAAAAATATATTTGCGTAAAATTTTTGTATATTTTAAATAGACTACAGTTTGATGTCGCGTGGTTTAAGATCCAAATTGGAATTATGTTATTTATTTTTGCTAAATAGTTTACAAGAGCTCTAGCAATGTTAACAAGGTTTAAAACTGTTCGGAAGTCGTGTCATGGGAAAGTTGGTAATGTGACGATTAAAGTAAAAAGATGTTTCTTTTTGAATCATGTTACATGTTAGTGACGTGGTGATAAAGCTAACTTTTGCATCGCACAACAGACTTCTGTTTCAGTAAAAGAAAGAAATAAGACTTAGTGGTCAAGACAAATAAAGATTATAAATTTAATATTGCAAAATTTGGCGTACCAAAACCACTAACACTGGCACGAATTTCAACAGAAATTTCTTTTGTCTCAACATCCCGATAGTGACAATAGTTTGATCATTTGTAGAGTTAATTTTAGCGGAACATTGGTAAAGAGGTGGGAGCATCGAGACATTTTCTGTAATAAAATCGGTTCTTTTATTTGGAAAACATAAAAGAACATACATACATACCGAAACATACATACCGTATAGTCAAATTGGTTTTTTTTCGTGGTGTCATTATTTGTTTAACGGTGTAGTATGGAGTATTGTACTCTTGTAATAGGCCATTAACCGAAGGGCAACAATAACAGACTAATAGGTATCAAAATGTCACCGAGTGAAAATGTAACAATTGTAATGAGCAGATTTGTTTCGATGCTCAGCTGCCTACGGACGCCTAATCTTGGTCTATATTGTATACATCATATGGCTATTTGTATTAGGGTTAATTAATTAAAGGTAGTTGTTGTTTTGTAAGAAAATATGACATAAGCATATAATGACAATTATATGTAATAATATATCCGTCTTATGAACTAATTTGATATACCAATTACCGCTGTAAACATGGTTGAAGATGTTTTTATATAAATTGAATAATTGATATATATTATTGTATACACGATCGTGTCGTTGGAAGGCGACAGTGCTACCTTGAACGCGGGTATAGTCGTTGTCATAATTAAATAGGTAACAGTATTTGTTATTGATTTTTCTTATTTTAAAAAGTATTAAAATTATAGTGGTGTCGTTGAAGATTTTGTGATCGGGAAATTGATAAAAATTAATGGTTATTAAGACTTTATTGAATGAACATTTGTTGAGAATATTGTCCTCGATCGGGGATGTAGTTGTTGTATTCGAAAGATAATAATATTAAATAAGTTATTTTTTACGTTTTTATTGTGTAAATATATCAAAAACGGTTTGTTGTTTCCACTTCCATACTTAAATGAAAGCCACCAAGGGTGCTAAATGTCTATTAATGCTTCTTAGAATTTTATTTCGTTTTCCTCAACTTCAAACTTATAACTTGATCTTTTTATCAGTCTGTGTGTGGATGGATGTAGCAGAAATTAATTGGACAAGACATTTTCAAGAAGCAATTCCACGCCTACTTGGGGCATGCTAAACCTCCGAATGTCAGAGCCATATCACTTGAACCTCTATGTAACTATGCATACCAGAAACTATTATTTTCGTAGTATTTTGAACGAAATTCTGATTCTAAAAAGTAATAGAATTTATCCGGTTTGAGTAAGATTATTGCAGGGCGGTGGGTCGTATTGTTTCAATCGAGTATCTAATTCGCAAGTGATGCCTAGTGCCTTCACCAAGTGAATGCTATACCTGTATCCTCTTACCGATTAAGGAGTTGTCTGGCATTATTCCATCCGATAAAGCAATGAATTATTTTGACAATGAACGAAATATCACATTTTCTAGGAATGCCGGTGATTAGATTATTCATTGTGATGATATTCGCTTTGAAACAGTTTCATAGATAGTAAGATTAAATTAATATTTTTTCAACGACGAAGATTGAACTGCATGTCACTAATGTGTGAATGAAAAGAACGAGTATTTGCTGAGTTGAAGACTAAAAAAACGTTTCGGTACCCGCTGTTGTTAATAATGTATCGCCCGACTTATTTAAATAATCAGGGTACAAAAAGCAAAGGAATGTTACTTAAGTATGAGTTTTGCCAAGCAGAAATCGTATATAGAGAGAATATTAGATGTACTAAGAAATATAAGTGTACTAATGTAACTTGGCAATCAAAAGTCTATTGAATACATGTGAGAATAAATTCTCGCAAAATTTTATAATGTTCGGGTATAGCCAATGCATAATATGTTAGTCTCAGTCCACGATATGTTTACTGATTATAATAAAATACTTAATAGTATTAAGAGAAAGTTATGTGCGCGGTATCAATATGGTCTAACATGACAAAAATTTTGTTTATTTTAAACAAATCTGATCTGGCCGATTTATGTTTTGTCATAACCATGAAAGCATTTTATTCTAATAAAAATGGTAATATTGTTGGTAATGACAGTTAATAAATTTATATTAGTTTTATTTATTTATAACCACTAACATATAATTATGTATTTATTAATATATCACAATCAATTTCGTTATGGGTATTTATGTAATATGTATGTTGAATAGATTTTAAATTACTAGGTACTCTCTTTGCCTCCTTAGAAAGGGGTGTTTTTCACGATATCTACTTGTATCTATGTATAAATTATCAAAAATTAGAGTTAGACAATGAATTACTAGAACATAATTAATTGAAACAATTTCGAGCACTCGTTAAAACTCACACATTGACCGTACATTCCTTCTTTTTGGATGTTTCTACTCTCACTCTAATTAATCTTCACTTGGCCACTATTCTATTTTAGAGTAGTTAAATAAAGACCAAAAGAGAGGAGTTCGGTTCGAATGTTGTTAATACAATAAATAACACGCGTCTCGTTTTATGTCGGCCTTTCGTGTGAACCAATAAAAACTCTATGCAGCATCACGTTAACGTAAATTTTGTACTAAAACCAAAGTATCTACGCGTTGATACTAGTCCTAGGATATAAAATTTTATATAGGCTATTATAAAATTTTATCGTCGAGACCAGCTACTTCATTTCTATATTGATTTCGTAGGGACACAAAGTTAGCAATAAATCGTAGAAATTAACTGATTAATCATGTAGATTCACATCCACGGGTCGTTCGAGTGACACGACAGTTCGGTAGGCCGGGCGAGGCAGTGAAGCGCAGCGAAGCGAGATACCAGCCGGGACAAGGCGTGCGCATGACACGTGCTCTTCTTTCTACGTACGAGTAGGTTTAGTCTAACGGGTGTATTTGGTGTTACGTTGAGCGTTTGATGATAGCGTGTACATTATGTTTTTGAATAATATACGTATGTTTTGATGTACATAAATAAAGTGTAAATGTTTAACGCACAAATAACAAACCATTGTACGAAAATTATTATGTATTTAGCTATAAACTGTAACTGAAAGTTAAATATTAGTAATACGACCTTAGGTTTATTCGGGCGTCTGCTGCCAAGCTATGTTGTTTTACTGTTTTTTATTTCACGTAATGTGATTTAAAACTTTGATAAAGACTAATATAGTCTCCGTTTGTTTTGGCAGCACGTTGCTACGATATCCACGAAATCTTCCTTGGTGTAAATTACTGAATTCAATATCGACGAAGTAAATAGTTATACTGTAAGCAAATCTTCACGTTAGGTTTACGCAGTAACACTGTTGACTGTTACACACACGCACAAACATCAACCATCTCGAGGCTCACCGTCAATGATGTCTCGATATTATATAGATAATTTCCATGTGCCATAGACGTCCCGTTCCGTTAAAATAAATGTAAGGAAAACACCAAATCGTAGCCTTTTACATACAATATATATAGATATGAGTACAAATAGTTGTGGCCGAAAAATCGGTCACGTTGATGAGCAAATATTTTATACAATACAATTATTTATTTTAATGCATTCGTACAAGACACAAGTTGAGAGTGTATTTACTCCATGGGTACATATTTAACAAGGAGTATGATTAAATTATTAACCTCTTTCTTTTTTATAAATTACTCGTTTATTATTAATTATTATATGTATACTTTATTATGTAGTGCCTTTTCATATTATCAGTGCTTTATGAAATTCGATCATGTCATTATTTTCTGGAATATTCCATTATTAATTATTAAATAAAATAATTATGTAGTAATTTTAAATTAGTATCTGTGACTACAGCGATGTATACGTATCAGGCAGAGATACGACATCATCCTGGAAAATTATTTTTATGTTTTCAAAGTATGTAAGTTTTATTTACCATGGTCTAAATATACTCATTAATATTACAATAGCTTAGCATTCTAACGGATCAATATTTATATGGAGGTGATAGTAATATATGACAACGTTAAAATCTTATGATGAATAGTCATAAATTAAGAGTTTTACTTATTTTTCATAATAATTTGTACGCGATGAGAATAGTTATGTGAATAAAAAATTATTATTATCAAATTTGTAAGCCCTGAATGGAATTCCCAAACCATGATATATTTATTTAGGCTTATGTTTAATTTGCCTGCTTGAAAGTTAAAAGTCGACAACCGAAAAGATATGTATGAGACATTATAAATTGTTAAAAAGTCGGATGGTAAATGACAACTTACGTAAAGGAGGGGTGGGATAGGTTTTGTTAATAACGAAAGCAACATCATTGCAGAGGTTTTCCGTTTGATCTATTTTAGCTTTATATCTATTTATGTTAGTTATTATTAAGCTATCTGCTATGTTAAATTAAAGTGCAATAATTCTTTACTTACACATGTGTATTTAAAACAATATTTACATTTTTTATTAAATAGGTATACTTGTAGAGAAGTTTACTTTTTTAGTAGCTTTTAATTATTATTTTTTCACAAATTGATGAATTCGTTAATTTCTTAAAATATTTGATAGTTTTATTGTAATTAGATTGCTCTACAATGATTGCACTTAATTTATTATGTTTAAATCACTTATTATATTCATTTATTCTATTACATTACGTACATACTCAAAATCCTTAATCAGTATCACGTTATATGTATAGTTCACGTTATTGTATTTATTTTGTTCTAACTTGAGTACAATCAAATTTACTCATCTTACCTTTCATCAAGACCCTTCATCATTTATTACTAATAAGTTCTAGATCATATAAATATATGTAACTACCTTCATTTATAAAGCCATAATTTCTATATTTCAAACAGTTGATTCATATTTTTTATATATTCCTTTTTGATAGGAAAGGAACTTGTCCACAGGGCGACATTAACTTAACCTTAAACTTCGTAATATTACCTTATAAAATTGCCTGGATAATAGTGAGAGAGTTAGTGTAGTATATAAAATCTAAATTACAACAATAAATAAGTAAACTCGGCGAGCGGCGCGGCCGCGGCGCCGGCGAACACTGCCACTGCAGGCTATATATTGATATGATCTAGGATGTGTCGTAGGTATTTCTCGAGTAGTATTCGTGTACTAAGTCTTATGTTACGCCTTCTAAGTGATATAAGTGCGCGGAGGCGGGGGCGGGTGCGGTTACTATTGTAGTGGTGGATTTAGCCTGAAAGCTGTTTGGAATAAAATTAGGTTTTTGCACTTAAATTTAAAGAAATTACCACATCATCGACATCATGTTTTGATAAAAAAATAAATAAAAGAGGTGTCTTAAATTGTTGTGTACTTAAATTATTCTTTTATATAGAAATTATGCACATAGTTCATAAGAGTTAGAAATTCTTGCATAATAATTTTGTGGAAAAAAATAAGTCAATTTATTTAATTTATTGATAAGTACGTAGAACTATTAAAGTCGCCACTATGGCCTGTGGGAAGGAGCATTGTCGCTCCGCTCGATGCGTGGGGGCCGCGCGAGCGAAGTGGCCGTAGGCCGCACCCGCACCGCTTGAGTAGACATCGTTCAGCACTCGAACTAAGATTAATATTGTTCGAATAATTACGAAGTAGACAGATTTTGAAGTTTAATATTATTTGCATTTTCCTAAGAGTTAGAACGATTGAGACAGTAGGTCGCACGACCGTGTTATGGTGAATTGTGGAGATGTTTATTAAAAAAAATACGTTTATGAAAATGAAATAAAAACGAAAAATATTGTCATATAAACCTGTAATTACTAACTTAAGAGGAATTATTGGAGAAACAGAAAAACGTTAAATAAACCGATTAAAATACAATCACGTTTCTCATTTACCCCCACATCCCCAGGGATCATCAAGGAAAAACTTTGTTGTTTCTTTAAATAATTTTAATACAAAAATGTTCGCTTACGTCAATATCACACTCGAACTTACATCATCTATTTATATTAAGTATAAAAACTATGACTTCGAATTAAATTATCGTTCTCTCATCAGTATAAAAAGACACATTCATCACAGTCAGTTAGGCGTTCGCTATACACAATATATCGAACGCAGCACGCGACACGCACACAACATACGATCACAGTGGAGCCGCGGACGCGGTGGACGCTACAGGCGCACAATCCGTAGCTGCACCAGCACGAGAGCCGCCAGGCAGCTCGCGAGCGCGCCCGTCACGCCCCCTGCTGCCCCCGCGCCGCTGCGCCCCGCTGCTTCTCCCGCATCTACAATACACACCACCTTAGCCTCCAGTCTCGACCGCCGCTACTCATTGGTGCAACATGCCAGACAACACAAATGGAGTGACAATGATAAAATGCATAATTAAAACCGTCATAACGGTAAAGCAAAACAAATGAAAAGTAACCTACGATGCGGGTGAGTGAAGTCGCGGCGGAGGACGTTTCGTGCCCTCCTAATATAACGGAGCCCCGAGTCAATACTATAGTTTAGCTCCGTCTGATTGTATGTTGATCACTGAAACATGAACTTGCCTTTAGCAAGGTATCTTTAATTTATGATCACCGATACCCGTTGGTGCAAACTACTCTACTATGTATGTACAGTTCTCACACATGCATTTCTAACTACTGAAATCTATGTAATGTCGTAATCTACCATTTATGACATATGATGGCTAATAATTACGTTAGACTAAATATGCATACCATCAATCAATATATAGGTTTCGTTAGTCACATACATCTTGACATAACAGGGAATCATTTATTTTCATTTAATAATATTAATGATAGTGCAAATTTTTATGTAAATAGAACTATTATCTTGCGAGATATGACAGGTGCTGAATCAATGTGACAAATATCTTACAAGATCCAAGAACTATATCATTATTTCTGTACGAAGGAGTCGAAGTTTTACAATTTTATGACATACACACGAAATATCCGCTTCATGGCATCTAAAATATCAAAACTTACTTTGTAATTATGTATTTTTATAAGTTATGCAGTGCGTTTGCTATTTTTAGTTCTAAATGATCTACCCCCATTACATTCTAAATACAAACATCTCCAAAATTTATTAAATTTAGTATGCACATTTGGTAAACATGTTAAGCTTTTAGACCAATTTTATATTGTATTTCATACTTGGTATTACGTAGTATTTTTAAATAAATTCTATAATCATACATTATTATTATACAGAAAACTACAATATAACTTTAGTCTTTAGAAACAAACTGCTTCACTTTTAAATTCTTTTTAATATATGTACTCGAAGAAAAAAAAACTTAATGCACAAAACAAATTGTAAAATGAAACAGTTGGTGAAAAGCACACAGCACACCACCAAATTCAGAATGTACTTAATGGGCATAAATATAAGAAAAGCTTCGTGCATCATGCAAGCTCTAATCTACCTCAATAAACCTCGCAAAAGCAAACCAAAGTAACACTATCATGCGAATGTGATAAAATAAAACGTACAGGCAACGCGTGAGAAGCTCGCCGGTACTAAAATCACCGCTTATGTCTATAATCTCACTGGTATTCATATGATCCCCTATTTTACTAATTTAGTCTTTGTTCTTTATGTTACTCTCTATGTACAAATGTTCAGGAACTCTCCACCGAGGCTATTTCCTGAACCAGAAGAATGATCTGGGAGCGGATGATTTTACACCTAAAAGACAAAACACAAACACACACGTGGTAAACCCAATCACCATGAACTAACACTTAGTGTTAATTTATCGTCATTTTGACTAAAAATGTGCGAACAAAAATCATTTTAAAATTTAATACTGTGTTAACAAATGTGGTATCTAAACTATGTATAATAGTTTATAGATTAGTTGGTAAATAATGTTGAAATCCTATCCAGTATTGCTTAATTAATTTTTGTTTGAAATACGTAAAGCTTTTTGGTGCGAAAAGTGCCGGTAAATTGCTGTGATCGCACAAATATTAAAAAAATATATTAATCTGCTTATTTATTATCTTGTGTGTTGTGTCGTAATGTATAGAAATGAAGTATGGCAAAGAAAAAACGTTTTGCCACATCATTTCAATACAATACCCGTAGGTTCAGGGCGCCCAGAAGCCGTCGTACAATTTGGACCATCCACCGTCAACCACTGAGTTCAGCTTAAGCTTAATTATCAGCGAAAGGCCAGCATTTTATTAATTAAATAAGCAAGTTAGTCACATGTTTTAGTTGAAATTTTTAATTAGTATAGAACAGCTTATTTTAATGTTAGTTTTGATTATTAAATTTGATGTAACATTTGTTAAAATATTAAATTTCTTAATAAGATGTTGTTATAACGATAATATGAAGGGAAAATGATAATATACACCACATAAAAACTAAAGATTAAAAAAAAGTAAAAAGAATAGTAAGTAATTCAACACAATTAAATTAATAGTCACAAACAGAGACTTAGGAGATTCGAAAACTAACTAATACTGTATTTTAACATACTATAAGGAAATAACATATACACTACTCTAATCCAAAGAAACATATAAAGAAACAAAACATACACAGAGCGGGCAACATTACAAAACAGTGGAAGACGGTAATTAACTGATATTATTAGTTTTTGGAGGGTAGCTTTAAGAGTACCTTTAAATATATGTCAAGTAAGTCATAAAATATTCGCAAAGTAATGTCAATTAATTTTATTTAGTATTGTCAGTTTTTAAATATTCTAAATTCATATAAATAATTGAATTGATAATAAATACTTAACATATAAAATTAACTTTAAAAATATGTTTGAATCTAATTTTCATTACCATTGCCAAATATATGACGAGTCTCCTTTAAAAATCTCTGTCCAGTAATGTAATTTCAAATTCAGTTTGTAAAAGTTGGTTTTATTATTGATCATATACTATAGTGAAGAGCTATTTCGGTTATTCGACTTGTTCAAGTCAATATTTAAGTAAAATATCTCTAATTGTTTCAGTCAATTTAGCTCTATCTTATTTTGTCAATTTATAACTAAATAGTCATTTGCTTGACTAAACAAAATTATTATTTTTAATAAATTCAAACAAACCTTTAATTGCTATCACTTAACTATGTATTTTTATTAATATATATACTACTTCCTTCACTAAACTAGAAAAATCGCCTCAGCTTGTTTCAAGCATATAATCTTTTCGAATTATCATTGAAGATACTAATAACGTTTTAACATCTTCATAAGTCACAAATGTCAATGTTATATCTTCAAAAATCTAGGTCATCGTCCAGTACCTCAGTATTTTCCAAGTCATAATGTATCCCAACAGTATCTTCAGTCATCCAGTCCTTTCATCGTAGTCTACCCACCCTTCATTCAGGGGCACAAAGGACCCCTCGCTAGTTTCTGGGGGCCCGAACCTACCTGCATCAAAGAGTATGTCGCCAACGTCCTCGTCACTGTGAGGCGCGTCAGAAAGCCGCGCGTTACCTCCGACAGTGCCTCGTGGCGCGCTGCTGCAACCGAGCCACCAATATGCAGTGGCGCGCGGGAACGCTGGGTTATCTGTGTCCACCTGAAGATCAAAAATTCTCTTATTGCAAGCTTAGAAAGAAATAACTATCCCTGAGAGAAATTGATGTGCCCCCCATATGCTTATATTGTAAACTAGCGACTCACCTTCGCTCCGCTGGGGTTCGTCCCTAGTTAGGTTTTAACGTTTAGTATAGATTTCTCAGAGATGAGATATTTTCCCGCAGTAAAAAGTATCCTATATATTGACCTGAATAACCAGCTATCATCATACCAAATTTCATCAAAATCTGTCCAATGGTTTTCTTCTGATGCGGTCACAGACACAAAAATTCTAAAAACTATAGATTCGGCCTCTGTATCCATAATAATGACTATTTCAATAAGATTTTCTAAAAAATATTGAATGTACAGACTCGACTCAGAATTTTATAATATGTATAGATCATATACGGAGACTATATATATATATATATATATAAGGATATGTTATGACCTGTTTCTATAATTTTTAAACTAAGTCAGGTAAATTGTTACTATAATATAAAAAAAATGATACTATTATCATTTTCTTTGTTGCAAATTTAGATTCTTTTCGTTTAGCAAACTGGTCTTTTTGGGTACAAGAAAGAAAATCTTAATAAGATATGTTATTGTAATTATTCATGTTTGTATCGATTAAACAGCTTACTTTAATTCAATTTGGCCTTCAAAGGTACTGAAAACAAATTCTACTTATTTCCCACTTCAGCATATTTAGCGATCAAAATTCCATTACGATGAGGAACTAAGTTACATCATAAAGGCTGTATATATTTTTCTTTTTTTAAATAATCATAGTCATAATATTTGCTTGTTACATAAAACTTTTACTTTTACTTCTATTGCTGAGGTCAGATGAGCTATACGGGGTCAACTATGATTTCATGGATAGATTGAACTTACCGTTAAATTGTTTTCTCTAAAGGACTAAAAAATATTAAATGCACAATAAAATATGCAGCCGTTCTCTAAGACTTAATTGTTCTACAAACAGAAAATAGCCATACAACTTTAAATATGACCATACGCAGAGTACAATAATAAAAGTTCAGTACACTCACACTAAAGGTCCGATCATTAAACCGCCAATAAGATCCTCCTTTAAAGAAGTAAGTATATCCATTCGTATATTGTAAAGCAGCATTTATATTGTCAGGGATGCCTTCCCAGTTGGAGAGGGGCTTGGGGTAAGTAGCCTTGACTGGTGGGCGCTGCGCTGGGTCGAACCGCCAAAACTTAGAGCCTTTGTAGAAGTAGATCTTGCCGTTACCAGACCAGACTAAAGCCGCGTCGATATTGTCGGGGATACCGGTGAAACCTAAAAGATAAAAGAGATATAATAAAACTAGTATTATAAGCAAAAAGTTAATGAGTGTGTTACTTCTTCACGCTGTAACAGCAGAACTTATATCATAGCTTATACCATGGATTAAACTTAGGGAAAACAAAAAAGAAACTATATTTTAGGGATAGTTTACATTCACAATTCACAAAATATAGACTCAATAGGTGGCGATATGGTTGAGTAATTAATAATTTAATTTGTACTTTATTTTGAACACGCTTAAATGGGAATGTATGGACTTGGTTATAAGCTATAAAAAGATGTTAGAATATCAATATATACATCAGTTGCATGAAAAAGAAAAAAAAATTTTTTAAATAATCAAGAACACTTATTACCTTCACTGATATCTTTAGGATAATCTCCGTCTATCTTTTGTCCGTTATATCTCCAGTACTTGGATCCTTTGAAGAAGTAAGTCTTGCCATTTTTGTATGTGAAGGCGGCGTCAATGTTGCCGGGCAGCTCGGGCCACGCGCGCGATATGAGGCGCGGGTAGCCTGCAGCTACTCCGTTCTCAGTTAAACGCCAGTAGTGTTCACCTTTATCATACCAATTGTAAAATATAAATAAATCCTTCCTTAAACAATTCACGACAGTCTGTCCCCTTGAAGCCACAGTTATATAGAAAAACTTGCTATTTTGTTTGTTTGTGTACTCCATCACTCTAAAATTGCTGGGCGGATTTGAATGAAATTTACAGAGTAACACATGTTCTACTGTTAGGCATCTAGGGACACACGGGGCCAATCGAGGGTAAGTCACTATTTAAGTGAATATAATAATTAATAATAATTCAACTGACCTTTAAATACAAAAGTAGCTCCATCAGCGGAGTTGAATATCGTGTCAATGTTAGGATCCGAGCACAGTGCGGGGTCTTCAGCGGAGGGTTGTGGCGTGGTGACGCGCGGCAGCGTGGGGTTGGGCGCGCCGATGTCGATTTGAGTTTTGTGCCCATATAATGCCTGAAAATATTATATACAATTATAAGGTTGTTTTCTCTTTTTATACACGCTTTTAATAGCAATATAATCGAATCTAGTAAGTCGATTTTTAACCTACTTATAATTGCCGTAAGTGAAATCAAGATGATAAAAGATAATTTTATATCATTGAGCTGATCCGACGTTAGAGGAAATAGATAGTGGATCTCTACAAAAGCTTAATATAACCATTGACATTTTTATTTTTAAATTATGATTATAAACAAATACATTTTAATAGGGTAAATTCTTTACGATTTACGTTGTAAGATGTAGAGAAAACAGTAACACAATAAAATATTTACTTACCGATATAAGCCAACAAACATAATTATTATACTAGTAAAGAGTAATGCTTAGGTATTTTACCTGTATCCCTTGAATATCATCTTGGTCAAGCTGAAAGGCTGGATCATATCCACGGTAGAAAGGTGCCATTAAAGCTGATCGTACGTCACTGTGTGATAATCCGAGTGAATGTCCGAATTCGTGCGCCGCTACCTGTAATAATTATAATAAACTAGTATCTCTGCACTATATATTTCCTCAGGTTCTTTCTTGCAGAAAAATGCTACAGGCAACTTAGCATCAGGATAAAAAACATTTTATTTAAAGTTAAGCTATATCGTTTGCTACTGAAAGGCGGACTGAGGTGAAGGAAGAATAAACAGTAAGGATATTTTGTAATTAATAATAAAATTTAATTTAGAATAACTTATTTACTCTAATTACAAATAATAAAATAATATAGACTTACTTGGAAGAGATTTGTTCCTCGTCTTGAGTTAATGGACCATACTTCTGCGTCGTCGAAGTGAGCATCGCCTCCGTAAACCTTTTAAAATAAAATAGATTAACATTAAAAAATATACATTTTATATTTTAAAATTTGTGTAGTCTTAAAGAAAGATCTTAAAGTTGTCTAATTAACAACGCTGATGACTTTTTCCAGGAAGTTCACTTCTGGGTAAGTGAACTTCCTGGAAAAAGTTAAATAGAACAACCAACTCGGATTGAAAAGGAATATAGTTTGGCAAAAAAGGAGAAAATTAAAAAAATATATATATACTTTTCATCTTTAAAAATGGTAAGTATACTAAATGATGAATATACAAAATCCGGATATCGAATAACTGATTTTATTTTATATTTCCGGTTGTCAAATGACTCATACAATCTTAGTCATGCAACTAGAATACTTTATTTTTGTTACTTCCATAACAGTTTGCTTACGAATTACGATATATGAAGTGCTACATAAGTTAACGTGATCACATACTTTATTGTGTGGTTACATTGTTCTGTTATCGTAATACTAATATAAAATTTTAAATTAATAAACCATTAAAAAATCTTGATCTGCGGTGAGCAGATTTTCAGTCGAACCTCTAACTTAGAGCAATAAAATCACTATTTAATCTGAGTATAATGTTTATATTTAAGTATTCACAAAGGAAAAGGTAATAAGATTTGCTATTATAATCTTTAATTGAAAAATAGTATATTTAAATTAAAGTATTAGTTTAAATACTTCTGAATTAAAGTTTCATAAAACGTTTAATAATTATTCGAATTATAAACGGTTTTATTTAAAAAAAGACTTTCCCTGTTTAAATATGTTACATCCGATTTACATAAATCGTCTATTATGCATGAAATTGTCTTCACGCTCTGCTCTGTAATGTTTGTATTGTGGTGCCATGGAAATGAATAATTTATTCCATTTGACCAACTGCTTGTGATAATTATCATTATTAACGTCGATATAGGTTCAGAGTACGTGACGTTAATAGCTAGGACATAAGTCATCTCAATGTTACACTGTAAAGATTAACTCGTATATATGCATGTATATCAATAGCTTTTCATGTTTTCGCTTGTAGAGTTGATAAAGAACAAAAACCATCAAATCAGTATTTTATTTAAAGGTACAGTTTGGTATAGCACAAAGTTATTTAATTATATGCTTAATATAAATTAAAAATATATAAAACTGTCTCAGTTTTCAGGTGTTACTAGATAGATTTTTTCTTCTTATGGCTAGGAAAACGATGAATTTGTAATTTTGAATTACATAACAATTGCATGTGAAAAATGTTATGTATTAATTAATTTTTTAGAAGTAAATCATGTTTGCATTAACTTACCGGGAAATATGCGTGGGCGAGGGTACCTCCAGGGCCATCGAAGGGATCGCCGTCACCGTGCTCTCCTTTTTCGAACCTTTGTTATTAAATAAAAAAATATATTAATTTATTTACTAATTGATATATGAACCTACATACCTACTGAATTAGTGTTTAGTATATTTAGTTTACTTCATCGTGACACTAAATTCGGCTATATAATTAAATATAAAAATAAGTAAAATTATAACACGATTCAATATAAAATTCATTTCATAATTTGAGTATAAAGTTATCTAGAACTGTCCGAATGTGGCAGAAAACCCATTCCAAATTAATCATCTAGTGTACAACAGATCATTACTGTGTAGCAGTCAATGACAACGTCGGTTACACAACGAGGATTACCATTGTGACGAAATCCATCAGATTCAACTGGATTCGACATTTAAATTATAATGGACCCCATTGTTACCTGCTTGAAATGTAACAAGTGTTCGTAAAATGGATATCAATGTTGTGTAAAGTTTGGTAATATTTAATTTATAAACCAATGCTAGATATACGTACATATAAAAGAAACTATTTTTTACATAAAAAGTCGGTAAAAATCACTTAACATGTATGGTAAATAGTTATGTAGTATGTCCTTTAACACGTTTTTTAATTTTAATCTCAATGACTTATCATTCATTAATTTATTGAGGGTGCTAATTCACGGCCACATTTTTTAAATATTGTTTCATAGGTACTTTTTTACCTAATCACTTTTATTGCCAAATATAGTGAATAAAAATAATTTCTACATTCGTATTTTATCAGTTTTAAGTTACATTAATGAAAAGTTTTTCATTAATTAGGTATTCTTGATTAATATCTTAATAATTTTCGTGTTGCTTTACCCTTACAGTTTTCTTTCTTTATCTCTTAGATTATGGTACCTGATTTCAATATGCACTTGTCCAGATCGCTTCTGTGTGAAGGTGAGGTCGGTGTAATCGGACCAAACAGAGAAGGCCTTAGCAAGTTCAGTGTCCACTTCAGCGCGGTTCAAGCGGGACGGGTACTTCGAAATCTTGTATGTAAGATTCTTCACTCGCCATCTTGAGCCTAAATTAACAAAAGTAAATGTTAATAGTTTATAATATTTATATTATTTATACGTTGTTACTCGCGTTACTCTTAGATGTCTAGCCACAAGACTCATACTTAAAACCATCAAAAATTTACAATATAATAATAACATTTTTCTTTTCCATATATATTTTACCTTACATAGATACACGTATATGTCTGTGTATATGTTTAATTCATTAAATGATATGTAATATATAACTGGTCTGCCATAAGAATCGATCTTTACCCGTTGGCATGTGAACATAGATCTAATTATTATTGCTTCTAAGAAAACTGGATTTCCTCATATTGTTTTCCGTGAATGAATTATGTGTCTTGTGTTATGAGTACGCAATAAAAAATACTTACTGGGTATGGAAAATCTTATGGTATGAAAACGTTAAATATTTCATAATGTTTAGTTCCAGTTCTCACCTTGTAAAGCGTATCTTTTCGCACGACTTTCGCCGAACCCTACTTTGTCTTTTACTCCACATCTTGGCAGTGACATTAGCTGAATTGTTTCTTCATCGAGTTCACCTGTTTAACAAATAAATGAATACAGATTTAACAAAAAAAATGTACATATGTAAGAAATGTTAATTTATTCCTCCTCGGAGCTTTATCCATTCATATATTACTACAAAATTTAATAAGATTTCTTAATTTTTTTCCTAAAAATTAATACTCTAACTTCCCCCACGATACCCCTTTTTGATATATTAGCGTAAAATTACTTATATCACTGAGGGATAACGTATAGGTTCCTACTTGTAAAAGGATCTGTAGTTTCCAGGCTGATACATTTTATTTCTTTACTAGCAATTCACGCTCGCTTCGCTCGCGTTCGTCCGTCGTTTTCACGGTTAGCTATGTTTATACATAAATAGTAGTTCTAAGATATTCATTTAAATGATACGTTATTGCGTACGCCGTACGCGGATTTTGTTCACTTTTCATGGGTTTTAATTTTTTTTCGCGGAACCCTGATTCTTTTTCTAAAATAAAAGTAGCCTAAGTTACTCCTTATAACAGCAGCTATATACCAGTGAAAGTCCCGTCAAAATCGGTCCAGCCGTTTCGGAGATTAGCCGGAACAAACAGACAGACAAAAATCGTAAAAAACTTTGTTTTGGTATATGTATCGTGTACACATCCATATGCATTTAGTAAAAAGCGCTTATTTTAATATTACAAACAGACACTCCAATTTTATTTATCTGTATAGATAATATCATAATTAGTGTAGAAGATGAATTAGGTTTTTAAAATGATTTTAAATATACAATAAATATTGAAGCGGAGATCATTATTCATCAGGAACAAAATTAAACGCAGAATCACCAATAGCTTAAATTCATTTCTATGACATCCCGAATTACACAGTTTGCATGGCTAATGTGATACGGAAAATTGGCGCGAATTAGACAAAATGTTCACGTATTCAATACTTTGTTGTATAACGTTTGTGTCCCCAAACGTTATTGTTTATATACTAACAAAATAATTAATTGCATATTTCAAATTTTGATTCTGATCCCTACTTTCTAATGCTCGATAAACCAGTACCTACCACAAATTATGGCTTTATTTTAACCATAGCAAATATAATATTGTATATCACCAAATATCTTCTATGATGTTAGGATCCGATATAACTTTATATAACTAGATGGGGTTCACTTTTTAAGTATCTAATAAATTCGCAACAAAAGGGTCTGTGTCTACGTTCATTATAAATCATAGATGTTAGATATACCTTACCAAATTATATTATTTTCTAAATTCTTTAATTCAAATTGTAAACGTGCCTACTTATTAATATTATCTATGTATTAATGTATCGGTTACTGTCAGTACCAACAAATATTCCTTCATGCGTAGGTATATTAAGCAATTTATTCCTTTATAATTCACGTATTTAAATGATGCTTAAAGCGTACCTATAATATAGTTTATAGTTTTATTTTCATGCTACTTATTATGTTTAACAATGAATACCGCGAATATCAAGCTGGCGCTGTTTAGGAACTAGCACAATGATCCTAAATGAATAATTTATGTGCATATATCGTTATTTGCTTACATAATAACTGCCCCGTGTACGGAGACCAATAAACTACTTTTAGTGTCAAAGCACGTACATTGTAATGAAGATTCAAGTTCAACCCACGTAATGGTATGGTATTCGAATAGTTGGCTGCCAGCAGTGATTTTGCAGACTGTAATTGCATTACCAATGTCGTTCGTTACTCGTGACAACACGAATTAAACGACTTCATGTTATGGCTGTTACTTTGACATACATATAAATGTTAAATGCTTCATTTGTATATATTATTTAAGTACACTGATACTTGAGAACAAGATCATAAGCATAAGTGTAAACATTTTTCAAAAGCCCAATTAAAATAAGCGTCTAGTGATTCTAATATAACGTCGAGATTCAGTAAGGCGGCAAGGTCATGGCATTCGAATATGGGTTACCATTACATCAATTACATACGTCCAACCCCGCAATCCATCAAATGCATGCACACGAATCATGCATTTTCCTCTATTATCTCTTAATGTCCATGTTCATCATGATTTCAGTACGTTACGAGTACATCTATCTATGAAAAGAAGGATACTAAACTCAGAAATTTTTGATCGTCGTGATTAGGAAACTCGGATATTTTCCCCCTTTTTTAATGTAACGTAAAATTGAGTTTTGTAAATTTTTTTACGTACATATGTATGAACATTTTGGAATAATCTAAATACCTAAAAAGATTATACATAATAAATAATATTAGTATTATATAAATTTTGGACTGCCTCGGTGGTGTACGGTTGTACATCCGAAGGTCCTTGGTTCGAATCCCGGTTCGGGCCAAGTTTAGTTTTTTCTGATGAGAAAGTCTCCGTAATAGCTCAGAGGGGGGAAGTTGGCAGTGTATTGCCCCGTGCCTCGGAGAGCACGTGAAGCTGTCGGTCCTGCGTCTCAACTCTCACCGGTCATGCCAAAGTATCGACCCATGAAAATAAATGAAATAAAGAGTGCACTGGTACACACTAGCTAGCTAGCTAGCTGCGCACTTGGCTAGTCTCAGTGAGATTGGCCGCCATTGCCTAAATCGGTCAGGAGCGTATAATGTTATCTTATTAAAAACATTTTAAAGAACTTTTACTGTAGGTAATATCAAAATATTAAAATTTACATACCAGTATTATTAAGTCCAGCGAAGCTTTGGAACTCTGAAATGGCTCGTCTCCACGAGCCTTCATCCATAATGTGACCACTGGAGGGATTTCGTACTGAGGGGCTGAGGTAGCCATACTGTGCTAGGTACATCTGGAAGTTCATTTCATAATTAGACTGCCGCATCCAAGACTGGATATGGACCTTTGTCATGATGATGGGTATTAGTAATGGTGCAATCGAACGAACTATTATTAGCTTATGCATATCGATAAGGTTAGCTGTTAATTAGTTGTACTGATATGTATTAAAAAACTGTTACATTGATTAATTTACATTATTATCTACAATATATGATAATATGAAAAACATAATATATTTTTAATAAGAATGCTAATAAATGAGTTATGTATTCATGGTGGAATTTCCTTTTATTATGGAACCGTTCTAGTTAACCGCATAGAAAGAACACCAGCGATGAATAACACTGCCACGTGAGTAACGTTAATGAATGACCATACTACCGCGTGTTCCTATAATTTGGAACACAACATATTGTATTGTCATCAACATATGTTCTTATAAGCATTTAATAACAACTGACATAGCTATTGCATCCCAGTTTTAATATTTATTAATACTACGAACTTAACTGCCAACTTATTGCAATTCTATTCAATAATTTATCTAACTCTTATTTCGCCAATGTCACATTAAATGGAAGTCACATTGGAGATTGGCTGGTGATATCTTAAATTATATCATTAAAGATCTTAAATTATATCATTAACAGTAATAAATACAAGGATTTTAATGTTACATCTCCAACAGACAAAAATAAAAATCAAAAAAAGGGAATTAACAATTTCAGTGAATAACTATACTACTGAAAATAAAGTACAATCTTTCAAATTAGAATGCTTTTCAACTATAGAATAAAATGTATATTGACGAACTCATTCACTAATTACGAATGTAAAATAAAGTAGTTATTGATTAGGACAAGGAATGTTCCGACAGCAGGAACAATAGAATGACAAGATTAAGCATCACGCTACGAGATTACCACACAGATACTTACAGATTAACCTACTAAACGTCATTTGTCGTTATCAAGAGCTCAAATAACATTCATTACTTACTTATATTTTCTTGCAATAATGATTCATTTATTATATTGCTACTTTAGGTAGGTATAACACATACATACGTTTTTTGGTAAATTTAAGAATTTTATTGAGTATTTTTTAAGCATAGCAACTAGTAAGCCTCTTTTGATGTCACATGAACCCATCTTCTCTCACACTTCTATCCACATCGGAACCTTATCATATCATGAGATACTATTCGCTTGCACATGCACTACAACGCCCTTACGATAGTATAGCAACATTGTTACAGGGCACTTATTTTATAAAAAAAAAACATTAATTCTTGGATACCTAATAATTAACTTGTACTTATTATCTCCTCACATATTATCGTACACAAGCGCAAGGTTACCCACCATTGTTTATTGTAGACGCTTTTGATAAGGATAACACAAACGATAACGAAAAAAGTGTGCCGTTCTTCAATTCGATTATCTTAATTCAAATAATAAGCGTCTTGCAAAGTATGCTTAGTTATCTACGATTATATGTATACCAACGATTCAAGCAATAACTACTATTATTTTAAATTATTTTACTAAAATTTTACTAACACTTACATTTTACTGTATAAAAATATATTTATTTATATTATAAGCATCGAATCTTAACAGTCATAACCAAAGGCATCATTTACCGATCGTTAACCGCACTCCCTTATGTTGGGATGGAAGTTCAAGAGGCAGCCGTCCTTGGTTGCGCGTGCGATGCATGTCAATAGAGCATTCAGTCTGGCACTAAAGCTCTTTGTCTTATCCACACCGTCTTCGGGGAATAACTTTTACAGACTCAAAACTCTGGTATTTTTTTAACTATCTAAATTATATTGAGGTTTTTTAAGCATTATTAATTCTATTTGTTTATAACACAAATTTTATTTATATAACATACTTTTTATAGTAGTAGCTTAATAAAAGAGATCAAATATAAGTTTTAAAAAATTATAATTTAACATACTTTTTAAATATTTTACAGGCAAATATATCAAGATAAATAAAGAAACAAAGAAATTATAATCTCAGTTAAGTTTTAAGTAAACTTTCAGTGACTAAGTGGTACGCCAGGTAAGGTTCACATTTTGGGTGCGTTGAGTACTTTGGCCGCTAGAAGGGGCGTTGACACATGCATTGTTTATCAAACATTCATGCAGCATTGAAATAACTGTCTAACAAGTGACAAGCTTTTGTATTGTAACAGTAACTACATTTTGTGTATATATCCTTGGTTTATAATGATTGTGTAATTTTTTTTATTATTTTTGAACTCTAGATATGAAGAGACCGATATTCATATATAGCTATCAAATGAAAGAAAAAAGAAACTTATTTGTTAAATAATATTTTTTAATTAAATAATTCTTCGTTACAGTTTGATAGCAGTCATCGAAGATATGTAATAGGAATATAAGCATTTTACAAAAATATATGGATCTCTTATTAATTCATAATACCTAACTGGAAGATTCGATCCTAGTTTTACAAAAAAATAATCAATTGCTTAATTTTGTCACAAAAATATTATTTGCTAAATAAAAAAGTTATGTTATGATAAATAAGAACTGAATAAACAAAAATCGACGAACCCGTACGTAATTTCAGAGAACCGTAATAAGTAATTCCTATTAGCACGAAAGTTCGAAGATAATAAAGGCGTTTGTCAAGGTGGGCTTTTTGGCACATGCGTATCGAGGTCAGTGTGTCCTTGTAACGGTCGGAGGCTGCGCTTGCGATCATAGTGTCGCGAAATATTCATCGTAATTATTTTTAACTGACATTCTTTGTAAATTTAAATTTCAACATTATTTACTGTTTATTATCATTTATTTATAACGGTTTCATCTTTGAATATTATTATACATTTGTACCTATAGGATAAATATATGTAAATATATTTCATAACAAATAAAGTTTATAGAAATAAAAATTAATTTACTATTATTTATAAATTTCATGTACTGAGATAATTGCTTCTTATAAATTAGTTTTATTTTGCCTTATACATATTAATTTATTACACGAAAACCTTACAGAAGCTGAAAACTTTTAAACTTTTACTACTAATTAAAAATTCTACATTTAAAATTAAAAAATAAATGATTAATTTTAAAACTCTTTTTGAGAAAGCTTGAAGAAAAAACGAATAAATTTTGGTTTTAGCGCTTCCAAAATTTTTTACATAAACTACAAATTACAAACAAATAGATAAGAAATAATGACCTTTTAAGATGAGTGTAGTAAATTATTATTACGATCTTGACTAATCCATCACGTTTTCTTAGTTATACTAATTAATAAATACATGTGAGTGTTATGTTTTTTATGAATATATAATACGCATCATATCCACAATAATAAATAATAAAAAACAAAGCACATAAGACAATAACAACGTTAACGTTTTTTTATTTTCTATAAATTAATTTATGAAAGTAATTAAAGGCTTCATTATTGTACCGCACACTCGAAGTAAAGAACGTGTCAGCTGTCTACTACCTACTATTTTACGTCTAACCTACAAATAATAAAAAAGCGATTGATATTATGCAAATAGTTAATTAATACCGTCTTATTACTTTAGTGTGCACGGTGGTTACTTACACACTTGACTCACAGTCTTAATCACACTTATATCGATACTTTACAAGCATATTTAATTTTATCTATCTAGTCATTGCATTTTCACGATGTATCGATATATAGACCGACACTATAAAAACTAAGTTATTAATTTTATAAATTATTCTTATTCCAGCGATCATTCGAAGTTATTCTGAATTATTTTTCTTCTTTTCTATGTAAACTAGTGACTAAATATAGTAAGTATTATACTTAAAATATTTTCTTACTAGCTGAATAACTATTATTTGATATATTTTTTTTAATTATTAACCATAAATTTAAAAGAAATTTTACCAAAATTGAGATAGGTAAATATTGTAAACTAAGTGTAGAGCCTCTACTCTACTAATGCACGTTGTTATATTACATACATACATATAAATATATTTTAGCTCATAACTTTTACTCGCTGTAAAGCTTATACACCCTTGATAATGCAAATTCATAATTTTTATTTAATAGCAGTCATATACGAAATATGTATAATGTATAATGCATGTAATTTATGAATAAAAATGCTAATAAAGAACCATAATTTTATATTAACATATTTTGCACAAATGTTATGCATGGAACGTTACTATGAACACGTGTAAAAATAAACAGAGATGCATTATTGCACAAACAATAGTATGGAAACAAATAATTACCGACATGGTACAATTACACCATACAGGTTTTATAAACGATTTATCGACAAGCTTTTCCTTGGATATCTTGTTCTATCTATTTTTTGAATATTTTATTGACTACTTTTATTACATAAGCACCAGGTTTTGTTGTTATCTTCCCCACAAAATACTTAAAATATTTACGGAATCATTTTGCACGCCCATTTAATTATTTGTTGCGTCATTATCAATAGAATTCCTTACTTATCAGCTGATAGCTGCCCATGCAATGGTAGCCGTATATGGACCGTTGTTAAATATTAACGTGATGACACTTTACGTTCTAGGAAGCAAGTATCCATCTGAGCAGTGCTGATATGCTTTTCGGCAAACGCCGTACACGTGCATCTACTTATAAATACTTCCTCGTGAATTATGTATCAAAATTCTTGATGCAAGTGTGCTCCATATAAGTAGACATGAGCATCTAAAGTTATTACTATGCCATATTTTAACTTCAACAACTAACAAATATTTATATCATTTTTTGCTATAGCTCGCGTGGTACGTTATCCAAGATATAAACTATCCCTATTCCAAATTTCAATTAAATCTTTTATTGACATGTCAGAAAAGTAAGAAACTCACTCATTCACTCATAAACTTTTCTATTTTTAATTTTAGTGAGATTGTAGAAATATTTTCAGCATTTCGATATAAATGATATCTTTTTCACTTATCTCCATGTTTAATGCTTATGAAATAATTTAATTTATCCAAAGATAAGAGTGATGTAAATAAAATATAATTTAATTTAGGATAACAATATTTTAAATTGCTGTATTAACTAACTTAACTAGCTTTCGCTTCTATTTTAAGGATTCTCTTCGTGCCTCTATATTAAAAATAATATAAACTATAATGCTTACTATATTAATACTAAATTAGCATAAAAAAGAAAAGTTTTATGTTATTATATTTGTACCATAATATTTAGTGAAATTTCAGTAAATAAAAACCTCGATACCTTTTGTGACTTAAAATGCAAAAGCTGTACTGTCTACAAAGTTTATAGAGCACTTTATCAGATGACGTTTCATACATCAAAAACAATGCAGCTAATGCATAATAATGAGGTACTATAAATTACATGTATTATTGTTGAAAATAAATATGTGTAAATGGGGTTGGCGTTCGAACATTACATGCACGTGTTAGAATATAAGACGCAAATTACACATGAGTGGAAAAGATTTCGCTACGCCACTGCAAGCTCGTGGACTCCATAATATTAGTGGCATAATTGGATCACTTAAGTGATCCAATTGCTAATTTACACCACTAATTGCATTAATACCGTGAATCGTCCATTTATGTAAAGATTTTATAATTTTATAATAAATCTTATTAAACATGAAAATATACTTTAGTCTTAAAATGCCGATAAATAAAATTGAAGTGTCTGTTTGTAATGTTAAAATAACAGCTTTATACTAAATGCATACTATATACGGTACTTACAAGAAAAATACAATTTTTAAAATTGTTGTCTTTCTGTCTGTCTGTCTATTTGTTCCGGCTATTCTCCAAAACGGCTGGACCAATTTTAACGGGACTTTCACTGACAGATAACTGATATTATAAAGAGTAACTTAGGCTACTTTTATTTTAGAAAAAGATTTAGGGTTTCGCTCAAAAAAATTAAAACGTAACGTGTGTAATGAATTTATCATTTTCAAATTGCTTGAAGTTAAGTATTAATTTCTTCTTTAGGTAAAACAATTTAAAGTATTGATGGAATATTTTTATGCCTTAAATTATTATAAACAGTAACTAGAACTGGTGCCTGCAGCTAGAATACTCCAAGTTATCTATAGGTATTCATTTATCTATGACTTCCACGCGTCTAAGATTTATTAAAATAGTATCTATCAATTCAAAATGTATAAATTCGAGAACGTGAGTTGTTTAGGCATGCGGGACAAAGTAAACAACAAAGAATCTTAGATTCCGCAAAATAACACGAGTAGAAAATATACGCAATATACATCAGCTATTAACATGGGGATGTCGACATTTAAATATTTATCACTTATTTATGCTAATAACTTGTATAAAAAATTTTTACTGTTTTAATAAACATTTTCTATGCCTATTTCCCATAATTTAAAAAGATTAATTGAAGTGATATAATATAAGATGATAGGATGTGTTTTTTGATTTATCTATTTAGATTTTTTATGAAACGAGTAATATAGAACTTTTTTGACGATTGGGTTCATCCGACATGAACGACATTGAATATTATATTGCTTCTCATGATAAAATTAAAATGGTTTATAAATATATATTTTTTATTCTTTTGTAACTTTGGATATCCTTAAAAATATGGAAAATAGATCTTTAAGATGAGATCGCTTATCATACTCGTGTGATAGATAATTGAGCACTTAATTACTAACAATTACGCGCCAAATGACAAAACATAAATATACACTTCTTTGCGTGTAATAACAACATTTTCCGTAGAGTATAAATTTTTTTCGCGCCTTAGTCGCCCTTTGTCCGCAGACTCACGTTTTGTCACGTGTATGAGCGTATTGTTGACTTTCATAATTAGTCCGTCAATCATCAAATACTCACGTGTAATAAATCTTATTTAATCTTCTATAAAATTGACTTTTGTCATCGATCTTTCAAAAATGTCTACCAACAGGTTTGACACCCGTAATACTTTATCATGAAATTACGGTAGTTGACAATAGTTAGAGTAATGATTGAGCGTCAACGCGAACAATGAGAAGTGATCATCAGAGGACGGTGGCCGTGGCGCGCGTGTTGAAGGTCGCCGGGTGCTTCCTGCGTGCGTGACGAGCATGCATGCACACTAGCACCGCAAACCAACAAACCTCATATTAATATGTCACTAATAATAATCCATCTTTACTCACCTAACCGCAAAAAATCTGAATCATTTCGTCTACGACCCGTCTCGCTCAAAGAAGTAGTTCCGTTTGCAACACGCAAAAATATCGCTGAAATCCATTTATACAATAATACCATCGAGGTGACCCGGTCGCTTCATGTGCTCAGTTAAAAGCTATTGTCCGTTAAACTGGTTAACGGCGTCTCTATTTCGAGAGTTCCCAATTTTTAAATTTAGATAATATAAACTTCAAACGAGGCCAATTTTAATTATGTGTAAAAGTAAACTCATTGGTTGTTTCTCTTAATTTTTTTATCAAAATATGCAAGAATATTGTTCGAGATTCCAATAATCGCTAATATAAAGAATGTTATAAATTCAGAATGGATTATATCTTTGATTAACTTGACTTTATATTGACGCATAACCACGTGAGTTGGAAAAAGTAGTGTGTAATATATTTAAAATACATTGTATTAAATCATCTTCTTTAAAATCTTTAAACACATTTGTTTCTCAGGAGCAAAAGTCGTGACTTGAGTTTAAGACTTGTTTGGCCGTTTGGTGGACTCCAAACACTGTTTTTTCGTCAGTTTATCAGCGGACCAGCGTGGTGTGATTTCGCGATATGGAGACTCATGTCCTCATAAACATATAACATAAAGGTGACCGACGACTAGATTACAGTTAGGTATGCGTAACGCGTACTCACTCCTAAAGCCCCTCGTCAGACTGAGAACTGCACAGGACAATGGACAGTTCAAAAGATAAATCTATTATATTAAGGAAACTTAAACGTTTACGCATTCCATCCATAAAAATTGCTAGCGCGAGACATTTATACGCTGCGCCTATATGTTCCAAGGGTTCATTGTTCTAAGCTACGGCGCAGGAAATTTTACGAGAGATGTCCGCTGTATAGGACACGCATCGAATTTTTATGTGGTATTATTTATTAATATAACAGCACAATGAAAACAAAGAATATAGTTGAGTCTTCGCGTTCTGCTGGAACCATTGTTCCTGAGTACACCTGTTTGTGTGTACTGGGAGAATAACCTCCTGTATAAGGATACGTTATTCATAACAGTACCTATTGAAAATGACAGGAAATGCTACTCTTGCGGCAAAGCATCTACAGTAACTCACGTGACTACAAAGTGCAATGACCTATTATTTTGAATCCTAAATCCCTATAGTACAACACAATGTTGGTAGCCAGCATAATTTCGTGACTTGTTTAAATGAATTGCCGCAAAGTTCTTCTACAAACCGTATCCTAGTAACGACGATAGCATTTCAATACTTTACTTATTGGTTAATACTTCAAATATTCATGGTTTTCATATTTATAGCCTTATTTTTTCATACTATATGATATATCTTGTAAAGTTATTTACAAATAGGAAAAGGATATTTCAATTTCTATGTAATTTGTTATAAAAAATATACCCTTATTAAAGTAATTTTACTCACTACATCATAATAATATATATATTTATAAAAAATCTAATAATAAATAAGTATTATATAACATATTTTACATTACAAGTAATTACAGACATATTTATTTCAATATCATTATCACAAATTATGAAAATTGCAATAGAATGTTATCAATAAATATTATGTTAAAAGGCTTCACAATTGATTTGCTTAAAAGTTAAAACGGGTTATTAGAGCGCGGATTTACCTTGACATGTTAGATGACTTATCAAATTTATGTGACAAAATGTTAACTAGGAAAAAAAATATTAAATTTTTTTTTAAAAGCTAATATAAACAGTTTCTTTGCTAAAAAATTATAAAATGAAATTATGAATTAAGTACCTAATAATAATATAATTATTTAAAATTGTAAGAAGCAGCTAAATAATAATTGATTTCTAAATAAAATCCGTGGTAAGCTAATCGTTTCGTCATGATTTTTTTATTTAGATAGCAAAACATTTAGCGCTTTGGCCCAGACTTGATTACATAAGTTGCGTTACAATAAATTTTCATTCTAAGGTCCCATACTTTTCGACAAATATGTAGCGAGAAAAGGAGTATTGCTTTATTCGATCACAACATGTTATCGTCAATAAGTAACAGATAATTTTTTTTTTAATGAATAATTCAAAAATTACTTAATAAATTTAAATTTGTAAAAATTAAAAACAGCGCATATATTAGTTGTATAAAAATAATAATAATTGTTATTATTACAATCTTATTTTTAAAGAATTGCCAGCCCTAATTTTGAGGCTTGTTTCTTTCTATGACTCAACATTTGATTTCTTAGAAACGGAGTTTATTGCCGTTTCCTCTTGAACCCTACATTCCTACCTGACTCACGGTGACGACAGAACCGCTTCATCTTATCCTTTCGTTTTATTAAAATATATTATGTATATTATTGTATACGACCTTTATAAAAATAATATGTAAGCATATTTATTTTTAATGAAATATTCCGTATTAAGATTATTTTTACATAGAAATATATATTATATACATATTATATACGTCGTATATACATCGTTAAGGTTTAAATTACGTACTAGTTATACTACAAACTTTATTGGTTTTCTACGCAAGTTTATCATAAACTACTTAACCATAAGTCACTAATGACGCAGTGATTTAAAAAAAAGTATAATGACCAATAAAATCGGTGTAAACATACATGTTATGTTTACCCGTGAGTCATGCATTACGAAGTCGATTTTAAAAGGCTACAAGTATGCCGGTGTGTAGTAATATTCGAGATTTCTATCTCGTTCGGGTTATAATTATTATGAATGAATGTTACTACCTAGTGGGGCTACTACAATATCGCTCAGATTCAATTTTATACAATTAGAATGGACGGGTGAGCAAGATTCTGAGAAGAATGAGTCAGAAATGTCGACCCAGTGCAAGATCATTTCCGATTCCATTCTAATCGATTAACAGATGATGTTGTATGGGTATTCACTTAACGGAACCCATCAACATTACTCATCATTGCTGTTTACTTTTTAATTAGTGTACCATTTTTATAAATTTTGTAAATTAATGTGATAGGCGATTGAAGTACAATTATTAAAGTAGGAAGTAGGTTATTAATACGTTTTTAAGCATGCATGAATATATCAATCAAATTTGAAAAGCAGGTTTGAAATGGCTGATACGATATTAAAATATATTACTTACCATGGCCTTGTTAGTTTCTCCGAAGGCCGGTGCTGCGCTGCTTCGAGTCAAAAACACCATCGCCGTCGCCGCCGCCCATAGTATTCTTAGACTACTTCTTAAACCCACGAACGCCATACTTCTAGATGATATGTTTTTTAAAATATCTAAGCTCATTTGTTCTTTAAAATTTATATAAAAATAATCTTCTCTTATAATAGACGATATGTCATTCTTGTATAACTTAAAAATATCTTTTAACCGATACGGTTACAAATATTTCTATAAAAACATTGATTTGTTCTTTATTAGGAAGAATAGTGATAGATCTGTAACAAAATACGTTATTGGTCAGTACTAGTTGGTAAATGACTTATAAGATAGTAAAGATTAACTTTGAAATGATAGTCTCTGGGGTCATACATAATCTCAGTTGACACATCATATCCACAGTGACTCATCACATTAATCTCATGACGTGCAACACGAGTAAGTTACTATTTTTTAATAAAACACAAAATAAAAACTACCAAATCCTAGAGAATTTTTCATAGATACCACATACGGAGTGTCCTAAGTCAATTGACCCAGATACGGCACGGGTACGGGCTTGTCAACAAACACTGTTATCAATACGAAAGATAAATTGTTTCAAACTAATCATCACTCATAGAATAAACCATTTGCTTATACAATCGCTATATAAATACAATTTATTGATGTTAATATTGATCTGTTCCGATTTTTTGAGTGGAAATTAAATATTTTGATATAGTAAGGGGAACTTTTTTCAAAGAAACTTTATGTTTATATCACAATCATATCATTACGTCGAGATAAAATATCGAGGAAACGTATCTTTGAAATCTTATACAACAATACATAAACTTCTACATATATACAAAAGAACAATTAGAATAATTCTATTATATTTCTCTACTATATTCAGGAATTCCATTTATTAGCTAAATTAGATTAAGCCTCACATAAGCACATGGTCTCAGAAAATCGAAATCGTAAAGCAGAGTATAAAGTGTCGATAGCAATTTTCTGCTCACCGGAGCGTAGCGATGACAGTTTCACCGGCATTGGTTCTATTACCTAACAATATTTATCGAAACTTTTTCTCTACGAGCCCATTTACTATTGCAATGTAAATTTTGGCGCCGAAAATAAACTCGTGCCTGATTATTTTGCGAAATTTAATAATAATCAATGTCTAGATTGTTTGACCGTAGATTTGAGAGAAGTGCATTTTAAGCAATCGCAGCATTGAATTAAAGTGGCGTGAAGTAATAGCTGGATTTTTAAAAGTTTTCTCTTATTTGTTGATTATTATTTTACAGATTACATCTGGAAACCCATTGATAGAGTTAATCTTAATTTAATTGTATTGCCCACTGCGGTTGTAAGATAACTAATTTTAAATTGAAGACTAATATTATTTATGTAATCGACATATTAATTAAAATGCTCTATTACTTTATAGTTTTGAATTTCTTTGTGTCTTTGCTAATTCTATTAATTTATGTATCTAATCCTAATTGCTTGAAAATAATGTAGGTATATAAAATATTTAAGAAATTTAAATTCAAGAGAAATATATCCGACACGTTACTATTACTACTAATGTTAGTTAATCTGTATTATTTTTAAATAATTTTTATTATTTATAATGTAAATTTTAATAAAAAATGTCTTATTGAATTCTTCTATTTTTAACCGACTTCCAAAAAAAGGAGGAGGTTCTCAATTCGACCGTATATATATATATATATATATATATATATATATATATATATATATATTATGTTTGTTCGGGTATTTTTTCGTCGTTTATGAACCGATTTTGATAATTCTTTTTTTGTTGGAAAGGCGATATCCCAAGAGTGGTACCATGATAATGAAACCAGGATCTGATGATGGGATCCCAGAGAAATCGAGGGAAACTTTCGAAAATTGTAGCGGCGACTAGTGCGTTTGTTAACATTTTCATTAGGTATTTTAAAGCATTACTATTTAATGAAGGTCTGGAGTCGATCTGATGATGGACCCGAAAGATAGTCGAGGGAACTCCTCAACGATTTACAGCAATTACCTGGTGTTTGGGCTTGATTAATTTGTATTGATGATACGTCTACACTGAAAATGGAAAAATAAAAACTTAAAAAAAAACCGACTTCCAGGCACTGAAAAGTAAAAAATAACTAAACGGGGGTTTTCATTTAGAATAAATACTTAATCAGATTTTTTCGAAGTCGGTGCCAGCCAATACAAATCAAAGCACACCGACTTCGAAAAAATCTGATTAAGTATCTATTCTAAATGAAAACCCCCGTTTAGTTATTTTTTTACTTTTCAGTGTCTGGAAGTCGGTTTTTATTATTTTTTAAAAAGTTTTTATATTATTTTAATTTACGTAAGCTGTTTTTTTTTTTTTAATTTAATAATTACATCGCTTATCCTGATAGAACTTGCTGAAATAAAAAGTAAAGTTAAGCTCATCCTAGGCTTGTATTTGCTTTAGTTTCTTTAGTAATCATAATCTAATATTTGATTTTATACGAATTGTCGAATTGGTAATAGATTTTACTTTGTTTTGTTGTTTGACGTAATTAGTTAGCTCTCCGGAAATATTCAAAGAGTTGGTAAATTATTATATAACATTATTTTTCATTCCCCTCGTATTGAAGGGAGGCCCATGCCCCGAGTGGGACGTTAAAAAGGGCTGAAAACAATACAATACTATTATTTTTCATATTAATTGAAATTAGGTTCCTCAATGACAGATGGATTAACTATAATACTTAATGAAATCTCAGAGGTCATAATTTAAATGAAACCAGTCATGCGTACAGTTCTGGAAATTGAATAGTTAGGGAAAAAATCTGACGAATGGTCGAAATACTTATGCAGGAAAATGTCAAATATTATTATTTTATCTTTAAAGACCCTGTTATTGTGTATACTATACTGGCCCTGTTATTGTTATATGATTTTTAAATCCAAATTTTTAAATATCAAGGTTAATTCTAACATGATGTACAATGTACATACTTCTTTATAGTAAGCATTCAATATTATTAGGCTATAAACATTTTATAATACATAGTAAGTAAATATGTAGAGCCATTTATTTTACGTTAGTTTGAATTCACTACTTAGTATTTGTGGCGAAACCCAACTAGCATACCAATGAGACATGCAGATCTAAACTCTCCCGGGATAACGTGATTTATGCAGATTCACATATTGCGACCCTCGACACTTTCCTACTTCCGGAAGCTTACGGCAATACTAATGACATATTAATAGTAAGATGACTATTGTAAAAACAAAACAGTATTTATCTAGCAATGTCATCGTAGGACTGGGTAATTAATTTAAAGAAAAATAGCCACTTGTACAGTTTATGTATCTACAAATAACAGCGTCTTAAAAGGCAAACGATGACTCTTTAATACTTAATCTTTATATAGAGGTTATATTATATACCTACTATGTAAGATTATAGTCAAATCACTATATTTTAATAATTTTGTTTCTAATATAAAATAAACATTTATAATAATTTAGTCTTCAGTTGATTATTTTAATTTTTACTCATTAGACATTTTACTAAACAGTAAAAATATAGAATCAAAACTTTGTAGAATTTAAATGGCATAAACATATGATACAAAGTTATATAATATGTGTGTAACATACATATACGTACATGTACCTGTTTCAATGCCGTCAGATTAATTTAGAAAAAAATCACCATACATATATTTCCTGTTATTCTATGTATTTTGCGTCAATGACATTTGTACGATGACTCACTGGTATTGACTATTGACTAAGGAGTAAAAAGGCACAATTAAATTATTTGTTTACCAAATTCAAGTTTTGCCGGTCAGCAACCACATAAAGTAATTTAGCACTTAAAATACGGACAAACTTGTATTATGTACTATATTTCGAATTGCACCCTTAACAATGCATTACAAGAATATTTACACAATTTCACTAATACTTGAAAATTTTCAAAAATATGGTAATCTTTATCATATTATGTCGCTCTAAAACATATGTCCTTTACAGTCCACAATTGCGAGCATAATATAAGAGATCAGTTCTTATCACCAAGATAACGTTGAAAGTCTTATCCAGCAAATTATCTATGATATACAAATCGCAACATTCTTTTTTAGAACAAGATTGCTCTTATTTGTTTTAAACAGAGTATATCAATTAAAACTCTTAATCGCTTCTAATGATAAATTGTTTATGTTCGTTTAAGATTCTCTGCTCTACATAAAAAACCTTACAAGTTATTTCTGACGAAATAATCTAAAATTTTAAATATCTCTTTGTTTGCAACAATTAACATAAGGCAAATACTAGTCAGTTTTCTGTATTGATATGTACTCTTTAATAGTTCATACAATGATATATTGTATACACGGTGTGGTAACTATTAGTTATTCGACACATGTCATGAAGGGGACTGACCAGCGCACCTAGCAATAGCTGCTTATGACTAGTGGATACGTCTACAACAGTTTGACTACTGAAAATATTACTTCATTACATTTAGATATAGTTACCTTGTATACACATTATAAGACAGAAATTTAATAGTGTATTTAAACAGCAATTATTTTATCGTGATTATAGTAAAACGATTAACTTAAGCAAACAAAAACTGAGCTGGATGTCGTAACAAATAGTTTTTATAACAGCTTAGAAAAACCTTGTTTTCTATTACAAAGTAGTAAAAAAGGCGTTTCTAGATAGATCCCTTTTTACGAGGTAAGCCCAAGTCACCAGATAGCTAGTCGGAGTGCCAACGACCATTTCAGCTGAAAGCGATATGATATGAATGGAATGTTATCTACTTGCCTGTAAGTCAGATCCTGATTTCACGCAATCCTTACTAAATGAAACATGTGCGTTTTGTTCCACTAGTGCGATCACGGTCGTCAAAGCAAACATTCACAGGGCACTTCAGTCACAAAGTCCCGCGGGGTTCACTTGTTTCTTTGCAATTGCACGAATTTTCAAAGAAAATGTGTGCGTCGCGTGTTTATTCCACGTCAAGCGATCGTTGTGCCCTGTGCGGCACGACCTATCGCTCTTCGCGAGTTAGGGCGAGTGTGCGGCGCGCGAACCGCTCGCCGCTTATAACTGGCTGGCGCGGCGAGGCCTCCGCCCGCCCCTTTGCCCAACTGAACTTATTTTACAGAAAAGCTCGCGTGTCGAACGTGTACAGGACCCTTTGGCTACAGTCTTTGTTCAATAGTGAAGAAGAAATTGAAATTATAAAAAAACATATATATAAACCAAAAGTAATATGACAGACAATATTGACTGATAAAAAATGAAAAAAAAGTATAATTTTTATATTAATTTAGGCAAATATTTATCTATTTATCATTTTTACACATACAAAATTCTTTCATTATATCATATTGTTTTAGTATATGAGCATCCTAGTTTTCATTTTCTATGAATTTTTAATAAAAATCCACAAAAGAAAGCTTTACAGCATAGCATACATTAATTATGTATGTGAATTAGGGTGCAAGGTTAGGTCCATCATCATTATATTTTACACTAATGACTTAACTTCACTTCGCTTCGTGGGTTCGCTCGCTTCGCTCTAGATACCTTGCAAGAGCCGATAATGTAAGTCAACGGCCATTAATCCCAGCTTTAATTAAAGTTATTATAATTTCTGACAGTAAAAACATTTTATAGGAATAAAACTAGACTATAGAATTGGACGGTAATATAAATTCCTTAGGAAAAAAAATCAGTATCGGATCAGTAGTTTCAGAGATTACCCTCTACATACAAACTTACAACTTTATCTTTTTATAATATTAATAGTGTAGATTATACTGGTGATGTACGCCTATATATCTTAATAATTTATGGTATTATTTATATCAAAACAACTATGAAGGAATATTATTTTATAAGTTAAATTAACATTAAAATGTTATTTCATTATCACATTATCTTTATTTATTTAACTACCGACTCTCATGACGATTGTCCCTGTAATATTTCCCCCGTTAAAAATAGTTCTGGTTCCAGTAAAATAATTTTACTTCCTAAATATATTTAGCGCAAATTAACTCCATGATACCTCAATAAAAATTAACCTATAAGCACATGGTATACTTTTTCATACATGTAAACTTTTAAAATAGGTAGAAAATCCAGAAATTTTCTTCTACACACAAACAAATACGGTTTAATTATTTATACTCACACATATCTACTACTATATATAAATATTAGTATATTTAATACAAAAATATCATACACTTATAGATATTAGATAAATATTAAAAAATTATCATTAAATAATACTTAATATCGCAAACTCGAAATGGTATATATTGGTTATCTTATTTCTTTCAACAGGTTATCAAGATTTTACTTTAATGTCATTTATGGCCCTAAAAGTAATTTATTATTTATATACTTACAGCAAGTGATTCCTAAATCTTTGTATTTAATTTTCTGAAAATGCAAACTTGTTCAAATTATTTAAATTTGATATATGTGTAAAAAACCGTATCTACACTAAGTTGGGTCATAAACAATTAGCTTCATTAATATACAATGCAAAATATCACATTGCTAATAACTAATCTGCATGCAATATAAGAAAAAAAACGTTTACGCTAATAAAGGCTCTTATTAAATGCATAGTAAATAAAGTTATACATATATCAGGCATAACGGTTATAATCACTTTATATATGTATTTCACGACAATATAATTAATAGATGCGGATATTACACTTTTGTCAAAAAGTTTAAGGATGTTACTTGCAGGATATGTTCAGAACTAAGCGATTGAGGTCATATACATTCGTCCTTGAAATTAAAGTGCTTTTTGTAGTAGATGTTAATGGCTAAAAAAGATTTTATAAGTGGAATCACATTACTAATAGAAATACAGTAGTCTTCTAATTTATTAAATAACAAGCGAGAGTAACTCGCTACTTATTCTCGCTTCGCTTGGTGCGTGCCTAGGTGATTAACATTGACTATGTGTTGCTTCAGGTCCTAGTCCTATATGCCTACTAAATTTCATCCAAGTCTTTCAGCCGTTTCGGCGTGAATAAGTAATAAGTATACACAAAGTAGTCTGATAATGACACTAGTTATCTAAAATCGCCTACGTTTTTGAAAGGTTTCCAAAGTTTTCCTAAGCATTCCAGAATTCTAATTTGTTGTTATTTTATTATTATATCTACGCGTATCGTTAAGGAACTTTAATGTACGACATAAAACTATAAAGCAATATTGGCTTTATTCTGAAAAATCGTTTGTAACATAATACAATTCTATGGAATACAATTATTTATTTCAGACATTCATTGCTTAGATTTCTTAAAATTATTGTTCGTATATAATTTTACGTTAAAACATTCTGTGAAATATATAGTTTGAGTATGTTTTTTTCAGTATAATCAGTACTTGTCGTCAGTAAAAATCGGTAGTACGCTAAGCACTATAGTGTGCGGTAAGCATCTACTTAATTAATAAAAAGCTTGTAATATGAGATAAAATGGTCATTTATTTAAAAATAGTTTAAAAGCACATGAAAATATGACATTTGAAGCAGTATTTTAAATAAATAATACATGATAATATAACATTCCTCCTCTGTTTTGTTTTGCATTTTAATTGTCCCCCGCGCACTCAGGCACTAAATCTAAAGGAATATACCCCTAAATCTAAAGGAATTTCTATACATCAGCAGACAAACTTCACAGCTCATCTCTCTTCATGGCTACATATAGGTATATCTGCATCTTAGTACAATTTCTTAGATATTGAATCAACAAAGGTACATAATTTTAATCATATAAAAAAAATTATATTAAAATATTTAGATAATATAGTAGGTAGGTAGGTAGGTAGAACTATGAAGCAAAAAATATTAAAAAAACAGTGTTTGCTCAAATGTGTGTTTATCGTTAAGTCACTTTACACCAGCATGATAAGCGCCTTATGGTATGCAGCATAACCTTCATAGGGCCGTTCCGCGTGACGAAGCCATTGTCTGCGATGAGTAAGCCAGGGTGGCTTCCCTGAATGCTGGTGGAGGCATGAAGTCACCAGTCACCATGACCGAGTTCAAGGGCGTCTTTGTGTCTCATAACAACCTATATCAACAAACACTTGCGTTATCGATACTAAATTAATCAGTAATTCTTTCACAAAAATGAACATAAATGACGCAACCAAGTCATATATATGTAAAGATAAGATATTTTTTTACAAAATCACAATATATAAATATGTAAATTTAACAATATATGTAATGGTATAAAGCCATGGCATAAACTGGGAAACATCAATTATTTTCCGTAAATCTATGAACTCATTTATTCAATGACTCTACTAATATTTGATATATTCCCTTATAAGTGAAATAACCATCAATACATATAGGTACATACATACATAACATGTATCACCTTTATATTTTAAAGGACAAATCAATATATACATATTTTATATATAGACTATATAAGCTTATGCTAAAACATAATATACGTACCTACTCATTAAATTACAAAAACGGATGAAAGTTACCTTCAACTACATATAACACGAATGCTTTGTTCCTAGGAAAAATAACATAAAATTATAACAAACTTAGATTTTCATCTCAAGGACTGATATTGTAAATATTCTTTATAATCCTTGAAAAAAGGTTATATTTCTACGTATGTAACTGTCAAGGACACCCTTTCAAGTCAGTCTTTCGCATAATTTTTATCCTCATATTAGTCTGCTTTCGAGGAAAAATTTGGCTATTATGAAAGAGTATTTTCGGAGGAAAGTTTTATAGAAATGAGAACAATATTAGAAAGAGTGCAGAAACGGCTCTAACGATTTGGATCAAATTTTGGAATTAGATAAGATTTTGCTTTTCGAGTTTATCTATATAGATGTTTTTTTTAGAAAAACAATTTTTATATCTTTGCTGAAAAATGCCGTGCGAAGCTCGGTCGTCTAGGAACTATACTAACTCATACACCTAGTCAAAAGTTAATTTAATAAAGACACTCAGAGTCCACAATAATATCAACTTCTAACCTACCTATTATAAAACGTGGATGCATCATTATTTCATGTGTAATATAAAACAAACAATTGACAGTGTTATTTAATAAATGTGGTAATTACAGTCTTCGGGCTCAACTACAAGTCCATGTCATAAACTCCGTTACTCTAGCCTAGTATATATTTTACTTGTCTTATTATTAGAACAATTATTCATGCATTGAATGTGGTTTTTATTATTATATCTCAAAACATAATTTATTTCATTTAGAGCTATTATTATGATTTACAAAGTAAGGACTAACTATATATATCTATCTATTACTTCAATTATACTTTTTAACCGACTCAATTCGATTGGTATTTTTTATGTATGTACACCGATTACGCTGAGATTTATAATCCGATTTACGTAATTCTTCTTTAGTTTGATGCGGAATAGTTGCCATTTGGTCCTATAACAAATTAACATAGTTCGACCTAGTAGTTTTCATTTCATGAAAATTTTTGTATGAAATTTTTTTTATGTGTGTTCGCGGATTACTTCATCGTACTGAACCGATTTTAATGATTCTTTTTTGTTGGAAATATATATATGTGGATGGATACCATAATAAGGAAACCAGGATCTGATGATGGCATCCCTGAGAAATCGAGGGGAACCTTCGAAAATCATAGTAGCGACTAGTGCGTTTGTTAATTTTTTCATTAAGCATTTTAAAGCACCTCTAAATAATGAAGGTCTGGAGTCAATCTAATGATGGAGCCGAAAGACAGTCGAGGGAATTCCTGAACGATTCATAGCAACTACCTGGTGTTTGGATTTGATTAATTTGTGTTGATGAGAACTTTACACCTAGATGGGTTGTGACTGTCATTAGGGGTCTGAATAAATGGCTTAATCGAATATGTTTTTAAAAATCTTTTTTCTTAGAAATTACTTGCTTATTACGTCTACACTAAAAATGGAAAAATAAAAACTTAAAAAAAAAACCGACTTCCACGGAAAACTAAAAAAATAACTAAACGGGATTTTCATTTAGAATAGACACCTAATCAGATATTTTAGAAGTTGGTGCCAGCCAATACAAATCAAAGCATACAGGTTTTTATATTTTTTTTAAGTTTTAGATATTATTACGCACATTACCGGATCTCACGATGATGGTTGCATCCAGCCATCATCCCTTTTGACCTTGGATGTTTTTTAATTTCAATAACTTCGCGAATCATTCTAGGGAGATAACAATTTTCTTTCGTGAGGATTTGTGATCTTCCATTAAGTCTTTCTGTTTAGAAAATCTCAATAACAGCCTGGTCTTTTTTATCGAATATGATTTTAAAAATCTTTTTTCTTACAAATTACTTGCTTATTACGTCTACACTAAAAATGGAAAAATAAAAACTTAAAAAAAAAAACGACTTCCAGGCACGGAAAACTAAAAAATAACTAAACGGGGGTTTTCATTTAGAATAGATACCTAATCAGATATTTTCGAAGTTGGTGCCAGCCAATACAAATCAAAGCATACAGGTTTTTATATTTTTTTTAAGTTTTAGATATTATTACGCTCATTACCGGATCTCACGATGATGGATGATGATGCACCCAGCCATCATCCCTTTTGACCTTAGATGTTTTTTAATTTCAATAGCTTCGCGAATCATTCTAGGGAGATAACAATTTTCTTTCGTGAGGATTTGTGATCTTCCATTAAGGCTTTCTGTTTAGAAAGTCTCAATAACAGCCTGGTTTTTTTAAGTTGACGGTTTCTCATCCTCGTGCCTCGGAGAGCATCTAAAGCCGTCGATCATGTCGTCCCACCGAAGTATGAGAGTAACAGGAAAAGAGAGTGCATTTATGTCTGCGCGTACACTTGTGCACTATAATAACTCCTGTGCAGTCTCATTGAGATTGGCCGCCGTAACCAAAAATCGGTCAAGAGGACATGATATCAGATGCTTGCATTAGCAACCTATCGCAATCGCAGCCTTTAACTTACAATGAGTACAAGTGTCCTAAGTTATTACCTAAAAGTGAATTGACGCTGATAGATGTAATTCAAACTTTTTCTTGTACAATAATTAAAACATTATAATGTGATACTAGTAATAAATGCAGAAAATTTTCTGTATTTTTTCACGTTCTTTTCTCTTATATGTATATTTAGAAACACGAAGACAGATACGAAGGTAGGTATCGTAGCATTCGTTAGCTAGAGCAAAAAGTTATTTTGTTCGCAAAAACTTTAGACTTACAGAAATTATTTTTATGTCTATGATAAAATGAACATTGATACTAAAATGTAAGAAGTAGTTATCTTAAATCACTAGAAAACATATTATCTCATCAGATAGTGAAAAAGCTTTACAATAAACCTAATACTTAAATTGCAAAGACACTTTTATTTAGTATTTACCTGTATGAATATCATATACTTCTGTTTTCTTTATATGGATTCTTTAATAATGATAAATATTATATTGTTTGATATTTTATGAAGCAAACAATATTAGAGTAATAATATATAAAAGTTTTATATATGTACATTTATACAAATGAATTCCTCTCATTCATGCCACAATACAAGTATACATATGCCATACAAGTCAAGTAAACTTTAAATCGTGTTCGAGTAATATACAATGAATATTAATTATTTAATATGTAATGAATTTACGATAAGTGGGTAGGTTACATGTTGGTATACAAAAAAAAACTTCAAATTATCTACTCGATTATTTGTATTTGTCTAACAACCTACTTGGCTCATTCAAGTAATTTTTATAGAAAAGAGAGAGGATCCTTTGCTCAAAACCCAAGACTTCTTCAAAGCGTTCATTAAAATAAGTGAGACTGTTTTTATTTTTAATCGTGAAAACCTAGAAGTTGACAAAAATAATTACTTAGGAATTTACAAAGTTATAAATATATAGCACAATTTCAATCGAAAAATAACCGAATATACGAAGTTTATATCCTTTCAAAACTAGATACCATCTAATAAAAAATAATTAAACAATCTATAAATATAATAAAATTATAACTAATCCGAATCTGTACATTAAATATTTTTTGGAAAATCTTATTGGAATAGACATTATTATCGATTCAGAGGCCGAATCTATAGTTTTAAAAAAAATTGTCTGTCTGCCTGTTACCGTAACAAGGAAAAACTACTGGAGGGATTTTATGAAATTTGGTAACATGATAGCTAGATATCCGGGTCAACATATAGGATACTTTTTACTGCGGGAAAATATTTCATCTCTGAGAAATCTGTACTAAACGTTAAAACGTAAGTAGGGACGAACCGGAGCAGACCGAGGGTGAATCGCTAGTACGTAATAAAAATCAAACAACTAAGAAAATACTAATAGAGAAGCTTGTTATTTCAGTAAAAACCAATATCTAATATATTTAAACGAGCAATTCTCGTATATTTATTTATTAGGGTTCCGTACCCAAAGGGTAAAACGGGACCCTATTACTAAGATTTCCCAGTCCGTCCGTCTGTCCGTCTGTCACCAGGCTGTACCTCATGAACCGTGATAGTTAGATGTATTTCTGTTGCCGCTATAACAAACAATTACTAAGAAACAGAATAAAATAAATATTTAAGGGGGCTCCCACCCAACATACGTTATTTTATTGCTTGCTTTTGCTCGATATTGATAACGGCAACAGGTAGACGCTTGAAATATTTACAGAAGATTTAGTTATATATTCACTTTAAAAATAAGTAATTAAATTAAAATAAAACAAATATTTAAGGGGGGCTCCCATACAACAGACATGACTTTTTTGCCGTTTTTATAGATAACAGTACAGAACCCTTCGTGCGCGAATCCGACTTGCCCGGTTTTTTTATTTATATTGGCAATTTTGGAAACGCCTCTAACGATTTCATTGAAATTTGGTACGTGGGAGTTTTCGGGGGCGAAAAATCGATCTAGATTAATCTTATGTCTGAGAAAACGCGTGTTTTCGAGTTCTCATGCGGTTTTCTTTCGCATTATTGCGCATTATTATGCGCAAAATATGTTCAATAATTTTTACGCACGGGCATAAACATCGTGGTCAAGCAGCCAAGGTGCAAGATTGACTATCACAGGTGTCCGGGTTCGAATCCCGGTAGGATACAATGATTTTATTTTTTGTATTTATTCAAGTTTTTAGTATATTTTTTTAAGCCAAATTAAAAAGAAAATTATACTTTTGTTCAAAAGCTCTGAGCGAAGCTCGGTCGCCCAGGTACTAAATATTAACACCAATGTGGTTCGAATAGAATTTAAAAAAGTACTATTTAATAACTGTTATAAATTCATTATCTGATTAGACCTACATTTGAATTTAAGTTAACAATAATGATATTTTGTTTCGTTATACACCCACATTTGGTTCCGACCGTTACAGGCATGTATTCATATGCAAACATCTCAATTCGACAAGTTTCATAATTAAAACAACATGAATGAACAGTGGTCTTTTATCATTATTTATAATTGCGATTCCTATGAATTATATTGATGGTGATTTTCCTGAATACAAATTCTGCTAACTATCTTTAATGCATGTTGTATAGAATAAAAGGTGACATGTGCACTCAAATAATATTAAGAATCTCTAATTTATAAGTGCGCATGAACTACACCTTTTTTTTTAATGTTGGGAAATACATTTACGCCTTTCACTTATATAGGTACATACAGGTGGTTATCACTTACGCACTCAATCACGATGCCTTGAGGGCAGGTCTGCCAAAACAGACCACAACAGCCATGGGATTGTTCCAACGGTCCACTCTGCTGTCAGAGAAGCACCAGGAGCAACTCGCATGGCACACCGCCCACCGAGGTGGGCCGCCTCCCAGTGCGTTTCTTGGCTTCGCGCCCTAATTTAATACAATATAGGTATTTAATTTGAAATAATACTATACTAATTTAATACAAACATGTTTAAAACCTGAATGTTATTATAACTTGATTAAAAATCCTCAAACAAAGATAGGCGTACGGTTAGTAATGTACGACGTGCCTACGTTGTAATATTTTATATCTATGTATTTATTTACTTTAATAAGTTCCTTTAAGATAAGAACTTCAAATTAACTTGAACCAATTACTTACTGGACGAACTTTCGATTCAAACTTAGTTGATTGGAATATCATGAAATGTTTACAATACAAAGGTCAGAGAATCTAAAACGATAACAAGCGAATTCGTTGTACGTCGACGTTCAAATAGAGGCAAAAAATGTAACCGAATTCCTTCACGTTGCGAGGTTTTTCAACTTTTGTGCAGATTCCCGTGGTTCCTCCACTAATTCTCCAGCCAACAACTGTTCTCTACGTATAAAAAAAATCACCTGATTTATAAATTCTGACAAGGAAAAAATACTCATAAAATCATCAAAAATCCTTCTTTTATAAGGTAGGTAACTTAGAATTGGACCGTTTTTATACAGAAATGTGAGTGAACCATACGTAAAGATTTATAGTATTGAGAATTCTTGATTCGGTCATAAAACGACCGATTGTAGTAAATACATTCATCGGTGAGCGATTTGAATTTAAAATCATATGTGCATAGAATGTAATAATGTAAGAAGTTATCAAAGTTAACCGTGTACAATGGTTATACATATGTACGTCTATCCTACAGTATACAATACATTATATTTATCAGTACATTCATTTTTGGACGAGATTCAATCGGATAACAATTTACTAGTTTTATTTAATTTATATAAAAAGAAATATTATGCTAACAAACATCAATAGTTTATATACTTAAATTATCCCAAATGTTCTTCCATTAAATCCTTTATAAGATGAATCATCTAATCTTCAAAGTTCTGAGTAACGTTCAGTCTTTCAAGCACCGTAATTACTTGTCACACTTGACTCTGATGCCCTGGCTGGCGTATTACGTTTTCATAGAACAAGACTACGTAAAGTATTCGTCCAATCATTGGATAATCGATTATGAATGATCTAATACTTTCAAACAAGTAATTCTTGTATATTTATACCGACGATCTCGGCTCTAACGATTTCGCTAAAATTTGATATGTGGTGGTTTTCGGGGGCGAAAAATTGATCTAGATTAGTCTTATCCCTGGGAAAAAGCTTGTTTTTGAGTTTTCATGCGATTTTCTTGTGCACGCAGTACAAAGTAGCTAATATCGCACGTTCGGGCATAAGCATCGTGGTCAAGCGGCCAAGGCGCAAGATTGACAATCACAGGTTCGAATACAAAGTCCCGGTCGGATACAAAGTTTTTACTTTTGTTTCTTTTTTTTTTTTTGTATTTATTCAAGTTTTTAGTTCTTTTTGTTTTTAAGTCAAAATAAAAAGAGAATTGCACGTTTGGCCAAAAACTCCGAGCGCAACTCAGTCGCCCAGGTACTAATAATAATTAGGCAGTAGGTAAATGGATACGAAAATACCGAAGCTGTCTTTTCTATATATAAGGTATATATTTTATATATATTATTTCAATAAACATTATCAAACACGATAATATATAATTGGTATTTATCAAATTGAAAAAATTTACATAGCAATTAATGTACCTAAATTCTTTTTGTGAAGTTATTTTTTAATACAAATATATAACATATACATACGCAAGCACTATTTTCTATAAGTACTGTATAAATATATAAATTTCCTATTAAATATCATTTCCATTTTTAATTTTCAATTTAAATCCTTTTAAAAAAGTTAGTCCTCAATTACAGATACATCTTGTAGGTCCTACCTATGTTTATAAACTACGTTAAGCTCCCTGGTTTGGACTACTGAAATATCACTACACTGGTGAACTTTACAATACACCTATGTCGGTAGAAAATCTATACTATAATAAAACTGTAGAGGTCGAATGTCTGTACATAGAAAAAAAAATGCTAAAACCGAGTCAGGGGGTTGATGTTATCCAAATTATTATCATGCCATCCCATAAAATGAACCTAATCAAGAACACAATTTTAATTAATACAAAAAACACTTTACACAGACTTTAAACGATAACCAAAGAGCAAAAAACAAACATATAACAAATTACAAAAATATGTCCTCGAAACGGTCATAATAGGAATGGTGTCGTTGTTTTTCAGTGTTTTGATGGCTGAAACAAAGGAGCGTGCTTATTACGATGAAAACTGTAACTGTAAATTTTGTAACAGTAGTGTTACATAAAGAGCGAATAAAAGCGCCGCGGGGCACTCGCTGAGTCACGGCGCCGCGCCGCGCCGTTACAAAAATTTGGCGATGTTTTTAATGTTTCTCTTATAACTCTTTTCCTTTTATAAAAAAAAAATAACTAATATATTCATAAACTTATGTTAGTTTTAATAAAGATTAGAATTTAGATCATCATTTTAATTAATACTATCCAATAATTAACGAATAAAACATGAATGTAAACTACCTCAACGTATATTTCACAAAGCAAATCCCAATTGGCATATTATTAACATAGTTACAAATTAACTTAACTCTTATCTGAAAATACTTGTGTATCTGATTTTAAAATACTCCTGACCACATTTCGGTCACAGCAGCTAGTCTCACGCACACTCGTTCACGCTCACGCTTCACGTTCAAGTACACGCTTTAATCTAATACTTCGCTAGAAATATCATATCCGACGACCGATGAGAAATCAGGTGCAAAAACGACGGGATAACATCAACATCAACTTCCCATCTTCGGGATATTACCGAGAGACTTCTTGACAGAACAAAATCATAACTATCTTTCTTGACCTGACTGGAGACTCGAACCCAAGACCTCAGGATCTACGATACTAGTTACTTATTCCACGACGTAGTTGCCTCTATATAATGTACATTATACATACATATAATATATATGTATGTATAACTTATTGTAGCGTCTGCCTATAAAACAATGACTCAGAATGAAGCGGTTTCTCAGTAACCGGTCCGACCCATTTTAAAGACATTACGTCCGTATGAAGAATTAAATAAACTCAGCTAATGCATTTGTAGAATCTATTACAAGCTTGTAGAATTTTGGAAATGCAAACTTTGGATTCTCACAAAACTAATTTGAGCGTTTAATAATCGAAATTTTAATATTTTATTTATTTATTCAAAGAGTTTATTTGACGCAAATGATATTTTAAAATCTTTTGTTACGTCAAACACAATGTAAGGTAAAGCTCTAAATCCATACTAATATTATAAATATGAAATCGTGTTTGTTTATCCTCCTTTCACGTCGAAATAGAATGACGGATTGGCCTGTTTTTTGTGTGGAGATATTTGGAGGGCAAGGAATTGAAGGAGGAACAGTGACATAGGCTACTTTTTACCGCGGAAGATTATCTCATTCCCATGGGAAAATACGTTATAATACAAACCCAAAAATTATTTATGATCAGAATTACTTGAAATTTGGTGTTAATGCTCTTTAAAAGAATTAAATAAATACGTATTTTAGCATTTTTCATATTCAGCCAATAAGGGGGTAAAATAGGAGATGAAAGTTTGTATGTAACCTACATTTTAAGAATTTTTTAAGTAGTTTAGTTGTTTTAGCGCGAGTGAAGCCGCGGGTTCTGCTAGTAGCTTTAATATGGAAGAAAAAAGGGAAATTTTATTTTCCTTACTACACAATTATAACTCTGAATTATTATTATAACACGTTTTATATTAAACTGAAAGTTGCAGGTTTGCGCTTAAAGTTTGAAATAATTAAGTAATTTATTCGTTTTTTTAAGTTTCTTTATTAAAATATTAGTTTATTAAAAATCGTTGCAGTCTTAATTACAGCAATAAATAGATAACGATTTACGGAAATGCAAAAAACTTCTCTTCTTGTGCATACACATACACACATGCACATACACACATGCACATATGCACATAAAAATAGTTAATAATGCCAAAGCCATGCTCTTGTCAAATATGTATCTTATACATTAAATACTATGACGTAGGTACATTTTGCGTCAGTGATTTGATATAAAACCTCAAAACTCACCTCAAAACTACCATTTTAGTTGTACGACTCATTTGTCATATAATGACAAATGAGTCGTACAACTAAAATGGTGACCCGTGTGGTTATAATACTTAGAATTATAAACAGGAGATTTATTTAATATTACATTTCCCATAGCGGAATATGCCATAGCTAATACTCAATATTTTAAAGCAACGAAATGAAAAAAGTACGCATACCTTCACTAAACTACGCAAAATATAGAGGACATAACAATGCTAATCTATTTAGATACTTTTGAGACGTTTTTCCATATTCTAAAATAACTTTACGCGGGCTGTGTAATAGAGATAGTTTTCGTAGGTATCTCATTATTCATTAGATTTCCTGTAAAAACACTGTTGTGCTGTAGGTACGTGTAACACAAAGTCGCATGTGATTGATTCTAAGGACTTCATTGCGATGCCGATACACACTAATTAAAAAGTCTGTGCTATTTTTATTAACTAAGGTAGAGAATTAATTTGCTCGATAATGTGCTGGAACATAATCTATTAATTACACATATTTTTGACAAAATTAAAATAACTCAAAATAATATAATAAACATTATTCAACTATAAAATGCCAGCGCATACAAATAACCAGAGTGACGCACTTTGGTCCAATCCATGTCAAAAAGGAAATTAATGAGACTATATAGTAAGTGCCACATATGTACGTGTAGGTACAATGTACATTCACTACGTCCTCCTACGATGTAACACTAATTATTAACTGATAACGTTACTTTCGCTTAAAAATAAAAACACTAATTGACCTCTTATACATATACATATTTATGTCAAAACTAAACTACATTATATAAATAAAAACATCAATAAGAAAAATTAATTCCTTTTCATATTTTAGTTTTCGATTCGGAGCAAACTCAAAATACCAGATTGATATTAACGACCACGTTACTTTTACAAATTTTAGTGTCTTAATTTTAATTCCCTTCCCGAAATTTATATAACATTCATAAATTATATTTTTCAATTTAAATATCTCTTCCAACTTTTACTTTTTCTTTCGTTAGAGACGCGATGTGTATGCAAATGTAACGCTCACATTGTAACATAGGCTAGAAAAGACAGTACAAATGATAGAGCCAACCCTGTGACCATGTATTCCTCGGTAGGTCCGTTTCATGCGCTCTCCGAAAAACAATACGATATAAGGTAGTCACTAGATTATCTAGACAGTATGACTTAATTTAAAATAAAAATTCTTATAATAATGAATTTTCAAAATTGATTTGATAGGTCTCTATAGACAGCCCCCGTTGGGTTTAAGTAGGTAATACTGGATTTTGTGGCCGGTGATTCCCACATAACCACCTACATGTGTGCAGGTGGTACACGTCAAAACATTTCTAATATTATATATTAATTATATTTATAAATAAATAATATTAAATATACCTTATTGTAAAGAATGTATCTTCACCTATAAGAAAAGATACTACTTCTTACAATAAAAGATATAGATATATAAAAGCTGTGTGACTAAAAATATGTTTAAAAGATGAATTTGTCGGTTCGATTTGCCTATTTATATTTACAACAGAACCCTAAGCTTAATTTACCAAACATTTAATTACATTTGCAAAATAAGAAATAATACTTAATAAATAGTAGTAAATTTGTATTCATTATTGCATTTCATTGTCTTTATGCATATGAACCTTATCAGCCGCTCGTGCGCCTGCGAATGTAACCTCTCGCTGGACTATGCAGGAATAACTATTGGCATCCGACGCATTGCAACCTTCGATTGTACCTATATTTATATAATTTTATATTCATTTCCGTAACTCCTCACTTACTTATTGACTCCACGTGGAACTATTGTCGCACGTTTACTATAGTTTTTCTTAAGAATAAAAAAAACAAGTATTTTATGCTAACACTACATGTGCTGTATTTTAATAATGAATACATAAATAAAGAAATGTTTTATTTTATTAATATCAGCGAATATAATTATAAGAAAGTAAATAAATGGCTCTTTTAATAAAATAAAAACTTGTATATATAAATTATTTAAGTCATAAGTATCAGTAAAACAAAACATTAGATAGAGATATTCATCGCCAAGTAAAAATATGTGGCTAGTTTTCGACGAGATAGGAATAGTAAAATAATAAAAACAAACGTGTAATGTAAGTAAAGGCTTCCAGTGTAATATTTAATTGCCTATTATCTTATGATTATGTATCTCATCATTGGACGATGGCCAAGTGAGAGGATGCTAGGCAAGACTCCAACGCTTCCTAGTATTCTATAAACTTACAATATTAACTTGATTGCACTTTACCCTATTCCATTTATACGTCGGTACTTATTTCTTCTAAGAAACTGAGCCATTGACCCCATATTCATCTCCGAAAACACAAAGTCCACGAGGAAAAATCGTGCGGTTCCGTTGTCGTTATAATTTTAAGTAATTAGCAGTTAAAGTACAATTGAAGTGTGTGCTGAATATAAACAATACTTATATGAAAATTAAATACGCCTTAAAATAAAATGCAAAGAAGTGTAGCAGAAGGAGGAAGCAATACTGCCGACTCGCGCTGGCTGTGCTACGTGTGAATTAAGGCACGTTCACAACAATGACGTAATATTTCTTTTATATCAATTTTTTTTTTCTAGAAAATGTAAATATTTCTTTCCATAAAAATTCAATCGGATAATATATATTTTTCAAATATAATGGATAAATACGGAATCTTTGTGTAAGATACTAGCGTTCCTCCTTCCTATCCGCAAATATGTTGTAACCTGAACTGTACTTGAACCTGAACTTACGATTAACCAAACATTTTAATGGAACTATTTAAAAAAAACCCAAGATGTGGTATCATATTTTTGATAAATAGTGATGAACCATTAGTAAGTACTAAATGTTCATCGTAATTATAAGATTACTTTAGGAATGCATACGTTGCAAACAAACATACATTAATTTTTATATATTCTTCTATAGAGTGCTATAATTTAGCCTTTAAAGTTACATGAAAACATTCTTTTACAACTAAGCCTGGCCACTCGGACCCAAGCGGAAAGCTTAAAAGCAATCTTCTTTGACTCACATCCTAGTAGCTCATCGCTTCCTAGTAGTGAAATTATGTATTTTCAAAATCGGGAAAACTAAAATTTCTTAAGATTACATCTGACATCCAAATATGTAAACTTTATAGATATTATTAGTGTCTTAGTGTCTTTATAGTCTTTATAGTGATTTTATAAACCTTTAAATAAAATAGGAGCGATAGTAAGTCTGAGTCCTTACCGGCACTACACACTACGCACATCTCGGATGTCGCTAATTCCGTACGCTCGCACTGAATCACTAATCAATGACACCTAGCACCACCCATCAGTATTCCACCAGCACCCACACATCACAGCGCGACGGCAAATCGCTAAAAATATAAGATACGACAAGGGCATCTCATGGCCGACATGGCCTTACTGGAATCTCATAAAATAACCAAATGTTTGTTCCTGTATTCATAAATAATAGGTCATACTACTAGATGATAATAATAAGGATGTTTGCTGATATGTGGATGAAATAAAACACAGTTTTTGTCATTTACGCATTATTATTAGGGAAGTTGTAAGTTTTAATAATCATTAAGCACCTTGAAATAATTTTAGGAAGACTAATTAATTATTTATTGCTTTAATTTTTTTCACTTACTAATACCATCTATATAATAAATAAAAATTATATTAAATTATACTGTTAAGGATTTGCAATTGTTTTGCCAATTTTAAGAATAATGATTACACAATGCTAGGTATATTTTAAGAAATTTCTTAGACATTTACCTTCCCGTTTGACTTTATAAGGTTGTTGTCATTAAGTTTGTTTACAGCAAGTAACAGCATTTCTCGAGTAAATTTTGTTTTTGTAACGGTAACCAAATAAAACTGTAATTTTTATAAGAATAAAAAAAACAAAGATTATCTTACGATAACCATAACCCGTCCAAGTTTTTATTTTGAGTATTATCTTTTAATGCACACTTTTGAATGTTTGAGTATAAAATCCTACATTTCTTACTGCCTATTATTGTCGAACACGAAATCTAAATATACATGTAATCTATTTATTAATTCGGCAGTGTGGATAGGCTATTATTACATATAAATTCTACACAAAATATGAAAACAAAATTATGTTAATTATATTTCGAAACACTGGGATGAGTAGGTGAAAATAAAAAACTTATACTATTTACATTGAAAGGATCGCTAAAATACTTGTGTATATCTTAAATCATAATAATGGCGGCTTACAAGTACAACTTCTGTTTTCCCTGGTGCATTATTTACTTTTTATATCATATCTATACTTGGCAATGATAACAAAACCTCGCGTGCGCAATCGCAATCACACTTCTCATGCGAAAGTACTTTACTTTTAAATTGAAAATGTATAGTTATCAACAGCCTACACAGTACACACATAATATATCGAACTGAATAAGAAACAAATGAATGTATAACGTGCGCAGGTTTTATGCAATATTTCAAGTGATTATACCTCTGATTTTATTGTACGAATGTATTCAGCTTAACGTTCCTTTTAACGTTCCACTGCTGGGCACGGGTCTCTCTTCAATACTAAGGAGATCCGGTCATAGCCCACGATGGCTAAGTGCGGGTTGGCGGACTTCACTAGTTTTTTGGAAACTTCTTAAGTTCTCTCAGACATACATTTTTCTTCACGATGTTTTCCTTTACCGTAAAACAAGTGGTAATCATGTTGGAAATAATTCGCACATGAAATATCAGAGGTGGGAGTCCCGGGGTTTGAACCCGCTTCACCCAGTTACCCAAGCGAACACATTACCTGGACTACCACTGCCATTTACTCTGATTTTATTAAATAATAAATTTGATTTTATTAAATAATAATTTAACTTAAAATCACTACATCTAAAATGTGTCATTGAGTGTGAAAAATTTTCTTTGAAAACTGAGTTATACAGCTTTTAAATGTATTATTGTAATTATTACCCCTTACACTGCATAGTTTTCACTCCGGGTATATCAATAAAGCCACGCTGAAAAACATCAATATCAGAGTTGTCGCTCATGCGTTGTGCGAGTGCTTTTTCCTGAGCAAGAGGGTGCCAAGCGCCAAGGGTGCATCCCACGTCCTCGCTTGATGCGTGGTAATGACATCGACGGGTCGCGCGGACTGACGGCACGTACTCAAACACGCGAACACGGCGGCAGCGATTTACAGCAAACCATAGACCTAGATTAATAAAAAATTAAAATACTTGTATCTCAAAAATTATAAACTAATGCAAAAATATTACGTTATTCTTCTTAGAAAATACTTACTTTACTCTATGTTTTTACTTTATCTCTACCATATCTAGCGGTACGTAAAATAAGTAATATTACATTGAAAATAATCGTTTTAAAATATTATTATCAAATATTATACCTATAAAGCCAGATGAAGGAGGGTTTCTACGTAGACGATATGGAGATGAATCTTGTAAAAGAATCCACAAATCCCATAAAACTTGGGGATGTAAAAGATGAACGTCAACACTGTCTCCACGATTAAGCAATCTACAATACATAAAGTCATTATACAAATTATCTCTTTTGTAAATCGAAAATAAGTTATGCACAATAAATACATTGTAAGTTGAAGGCAATAATTACTTTTTGTATACTGAAAACACTGGAAAATCAGGATGGCGATACCAATCCTCAAGTGTAGCGGAAAAATTCGCAGGATCCCAAATTAGTATTGAAATATTTTTATATAGTAAATTTTCCAAGAATTTGAATTCCGGTTTGGTGACTACCTAAAAAAATTGAGTATTACTTTAAAGAAAGTATTCGCAACATTTAGACGCCGAGAATATAAAATATCAGGATTTTTTTCCGGGAGGGACACAAGGGGCCGATGGGCAAAAGAAATGGACAATAACAGTTAGAAATAAATTCGTACACAAAAATACCGTCTGAGGGGATGAGGGGGGGGGGGGGGGGGTGGCAGGTAGCCCCTTTAAATCCGTCCTTATCAAGTGGCTTAATAATATACCTCTTGGTCACTGTCATCTTTTGATGAATTTAAAACTAAAGCATTATAAAATTAAATTAGTGTTACTATTATTCTATGGGTAATATTAGCTCACATTCAAACTATCCTAGTATCTTATATGATTAAATAGTCATCTATGTAAGTCTTTAGGACTCAATAGTCCTTACAAATCACATATTATGGTATTTATATTTAAATTTCGACACTTGGCAGTTTATATTAAAAACTTTCTTGTATATTATGCGTTTTTTATGCTTTGATGGAAGTTAGTTTTTCATTAACTTATTTAACTCTAAAACCGACTGAGGTTACTTTGAGAACTTCATATGGCTACTTTAAAATTAGTACCTGGGCGACCGAGCTTTGTTCGGAGTTCTTTTTTGTTATATCGTTTTTTTAGATAAAAAAACTAAAAACTTGAATAAATACAAAAAAAAAACAAAAGTAAAAACTTAGTATTCCGACCGGGACTCGATCCCGGGCATATGTGTTGTCTAACTTGCGCCTTGACCGCTTGACCACGATGCTCACAACCGAGTGTAAGAAATTATCGACCATATTCTGCGTAGAATAATGCAAAAGAAAACCGCATGAAAATTCGAAATCACGCGTTTTTACAGACATGAGACTAATCTAGATCGATTTTTTGCCCCCGAAAGCCTCCACATACCAAATTTTAGCAAAATCGTTAGAGCCGTTCTCGAGATCGCTGGTATAAATAAATGAAGCCTAAACCTTGTAATATTTTGTATTTTATTTAGTAGTTTAAAAAATTATATCTAATTAATTCAATTTCTAAGCATTTTTTATATTTCTTTCATATTTCTCTACATACGGCTAATTCTATGCTAGTTTGGTCTAGGATTCTTACTTACCACATTGAATATAGCCTATAAAGTTAATGTACTATTGAAACACAACTTCGAAACAAAATATAAAACTCGCCTGTGAATTAAGAATGCGGAAATTAGTTTTGAAACCAACATCTTCTGTGTAATTTTCGGTTGGAGCGTTGTTAAATCTCAGAACTATATCATGGGAGTCTGTGAAGAAAAAAAAATATTTTAATGGTTGCAGATATTTTAATAAGAAATAAATACTTGATTCAAAGACAATCAATTATTAATTATAAATCATAATAGCTAAAATTCCGTTGTACAATCCAATACAAAATTTTCAATTATAGTTCGAGGCCAGCAAAATGAAGAAACCTAATTCTGTAATAGTTTTTTTTAAAGCAAGTGTAATATCGCAACTTACAATATCTTTGCGTTTTCTGATAAAACCTTGCCAGATTACTTTATAAGATAGCTGCAATCCTTTATTTATCATATAAAGGAGTTGATCGATTAGACTTTGAATACTCACCGAGACCTTATTTAATTTTCTTCTCTATTACACATAAGTTAAAAAAATGGTGAAATATATATAAAAGATCAAATACACACATAGTATTAAAATATAGTTAGAAACAAGAACAATAGAAATGATCTAACCAATCTGCAATGGTGACAAGATAATTGATTATCACGCGCCTGTTAATATCCATTATGAGAATAGCGATAATTTTTTTTAGTTTTTATAATTATTACTTATGAACCTCATTCTACGTGGAAAATTTGAAGCCTTTTGTATTTAAAAAATCTATCTACAGAGTCTTCAAAAGTCCACAAAGGTCACGTGCAAAAGTCACATGAAATAAAAACGAGACTACTTAGTAATCTATACATATAATAAAATTCTGAGTCGAATCTGTACCTTAAATATTTTTTGGAAAATCTTATTGAAATAGACATTATAATCGATGCAGAGGCCGACTTTATAGTTTTTAGAATTTCTGTCTGTCTGTCTGTCTGTTACCGCATTACAGAAAAACCACTGGAGGGATTTTGATGAAATTTGGTACGATGATAGCTGGATATCCGAGTCAACATATAGGATACTTTTTACCGCGGGAGATTATCTCATTCCCACGGGAATACACGTTATTACACAACCCAAAAAATATTCATGATCAGAATTTCTTGAAACTTAGTATTAATACTTTTTAATACTATTAAATAAATACGTGTTTTAGCGTTTTTTGAAATTCATCCCATAAGGAGAAAAAATAAGGGATGAAAATTTGTATGAAACCTACCTTTTTAAAGTTTTTGGTTGTAGTTTTAGCGGGAGCGAAGCCGCGGGTTTTGCTAGTTAAAGATAAAGCTGTTTAATAATATATGTAGTGCATTAGATCTGAGTGTTGACACGCTACTTCAATTGTTATGTCTTCTTGCGACACCTATACTTGTAAGTTTTTATAATCATAATTTCAAAGCGCATTTTTTATGGTTGAATACCTAACCAACCTACCTACCTACCTAATATAAAAGGAAACAAAACTGACTTGTGGAGAGAGCACCGACCACATTGCTGCGTTCTCTTTTTCCGTTGAACAGAGCGAGTTAATAACGCTGAGAAATATCTGCTTTATGGACAATATGATCTCTTATTTTACTATTTACAACAATTTTCATTTAATAGTATTTTTAAGAATCACTCGAAAAAATATATGGATAAATGATGTAAAATAAATGTATTAGGCCTTTTCCTTTTAATTTTCACAATATTTTTCAAGCATTTGGTGACCGCAATCCAACATATGCACAATGGTAAGTAAACTATAAATTATACGTTGTTTATGGTCGCGTGGGCTGATGACTTGTTAGTGAACCTACAATGTAAACATTATGGCCGGTAGGAAAAGTTTATTCTTTTGCACATTCACTTTACCATAACTTGTCACAACTTCGTGATTTTTAAATACAATGCAAATTTTAAACAAATGTCGGTCGTCGAAGGCATTTTTTTCCTTGATTTTTAGCTTGTTGTTTGAAATTTACATTTCTATGAAGCAAATGAGGAACAATTTAAACAATATTTTTTGTCGCGTACTATCTTCTCCTGGCATCTATAATTTCCTAAGAACCTAATTTGTGAAAAAATTAATTAAATAGTACGCTCTGTGTACATTCAATTTGGTATGTATAATAATAGTTTAAAAATATTATATTGTAAGTGGGTCTTTTTATTTACATCGAATAAATCCACCAGCTCTAGAGCTGTTGTATACTAGATGTATTTTAATAAATATATATATATATATATATATATATATATATATATATATATATATATATATATATATATATATATATATATTGCATTAACAAACAAACACATATATTATGGTACTAACTTTTAAATAATAAGTATGAGTGTACAAGTCAACCAGGACATAGTGATTTTCAAATCCAATGTTGGGTTTTTTACGGGAGTTAGAGGAATTACACGTGTTTTGATTGTCACCATTGTCTTATCGTTTGGGTTGAAGTACTAGTATTTCCTCAAAACACCTTATTGCGTTCACTTAAGAAATAGAATTGAATAAATTATAAAGTATGTATTGCATAGTGCGCTTTGACCTATCGCAGCTTTCGAGTAAGGACAAAGACATGTGCAAATGACTAACACAATACAACTTAAATATAATGATTTGTTTAATGATTCATCGTTTACGATTTTTACTACATATACTAAACCGTATGTTAAGAATCTAATAGCGAAGCGGGATAATAAGCTTTATTTAATTTTTTTATCTTCGGATAACCAAAAGGTCTCCAGAATAGATTTTAGTCAGAAATTGACGTATGATATTATTTCTTTTAAAAAGGCGTTAAACATATAATCCAGTAAAATATTTATTTCAAATGTTGGTCAATAAATATTACTATTAAAATAAAGGATTTTAAACAAACTTCCACTAACTTTTTCCCCCTTTTAGGGGTTGATTTTTTTAAAACCTTTCTTAACAAATACCTACTCCCTACATGAAATCAACTTGCCAAATTTCAATTTTGTAGCATTTATAACTTCTGAGAGTTCGTGATTAAACAATGTTTAGCTTTTATATACATAGATATATAAATATACTAGCAGTACCCGCGGCTTTGCCCGCGTTTGAACTTTCGATCGCTACTAAACTTCACAGGATCGGGTGATCCTGTCTCTCTCTAATCTGAAGATTGCCTGGAAGTTTCATCAAAATCGCTCCACCCGTTTTAGTCTATAGGGAACACAGATACACACACACACACACATCGATTTTTATATACATTAGAATAAGTTTAAAAATTTAGTTAAAATAATGTATAATAATGCCCGCTCGCACGTGTTTGTCAGCGCAATCGGCAGCATTACAGGCATAACTCTGCTGCTTCCACTTCCATATATTAAAAAAATCAAATAATAGGGGTTAAAGTATGAAATTGCCTATTTGTACTGAAAAATTGAAATTCGTTTTTTTTTTTATTTAACATATTTATTTAATCAAAATAATTACCATTATTATCTATACATTGCTGCCGTCTAATAGGAAGGTCATTTATGCCTTTGCGATAGTACTCTGGTGATCTAGATTCGAGAAACTGTGTAAAAGCATATTGTACTGCTTCCTGAGAAGAAATCTTTTTATCACGTAGAAAATTGTCCAAATCACGAAAAAAATGGTAGTCCGTAGGAGCAAGATCTAGCGAATACGGAGGGTGACGAATGGTTTCTAATTGCAGTTCCTGTAAAGTTAAAACGGTTTCTCGTGCTGTATGAGGTCTCGCGTTATCATGGAGCAATAATGGTGAAGATCGATTCATGAATCGGGGCTGTTTCACTGCTAGTTTTGCTATCATGAACCCCTATTACCTATACTATAACATAGCCTATATATAGCGCTTCTGGAATCATAAGGAATATTTAAATAAAAGTTTCATTGAAATCTTTTGGATAAATTTTTAGTTAAATCCGTTCAAACATACATACAAAGAGTTTTATATAATTAAAGTATAGATTACCGCTCTAATCTATACAAATAAAATGGAAGTGTCTGTTTGTAATGTCGACATAAAAGCTTTTTACTAAATGCATATGAAATTATATACGGAACTTATCAGAAAAACACAATTTTTATTTTTTTGACTGTTTGTTCCAGCTAATCTCTAAAACGGCTGGACTGATTTTGATAGGACTTTCACTAGCAGGTAACTGATATTACAAGGAGTAACTTAGACTATTTTATTATAGAAAAAGAATTAGAATTCCATTCAAAAAAATTAGAACTTACCTACTACCTAGGGACGCAAGTCGCTAGTTATATGATAAAGTTATAGCTAAAAATCACAATGTAAGGAAGGTATTTCTAAGTCAATATTTAAAAGGAACTATCAACCATATTGCAGACATAAGCTTTTTATTTGGCGTTCTTCGTATTTTCCATAAGGGACGCGCAGGTTTTACAGATACAGTATAGAGGCGCCGGCCGCCGGCGCCACAATCTAAACTACCATATCAGCATATCGAGCCGTCTTGCATTTTGCGAGCTTAGATGCGATGATCATGAATAAATCAATTGATCGACGCATAATAAAACACTTACATAGTATGATGGCTATCTAGCAGCCATACATTATAGAGCTCCCACAATATCTTAATTAAGCATAACTTTGTGGGACACCGGATATGCAGAGCTTTATCATGGTACGATGTAATTTGTACTCGATTACTGCCTGGTGCAGTGGTCTGAGTATCTGTCTCTACCTGTACATGTTGGTCTTTTAGATACGTATTTGTCGCAGTCCGTATGTTTGTCCATGAGTCCTGCGGTCCATGTGTACCGTGTTCTCTGCACAAGGCGGTATCGTATTGTATAGACCGCTCGCATTTTTATTTAAAATATTTTTTTTATTTAAATTATTTATTTTTTAGATTAAAACTTTTACAATTATACTTTTTTTTATTTATCTTGTTTCTGAAAACTTATAACTAACAGATAATTTTAAAAAGACTTTCCTGATTTTTTTGTACGTTGTGTGTACAATTGCGTGCAGACGCTAAGACATGTCTCATGAAAGAACTTTAGGTATTTGTGTGTTGACTCATATAATTTATAACCACAGTTTCCTACTATAATAATAGGCGGTAAATAATAAAGGTATCTAGTTGTCTACTGTGATTTGCAGCTCTGAGTAATCAGTGAAGTCCCGTGAACAATAATAATTCATGTAATTCGCATACGATTTGGGACGTTCGTCGAAGACCGTCGCCCGCGCATGACAATGCGTTCACAAAGCAAAGATCCGATACGATAGCTGCACAATACCGGTCGATCACCTAACATCGTACTACCAATCTTTGCATCCTTTAGATTATTATCGTAGATATAAAAAGTACGTATAATACGCAGAAATATATAAGCATGGTTTTGAAAAGATATTAAGCTACCTATACCAAAAGTAGAGTTCTAAAAAATAACATCTACGTCCTCATTGTATGTTATTGCTCCTTACTGCATAACGAGTGGTCAAAATTAGTGAAGCTTGTGACCAATTGAAAATTGGGGTCAGTAAACTGTAAAAAGAAATAATAACACGGTATTGAACACTCATAGTGTATGTGATTCATACATTAGTCGATGGGTATACCTACCTACTTATAGCAATTGCCCTTTAAAATTCAAATCAACAAAATGCGACAAACACGAGGTTACAAATTGCCTGTTTCAAGTAAAATTATCATTTTTAGTTGGTTTAGTTTTCAGTCCAATATTATGAAAAGTTTACCTACCAATAAATTCACCTAAACGTGATCCAAGTAGAGCTCCAGCGCTAGTAACAATTGCACATGTATTGAAGGTACGATATTCTTGTAACGGTCCTTTAGGAATGCGGAATCCTAGCCTCGCAAAAGGTTCATCTTCAGCTCTAACGGTCCGGACGGGTATCTTCCCGAGCGCACACAAGATATCCTCTCTGTTAAATGATTTAGTTGTACCTCTTTCATATTTCACATCATAAGGATTTTGTGAATCTAGGCCAGACGTAAACACTTTGCTATCACTCATCAGCACCCTATGAAACTCCTTTAATAATAACTCCTTGAACTCTGTCGTCTTAGTTATACATTCAGATGTGGTCAAATCATTACATACGTACTTGTCGCTATCGAGCTCGAGTATAGCTCTATGTATGTTAGGAAATCTTGGACTGCCACGACTTTTCACGACTATGTTATTAGATCGCAACTGACTTCCAAAAGATTTATTAGACCAATGTTGGCCCGTTTTAAATGACACAACTGAACGTTTACGCACAGAATCCGCTTTTACTAGTGACATATTTATAATTGTATTAATATTATTTTCAGAAAAGGTCTCTTGAAAACTTACTCCCGATATGCCATTTTTCTGTGGAGAAACATGAGACTTACTGAAAAGTCTATGCTTTCCTAAGCTCATCCAATACTGTGACCATATTAAGTATAAGTAACCACACATCCCAAAACAGAGGAGATTGATGAAAATCCAAACAGACATCGCCGCTGCTTTCATTTTTAGAAACAACACAAACCTATATACCTAAATATTTAATGCTATCACGACTAGCTTTAGTGCTAATAAGACATAGTAAAAACACTTTATATATTATGCTATATATTACTTAGTAAATGTTTATATCACAACCGTAAAAACATTTAGGAAGCTAGCGTAAAAGTCAATGGGTGGAGTACGATCAGCTGAGACTAAAAGCACACGCATGCGTATTTCTGCACAGTCTACCGCAGCTTATCTACATAATAATACAGTCGTACAAACAACCATTATAATTTGCTACTAAACGTACTCGAACCAAATGAAATATTCTACTTAAATCCAAAATTAGGAAAAAATTCAAACACTAACAAAATTGTCTACTATCAGCGGTACATATACATATGTACATACGTATTTATTCGTGATATTAGATAGAGCTTTTTTTTTATTTTGACATTTGTTTAAAAAAAAAATTTTACTTTGTAAAAATATATCGTAATTATGCATTTCAAACTTGTGTTTAATTAAATCTAATCTTTAATAAAACTAGCAAAAATAAAAAAAACCTTTAAAAAGATAGGTTTCATACAAATTTTCATCCCTTATTTTATCTCCTTATGGGATGAATTTAAAAAACGCTAAAACACGTATTTATATAATAAATAAATAATAAATATGTTGGGACATTAACACACAGCACCATCTGGTTCCATGGTAAGCTAAGAGGCTTGTGTTATGGATACCAGATAGTTGATACACTACATATTTATAAATTTAAATACATACATATTATAAATTTAAATACATACATATTATAAATATAAACACCCATGACTGGAGTACAAACATTCGTGTTCATCACACAAATGAATGCCCCAAGCGGGACTCGAACCCGCAACTGCTGGCACAGCAGACTGAGCCAAACGTGTCGTCATTAATAATTGTCTTAATTGTATTTGCTTGCATTAATACTAAGTTTCAAGAAATTCTTATCATAAATATTTTTTTGGTTGTGTTATAACGTGTATTCCCGTGGGAATGAGATAATCTCCCGCGGTAAAAAGTATCCTATATGTTGACCCGGATATCCAGCTATCATCGTACCAAATTTCATCAAAATCCCTCTAGTGGTTTTTCTGTAATGCGGTAACAGACAGACAGACAGACAGACAAAAATTCTAAAAACTATAGATTCGGTCTCTGTATCGATAATAAAGTCTATTTCAATAAGATTTTCCAAAAAATATTTAAGGTACATATTCGCCTCCGTTAGAATTTAATTATATGTATAGATATACATACGACCAGCGTTACTTTTTATAGTTGTTATAATGTTAACTTCCAATTGACATAATATATAAATAAAAATAAATCACCGAAATGTATGTACGCGCATAACTTCCGATCGACTGCACCAGATTGGATAATTCTTTTTTTTTTGTGTTTGTTATAGTCACGACAAGCTTTGTATAGAAGAAAATTAAAAGATTTTTTTTTAATAATAAAATAAGATTTAAAAATAAACTTACTTTAGTAAAATCATCCCTTAAGGGGAGGCTCACCAAACTTGGCCCCCCAGAATTATTTTTTTTCTAATTTTTAAATTTTTATTTTCACATATCGTTTGTTCGTCATTTGTTCTTGATTGTTCGCCATAAATAATTGTTTGTTCGTCAATTGTTTATTTATAATTAAATAAACAAAAATGTACCCTCAAAATAGCCCCCTCAATCGAAATATATAATTTTTATTGTTACTAGGTGTCTTTAAATATTCATTAGTGTTTGTTCTTTTATAAAATGCGTTTGTTCTATCGTCAAAGTGCTTATTTTTTGTATACTTAATTAACAATTTTCATTTGGCCCCCAGGATTGTATTTTTCTAAATTTTTAATTTTAATTTTCACACACCATTTGTTCGTCGTTTTTTCTTGATTATCTGCCATAAGTAATTGTTTGTTCGTAAATTATTTATTTAAAAATAAATAATTAATCAAAAATGTAACCTCCAAAATATCTCAATCAATCGAAATTTATATTTTTTCTTGTTACTAGGTGTCTTTAAACATTCATTAGTGTTTGTTCTTTTATAAAATATGTTTGTTCTGTCGTCAAAGTGCCTTTTTTTTGTTTAAATGAAACTTTTTAATTTGCTGAAAAAAAAACACATCATGTAAGAAATTTGAATATTATGCAATCTATATATTTGTAATTTGTAATTCTATAACTTTAAAAGATAGAAAAAGCGATTAAAAAAGTATCTATAATTTTGTTTTATTTTACGTGGTTCATTATTATTTTCTTACATTACAGGCTATCTATTTTTCGCTCGAGAGTCGCAGGCACACCGGTATGCCAGTTAACAATTAATTTCCTAGAAGATAACCAGGAAGTGCTAAAAAATACGTTTGTTCTATCGTCAAAGTGCCTATTTTTTGTTTTAATAAAATTGTTTCTTTAGATTATTTAGATTTATTATATTCGCTTCGATAGACCCTGAATCCTTGCGAAAGAAAATCGATATCGCCCTAGAATGATTCGGGAAGCCATAGAAATTAAAAAACATCCAAATTTCTATAGGGAAGATGGCTGGGTACTACCATCGTTATGGGACCCTGCTATTAATATTATAAAATCTAATAATAAATCTAAACATAATAGACAGTTAGATGTAGTAAATTCTTACTGTGTAGATCAAAATAACAGTATTTCAAATTATTATTTTTCATTTGTAAATGTAATTCTTAATTAATTTTAATTTTCTAAAGTACACATAGAACCATAATATGGCTTAAATAATTAATATTTTATTTTTCTTTATGGTTATAAATATAATAATGGTAGCACTAAAAATATAGATTATTAAACAATTATAGTATAATAAGTTTTCTAAAAAGTTGTAATAATTATAATAATAATAGCTAATATTAAATAAATAATATTCCATATTTCAAGTAGAAAATAATTAAATTATAAAATGTTTAAAATTAAAATTAACAAATATTGTAAGGTACTTAGATGCCAATTTTCAAAATTTTGAATTCTTTTTTGTGGGTAGGCTGTCTGTAACAACTATATAATGCTTTTGAGACATCTAACACCTTAGTCTCTCCCGTGACCATGATTGCTGTAAAGTAATCGAAACGTCGGGAACCAAAAATCAAAATAAATCCGCGAAAGAATCCGAAAAGATAGTTTTATTTAAATAATGAACCACGTAAAATAAAACAAAATAATAGATACTTTTTTAATAGCTTTTACTATCTTTTAAAGTTATAGAATTACAAATTAAAAATATATAGATTGCATAATATTCAAATTTCTTACATGATGTGTTTTTTTTTTTCAGAATTAAACAATTTTATTTAAACAAAAAAAAGGCACTTTAACGACAGAACAAACACATTTTATAAAAGAACAAACACTAATGAATGTTTAAAGACACTTAGTAAAAAGAAAAAATATAAATTTCGATTGATTGGGATATTTTGATTGTTGAGGTTACATTTTTGATTAATTATGTATTTTTAAATAAATAATTTACGAACAAACAATTATTTATGGCAGATAATCAAGAACGTTTGTTCTTGATTGAAATGACGAGCAAACGGTATGTGAAAATAAAAATTAAAAATTTAGAAAAATACAATCCTGGGGGCCAAATGAAAATTGTTAATTAAGTATACAAAAAATAAGCACTTTGACGATAGAACAAACGTATTTTATAAAAGAACAAACACTAATTAATATTTAAAGACTACTAGTAACAAGAAAATATATAAATTTCGATTGATTGGGATATTTTGAGGTTACATTTTTAATTAATTACTTATTTTTAAATAAACAATTTACGAACAAACAATTATTTATGGCAGATAATCAAGAACAAACGACGAATAAACGATGTGTGAAAATAAAAATATAAAATTTAGAAAAATATTAATACTGAGGGTCAAATGAAAATTATTAATTAAACAAAAAATAAGCACTTTGACGATAGAACAAACGCATTTTATAAAAGAACAAACACTAATGAATATTTAAAGACACCTAGTAACAATAAAAATTATATATTTCGATTGAGGGGGCTATTTTGAGGGTACATTTTTGTTTATTTAATTATAAATAAACAATTGACGAACAAACAATTATTTATGGCGAACAATCAAGAACAAACGACGAACAAACGATATGTGAAAATAAAAAATAAAAAATTAGAAAAAATAATAATCTGGGGGCCAAGTTTGGTGAGCCTTAAGGGGATGAGAATGGGGATGAAAGTTTGTATGGGAAAGCAAGCTAGGGACGAACCCGAGCGAAGCGAGGGTGAGTCGCTAGTTGGTAATAAAGAAAACTTAAAAATTTAATGACAATTAATTAATTAATGTTTATTAGACACTCGCGTTATCAAGACGAATCAAATGACGTATGAATCTTCGAAATCGGTTAAGCCGTTAAGTAATTACGAGGAAACGTACACACAGGTCAAACACAACACTCCTTTGGCTTCGCCGCAGTCGGATACAAATTAAAAATTACCTCAGTTATTACTATAGTATATACGAGTATCAGCCAACTCTGATATAACCATACCTTAAGACTCTTATTTAGTTTTAAGAAATTAAATTTACTGCTTTAACTTAACAAGAAATAAGGGAACACCATTATCAGATAATAATAAAACACAAATTTTCTCGATAACTTAGTATTAAATTTAATTTGTATTGCTTATGACTAGAATGGTTTACACAGTAAAAATATTACCTACATACGTCAAAAAACTATTTTAAAATATAAAGAAGAAAGACAAAGAACCCTTGTGAGTTATACAATAAAAACAACTTGTATTACGTGTATATGATTATGAAGTTTAAATAAAAACAGAGTGATCACTAAAGATTTATTCTAATAGATCCTTCTTCTGGCCCTTTGACTATATTTTAAATTATAGGCAGTATTTTTTAATTCCTTTATTTATGGATATATATAAAAAAAAAGTTATTATTAATTATTTTGATTAAATAACTACAAATTTATTATAACACAGTATTATTATTTATTAATTAGTATAATAATATTACTTATAAGTACTTATTTATAAGTGAAAATAATTAGATTTTACATTTTAGGTTAATTATTTAATTTTAACATTTAATTGCTAATAAGTTTATTTTTAGTTTCAATAAAAGACAGTGTTAGCCCAGTAGTAACGCGCTCGCTTGGGTAACAGAGTCAAGCGGGTTCAAATCCCGTGTCTCGCACCTCTGATATTTTCATGTGCGAATCATTTCTAACATGATTACCACTTGACTTACGTTGAAAGAAAACATCACGAGGAAACCTGCATGTCTGAGATAACCTACCATGTTTTCGAAAGACATGTGAAGTCCGCCAACCCGCACTTGGCCGTTTGGGAACGTGGTGGACTATGGCCTGATCCCCCTCGTATTGAAGGGAGGCCCGTGCTCAGCAGTGGGACTTTAAAAAAGGCTGAATACAACTTTCAATGCATATGAACTGTTGTTTTCAGAAAGAAAATATACATAACAACAGGTACAATAAAAACTAAAACCTTAAACTAAAAACAATAGATGGAGCATACCGAACATAATTATTCAAGCCTGAAATACTAAATACATAGTATTATAATTAGAAGTATATTATATAGTACCATTCCCATCACTACGCTCACGGTATTCTTCTAAGAAAGAAACTAAACAAGTAATTAATATTATGATAACTTTTATTATAAAACCTCAGAAAAGTAATAAAAATAGTATTATAAATAATTCATTACGAAATAAAAATAATGACTAAAATTGACATATTTTCTTTCTATTATTTGGTGTTTTGTGCATTTTGTCCCATTATATTTCTGAAATATAAGCTTGCCGTTGTTTTTAACATTTATACATAAATTGATTCCATCTTAATAAAACGAATCTGTTTTTAAAGTTTACTAAAAAAATACTTCACATCAGATCCAGTTATAGAAAAAAGTTTTTATTTTTTAACATTAGCAAATTATTACTAGTGTAATTCTTAGAACATTAGATCTCACGAGCACAAACTTTTTTCAACAACTAATATACCAATAAAGCTATGTGAGTAATTTACTGTATTTTGAGGAGCTATTCTGCTTATCACGCCGTAGATCCTCATCAGATCTTTACCAAATTTTTATGAGACCAACTTAAAGTTACGTCCTTTCAAATAAAAAAGGACAATCGAAATCGGTTCTCATAAGGTGGAGATATCCAGTATCCCCCTTATAGTCCCTTTTAGTAGGAAGTACCCCTCCAATCAAAAATACCCAACGACGGGAAACGGCATGATGCTCTACTAATTTTACGCCACCGCTCTCGCCTCCCTTGTATGAGCGCGCGCCTATACTATACACTTTGTTGCTTCTCTATGTGAGCTGCGTAATGTTTCTATTCGACTATAGTATACTTGACAAGTTTACCGCTTGTATGCACACTTTATATTTTGTGAATAAAGATTGTTTATCTTTTAAAAAAATCTGAACATTTCATTTTTAATTGTCAAATTAACTGCGTTTAAAAACCATCCTGTCATGCATATTTTTTATACAAAATAGTGTCGATGTTTCACAACTGTCAGGCGTCCCGCGACGGTTTTGTATTGTTTTTTTGTTGTATATGTTCAGAATACATATTAGAATGTAAAATAGAAACTAGATCTAAAAACATATTCACATAGTAAACCTATTAATGACGTATTAATAACGAATATGTTTTAAATGCAGAAAATATTCAATAATGAGTAATAAGACCCAAAATTTCACTTAATGTATAAAAAACCTTAAGATGTTCTACAATACAACACAATATTGTTCTTTGAAGGTATCATAATAGTTAATTTTTGTTTTTTTTGTCAAATATTTTTGCTTTATTTCAACTCCAGTTTAAAAGAAAAATACCGACTATTTAAGCCGTTACATAAATATCAAAAAATAAATAATATTATGGTTTGTTTCGAAGCTTCTTGTTCTTTTTATATAAAATATTATGGCCATAATATATCTCTTCATGACTTTATTCTTTATACATAGTTAAATCCGTATCACCAAATTAATAACCTTTATTGGCCCATTTCAAAAGCAATGAAGGAGTAAACGAGAGCCATAACGATCGTTTTGACTAACTGAGGCAAGGTGGTATGGAGGGAAGGTCAGCGGTCCTCCCACCGTGCGTAGCGCTCGCCCCGCTCGCGGGACAGAATAGTGGAGTAGTGTATTATTGGCAGGATTGCACCGGCTAAGACCACTGCCCCGAAGGATGGCTTTTGGAGAAACCTGGAATAGGATAGAAAATTTTAGTTGCAGGGGATAAAGGATGAGTAGAGTGCATTTAACTAGTATGACCAGGGAAGTAACAAGTGCCAAAAGTATACCAAATACACTTGGTTTGATGGTAATGTTAGATGAATGAGTAAATGAATTAATGAGCAATACTATTCATAATTGCGTTCTGTGAGAGAGACTAAATCTCAACCACTTGTAGCCTTCTTTTTCTTTCTTTGAATCTTTATCCATTCGGGGAATATCACTTGTGTTACATATCTTACCATTACAATCAGACAGAATGTATACTTGATAACCAATTTTCACTTGTTTCTTGTTTTAATATAAATAAAGAAATCTTTTAATGGTAGAAATAATTAATAAATTAGACAAATATAATTTTCTCAAAAGTAATAAAAATCATATTAAAATAATACTATCATTAACTAACTATATTTTGTATAAAATGATTACATTTCTTACCATGGTAATGATATGACGAACAATGTGTATGAGAAAGACAGGACCAAGTTGGCCCAAACTCTCGTACAGCGCCTTAAATTATTTGACACCCAATGACACTGTAAAACTATAAAAAACATATGGTTAAAACAAGAATTATTTAACGATAATGTTTACTCTACTATTTCTACGTGATATTGGCAAAGTAAACTGTGCTTGACTGGCATGCTTTGAAGTCATTATAAACAATAAAATTAAAGTCTACCATTTATCATTTAATTAAAAGATCATTAAATTATTGAGTAAGAATAGCTATCCTATCAATATATCGTATAATTTCATCCTAATACCCATTTAACATATTGATGTTATATGGTTGGCTATGGTATGGCTAATAACCATAAAACATATTGATGTTATATGGTTATTGGCATGAAAACAAAGCAACTATCACATACTTCTGCATATCCGGAGATTATGTGTATGAGTCCCAGGTTGGACTATTGGGTTTTCTATTAAGACATTTTCAGTATAAGCCAAAGGTGAAGTTAGGAATCTTCCTAACTTCACCTTTGGCTTATACTGAAAACGGCAGTGTTACATCCCTGCGCCTTGGATAGCACAACAGTTGTGTTGAAATATATTCCCATTGGACTTCAAGACGAAAAGAATAGTGTGTACTTGTGTGCTATAATATTTCCTGTATTTACACAAGCTAATGTCAATGAGATTGGCTGCCTTGAAAGAAATGGGTCAAGAGGGCTTTTTATATATTATAACCTAGGAATTACTATTATAAAGCTTACACAAAGTCAACCAATCAGGATGCAGAGTCATAGCAGACGCAAACACTTGAACAAATCCCAACATCCTGTACTTCCAAGTATGTGTGTTTGCATCTCGCTTTTCCAGATCATACAATTGTTTCAAACTGTATGAACCTTTCCTCATGAGTGAGAGGGGATCTGCTGTGGGGAAGTTCTGTGGACTATATGGCTGGAGGACACCCCTTTCAACCACACCAACTGCTGTGTACTGTAAAATTAATAATTACATATTTTAGTTTATATCCTATAGAAAAACCCAGCATTTTTTTATTACATTTTTAATTTTAATAATTTATATGTTGTATTTATTTCATAAGTATATTTAAATAGTTCATTATTTTTTTTTAATATATTAAAAGAAGGTTTTTTTTAAACATAATTATGATATTTTATAAGAATGCTAACAGCCAACTGCTACTATAATTATAATATTATGTTAAAATTAATGTAACTAAAATGGAAAAAGCAAAAAGAGGATATCATAGCTAACAATTCATGGATAAGAGGATACATTGTATTAAAAAAGGAAAAGATATGATAAGATTAGAATTTTAACTTGGAGTTAAGGGGCAATATAATGACTTACAATGTCATCCTCCCGTCCTGCATAAGAGAAATGAATTCGAAGGTCACCTATTTCATGTTCCAATGGGCTGTTCCCGTGGTAGTAGAAGCCTGAATGCAACTTAATATCACTACGATCAGGCCTAGTATCAGACCAAATTTCATAATAGTCATTTACTTTTCGCTTTACATCTAACCCTAAAAAATGTGCATAAGACATTATTTTTTATTGAAATCATCTTAAAATTAAGCTTTTATTAACCTCATTTTACATCATATTTTTTTATAAATAAAAGATATAAAACTAAAAAATGATTAATGTAATACAGGATGGATTTTTGAGACAGGACAGTAAGGGCAGTGAGATATTCTGAAGTTCAGAATATCTCAAAAAGTTATGGATGGTCTCCTCAGAACGTTTTCCTGTAACTATAACAGTTAAGGTACCTGCCCTTACTGTCCCGTCTCAAAAATCCAACCTGCATAGTTCACTTGAAACAAACACATGTAATATATGTCTATATTATTATACTGCTAAGATTTACCTAAATTCATCCATCCAATTTTAACATTTTCAGCTATATGTGTTTCACTAAACATTGGCATAGATGTAGGATTATGGTGTCCAGGCCTTATGTAAAACAATGCCGAGTCTACCACATAATCTCTCCAGTCTTTATGATACCAATATGTCTTCTGAGATTCTTCTGCTGGCTCACTTAAGAAATTTTCAGTTTCCCTGTTGAAAATTAATTAGAGTTTCCCTACATTTTTAATGCTTTACAACAATAATGGTCACGGGAGAGATAAAGATTTTAGACATCTCTAAGAACTTTACATACATGTTAGTGACAGTGCCTACCCACAAATTTACATAATGACTGATGATTAATTAATGTTAAAAATGCATTAATAATTTTATAATATCAAAAATCTACCTAAAATGTTGAAGCTGTAAGTTCAAAACTACACAATATAAATTTATATCTTACGTTGTTTCTTCAATCCACTGATACATTTGAACTCTTTTTCTCAACTTTACAGCTTGTACATGTATATTATAATCAGGTTCAGAAATAGGCTCAAGAATCCTGAGTGGTCCCACAATGTGCACAACCCTCCCTTCATATCTCTCAGCTTCATCACCTGTGTGTACATCTATACTCTCTGCCACAGAAACCAGTTCCTCTAACATAAGATTACTTTGTATTGTTTGGCACTGAAATATTAATTAACATGTGTTAATATTAATACTTGTTGATCACTATTATTTTAATAATATATTTTACATCTGCTTATATCACATCTACTTGAAAATCCAATGAATTTAATGGATATATGTAATATAATTTTCAAAATATACCTAATACTAACCTCAGACCATATAAGGAAATAGGTAACTCCTGAGAACAAAATTAGGCTAAGAAGTGTAGTAAACCAAGTTTGCTTAAAGTGATTCCAAACAATTCTCCAATCCATCTGAAATTTAACTTACATACATATAATCCTCAGAATAGGCAAATCACATGACCATAAAAATAAATAAATGTGTCACAATGTTTTAAAACTGCAATTGAATAAGAAGTTCATTTTAAAACCTACTTTACGTAGCACTCCCAATGAATTTCGCCGGTATTATTATACTTTCAAATTCTTAGTTCAGCTCCCTGCCTTGGTGTTATAATAGAGAGCGATTTATAAACGAATATTAGAATGGTTTAAGCAGAACTACTAAAATATACATTTATTTATATTTATATATTATAAATCAGTAAATAAATTTAGATCATATTTACAAAGTACAATAATGTAAAACTTGACAATTTAATTCTATTGACTTTTATAGAAGTAAGGAGTGTCATCTGTGTATATGAAAAGTGTCCGTCAAAATGTATTAAATTAGGATGGCGCCACATTTGCGATGCTACATTCATACCATACCCTGTGGGTCCACCAGCGCGATTGTGGAGGATTTTGATATGTCAATAGCATGGATGACAAATTATGGAGGGTAGAAGTAAGGAGTGTCATCTTATATGGGAGAAAAGTTGAAAAAGTGTCCAGTTGTATGCGCTAAATAATAGTTCCAAAATCCTCCACAATCGCGCTGGTGGACCCACAGGGTATGGTATGAATGTAGTATCGTGTCCAGTTGTATGCGCTAAATAATAGTTCCAAAATCCTCCACAATCGCGCTGGTAGACCCACTGGGTATGGTATGAATGTAGCATTGCAAATGTGGCGCCATCCTAATTTAATACATTTTGACGGACACTTTTCATATACACAGATGACACTCCTTACTTCTACCCTCCATACACCGAATATTGAGAAATGTCAAAATTTACTTCTGTTCACTAGGTAGGTAGGTACTCGATCGGATACACAATATACTATGGAGGGTAGAAGTAAGGAGTGTCATCTTATATGGGAGAAAAGTTGAAAAAGTGTCCAGTTGTATGCGCTAAATAATAGTTCCAAAATCCTCCACAATCGCGCTGGTGGACCCACAGGGTATGGTATGAATGTAGCATCGTGTCCAGTTGTATGCGCTAAATAATAGTTCCAAAATCCTCCACAATCACGCTGGTGGACCCACAGGGTATGGTATGAATGTAGCATCTCAAATGTGGCGCCATCCTAATTTAATACATTTTGACGGACACTTTTCATATACACAGATGACACTCCTTACTTCTACCCTCCATAATCGAGAGATTATTCTTATAGCACAGATTAAGTAGATATCACAGATTAAACATTGATCAGATTGAAGAACGCAACCATAACAATGTGGGTGAACACTATACAATATTAAGGTGTGCTAAAATATTTTTAAAAAATGAGAGTTTCAAAATGTTTTTAGCTTATAAAAAATATTATTTAACTTATATTGAAATTAATGTTTTTGAGTATTTAGATTCTTTAAAGTGAAGTAAATTTCGAAAGGACAAAAATTTAGTACTCATAAACGTGTTTTAAGCGTAAGCACCATTCTAACTTAAAACCATGGATGACAAATATTTAAATAATGCGAAAGTGACCGTGTGACCAGATATGAATAACATTGATTATGGTTCGTGACAGACGGCATGGATGACAAATAAAACAGACGGCTTGTCATTTGTCATTTCAGATTATTAATTCGTAAATAAACAACAATTTTAGGTTATTTCAGATTAGATAGATTATTACTTAATAGAACTAAAAATAATGTTCTATTAAAATAATGTATATGAAAATAATCACACAATACTTTCGAAGACCTATACATATGTGCATACCATTATTCCCCCAAAATATTCGCGGAAGCCGGCGATTTTATCATGATTTACCCTTCATAAATTTATATAAAGATGTCACGGGTATGTATAACAAATTAACATATTATTTGGCTCCTAAATAAAATGATGGAGTTTTATTCATGGCTATAAAAATATTTTTGCAGGTGAAACAATTTCGGAATACTTTGCTTTAGAACTACAAAAAAAGAATCCTAAAATTAAAAACCTTAGTCGAGAACAATTACAAAATACTTTACAGGTACTAAGTAAGTTTGGAATAAATGCAGAAGATGCATGCTTAAATCCTCATATATTCTGCATGAACCTTATTTCAATGGATAATTACGGAGAAATTTTAAGGGAATGTAACTTTACGGTAATACTTCCTAAGCATATTATAAGGTAATAAACAATGATTGTATTTTAAAAAAGATAATGCACCAAAATGAAATTTATAATGATACTTATTAAATGTCTTATTTCTAGATATCATACTTTGGTAAAATCAAGAACAATATCACAATTAAAAAAGGATGGTCTTCTGAAAGATAACCTTAACTTAGAAGAATTATTATACAATTATTTCCATGACTGGCCAAGAGAATATATTAATTTCCTTAACTTTCCTGATTCCAACACTAATATTTGTTAGTAAAACTCTTTTACTTTGTCTAGAACAATAACGTAATGTATACCTATCAATCAATGATATATTGTAAGAAAAATTAGACCATAACAGTATTAAAAAAATAATATTTAGGTAACAATGATCTACTTAAAATGTGTAATAAACTGTTTTTTGAATATATGCCTATTATCATCAACTAATTATTTTATAGGTTTAGTAAAAAATAAGTATTATTTGTGATTTTATTTATAAAAATACATTTAAAATATTTTTAATTCCGTTTCTCTAAACACAAAATGTTTGCTTTCCAGTAACTGTGAGGCTGAGTATCTTAGAAAGATACCTTAAATGGAAATTTTCTATTACATCTGAGGAATTCAAGAAGTATTGTAAAAACTACTTACCCCTAAAACATAGGCCTATGTGTGACATACAAGAAGCTTTAAACATTGCTCAAAATGATATAAAATTTGATACAGAATCTATCAGAAGGAATGGATTCATCATATCATCAGATCCAGTGAATACTAAACTAATATTGGAAAGCGTGGATTCATTAGGAGGCCTAGATATCAGAACTGCAATAAAAATTGAACCAGCCATATTAAAAAATCACTACCAAGCCCTTTTAGATATTAAAAATATACTTGAGGTAATTTTTTCTTGAGGTAATTTATCTGTATATTATATCTATAATATTTTAATTGATGGTATTCTAAATAATATATTAAATAAATTGAAGTATCATCTGTAATATAAAAATATTTTTAAGTTTATCTATATGTCTGTAGTAGCCCAGTGGTAACGGGCTCGCTTGGGAAACCGAGTGAAGCGGGTTCAAATCCCGGGTCTCGCACCTCTGATATTTTCATCTGCGAATCATTTTCTAACATGATTACCACTCGCCTTACGGTGAAGGAAAACATCGTGAGGAAACCTGCATGTCTGAGAGAACCTAGCAAGTTTTCGAAAGACATGTGAAGTCCGCCAATCCGCACTTGTCCAGCGTGGTGGACTATGGCCTGATTCCCCTCGTCTTGAAGGGAGGCCCGTGCCCAGCAGTGGGACGTTAAAAAAAGGGCTGAATACATATGTCTGTATCTAAACAGATATTATCTCGACCATCTTTATCATGGGTCTGGTGGCTACCATATACGGCTGCATGTCTAGAGGTCCTAAGTTCGAGTCCCGCGATAATCTAAGTTTAGTTATTGACTTTTTCTGTTAAGATATTCTAAGTAGCTGTCCGAAGTTGAGAAGTTGGCGATGTTACGCCCCCGTGCCTTGGAGACAACGTAAAGCCGTCGGTCCTGCACCTTAATTATGTATTATAAATTTTTAGCAATATAACATTTCAAATGAAGCCCAAAGAAGCTGTTTCAAAGTGTATTGCATGCGGCCTGAAACTGTGCGAGCGAGATTGGAACATCTTACAAACCTAAAGGAATATCAAGTACTGTCATCGAATCCTAGAGTAAGTATTAATTAATTTTAAAGCTCTATTAAATTACAATATATCTACATAATATGTATTTGGAAAACTAGCGACTTACCCTCGCTTCGCTTGGGTGCGTCCCTAGGTACGCACATTTTGTTCGCAATTTCATGGATTTTAATTTTTTGCGCCGAACCTTAATTATATTTTTAAAATAAAAGTAGCCAAGGTTAGTTGTTACCAGGGTGTGCCGGTGTCCGACCGAAGCGTCCAGTTTAAGTTGATTGCTATTTAATATGCTCTACCATATACATATGAGCTCAACTTACATTGGAGGCTTCTAAATTTCTGAAACTATGTATAAATTTTTAAATTTGTTGTGTTGTGATAATATAGTTAACCAAAGTTTCAGCCAAATGAACTGAACAGTATTTTAAAGCATTTTTTCCAGTAAATGTTTGACATGATTCTTTAAATTGACATGACTTTTTGAAGTTACTTCTTTTGGCACGTTTGGAAAAAATTATGAGAGTAAAATTCATACGATGCGCGCGCACACCGACAGCGAAAAAGCGACATGATGAAGTTAACTGAAAGCGACAACTATAAACTAACAGCTAACTTCAGCTGCATTCCTTTTACAAACAGAGAGTTGTGACATACGGGATGAAATCTTTAACTATTTTTGTTCTGTTACACCAAAGAAGTATAACTTCTTACGTGCGTACATAAATACACACACACACACACACACGTTTTTTGAAGTAAATCTTCTTTACGCACGCTTGAATGCGTTACGAAAAAATGTACAAGCGTTGTTATTGTCTGACAAATGATATATAATATTACCTATACATATGTGTACGAGGCGAACGTTTGTTGTACATGGTAACCGTTGTCATTTTATTTATGAACCGATTGAAATAAAATAAATACTAAATCATAAGTGAAGCTTATCATAATATATTAGTGAAAACCACACCATTTGGGTGCGGTTAAGCCGTTTGTTAGATTAGCGCGCACAAACGCACAGACAAACAGGCAAATATTAAAAAAAAAAATTGTTTTGGGTTCTATTGCGTTAATAAAGACCCCCAATAACAGTTTTTCTCAAATATCTTCCATTTACAAACAGCGATCAGTTACAATTTTATTATATGTATAGATACTTCATAAACATTTACTTTTGCCATGAGAAGAATTTAATGACAAATTATATACACAGGTGCTATTTTTAGTGGTTCACGAAAAGAAAATGATAACTCGCTTATCAAAGATACAGGCAGCCAGAAAACAATGCTTTAGTCTTAACAATCTAGTGGCTTCAACTAAAGTTTTTAACACGTAAGTACAAGTTTATATATTTAAAAAAACTTATTATAATATATTTATATAATGTTTGTTAGTCTGGTTCTTAACCAACAATTATTTAAATGGCTGTAACAATTTATATGTAACTTTTGATGTTAAAAACCTCACTAAATTAGGTTATTTTTTATATTATATTACTTTTTCCTAGGTACATTAACAGCTTTGGTAACAAAGTCTGCGGTAGAGACATGGCAATATTAATTAGCTCATCTCTACAAACGAAAGGGATATCAAATAAATCAGTATTAAAAAAACTGAAGCGACACAAGTATTGGCTCTACACCGCTCTGAACGTCATCGGGGAGAATATAAAGTTGTTGAAAAAGCAGTTCAGTGATGACGTCATATTTAATAACTGTCAATTATTGTTATACCCGGCGTAAGTATAAAACAAAATTATTTATTATATAATCATCCAACTAAATGAAATTCTAAAAAATACTTGTTATGTAAGTAAATATCCCGTTTTTTATGTCTTGTATTACGAATTTGTCTGGGATTATCTCAGAAGTAGATGAGTATACAGATTTTACCGCGACTCTATCAGAAAGGTAAAAAAAAATATGAATTAAGGTATTTAAAGCAACGTCAATTTAAAAAAAATATATAATTATTTCTAGTTATTTAAATATAACCAGAAAATCTACACAATAATTCATACAACGTATTGATGGAAGGCCCGTTCCCAGGAACGTTTCCCTGATTTTAAATTTATAATAATAATAATTAATTCGTTGTTTCAGTTTCGAGCTAGAACAATATATAGAGATCCTAATAAAAATCCGAGACGGCGGGACGTCGACAGAATCAAGTAGAGAAATAGACGCAATGTATAGGAATTTGAACTGTCGCATACTGACCGATAATCAAATTTTGAGCTTAGTTTTATATGAAATAGAGAAGAAATATCACTTCAGTGGTGACGGAGTATGGAACAGGTCAGATGGGAAAGTCGCTCGGTCTTATCAAACTAAAGGAAATGCTATTATTTAAATCTATATGAAAAACCGGACAAGTGTGAGTTGGACTCGCACTCGAACGGTTCCGTATCATCGTAGAAGTAATGATATATATACTAATCCATTTTTTTTATTTGCATGGCGGCCATTTTGGTTTTTTATTATTTGCTGTTATAGTGGTAATAAAATTACATTCTATGAAAATTGCAACTCTACCTTTTATGATTTATGAGATACAGCTCACTAACAGACAGACGGCCAGCGGAGACTTAGTAATAAGGTCGTTGGCACCCTTCGGGTACGGAACCTGTCAGGAATTGCAGTCCCTTGGTGAGAACATCACTTAATAAGAAAGTTTTAAGGAACTTGTCACAAAAATGAGGATATTCAAGAATAGCTGAAGGATTATATTATCGGCTTTTAAAGATCATATACAGTTTTATTGAATTTTAGACAGGGTAAAATCTTTCGGGGCAGCTGTAATATTAGTCCCTAAGTAAACACACATATTTGAAGTATATTCTTTCAATCTATATATACTATAATAAAACTGTAGAGGTCGAATGTCTGTACATAGAAAAAAAATGCTTAAAACCGAGTCAGGGGGGTGTAAGAAGAGCAATAGAACAAATCCTGATTTTTTTCAATTTTTTTGTTTCTCTGTCTGTTTGTCTGTTTGTCTGTTTGTACGGGCTAATCTCCGAAGCTGCTGGACCGATTTAAATGAAATTTTGCATGGTGGTACCTTATATCCCCGGTTAACATTTAGGATACTTTTTATCCCGGAAAATAAAAGAGTTCCCGTGGGATAGTTAAAAAACTGTAGTAACTTATACAGCTTAGTACACAAAAACTAACGATTGGATTTTAATGAAATTTTACAATAATATATTTCATACATCAGAATAACAAATAGGCTACTTTTTATCCCGGAAAAATGTACAGTTCCCGTGGGATAGATTTGTTTTTGTTTGACTAAAGGTGAACCCGAGCGAAGCGAGCGTGAGCCGCTATAATATTATAAAACGGAAAGACTTTTTTGTTTGTTTATTTGTTTGTACCGAATAAGCTCTGAAACTACTGAACCGATTTAGATGAAAGGGTTTCGCGGGATAAGTATAGCGAATTGGCCCCTTAATGGCAACCTATATCGAAACTTATGTGTCAATAAGGGCTTGATGTAGAATAAAAGCGATTCATACAAGTTTAATTGTCGTACTCCGCTTTGACCTTGGAATATAAAGAAAATGAGCGTAACTATGACTTTCGTTCAAAAAGGTATATCTCGAAAACCTTCAAAGCTAGAAACTTAAAACTAAAGCGAGGTTTTAGGTAACCTTTGAAAGCATATTATATTTTTTTTAGATTTTTTTAAATAATAACAACCCCTTTTAAAATAAATAATCTATCTATACTACAATAAAATAGTAGAGGTTGAATGTCTGTATATAGAAAAAAAATGCTAAAAACCGAGTCAAGGGTTGTAAAAGGGCAATAGTACAAATCCAGATTTTTTTCAAATTTTTTGTTACTCTGTTTGTTTGTCTGTTTGTACGGTCTAATCTCCGAAATTATTGAACCAATTTAAATGAAATTTCATATGGTGGTACCTTATATCTCCGGTCAACATTTTTGATACTTTTCATCCCGGAAAACTAAAGGGTTCCCGTGAGATAGTTAGAAAACTATAGTAACTTATACAGCTTAGTACACAAAAATTACTGATTGGATTTTAATAAAACTCTACAATAATATAGTTTTTATACATCATACATCAGAATAACAAATAAGCGTCTTTTTATTCCGGAAAAATGAACGGTTCCCGTGGGATAGATTTGTTTTTGTTTAGAGGCAACCCGAGCGAAGCGAGGGTGAGCCGGTGAGATAATATATACTTCTGGGTATGTGCGTAGTGCGGGTATTGTGCGCAGGGCAGGTAATGTGCGTAGGGCAGGTAATGTGTGTATTGCGTTATCACGTTACACGTGCGTAGGGCGGGTAAAGTGCATAGGGCGGGAAAAGTGCGTAAGGCCATAAAAGTGCGTAGAGTGGGTAAAAGCATAGGACGGGTAATGTGCGTAGGGCGGGTAATGCGTGTAGGGCGGTTTAGTTCTTAGTGCGGGCTACGTGGGTAGGGCGGTTGAATTGCGTAAGGGAGGAGGGGAAGGGGGGGGGGGGTCAAGTGCGTGGGGCAGTCAAAGTGTGTAGCGATGTTAAAGGGACGTAGGGGTCAAGTGCGTGGGGAGTCAAAGTGCGTATCGAGGTTAAAGGGCGTAGGGCGGTCATAGTGCATAGGGCGGTTAAAGTGCGTAGGGCGGATAACGTGCGTAGTTTGGGTAAAGTGCGTAAGGCATTAGAAGTACATAGTGCAGGTACTGTGCATTGGGCGGGTAAGGTGCGTGGGATAAATCTGTTTTTGTTTGATTAGAGGTGGACCCGAGCGTAGCGAGGGTAAGCCGCTATAATATTATAAAAAGGAAAGACTTTTTTGTTTGTTTATTTGTTTGTACCGAATAAGCTCCGAAACTACTGGACCGATTTAGATGAAAGGGTTTAGCCGGATAAGTACAGCGAACCAGCTCCTTAATGGCAACCTATATCGAAACTTATGTGTCAATGAGGACTTGATGTAGAAAAGCGATTGATGTCGTATTCCGCTTTGAACTTGAGATATGAAGAAAATGAGCGTACCTAACTATGACTTTCGTTCAAAAGGGCACACCAAACTATAGAGGTCGAATGTCTGTACATAGAAATAAAATGCTAAAAACCAAGTCAGGGGGGGGTAAGAAGGGCAATAGAACAAATCCAGATTTTTTTCAAATTTTTTGTTACTCTGTCTGTTTGTCTGTTTGTACGGGCTAATCTACGAATCTGTTAAAGCGATTTAAATGAAATTTTGCATGATGGTACCTTTTATCCCCGGGCAATATCTTAAATACTTTTCATCCTGAAAAGTTAAAGAGTTCCCGTGGAATAGTTAAAAAACTGTAGTAACTTATACAGCTTAGTTCACAAAACCTACTGATTGGATATTAATGAAACTTTACAGTAATATAGTTCATACATTAGAATAAACAAAAGGCTGCTTTTTATTCCGGAAAGATGTACGGCTCCCGTGGGATAGATTTGTTTTTGTTTGTCTAGAGGCGAGCCCGAGCGAAGCGAGGGTGAGCCGCTAGTATATAATAATTTTTCATGCCGATAATATTTCTTGATCGGATGTGTACGTTTAATAGGGACCGAGAGCCATCTTTGAATTCGAATTTAGTTAAATATTGTGTATGTTCTAGTCCTCAACAACTCCGGTTTCTAAAATTCGTAACGTTAAATGATATTACGTTAAACATGTTTTTAACAAATTCTTATATTTCTTTATAGTGTTCTACTATATAGTTTATGTTTGCCATTATTTTGACTGTACCTAAATACTTTTATTAAACAAACCGAGTTTATAAAGGTTTTGTTGATGTAATGCTCTGAGAATTTATGTGATCATTGCGATCTATGCTCTAGGTATGATTTATTAGGCTGTCAACTTAAATTAAAAATTATATATTTAAAACATGTGTACACTTACTTCATTAACAGATTAATATTCAAATTAGTTTTTTTAAACGCTATCTTGTATTTACACCCTAGCTTCGTTTGGGGTTCGTCCCTAGACAAATATATCTATCCCACGGGAATCGTGCATATTTCCGGGATAAAAAGTAACCTATGTGCTATACCAGACTATAATCTATCTCTATCCAAATCCTTTCAGCCGTTCTGGTGTAAAAGAGTAACAAACATCCAACCATCTTCACAAAACTTTCACATTTATAATATTAGTAGGATAACATTTTTTCCGTACGTTTTTTTTCTTTCATACACCTCTATGACTGGTCTCTTTATGCAATGACAGTCTAGTAAGGAAATACAAAGGATCGATACAAATATGTTTATCACGATTTCAGGCAGCGATATTCGATTTTATAGATATGTGATGTAATTTTATCGATATTTTTCGATTAATTATTGAATTATGGAAATGGAATTTAGACGAATAATTACGTTATAAGTAAACCACATTGTTATTATATATTAAGATATGTCAAAAAAACATTTGTAAATAAAAGACATTGATAAGCACATTTTTGTTATTATTTTTGAAAATTTTATCTGAACTATCCTATAATATTGCTTCAAAAACTTAATGTACAAAATGTCATGCGATAACTTAGCCTATTCTTAACTTTTTGATAATGTTAAAATTAAACACATTTAATATATCAGAAATAAATACCCTGAAGCATAATTTAACCATATTTGTTTGTTTTTGCTATGATATAAAAATATTTCCCATTATCATTCGCACTTTCGTAATAAGTAAAAATTTTATAAACATTAAAGAGTGGCTTTCGAAGGGTACCTTCTAATCATTACAATGGTTGAGACTAATTTGTCGTATAGAAGCCAGTCTACAAGGCTCACTGCTTACATATATTTAGTTTAAAGAAGTAATTGGTGTATAATTATTTTACAAACGAATATTAACTTATTTATAATACTAATTAATAAATCTTAGAAAATTATCTTTTTTGGCACGTCATTCACGTTATAAATAAAATACACCTTAAAAAAGTGATCTTTCGAGTCGGATAATTTTTAATAATTTCTACAACTCGACCATATGATTTATATCTATAATGATATTTTACAGCCGTATTTCTACAATATTTATCTCCTCCATATTACTATTAAATGCTAAAAAAGGCTTTTAGTATTAAAATATTAGTATTTATACACCAAAAGCTTTTAAGTTTAACTTATAATATTTTATTTATTACTAAATTGGGTTGAACCCGTAGTACAATATAAACTAGATGCAAAAATATAAGGCACGAGGAATGCACGAATAATAGTACCTAATTCTATACACTACATTACAACGTAATAATGTATACTTTTATTAGTATCGATTTGGCAGTTAACTATGTTTAATTCATGTACTTTGCATATGTAGGTATATCTCAGATATTTTACTATTTAATGTATGTACACTTACATTTCAACTAAAATATATTTTATTTAGTTACTCTTAGAAAATATTCATCTATGTATTTATGCTAGTAATAATCCGTAGATAAATTATATCTAAAAATATTTTTTTAATTCAATTGAATGAAAATAGATAACGAATTAACAATAAAGATTTACGCGTGTTCCGGCACAACAATAATGTAACCTCTTAAGTTTTAATAATTAAGTGTTCTCTTTACAATTTAGGCCTTCCTTTAAAAATTTATCGGCGTCTCATAATACTCCTTTTCGAAATTGATCTACGCGTTACGATAATTTCGAAAAGGAGTATTTCAATTCAAAAAAGGGGGCAGTGAAGTATAGGGTTGACCGGGGCTTGGCTCCATTTTCACTACTACAGGCTGTGATATATCGGAATGGCGATCCATCTCGTAGTGCTTATCATGCTGTACCATTCCGCATTTGTCGTAGTCTTCAGGCGGTGCAGCGTACCGAGGCGGGTCCTCTTGTAGAGCACACGATGAGTACTTGTCCTCATGATCATGGGTTCGATACTCTAACTTATCATCGTGCCCATGTGCTTCCATCTGCGGGGAATGTGCTGCTATCATAGGGTAGTCCCTGACACCAAGTGGTGGAGGGCTGCCTTCACCATACTCGTACGAATGACGAGGAGCGAACATTTGACCATCGTGCCCGTTGAGCACTGTTGTGTAAGAGTAAGCCGGTTGAGTGTTAAATCCAGGGTAACCGCTACTTCCTGAAGATAATAAATGATGGGATGAAAGTTCATAGGAATGTTGATAGGACCAAGAGTCCGCCGGGGCTGGTAAGCCATTCTGCGGGAAAGCAGGCAAGTTTCCTCCGATACCGGAAAATCCACCCCCTAATGTAGTTGAACTCGGAGAACTGGAACCAATGTAGCCGGTCTTCCGAGGAGGCTCACGTTTACGCCACTTTGCTCTTCTATTTTGAAACCAAACCTATTTAAAAATTAAATATTTATATATTTTGTTTAAAATTATTCCTCTTAAAGAGACTTGTTAATATTATAAATTATCACATTAGTTTTTAGCATATTGCCTGTACTATGTTTAATATTGTATTGTTTTACAACTTTTAGAATTATTAAAGCGAATGAGACATATCAGAAAACAAAGAAAGTAGAAAATAGTAGTAACTGTGCATGAATTATAAAAAACTAACCTGAACTCGTGATTCCGATAAATTAAGTTTCAGAGCTAGTTCTTCTCTCGCAAACACGTCAGGGTAGGGAGCGCGCTCAAATGCGCGTTCGAGCTCTTCTAACTGATACGCGGTAAATGTTGTCCTATGGTCAAAGAAAATAATAACAATTAAAATACTTTAACTAATGTCAGAATTTAACTACATATTCATGAATAAATAAAATTCTTATCATCCCGCGGTGCATCCACCATCTGACGCGTGCAATATGGCTGCGGGCACGCGCGGAAATTGATTGAGCGTGAAACTAAATTCACCCCTGTTGCGCGTGCGCACCTCTAATTGCTTTCCAATTGACTTCTGATATAGTTGTGGCATGTTATTAATTACAATTTAAGTATACGCAATATTTTAAAATATAATTTATGGTAAATATTATATTGACTTTATACTTTTTTTTGATTATCTGGTATAATTATACTTCTAGTTTAGTAGTAGTAAGTAGTCATTTAAATTGTCATTACTTTAAAAAAACATTGAATATACATTTTTTATGTATCGTTAAAACTCGTTTAGAATTATAATTCCTTAGATTCATTTTATCCATGATCAGATATTTTTATCGCACGATCATATAACTCTAAGATAAGGCAATGGACTCCCCGCAGTGATACGGGTAATTATAGTCACGAACATCTATTAAAGTTAAATAACCAAGGCGTCAGCTCCGTACTCATATTCGTTACAATTCAGCATTAAAAAAGGGGGTTATTTTTATTAAAATAATATCTAATGTGTTTAATGTTTATCCTTTTAGTGTTGAAATCAAAAATCTAATTTTATTCTAAAAGCTATTTATACGAATTAAAAGAATAGGCAGAATATTTTTTTTCGATATTTTTAAAATATGGCTTATAATACTAAGTTATATTTGATATAAATAAAAAAATATAAATAGTGAGATGTAATACCATATGTCAGTACTATCGCATATTTAAAATCATCCTATTAGTTATGCATTGGGGTGAATGCATCATGCGAGTATAATAGCAAGTTTTATTATTTACTTTTTTACTAACTTATATTTATTCTATGTATTTTTTTAAACATTGTATAACACAAATATATTATTGTTTTATAGAAACAACTCAAATTTTGTTTTACTACTACGACAGCCTCAGATTAACCTGCTACGACCTCAAAGACGTCATCGTAGCGACAGGTGACTACGTCTTCGTAGCGCGCGCCTCTAAGTGTTACATATTGCTACGTGATAATTTGGCTACAAACTACAATTTTTCTTTTTACCTCACTTGCTCCAAATTCTTCAAATACAAATAATACCACTTTGTTAAACATATTTAAGACATTTAAACCAAATTACGAATTGTGGTGCAAGTGTAAATAAATAAGAAATAAACGAGTTATTTAGCCAAATATGCTATTGTCATAGGTTGTAACTCAAAGGTAAATATATATTTTCAAAAAACATTCCATACCTAAAAATAGAATAAATGAATAGGTATCATTTAAATAAATGAAAGTGGTTTTGAAGTACACTGACTTCTCTATTTTATTAATAAAGTAATTATAGGTCTTAATTGGATAGTTTACACACCAAGACATTAAAAATTAAATGAACATACCTTGTTTTCTTTTTCTTGATTCCGTTGTTTTCACTTTTTTTCTTGTCGCTTTTTTTGGAAGTTGACGGAGGAGTTGGCGGTGGCGGATGCGTCGCGTGCGACGTGGGCACCGTCTCGACCGCCTGTAGCAGCAGCGGCTCCTCCTTGCGCTTCTGCTCGCTGCCCGCGTACACCGGCAGGTCCTCGCGGTACTGCAATTCGCCCCCTGCGCCAACCACGACTTGCACCTGCCGGTCCTTGCCGAACTCGCCAAACATATGCTCTTCAAACGTCGGCTGTTCCATGCCACCGCCACCCTCGAAGGCGCACTCGTAGCGAGGCCCGGCGCCGCCGGTGCTGTCTCCACACACGTACATGTAGCCGTCGGTGGCAGGCGGGTGCGCACCCGCTACCTCCGTGCCCACCTCGCTCGGCTCCGTCGCGGCCGCCTGCCTGCCGCTACTCGGACTCTGGGCTCGACGAGCCCGATTCACGATCGAATTATCGACTCAGATATTAAACAATTGAAGCTCATTTAGTCTAGTCCACGGGATCGACGCTCGCGCCGTTCGTTTCGTCGTGTCCGTCCCGGTTAAATGGCTTTAATCAACTTTAACGAACTAACCGAATTTGGTCTACGGTTGGTCAATTTATATTACCATAATACGACTCTCGATGAAGAAACCGAGCCAATGAGTGAACTGACCGAGCTCGACAAATGTGCGTACGAGAATGCTATTTTATTTCGTAGTAGATGAGCCGAAGTGAGATATTAGATCGGGCGCAGCGGGCGTTTAGGACGATAGTACAATGTGACAAGGGAGCCAATGGCGTCGCTCGGGAGCCACACCCCCAGCGCTGCGGCGAGTGTCTCCCTCGCGGCGGAGCAGCGCGAGCTGCGGGCGCTATCCCAGCGCGAGCTCCGGACAAACGTATCATGCGGGATTCCCACAAATTCACCCGAGATGCTGTTTGTTTCGATCCTTTTGAAGGGTGTGAACGCCCACATCATTATTTTGAAAGTCCATGGTATTTTATTATAAATCCGTATCAACAACACTCACATGTCCATTTTATGATTTATAGCCGTGGGAATAATTACAAAAGAAAAGACTGTGATTCGCTATGCGAAAATCCTCTAAGATTTTAGGATACCAATGTATTAAAGCTAGATTATAAAATCTAGCACTTCACACTAAAATATTACGAGATACGAGCCCTCGCAGTGGCGCGTTGCGCGCTAACTGATGCTGCCGATCAACGCTTCCATGGCTTAATTATTAATTAACAGTTATTGTAGAGGATTATTAATAAAACATTCGCCCTAACTATTGGCACTTAGATTAGCGCTGAGGGAGTAATGGCGCATTTCAACAATTTCGGTTGTTATTTAATTGAAGTCAATTTAGATGATCAGAGTCTATTTAGGTTGGTGCTGGCACTCGCCAGCGGGATCTCTCCTTCATTGGGCTCATTGGTGACTTTCAGGCAACACGAATTGCACTCGCTGATGCACTTCTCAGCGCATTTGCACTTGTTACGACTAATAGAAGTGGGTCATGTAGATACATAATGGAGTCGTGAAATTCTCATTGCATTTTTGTCAAGCTCTTAAGCATATACCGGAAGGATCAGTCAGTGATTTACAATGTGAATAGTATAGCAAATTGTGATATAACTTTTGTGAATCAACTTATGGTATACCTACTATAAGTGATGGTGTAGTAAGCTTATATGGTGAAATGAGGGCAAATACCTTTTACAAAGTGTTGAGTACTAAAAGTGATATCAAAGATAAACGTAAGTTTTAAATAATAAGCTACACGTATGTATAAATGTTTTAATTTGTACTGCTAATATTGTAAGCGAGAGCGGCTTCTGTCTTAGATGGTTTTTAATGTAAATTTATATCTTAACTATTGAAATAATTTATTACTAATTCGACTTCTTTGTCGAGAATCAATATACATTCCATTTTACTTAAATTTTTAAATAAATAGAAAAGAACCAACATTTATTAACTTTTAAAGAATTTAAAATATGCTAAAACTATACTATATGTTCCCCGCTCAAATAAAAGCATATAATGCGGAATATAAGCTACATGTAACTACTTAACTGATTAAAGTAAAACTTTCGGAATATCATACGATCAGCTGCTATTAAGTAATGTGCGATTCAAGTAAAGCTTGTCTGATACGAGCTTAGTGACAAAAAAAACCTAAAATTTTGATATATAATAAAATTAATATTATAGAAAGAATAGAAATATTTTATAAAAACAATGACTGTAACGTATTGTGTACAGAATACAGACCCCAAAACAATAGTAATTACATTTTTTGTCTGTTTTTTTGTTTGTGTGGTCGCGTTTCACGCAAAAATTACGAAACCGATTCTAACTAAATTTTGTGCGGTAATAACTTATTACTCGGGTCAACATTTAGAATACCCTATACTGCAGGAAAATCTTTCATTCCCACGAGTGAACACAAAAACTGGTTCTATCGAGTCGTCCTTAGAAAGCTAACGCTGGCGAAACCTTAAGATACGTCAAAACAATGTATTAGAAAATTCTAGACCTTAAGAAGGCCTACAGAAATCTGCAATAGTTGTATATGTCTATCTCCTAAAAGACGGTACAATCGCAATAAATATTTTTATTTATACTTATAATAAAACAGCAACTTAGCGAAATTTGTACATGAAATATTGTTTAAAAACAATGACTGTAACGTATTGTGTACAATATATACAAAACAATAGTTATTAAAAAAAATTTTGTTTGTCTGTTTTTCTGTTTGAATGTGCGCGTTTCACGCAATAAGTACTGAACCGATTTTAACTAACTTTGAACTTATTACTCGGGTCATATATAATATAAAATAATAATAATATATAATGTAATATAATCCCATTAATTAATTTAAATTATAGGTAAATGCGAAAGTTTGGATGGATGTTTGTTACTCTATCACACCAGAACAGGTGAACGGATCTGAATGAAATTTGGCACAAACATAGACTATAGTCTGGAATAGGACATAGGTTGCTCTTTATCCCGTAAAAATGTACGTTTCTCGTGGGATAGATTTATTTTTGTTTTTCACAAAATAAGCGTTCGATTATCTATCCCATACTAACCGTTAAAACGTACCTACGGACGAACCGGAGCAAAGCGACGGTGAGTCGCTAGTGGATAATAAAAATTGTAAAACAAATGTAGATTAGCACCTTTATGTACAAATATTTATTGTGTTGTACAAATATATGATGTTGAACAAATGTATGAATTGCAACTTACATATCGATACATATTATTCTCGACTTTCGCTATGCGTAGACATATCACGTACATACTCCCGACCCCACAAGGTACAAAAAGAAAAGCATTGAAAGTCTGTATTGTGTACATATCCAGTGTACTTTGTATTCGATGTAATGTTGAATCATATTTCCAACTATAACATTAAAATTTACTATGATACCTTCGAGCCAATCGGTCACTAATTGTAAATTTGACATGCAAGAGATACCAGCTGTTAGACGAATAACAGCAATAACTGGAAAATAGATATTTTTTTTTATGGGATTCAGTGACAAACGAGCAGACAGACCACCTGATGGAAAGCAGTACCTGTCGCCCATAACACCTACGGTCTATGCACTTAGGTTTTAAGTAACAAAAATGCAGAACCACAGGTGCGTTGTCACTGTGAGGACTAAGATGATATGCCTCTTGCCTGTAATTGCGCTGGCTACCTTATCCTTCGTACCGGAACACAACAATGCAATCATTGTTGCTTGGCGGCAGAAATAGATAAGGGGGTGGTACCCATCCAGTTGGACTCCTCAGGCTTGACAGAGTCCTACCACCGATAAAGATATACCGGTAAGATGATAATATTTTTTCATAAAAAATAGGACATTATTATTGACACTGTTAAACCCAATAATAGAGTTCTATTCCCTCTTGGCTATTTTTTATTACTTGTTTTACTTTTAAATTTGCGCTATTATATAATATTTTTTTAAGATAAAAAAAGAAAAACTAACTTTTTTGTACCAAAAAGTAAAATAAATACCAAAACCAAAAACCAAAAATCATGGTCACATGAGAGAATAAGGTTTTAGATATCTCAAAGGTTACGTTATGTCGCCTCCGTGCGAATTTCCGAGAAGTCAATTGTTAAAATACACATCGGTGTGTATGCGTCTCTCAACGAGATATACTTGTTACAAATTAAATCTGAGAAAGTATTATTGAGACCCACTTACTTTTTTCTCACTTTGCTTTTTATATGTACTTTTAAGTAAATTCCCTTCCGTCATAATAAATATGTTGTGAAAATTCGATGGACGGACAACTTACGCTTAGTACCTAATAGCTTTTCGATCGGATGCTTTGAGTAAGAGACACTAATGTAAGGTGCCCTGTACACTGCCTTCCTTACAAACTCTGAAATTCACCTGGGCTTCACTGGGCCGATTTCATTAGGATTATCGACCCTAAATTGTGATTTTTTGCAGTACACTCTATGATTTATGTTCTATCATCATTCTAAGGTTATCAATAAGTCGTTGTTGACTGATGAGCTGAATAAACATGTCCCAGCCATCGCTTAATATATTCCGTAATCATATAATATTTTCTAAATACTTATAATCTCTTTCTTTATACTTCTAAAATAGCTTAACATATTAAGCTAATAATTAAATTAATAAAGAAATAACTTTATTTTTTATTATTAATACGTCACATTATTAAAATGTGGAGTTTTTTTTCTTTCTTATATAAACCCCTAAAGTTCAAACCAAAATTTAAATTTATTTATTACGCTCTACATCCATCACTGAACCTCCTTAGTCATTACTCTATATAATATGTAAGCAAGCTTTCATATATAGATAGACGGAAACACAGAAAAACAACACACGAGTTTATCGTCTTAGGATTCTATTTCTTTTTGAGGTGCGGAAACTCAAAAAGATGTATACATTGGATCTCCAACGGAATAAAAATTGTTCAAATGTCTCTCTCTTATTAAGGTTTCAACGACACAAATTTCCGCATATTTTGATATTTTTTTATTCCTGTACATTTTTATATTATATAATTAATTTGTCTCTGCCCGACGCGACGGTTAGTGTGCATTATTAAAAAGACTGTTACAAATTAGGACTCTGATTTTATTAGAGATCTAAACACTCAGATTATATTTTGTACATTCTAGCATAATTTATTAAATTAGATTTTTTCAAATATCAATAATGTTAATAGATTAAAATGTTTAGTTATATAGTTAAGTGCTTAGATTTCATCACGTCCATTTTTAGTTTGTAGCTTCGCTTCTAACAAATTTAATTTTGCTGCTTAATTATTAAAAGATTTCCAGGTAAACATAATAATAATTTAATAAGTAAACAAACAGAACAAAATAATACTCAATTACTTTTTAATATTTTTGATTTGATTTGGTTTTAGATACACCTCTTCACTTCACTTCAAATTCCAATCTTAAAGATAAATTTTTTCGTTATTTCTATAAAGGCAAAGGCAATTTAAAGATCAATTACTCACGTGACAATACTACAAAATGTCTATAACAAATGAAAACAAGTAGGTAATTTAATTCAGTGTTATAACAATTTTATGTGCTATTTTTACAGTCATACCTACTATACTTATAATATACCTACACAAAACTTAATTATCTTGAGCGTTTTATCCGTTTATTCAACTGTCGCCTGCGGTTTTAATTTTCTGTATTCAATTAAGTGGCGCTTTGTCCGGCGATGCATCTTTCCTTATCATTGTGTGATTATAGTACTTTTATGTTCGATATTGACAACCGATAAAAAACAATACTTAGTGGATATTTTTTTGGTTTTATGTCTTTTGATGTCCTAATGACATGTTAGGATGAGACATCATTAAACACAATAGCGGGCTTAATTCCATAAATTTATTTTTATTTAAAAAAAGACCTTCTTCAATTTGAACAGATGAATTATTTAAATAGAGTAGATAGCATAGGATAAATTGAAGTTTAAGATTTGACTTGGCTAGTTTTTGTATTCAGCCCTTTTTAACGTCCCGCTGCTGGGCACGGGCCTCCCTTCAGTACGAGGGGGATCAGGCCATAGTCCACCACGCTGGCCAAGTGCGGGTTGGCACACTTCACATGTCTTCCGAAAACTTGCTAGGTTCTCTCAGACATGCAGGTTTCCTCACGATGTTTTCCTTCACCGTAAGGCAAGTGGTAATCAAGTTAGAAATGATTTGCACATGAAAATATCAGAGGTGCGAGACCCGGGATTTGAACCCGCTTCACTCGGTTTCCCAAGCGAGCGCGTTACCACTGGGCTACCACTGCATGGCTAGTTTTTACACACAAGTTATCTTATATTTGGCTAATTACATCTTCTTTATGCTATACGCAATGTCTCACTCTTCTAAAAATTTGGTTTGCTGGTAAAAACTAGCCAAGTCAAATCTTGAACTCAAAAGTGGCTCCAAATGGTGCGCGTAAAATAACACACAGTGCTGCGTCGCCAGTTCCAATTTGGCTTGAACTTGACTGGACACGCTACCGCGTGTGTTGATATGGGGAGGAACTAGTTTCTGAAAAATAGTTTTCTAGTTCAGGAATTAAGATTTCATGTATTTTATGTAACAACAGAACACATTTTATTACCAACACCCCCCACCTCCGGGTGGTCACCACCACCCGTAGTATATGCCATTAATATATATAATTTATTCATAAATATAATTTTAAATCATTTTTTGTAAACAGAAAATTAAAAAAAACTTAATTTGGCTCATATTTGTCTTTATTTTAATACGACGCTTGCTACGTGTGCCAAAAGTGAGCTTTATAGCTCGAAAAAGCGCGAGATTTACTTAGAGAATATTCTCTAAGTGGTCACGTAGTATGCGTACGTTCCCTTAGCTAATAAATACATATGTATATAACTCCTTTCCTATAAAATATGTTACTCATAATATACTAAGTATATGGAGTATAATAATAATATTTTATTATGTACTACCTAAATGTCTAGTTACTTGTACTTTAACGCTCTGTAATATATTTAGTCACGCACGTCATATGTTTTCTTTATTATTAGATCATCATCATATTATCCTTATATGAAATTGCAACCGTTTAAATTTTACTTTGTACTCGTTGGCAGGATGTTTATTTCTTAAAATATTTGTATTGTTTATAACGCTTTCAGTTCTGCTTGCGGAATAAAAAAAAGTAGCTCAATATACCACATATCCAAAATATAAGCTTCCTTTACTCCGAATTTCAAACACATTTATTTACTACTAACGACTCACCCTCGCTTCGCTCAGGTTCATCCTTAGCTTGCTTCCCAATACAAACTTTCATCTCCATTTTCACCCCCTTAAGGAATGATTTCCTGGATAAAAAGTTTCCTATGGTCTCAAACAATCTCCTTACCAAATTTCATCTAAATTGGTTCAGTAGATCCAGAGATTACCCCCTACAACCTCACAAACTCACAAACTTTACCTCTTTATAATATTAGTATAAATATGAAAATAGTTTTATTTAAAACACAACCAACTTTTGTATTGATCAAGCACATTCAAAGACAATTAAACTCTCTGTTTCACCCGCTATCATATAAAGCGCGGGTCATATTTAATAATTGGGGACAAAATGTTAAAATACAAATAGTATTCAGCCCTTTTTAACGTCCCACTGCTGGGCACGGGCCTCCCTTCAAGACGAGGGGAATCAGGCCATAGTCCACCACGCTGGCCAAGTGCGGGTTGGCGGACTTCACATGTCTTTCGAAAACTTGCTAGGATCTCTCAGACATGCAGGTTTCCTCACGATGTTTTCCTTCACCGTAAGGCAAGTGGTAATCAAGTTCGAAAATGATTCGCACATGAAAATATCAGAGGTGCGAGACCCGGGATTTGAACCCGCTTCACTCGGTTTCCCAAGCGAGCACGTTACCACTGGGCTACCACTGCCACGGATTTTTCCGTCGTTTATAAACCGAATTTGATCATTCTTTTTTTATTGGAAAGGAGATATCCCAAGAGTGGTCACATGATAAGGATCCCAGGATCTGATGGTGGGATCCCAGAGAAATCGAGGGGAACTTTCGAAAATGGTAGCGGCGACTAGTGCGTTTGATAACATTTTCATTAGGTATTTTAAAGCACTACTATTTAATGAAGGTCTGGAGTCGATCTGATGATGGAACCGAAAGATAGTCGAGGGAACTCCTCAACGATTTACAGCAATTACCTGGTGTTTGGGCTTGATTAATTTGTATTGATGATACGTCTACACTAAAAATGGAAAAATAAAAACTTAAAAAAAAATACTTAATCAGATTTTTTCGAAGTCGGTGCCAGCCAATACAAATCAAAGCACACCGACTTCGAAAATATCTCATTAAGTATCTATACTAAATGAAAACTCCCGTTTAGTTATTTTTTACTTTTCAGTGCCTGGAAGTCGGTTTTTTTTAAAGTTTTTATTAGTAGATAAAACACTAGTATTATGTGATCTGTGATACAGCTAATGTGATCTACCATACATACCTAATTCATAACATAGGTATAATATAAATTTTGTGCATAAATAAGTTTTATTATGTTGGAATAATTACAGCAATTGGATAGCATTACTTTGTTATAGAAAAACATGTTACATAATACATTACCCTTATGTAACATTAACTTCGAGAATTATCTAAACATGATATTTTTTGTAAAAAAATAAGTACTCGATGAGTCATGTGACGGCGCGTAGGCGCTTCACATAAAATCTCTCTGTGGACGCAGCGACGCTGAATCTGCCGCCCGTTCAATTGAAGGCAATTGCTTTAATTGATTTCAATTGAAATGACCTCGCGCACCGGCTCCCACTTCTAGCTTGACACTTTTACATCTATCTTTTTTGGAGCTGACATAAAAGCAATGATATACGTCAGTGCCCCTAGATGAACCCAATAAAACGACGCCACTTGTTTATGTGACTCTATGTACATTGTACATAATATACTGAAGAACATCTTATTACCAGAGTTACATAAGCTGGCTCGATATTTGGATAATGGTGTCATTAGATGAAATGGGTGTATTTATGGCGCGCTTTATACACCCAAACAATTTACCATTTCCTACATACATAACTATTAGCATATTATTATTGTTATTTGTTATATTTCATATCTAGGGATATGCCTAATGAAATTGAAATGCGATCAAGGATGTTCATTTAAAATATTTTATTAAATCTTTTAGAGAACGCAACAGATGCCTTATAAAGGTATTTATGGATATCGGGTACATAGAAATACAACTAGAGCTATTCGTGCTATGCGGGCATTTATAATGGCAAAAGATCAAATAATACACGGGCTATAATTTGTAAATAAAAAAATATGATATATATTTGTATATATGCCTACACCTCATCCATTTAAGTCTGATGTGTACTATCTATAGCCTAGATAATAAATAAATGTCCGTCTTAACATGCCTTAATAATCTAATACAAATTATTTTCTATATAACAATATTAAAACCACTATTTCGTAACTTACAACCAACAATGGTCGAAACTTGGTGTCAAAATATTCCATAGTAATTTGTTACCTATGTAAATAGGCAACGACAAAACAGTTTAGTACCGTTTTCCCCTCTGTTTGTTAATCGATTTTCTTATTTTTTGTTTCGTATCTATTGGCAAGCTTTTGTGTTATGAAGAAGAAAATTTTGAAAAAAGAAAAAAAATATTGGAAAAATGTAAATTCACAAATATTGTGTAGGTATGTTTTCCTCAAATTTTAAATAGTGATTATGATCGAATTTCAACCACTAGGCGAACACTAGTAGTTAAAATTATATAACGTAAAACAAAAAAATGCACAATATAATTTTCTTAGTCAAATAATTTATTAATTAGAACGTATATGAAAATTGATATGTCTTGCTACGCTGCTATGCTTATTGTACAAAAGAGATAAAATAAAAAGGAGTTCTTTATAACTGGTCAGCTGTATTCCAAAATAAATCTACAAACAATGACAGTATAATTCCTAAAAAGACGACACACATTTTGGCACGTGTTCTGTCCGGTCCACAATTGGCGTTAATTAGGAAATGGCGCGGGACGGCCGTAAAGCGCAAATGTCTTGAACTATGTGGGCAGATGAGTGGTAAGCTCATTCATGGAATCTGCCATTTACTCGAATTAGACATAAAAAGTTGCATAATCAATAATTAAATATTTTAGGTATGTTTTTATTTCCATCCTCAGTTTTTCTAAGGCCTGTTATAATGGCATATATATAATCATAAACTCTTGTAGAGTTTATGATTCCAATATCCATGCTAATTATACATAGTACATTGGTAGCATAACTACTATAATATACCTTTTAGTACAGGAAAATTTTTCATTCCCACGGAAAAACACTGTTACTGGTTCTGTCAAGTTGTTAGTATCAAATAAATCAATTTCATTTAATTCACAAGCGAGAAGCACTACATAATTTACATGTATATAGGTACATACTTTTCATACCTTTTATTTCGATGTTCATACCCTCGCTTCGCTCGGGTTCACCTCTAGACAAACAAAAACAAATCTATCCCACGGAAACTGTACATTTTTCCGGGATAAAAAGTATCCTATTTGTTATTTTGATGTATGAACTATATAGTTCATATAGTTATATATATATATATATATATATATATATTGTAAAGTTTTATCAAAATCCAATCAGTAGTTATTGCGTGAAAGAGTAATAAACATACATCCATACATACAAACTTTCGCGTTTATAATATTAGTATGGATTATAATATTAGTATAGTTATTGTAGATATTTTTATGATTTACAATTTTTGTCTGGACTATATCACGACATAGTATAAAACTAAGTCGCTTCCAGCTGTCTGTCTGTACCTATGTATGCTTAGATCTTTAAAACTGGGCTACGGATTTTGATGCGATTTATTTTAATAGATAGAGTGATTCAGAAAAGCCAAGAAATTGAAAGATTTGTATTTCATACTAACCTTTAAAACGGACTTAGGGACGAAGCTGAGCGAAGCGAGGGTAAGTCACTAGTTTTTGACAAAACTTACCATTTTCGGGAAAAATCCGAAAAACTGTAAAAGTTTGACCTTTGACCTTCAATAAATTTTCTTGCACACATGGATCAACGGAGAATTATGACACTCTATTTCTACTGGTGTACCCAAGATTACAACCAAAAGTCAGCTCTGTCGGAGTTTTTGTTATTTGAAATGTCTATTTTGACCGGATTACCTATATGCTGTCGCGGGCTATTTTGTAAGACTATTTAAGATAAACATTTCTATTATACATCATATTATACGTGTTACTCTAACGACTTTTGCAGAATAGCTCGCTGATGGTAGAATTTTTTCCTACTTACTTGACACTTACTCGCTTCGCTAACCTATCCCAAGGGAACTGTACATTTTTCCGGGATAAAAAGTAGCCTATGTGCTATTCCAGGCTAAGGCATAATCTATCTCCGTGCAAAATTTCGTCCAGATCCGTTCAGCCTTTCTGGTGTGACAGTGTAACAAACCTATTCCACGGGAACCGTACATTTTCCGGGATAAAAAGTAGCCTATGTGTTATTTCAGACTAAAATCTATCTTTGTGTAAAATTTCGTCTAGATCCGTTCAGCCGTTCTGGCATGAAAGAGTAACAAACCAATCCCACGGGAACCGTACATTTTTCCGGGATAAAAGTGTCCTTTTTCAGGCTCTAAACTATCTGTGTAACAAATTTCATTTAAATCGGTTCAGTATTTTGGCGTGAAAGCGCGACTGAGAGACAGAATTACTTTCGCATTTATAATATTAGTAACAGTAAGATTAAGAAAAAAAGACTGATATTAAAATATTTATTATTTAATATTCTTTATTATTATATTGTAGTATACAACAATTACTTCATAACAATAAAAATACCTATAGTAAAATTTTCTGTAAATCTAATCGATACGACAAAAATGTTGCTCTTTGTTGCTTACTTTTTCTGCTTCTTACTTTTAGAACTCCAGAATTTCATAAAATCTTTACCAGAGCAGCCATTTTCTGTTTCAATAATAGTATTAGAGAGATCATGTTTATCACGACTATCCATGCGCCCCGAGTTAGAGGCTTCTACAACATCTTCCTCGTAGCCCACTGACGTTATCAAGGTGGGTGATTCGTCAAATCTTAAACGCTTTGATGTATCATTTTTTTTTGGTTTTTCTGGATGGATTTCACAAGTAACTGGTATTTTATCAGAAACAAGACTAGCGTAAGAAGAACGTTCATAAACAGTGCTTTTTATTTCTTTTTCATCTTCTGGAGAAATAGCGTTTCTTCTTTCGTTTTTTACAGGATTTTGTTCTGATGTTCTAGCTATTTGTGATATAGTCAATTTTTTTTCTCTTGTCATTTTGATTAAGTTTAATTCATCTGTGTATTTTTTGTCCTTAACCGTCCCATGACCATCAGTTATTTTAAATTTTGCTAATGAATCTTTTGCGTATTGTTTTTTGCGTAGTTTGCTTTCATTTCCTTTATTTTTTTCAAGTATTCTGTCTATACTGTCGCCAGTTTGTACACCTTCATCTTTAAAAACTAAAGCATATTTACGTAATTCGAGTTCAGTAAAGGAAAACATTTTATTAGGCTGAGCTACGTGCGAGTCATAATTTGCGATTATTACATCTGGTTGCCCTTTATTACCCGTTTTAGTTTTACAAAATAAAAATCCACAACATGCTTTGTAAATCTTTCTGAAAATACTAGTTTCACCAACTTTTTCTTTGTAATCTGGCAAAGAAATATCATCAAAAAAGGCACCAGACACACATTTGTATGAATAATCGTCGATATCTGCTGGTGATCTCATGATCGTATCCAAAATTAATCTGTAATATATCAAAGATATTATTTCCGTATTATTTAAAAAAAACAGTATTATATATTAAGTAACGATATTTTATTAATAATGCAATGATTATTTGAATTAATGGTTTTAAAATGTTGCATGTATAGAATAGATTGATTAATATCTTATCCGATCGCATAAGTGTATAGCTGTTAAAATTTTCTTGTTTAAAACTTTAAGTAGTAAAACTTAAAATAACTTAGAACGATAATTTTGAACGCAAACATATTTTTAATATACATATATATGTATATTAAAAATAAACATTTTTATAATAAGTACCTGGGCGACCAAGCTTTTTGACTTTTTTTTTAAAAAAAGATATAAAAATTGCATTTTTTCAGAAAAGACACTTACATATATAGATAAACTTAAAAAGCAATATCTTATCTAAATATAGATTTTGATCCAAAGCGTTAGAGCCGTTTCCGAGATACACGAAACAAATTTATAGACATAGGTATATAAAAGAATTGCTCATTTAATATTATAAGATAATAATTGCATATTAATAGTTCAACTAACGTATTTTCAGATGTATCTGAGAAAACAAAAAAAGCTTCAGAGACTCTGGGGACGCATCGTTTTAACCAGTAATGTACGGTGTACAACATTGTCAAGAGTACCGCGAGAAAAGTGAATGCCGCTAGGTACACGTTGTGTTGAAGACCCTTCGCTACTCCACATAAGAGACGATCTTCGTCATATATATCTAAATGAGGTATCAATTATCATTGTATATTTGCTTATATGATTAAATTATCCTTTTTTACATATCTCTTTTATTTCATTAACATAAAATTGTAATTAAATTTTTAATCTTAACATTGGAAACCTAACGTAATATGCTATAACAATTAATTATATATTAACATGAAACAAATACATTTTACGAATGTTATTAATATTTGTATGTAAAATATAATATGAATAGGTAAAGAAACGAACGGTAAGAAAAAACAATCTACTTGATTTTAATACATTAATGTTATACCTATTTATACTACATTTTACATTACTTGGTTAATCAAAAAATTATAAAGAATATGCAAGTTATATAAGCAAATTACACAGTTTTCATGTGGTGAAAAAGGTAGCTATTGAAGCATAATAGCACGAATTTGAACACTGCGGGCCTGCATAAGTCAAATCTTAGTGTCGTTTAAAGAATGACGAATGTCTGCCTTTGACTTTCATTATTCTCTACTGTACACGCCGATTGTTGTCTATATTGCGAGGCAAAAAGCGTGATTAATTCTCAGTAGAAACTCATTCATGGCTAGATCAATATTAAGTCATTAAAATTAATTTATAATAGTTTTACCGTAAGAGCCGCAATTTGGTACCCCATCGCATGCATTCAAAGAGTCGATACATACTCGCGTTCCAGTTATTTGGCACTCGAGGTGTGCCGGTGGACATTCTGATGCATTGTCAAACAGCGTTACCGCTGGCGTTAATACTAACATCATGCGGTTTAGCTAGAAAAATTATTTTTGGAAAAATAATAAATCTTAAAACAATTTTCAAAATAAATAAGAAGTTATACATATAATTTATTTTTACATTTAAGTAATCTTTGAAAAAATTTATCTACTCAAAAAACAATGTTTCTTCATCATTATAATTATTAATTCTAAAATATAAATTTTAGTTTTATATGTACATTCAATCGTCTAAATAATAAATATTGAATATAAAATGAGTAATTACCGTAAAATTGCTGACGGCTATGACAATACGTGAAGCATTAAAAAGAAACATTTGGCGAGCTTCAGCTTCTTGAAAGTCACAGATATTGAAAAGAACTGGACCTACATAATTTCGTAGATAGCGTAGCGCTACGCGACCTTGCATCTACAATAAAACTTATTAAAAATGGAATAAATATATGTACCTATTGCCCAAATTAAAATTAAGCTTAAATGTTGTTTTATTATTTAATCCTTTATTGCATCAAAAAATATATACTAACAATACAACAAAAAATATATAGAAGAACTATTATTTAAACTGATAAAAGTGGTCTTATCACTTAAAGTGATCTCAAAATGTGTAAAATGAATCAAATTGTAATTATAAGTGTAATAATAAAACCTCGTCATCCTGCAACTCTACCAGACGCGCTAGATCCTGCAACTCAGACAATTCATTAGAAGACTCGTCTTCTGTGACCATGTTCTTCTTCATCGTAATGCTCCGAGGCCGAGATTTTTCTATTTGCACCGCTTGGATATTGCGTTTTTTTCGTAATTTACTTTTGGAAAATTATAATTCCATTTTACTACTCAATCTCGATTTGAATATAAATTATTAAAAATAAAGTTCAATTACGTTCGGAATACAATCAACTTTAAGCAAAAAGCTTTAAGCTATTAATTGTTTTATGGTGTATCTAAGTACATAACTAGGTATTTTTATATAAAATAACATTTTTAAAAATCCTATTAAATCATTTAATGTATATCAAAAATATATATTTTTTTTTACTTAAATATTTTATTTATTTATTAGATCTACATACATATATCAATTCAATAGTTTTTCAGTGAATAATCAATAAAACAATTAAAAGATCTTACCTTGGTCTCGTTGATTTATTTAAATCTGTTTTACTATGAAAATCTTTCGAGTTCAGATTAGTTTTGTTTAAAATAATAGCCATTACCGGCGCTGATTGAACTACATTTTCCCAAGATTCATGATTTACTAAAGTTCCATTTTGTAGTCTGCAATATAATGCGAATGAAACAAATGTTTTATAAAAGAAATCTATTGTTATATTATTACACTATTAAATTAATAATATATTTCATCCCGTGTATCAAATTGTTTAAACTTACTTCGGCGTGTTTCTCATAGTAGTTGCTAATATGTTTGTGACACCATCTGTAAGTTTTTTCTCATCTCAATCGTTAGTCGTATATAAAAGAAAGATAAAGTATATTATATACGTATATTATACATAATATAAACCTTTTTAAATGTAACCAGTTAAAACAAGTTTTCTTTTTTTATGAGATTAAATACATTGAATAAGCTAGCATAGATTAAGAAAAAATAATTTATATCTTTGAGAGTCTCTAAGGAGTACCTACTGAATAAAACTTAAAAAAAAAACCGACTTCCAGGCATTGAAAAGTAAAATATAACAAAACGGGGGTTTTCATTTAGAATAGGTACTTAATCAGATATTTTCGAAGTCGGTGTGCTTTGATTTGTATTGGCTGGCACCGACTTCGAAAAAATCTGATTAAGTATCTATTCTAAATGAAAACCCCCGTTTAGTTATTTTTTACTTTTCAGTGCCTGGAAGTCGTTTTTTTTTAAGTTTTAATTTTTCCATTTTTAGTGTAGACGTATCATCAATACAAATTAATCAAGCCCAAACACCAGGTAATTGCTGTAAATCGTTGAAGAGTTCCCTCGACTATCTTTCGGGTCCATCATCAGATCGACTCCAGACCTTCATTAAATAGTAGTGCTTTAAAATACCTAATGAAAATGTTAAAAAAACGCACTAGTCGCCGCTACAATTTTCGAAAGTTCCCCTCGATTTCTCTGGGATTCCACCATCAGATCCTGGTTTCCTTATCATGGTACCACTTTTGGAATATTTCCTTTCCAACAAAAAAAGAATTATCAAAATCGGTTCATAAACGACGAAAAAATCCGCGAACAAACATTAAAAAATTATATATATACGGTCGAATTTAGAACCTCCTCCTTTTTTTGGAAGTCGGTTGAAAAGAAATTTGTGGTACAAAATTCTACGTATAACTCTAAAGGAGCCACGGAAAACGCTTGTACAATATAAATAATCTGTTAAATGTTTGCCTATAATTTTGTCATTTCAATTAAACCAACGTGAAATCAAATTATAATATAAAATAGTTATTAATTAATAAAAGAAAAATACATCTACCTGTATTACTATCATAGTCGTAAGTATTTAATTGTGTTGAATTCATTTTAAGCAGTAATAATGTAGTGATATTATTATCAGATATAATTTCTTCGATGTTTCTAAGCGTTTCATGCTCTAGCAAAGTGGTCGTACTTCCGTATTTTTGCATTATTACAGGGCTATAAAATTAATCCCTTTTGAAACACTGTTATTTTTTAAAATTAATATCAGAGCTCTAAGCTTATATTTTATATACATGACTACCTCCTTATGAAAAATAAGCACAATGTTTTTTACATTCTCGATAGATAGCACTGCTCTGATGTTTGCAGACTCTACAATATTATATGCGTGGTTTAACTAAAAATTAGGATTAATAAACAAAATAATACGACGCTGACTCTAATGCAATTGATTTTAATTTTGTTTTTCATTCTGTTGTATGGCGAAAGGTAAAACTAGGCCGACCCAAATGTCAACCTCCTGCTGCTGGACACTGCATAAATGACGACTCGTCATTGACGAGTATTATGCCAAAATTATCATGTTAAAAATTGTTAGACTAAAGCTCGATGACGTAATAACAATTTCGTCGAAGAGAAAGTCCTCTACGGTCAACAACACAACTGCTATGATGGTAATTTTGGAGCAAGTCAATTCAAGCATCACAACAAAGTGGAACTCAAAGGAAAAATTACTAAAATCAAATGACATATTCTGGAGTTATTAATGGTTTAGAAAACAAGAGAAAACTTAATAACCTTACAAACAGGCAATTTTTTCTACTTTGAGAGGAAGAACCACCTAGAAGCGGCACTGGGAGCTTTGTAACCAGCTAGTGCCTCTCAAATAACATGGCGGAAATCACTAGTTTGTTGGAGTGATTAGCAGCTTAAACTCAAGCTTACTAAATAATTACTAATGATTGGGCACTGGTCTTGGCACACTTCAATCATGAAGAAGTTCAGTCTCTATAACAAGATATCTCGAAAACCCTAAATGGAACTACTGGTACTCACTTCACTGTTGTTAATTGTTATTGAAATTTGGAGACTGCAGTTTCAGGTACGCCATGAATCGAGAATCGAACTACGTCGATACCATATACATTATACATACAATACCATAAGCATAAGAAACTAATGCTGTTCAATTTTCTAGAATTGGGAGATAATATATTGAACATAGCAGAGGATCACGCAATATATATAGGGCTTGCGTTCACCCGTGGACAAAAAGTTTGTTACATCTTTTATTAATAATATGAATGAATTTACCTTAACAGAGTTGTCCTTAATGATTTTGTGGTAAATGCTGCATTACTAAAAAAGCTGTCCTTTATCTTATTTTCAGCTGTTGTATAGTGAATATTGTCAAATAATGAAAGATTTTGGATTAAATATACTGAAATTTTTAAATAAAATATTTTATAATAGCTTATATTACATATGTACTTGTATCTTTACGTAAATAATGTATTTATCATATCACCTACCTACCATATAACCTACCTACCTAAGCTTACTTTTGGATAATGCTTTCTAATGGTGAAAGGATTATTAAATATAATCATTCTCACTGTCCAGTCTATGGCTAATATAAAACACTGACTAACTGACTGAACAGATATACATAAAAAATGGGCATCGATTGTCTTATCACACGACGATCGTCCACTTATTGCGTGACTGTACAAAAAAACAACAAATTAAACTGCCCTGGGGTGAAACACCGCCAACTTTCCAACTCCGGGCTGTTACTGAGGCTTACTATCAAAAAAACTCAATGAAAAAACTTGGCCTGACCTGGAACTCGAACCCAGGACCTCCGAATGTGCAGCCGTACGTGCTAGCCACTACCCCACCAAGGCAAAGTAAATGATACCTACCTATATTCTAATAAACATGATCTCATTTTTAAATATACAAAAACACGAAAAAATTAATAAAACATAGTACGGTTAGCTCAATCTTTATCTATGTATTTACTTGACTCTCTCATTGAAATCTATTTAGACGTTATCGATCGATGTGCAAACTTAGATATACAGATAAAAATGTACATTATATTAAGTACCTACACATACCACTTAAGTTATGTTGCATATCAGAAATATTGCTTAAAATATTTCTCAAAGTGAGATTTTCTAGTCGGGTACTTGCTGAAGTTACATTTAAAGTTTTAATAAGATCGTCAACATTTTTCCAAGGTAATGTCATATATAATGGATCAAGCGTAGGTATTATGGTTGTTTGAATATAATTAGAAGTCAAATAATATGTCGCCAGCCAAGGCGTAAACAATCTAAAATAATAATTTCATTTATTAACCGACAATTCCAAACAGAGGAAGTTATACACTTGCTAAGTACTAATTTTCCATAAACTTTAAAATATTTGATAAATGCAACTCTCTTCTTATAATTAGCGTCTCTCCCTTATTTTGTTCAGACTAATTAGCTACACCACTTATAGTAGGAGATTCCGATCTACATATGTGGTTAAGTCTTTTTCCATGCCAAATATATTTTATAAACAATAAAATATATTAACATACACGACTCAGGGGGTTTTCATCAAAAATTTGCTCCCTGGGTCGTGTTCGTTAATATGTTTTATGGTTAGAAAAATATATTTCGCTTGAAAAAAGAGTAATTTGGAATCTTAGACTATTAATAACTTTATAAAAAATGTTTTCATAAACTTCATATAGTACATTTATTAATAGTTAAGATGAGACAGAATGATGAAATTGTACTAACATTTAGGAAAAATAAAATTTTATTATATTATATAGGTAGAACATTTAGTGCAACGAAATTAAACCTACTTCTTAGAACTAACTGGAACATCCTTTTTAGCAAATGGGTACTTTTTTTTCTTTCTTAAAGTATACAACCTATTTGCGAACCAGTTTCTTTTCTTTGTAGTAATCCTGCGCTTAGTACTAAACATTATTGATCTAAAAATTAATTATCGCTATATGAACAGAATTTAATCATAATTTCAAATATTAGGTAGGTATATAATCTAGAAACATTCGGCGTGACACCTCCAGAATCTGTGTTTGCTATAGACATACAATAGGTAAAAGTAAGATAATAAAAAAATTTACGATTCATATACACCTCTATCCCTAATCCCTAGTAAATGATTTATTTTTGAGGAAATATAAAACTAAAATAACAAACACATTTAAAAGAATTTTTCGGACAAAAAAAATATTATAAGAATGTAAATTGTAAACACTTCTTTTTGTGTCGTTATTATATCTGTTTACTTATCATTATTACAAATAAGCACATACGTACCTGTTCAAAAAAAGGTAAGTTATTTTAAAGTATGTCTGTGACAGATGTTTCAATTTATTTCAATCAATATAGAATGTATACATTAACACAATACTAAAGTATATTTAAAACGAGCAAAATATAATATACTAGTAACTCACCCTGGCTTTGCTTCGGGTTCGTCTCTAGTGAAAAACACACACAAATCTATACCACGTGAATCGTACATTTTTCCGGGTTGAAAAGTAGCCCTTGTGTTATTCCAGACTATAATCTAATTCTGTGCCAAATTTCATCCAGATCCGTTTAGCCGTTCTAGCGTGAAAGAGTAACAAACATCTATCCATCCATCTTCACAAACTTTCACATTTATAATACATATTAGTATGGATTTTACACGCACCTTGAATCCATAGTAAAATCATTAACGTTGTAATCCAGTTCGTAACGTGGCTTCGCACCGTAACCCTTCTGCTGCCGTATTGAAAATTGAACCAAAGGCATTATAGTTGTCTCATATTGACTTCCGCTTCTAAGCATACATATATTAGATTGGTTGGTGGTTTAGATATATTGTTAAAATTAAATAAAATCATGTAGGTACAAAAAAAAGAAGGAAAACATCGTGAGGAAACCTGCATGTTTGAGAGAACCTAACAAGTTTTCGAAAGACATGTGAAGTCCGCCAATCCGCACTTGGCCAGCGTGGTGGACTATGGCCTGATTCCCCTCGTATTGAAGGGAGGCCCGTGCCCAGCAGTGGGACGTTAAAAAGGGCTGAATACATACATACACAAAAAAATGCGATTTTCGTAGTTTTTTCCAAATTAATAGCAAAGAAAAAAGACAACCGTTGACAGACATTGTTAAATTTTTTGTAATTATTACTTTAAATAAAAAGGTGCTTTCCTCGCTTTATTCCTGCAATTGTTTATTAGCAATATCAAAAATGAAAAATGAAAAATTATAACAAAATCATACAAATCCAAAAATCGGATGAATAAAAAATTCTGACGAATAGACACCTGTTTTTTTTTTCAAAGTATTTGATACTCATTTTTTAATGCTTTTAAAGAACGTAAAGTTTAATTCTGTAAACTAGAATCTTATCGAATAAACTCTATGTTTTCTTTCTGAATACTACACCGTATAAGGATGCCTAAAGGCAGTGGTAGCCCAGTGGTAACGCGCTCGCTTGGGAAACCGAGTGAAGCGGGTTCAAATCCCGGGTCTCGCACCTCTGATATTTTCATGTGCGAATCATTTTGTAACTTGCTTACCACTTGCCTTACGGTGAAGGAAAACATTGTGAGGAAACCTGCATGTCTGAGAGAGCCTAGCAAGTTTTCGAAAGACATGTGAAGTCCGCCAATCTGCACTTGGCCAGCGTGGTGGACTATGGCCTGATTCCCCTCGTCTTGAAGGGAGGCCCGTGCCCAGCAGTAGGACGTTAAAAAGGGCTGAATACATAAGGATGCCTTATGACGTTTCCACTATGCATTTTATAGACTTTATAGCTTCTTAAATTTCGTGATTACTAGGCAAATAAACTAATATATATTTATAATACCGTATGAAGTCCATGTTCTTAATTTCATTAAACATATGTTTTACAAAATCATACTTTACTTTTTCATACATACTTTACTCTATTGCTTTACCTGTGAAGAAAATGTCGTGAATTTAAAAAATAAATCATAATTACTTATTAATATCAAAAGTCAGTCAAAAATAAAATATTTATATATAAGCTGTAAATAAAACCTAGGCGTGACGTCGTATATAAAGTCAAACATCTCTTCAGAGTTGTAGGTATGACGAAGCGGGCCGCCTAATTGGAGATTTCCGGACACATTCACCAACGGGACTTCCATTCTGATGTAGTCTGGCTCTTTGTCCGTGGCTGGGAACGTTTTCATCAACATCTTTACTGTGCCTTCTGTGTATGTATGCGTCCTGAGATATTATTTTTATGTTTATCTTTTATTTTTGAAACAAGCGCAGCGCTCTTCTTTCATCTTTATTTATTACTAGAGACTCACGCTCGCTTCGCTCGCGTTCGTCCCTAGGTAGGTTTTAATTTTTAAGCAAAACACTAATTCTTTTTTTATAATAAAAGTAGCCTAAGTTACTCCTTATAATATCAGCTATCTGCCAGTCAAAGTCTCGTTAAAATTAGTCCAGCCGTTTTAAAGATTAGCCGGAACAAACAGACAGACGGACAAAAAATTTTAAAATTGAGTTTTTCTTATAAGTACCGTAGATATATAATTCCATATGCATTTAGTATAAAGCTGTTATTTTGACATTACAAACAGACACTTCAATTTTATTTATCTGTATAGATTATAAATATAAGTAACTCTGTAGTCCATAGTAACTCTATACAATATACGAAATATATCCCACAGGATCCAGTAGGTATACTGGGTTAATAAGTACCCTATGTAACCTTTTAAGTAAAATTTGGAATGGTAGGTATCTCCATCTTACAGTTATGTATATGTACGAACGTTCATAGCAAGCACACAAAGCCATGGTTAAAAAGTAGTAAGAAACTTTCAATCAATTACATTACTTTATTATACTACTCCTCTTCACCAATTATAGTTAACAGAATTTTGTTAAATCTGTTAAAGAGTAAAATTGTAAGTACCTTTCAGTTATAGTAGACTGGGTCGTTTTAATTGTATAAAACTTATTAGTGTAGTTCCTTCTAGCCTTTTTTATCATCATGGTATCAGGCAAATGACCCCAGTAACCACCAAATGTTTCACCTAATTCATAAACTATCAACTGATCTTCATTTTGTGAACAAGCCTCTTGTAAGGTACTCGCTGATAGTAGGTGAATGATAAGAATAATATTATATCCAGTTTCGGCTCTACATGAAAAAATCAAGTCAAATATAATGTAAAATATTTTAACAAAATTTTTCAAAATACGTATATTTTTACATAAAAAAAAAATGATTTAGAAACATCGTATGAATTAGTTTTTAAATTATTTTCAGGGTAATGTAACTTAGGATACGTAAATAGTACTGTACCAGCATCGGTCTCAATGATAATCATTTTATTTAAAGTATCATTTTTAAAACAGAAAAAAAAATGTTAAAAAAGATGTTCAATAATTTCACATTTCAGTTGTAGCAACTACTAAGTACATAGGTACATAATTATATGTACTACTGAATAACGTACAATAAAAAATAAAATATGTTTGCAATTCAGGAATAAGGAAGTTTTCTATTTGTGGAATATTAAGAGTTCGTTTTATCATACCTCTCCTCTCTTTGTGTAGTTACACAAATAGGCGAATTAAGTAAAAATATAAGTACTATACTAATAAACTTGAACATAGCGTATAGGTACTTTTACTGATACCTAGACAAAGTTTCTTTCGTATTATTAATATTATCATAGATGACTTATGTTACAATTAGAATCCTCTTAAATCATCTTTTCTAGTATTATAAATCTGAAGAAAACTTTGTCTCTGTTTCTCTTTTTAGTCTTATAGAGCTCAACAGATTCGATGAAACGTGACGTTATATATTTTCTTATTTGGTATCAGGTAAATTCAATAAAAAGACACGGACCTAACGCTCAAAGAACAACTATAAGGTATATTTAAACGAGACAATTGCATAACATATGAGCTTGCATCCATCACTTGCTTCCCTAAAAACACGGACGGTATTATACGACGCTTGCACTGTACCGACATGTCCTTCTGGTTAACAAATTTCCTCACTGCAATTGCCAAGTCTACCTTTTGATTTATTTGGAGTAGAGATATAAATAAGAATATTAATATCACTCTCATTATACGATTTGTAGACGTATTCACTCAATGAGGCCACGTCTTAGTATTAATAGGTCTTATGAAGATAAAATTTATACTATTTTATAGTGTGCCAAAATTATATTTATTTTATACTAAAGTTAACGACAAAGGTTTGCTTCATTTTATTTCTTAAGTTTTAAAAACTAGCATAAATTTTTTTTTCCTTCCTTATCATATTAAAAGTTTTACATTTTTTTATACCTACATATAACTTTAAAAATTGTTGAGGTCAATGTTGGCGTTTAAGTTTTTACCAAAAAAAATTTATTTATATATGTCATCGTAAAATTGTAAGTTGTAATCTATCCCGCTATCTAGATAGATTGTAATCTGCGGTGTTTACGATTTTACGGTGACATTCGAGGGTGCGTTTTTAAGCTCGCGGAAAGGGTAGGTAGATCATTTAGGTAGTAAGGGTACTTACTCGAGTCATTACAAATTAAGCAACTCATTATTAGTACAAATACTAAGTCGTACCAAATCGTAATTAGGTCATTACTCTGAACTATCGTCGACCAAACAAATCAATCGGGAACAAATTGTGAAATATGGAGAAAATCGAGTACCACGCTGTTATAAAGTTCCTTACTAAGCAAAGACAATCAGTTCAAACCAAAATGGAAGCGATGTCATCCGTTTACGGGGACTCCTGCCCAGGTAAAACCATGGTTTACAAGTGGTATAACCTCTTTAAGCAAGGCAGGGACTCACTTGAAGACGACCCACGGGACTTTGATGACCCACGGGACTCTTTTGGGACTCAGAAGGGATGCTGTTGATCGATTATAAAGATAAAGGTCTCTCCATAACCGGAGAATATTATGCTTCAATCCTAGAGCGGTTAAAGGAAGCAATCAAAGAAAAAAGACGAGGTAAATATTCTGCATAACAACGCACCTATTCACAAGAGCCGTGTTGCGATGGCTGCCCTGCAGAAGGTGGGTTTCGAAATTTTGGCTCGCCCACCCTACAGTCTTGACCTAGCTCTCAGTGAATATTACCTATTCCTAAACTTGAAAAAAGTCTTCGTGGTAAGAAATTTTCAAGCGACAAAGAAGTGAAGGATGCAATTTCGGCGCATTTTTCAGAAAAAAACAAAACATGTTTTTTCGGAGGTAGACGTAAGTTAATTGAAAGATCGGAAAAATGTATAAGGGTAGCAAATGAATACATTGAAAAGGAAAAATAAATTCGTACTTTTATTTCCACGTCTTACCCTCCATTCCGCGAACTTAAAAACGCCCCTTCGTATATCTATACAGATAAATAAATAAAAAGTGTCTGTTTGTGATATTAAAATAACCGCTTTTTACTAAATGCATATGGATGTATACACGGTACACATACCAAAACAAATTTTTTTTACAATTTTTGTCTGTCTGTCTGTCTGTCTATCTGTCTGTCTGTCTGTCGGTCGGTCTGTCTGTCTGTCTGTCTGTCTGTCTGTCTGTCTGTCTGTGTTTTTTCCGGCTAATCTCCAAAACGGCTGGACCAATTTTGACGGGACTTTCACTGGCAGATAGCTGATGTTATAAGGAGTAACTTAGGCTACTTTTATTTTAGAAAAAGAGTCAGGGTTCCGCAAAAAAAATTAAAACCCATTAAATTGTGAACAAAATCCGCGTACGGCGTACGCACGTTAGGAGTAGCAAGCTACTATTTATGTATAAACATGGCTAATCGCTAAAACGTACCTAGGGACGAACGCGAGCGAAGCGAGCGTGAGAACTTAGGCTACTTTTATTTTAGAAAAAGAGTCAGGGTTCCGCAAAAAAAATTAAAACCCATTAAATTGTGAACAAAATCCGCGTACGGCGTACGCACGTTAGGAGTAGCAAGCTACTATTTATGTATAAACATGGCTAATCGCTAAAACGTACCTAGGGACGAACGCGAGCGAAGCGAGCGTGAGTCGCTAGTACTTAATAAAAAATTAAATAGAATTCTAAGTAAATAAAATTTTAAGTGTAACAGTACTCAGATTATACACTTACAATATTTAAAAGCTGTTATAGATACATATACGAATTCGCTTAAAAAAATCCTTTACAATTTCAATAGGTTTAACAGAATAAACATTACAATTGGTGAAAAAAAAAACCAATAGTCTTAATTAAACAAGAACTGCAAGGAATAGAGCAAAAAATATTCTGTAATTTAACTGCAAGATCAAAAGCAATTGTGTAATTTCATTATTTATGTTGGTTCAGAAAAACTCGAACAGTAAATTAAGACGATATGACGTCAGCTTTGACGATAGGGGTCGCGTGACCCGCAGCGCGTGTTCGTTGTACGGGGAGAGGCACTAAGTGCCAACATCATTACAATTGACTCTGTATACAGTTTAAAATTTATATTATTACTTGCACCAGCTATGTTTACATGGTAAATAAACGTTTTAAAATACGCATCATCAGATATGTTTCGTATCCTTTTTGGATGAAATAAAGTCATTAAGTCAAATATTATTTGTGCCTTCTTTCTGATACAAATATGAATACAAATAAAAAATAAAAACTACGGAATTAATTTTCTGCATAATTACTTGAAAATGATTATTAAATCTAAAAAGTTTTCATAATTTTATACTATAAAGCATATACCTATAAAGCAAATTAGTGTTAACCTGTAATTTTAATTAAAAAAAAACGAGTGAGCCTTAGCCTAAGCCTAATGTAACATCTTTTTTTTCTTTATCTCACCTTATTATGTTTAGTTTATTTTAAGAAGACTATTTAACTTAGATTTGCTATTGGATTTCTTATCGTAATCTAATTAGACTGACTAAAATAAGTTTGAAGAGAATTTTGAATGCTGTTAGAATTTTTGTATAATTACGTAAGTTGAAAACGAGAATTTTTGTTTGTAGAGATATTTCAATAACTTTAATCTCAAAAGACAGGTTTACATCTAGAACCAATTAACCAGATTCCAATTAGCATTATGAAAATCGGATAACCCGTTTAGAAGATATGGACAAAATTGTATAAGAGAAATGTGAAAACCTGTAATATTTAAAGTTTATGTTCTAGAAACTTTTTAGTAATTGTAGTTATCTATACATATAATAAAATTCTAACTAAGTCGAATCTGTACCTTAAATATTTTTTGGAAAATCTTATTGAAATAGACATTATTATCGATACAGAGGCCGAATGTATAGTTTTTAGACTTTTTGTCTGTCTGTCTGTCTGTTACCGCATCACAGAAAAACCACTAGAGGGATTTTGATGAAATTTGGTATGATGATAGCTGGATGATAGATGGGTTAACATATAGAATACTTTTTACCGCGGGAGATTATCTCATTTCCACGGGAGTACACGTTATAACACAACCCAAAAAATATTTATGATCAGGATTTCTTGAAACTTGGTATTAATGCTCTTCAATACAATTAAATAAATACGTGTTTTAGCGTTTTTTTAATTCATCCCATAAAAGGATAAAATAAGGGATGAAAATTTATATGGAACCTACCTTTTTAAAATTTTTGGTTGTAAATTTAGCGCGAGCGAAGCCGCGGGTTTTGCTAGTTTAAAATATTATTGTTTTATATAAGAAAGGGATACATAAGGGAATACTGTATACTTCGATAAAAATCGAATAGGTAAAAAACGAATCGATAGGCAGTGGTAGCCCAATGGTAACACGCTCGCTTGGGTAACCGAGTGAAGCGGGTTCAAATCCCGGGTCTCGCACCTCTGATATTTTCATGTGCGAATCATTTCTTCCATGATTACCACTTGCCTTACGGTAAAGGAAAACATCGTGAGGAAACCTGCATGTCTGAGAGAACCTAACAAGTTTTCGAAAGACTTGTGAAGTCCGCCAACCCGCACTTGGCCAGCGTGGTGGACTATGGCCTGATTCCCCTCGTATTGAAGGGAGGCCCGTGCCCAGCAGTGGGACGTTAAAAAGGGCTGAATACATCATGGGGGTGCATAAAAAAACAGTCCGCAATCTATGGGACTCCGCCATATTAGATTTACAACGATGTTACTTTGCTTTGTAGACAGAGAATTGCTTATTGTGTTACGCTCATCAAGCCTTTTTATTTGATATGTATGTATGTTTGATATGCATGGGAGTGCATTAAAAAAGGGGCCCGAAATCTTTGGGAGTCCACCATATTGGATTTACAATGATGTTGTTTTGCCTATTGTATTTCGTTCATCAAGCCCCTTCATTTGATATCTATATCATGGAGGTGCATAAAAAAATAGTCCGCCATCTTTAGGAGTCCGTCATTTTTAACTTACACTGCATCTGATGGCCAACAGTACCACCGCGCGCGCTCATTGATCAAATTATTAATAGCGCACGCTTCCCCGACTTCCTGTTATTTACTTCCGTAACTTTTCACGAAATCACTCCCACAAATTGCAGGAAAACGAGAGAAAAGATGTTACACAACAAAAAATGTTATCCTACAACAATCAGATGATTTGGATGAAAAAAGTATCACCTTGAGGGCGACAAAATTCGAGCGTAGGACTGAGAAACCCTACCATTTTATTTGTAGGACGATTTGATCATTCAATTATGCATATTTTTTAAAATAAATACTATGAAAATCAACCGGTTATTAATAAATTTTATGATATTGTTATTTTAACAAGTTCGGAGTGGAGGACTATTTGATCCAAACCATCTGTTTTGTAGGACAACATTTTTTTCTTATTTATTGTTAAATTATCTCAAGATTAAACCTGTTAATAATAAATTTTAGACTATCACCGGTTCGACATGATCCATATGAAGCCACAATTGTATGAACAACTATCAAATCCTCATCGAAAGAATAGTTGTACCTCTCGCCAAAATGAAACTACTCACGAACTTTTAGCTTGTTTTTAATCATTTGAAAAAAACCGTTGTGGACTGTAGACTATAGTATAGTATAGTATTGTATACATAGTATGATCGTGCTAAAATCTTATCTCTTATGATTCTTAAATTATTATGAGTGTTGTCTTGCTCAGACTTCTAACCACGAGCATTTCTTCGTTTTGTTTGCTGCTTATCTACTTTAATACACGTATCTCTACTTAGTTTGTGGTCACCGGGTGTGTACCGGCTTGGGACGCGGTCTCTGAAGGAGCGAGTTATGCTGCGTACAAAAATGAATGTAAACGAATGGGTTTCGTTGACATTCGTTGGTCGAACCCGAACAACGATCGTTCTTTGGCGTTTGCCAAGAAATTAAATGAATAACAAAAGTTGTTGAGCGCATCCAAACATACTTATTAATGTAACTATGGAGGGTAGAGGACAGAGGTAAGGAGAACTATCTCTGTGTTTCAAAAGTGACCGCTAACAAGCATCAAATTGGTGGCGCCACAGATAACAAGTAGATGAATTTAAAACATAGCGGCAAAAACCATAAGAGTAAGATGGTGAATTAAACAGGGAAAGAAAGTTTTACACTTTGTTGTGGCGCACTTTTTAGATTAATTTTAACATCGGCAAACACTGATATAGAATATAATTACATATTATTTTCAAGTAATAATAATTGAGCACACTTCACTCCGTTTAAAACTACTAAATTCACTACTTGCGACGCTAGTGCTGTATCGGTGAGTTTCTGTATTACAATTTGCTGCTCACCACTGGACACTTTTTTAACGTGTTTCCGATATAAGACGGTTCTCCTTACTTCTACTCTCCTTAAAATTGACCTTCAAATACAGCTGATAGGAAGTCACTTAATACCTCGACTGTCGATCGACCTCCTAGAGGTCGATATCAAAAATACCCTTGACTGTCAAGCGACCTCCTAGAGGTCGATTAGTCCCGATGTGATTTAATATGTGATTTCTCGCGTTTAAACTATGTTTATTTTTATCTAGCTTTTGTAACGCGTAAAGAAAAAGACAAGGAATAATATCATACTACATGTCAAAAAAGTAATAACTCCAATAACATAAATTTTAGTAATTTGTGCAGGCAACTTATTTAAATTTTGGCGGTCTTCGAACTTAATATTTAGTGAGTAAAAATTATTAAAATAGTGTAAAATTATTATTACAAAGATTGGAATATGATGGCAGGGTAAGTAATTAACAGTCTTTATTTCATAGGATGTGTTTTGAATAAAGATTTTATACAGAAATTTTTACATTTATCAAACATCGTAAGCATTGACGCGCACTAAGTCCTTATATTTTCACTTTTTATGGATAAAAAATACACTAGTGACAGCATATTATCTATATTAATATGATTTAAATTTATAACTACTTAACTACGTATAATTGAATTCGTAAATCTTCTATTAGATTTTAAGTAATTAGTAATATCAAAACACGTAACCTAAAAGCGACCCGCCATTTTTGACGGTTGTTGGATAGTATGGATAAGGCTTTTTTAATATTGATTAGAATATTTTCATTGGCTTTTTTAGCATTGTTTGAAATTTTGCATTTTATAAATATTTTAACTGACTTCCTAAAAAAATTATTTAGATTTTTTAAAACAGTACGATTTTTATTTTATAGATACAATTTCAACATAGACATTACTTTAAATATTATAAAAATAAAAAAAAACTGACTGCATAAAAGCTAACTAAAAAAATTAAAAGAAGTTGACGAAGGAATATAGTATAATACAGTCGGAGACATACATATGTACATCTCGCGAGAAGGATGAAACGTGGGTTTTTTTATTTTTATAGTATATTTTTTTACTTACAGCTTTTTGGTTTTATTAGACATTTTAATCTAATTTAAAAAGGTCTTTGAAATTATTGTCTTGAAGTTGCCGTTTTACAATACTGGCCATTTTAAACGTAATTTACGAATGGCTGGCAGTAAATTCTAAATTTAAATTAATTTTATTTTAAAAGTATAGAGTTCTATTTTCAAATTCAATCATTTGTTTATTAATTAGTGTTTTGTTTTCACTACATTTCATTGTTTTTCATCAGTATGGGCACAATAAAAATATGTGTAATTATGAAATACGAGTTCCGTCGCGGTAGCAATGCTGCACAAACGGCTCGCAACATTAATGACGTGTACGGAGTGAACACTACAAACGAACGCACAACTGAACGCTTCCGACATCGAAATTTTGATTTAAAAAATGAACACCGTGGTCGCCCGAAGACTAAAACCAGCAACGACAAATTAAAGGCGATAGTGAAAGCTGAAGATACTCAATCTATGGCTGAGTTAGCAGTAGGTTTCAACGTTAGTATCAAAAAAATATTGGTCCATTTACATCGAATTGGCAAGGTAAAAAAACTTAACGGGTGGCGCATGAACTAAACGATCTCCAACGCGACGAATGCGTTGAGGTATGCCTTGCGTTGTTTAACATACATGGAAATGAAGGGATTTTGAATCACACTGTCATCGTGTTGGTTAGACCTCGGTTCAGCACCTAGACAATGCCCCGAACGAAAACTTACCCCTAAAAAAGTCATGACTACTATTTAGTGGTCTAGTGTCGGTATAATTCATCACAGCTTCTTACCAAATGGCACTAGCATTACTGCGGATGTGTACTGTGAGAAACCGGACACAATAATGGAGAAGCTTGCCAATCTCGCTGCTCTTTTAAGACAAACCTCAACCTCATACGGCACAATAGGCGGTCTCTAAGCTACAAAAACTAGTGTTTGAAGCTTTGTGTCATCCACCGTAAACACCAGACATTGCGCCGACAGACTTCTACTTTTTCCAAAATTTGGGCAACTTCTTGGCAGATAAAAAGTTCAATACCCGAGAGGCAGTACAAGATGCCTTTGAAAAGTTGGTTGACTCCCGTACACCTGGCTTCTTTAAGAAGGGCATTGAAAAATTACTACTGTGCTGGTAGAGATGCATCAATAGCATGGGTGCATATTTTGATTAATAGAAATGAAAAATATTTATGAAAAAAAAAGACTAACTTTCTATGTATTAAACGGCAATTTCATAGGTAGAGACCTAATATTTAGCTATTTTTTTATCCTAAATTACTTTTAAATATGTAAGTTGTGTTCTTTTAAATATTTTTATGATCGCCAAAAATCTTTATTTTGAGACCCCATTCGATTGGTTTGGAAGAATTTTTTTTTAAGACACAAATTGGCGACTGATATCTGCTATTTTAATTTTTAACTATTTTTATATAACCTATGACACTCGCGTAAATACAAAATTAACGACATATAAATCATCAAAATCGGCCCATGCGTTTGGTTTCTAGAGTGCCACAAGGGAAAAAACATACATACACACATACATACATATATACATACGTATATACATATATACATACGTATATACATATATACATACATACATACATATGTACATACATACATAAATACATAGACTGATAAACACATTACCCTCCTTTGCGTTGCGCAGTTGGGTAAAAAATATGTTTATTTGCATCTATTAAACTAGTGATACAATATGGTATATGTACCGTGTATACATCCATATGCATTTAGTAAAAAGCGGTTATTTTAAAATTTACAAACAGACACTCTAATTTTATTTATCTGTATAGATATAATCTGTTCAGATGCGATAGTATTGGTCGTATCCATACTTTTGTAGCGTCCCTTGTAATTTTTATAGTGAAATTGTTAGTTTTCGTAATTGATTTCTAAAATGTTCTAGTAAGGCAGCATGCCTGTTTATTGTATTTTTCCATTTGTAAATATCACTAAATTGTAAAATGTACACATTTTTAAATGAAATATTAAGCAGAATTTGCTCTGTGATCCAAAGTTTGAGATGACGATTTTTAGCACTTATTTTCAAGTGTTTGGTTTGTTGTTTAATTCTCGTAAACTAAATAGTTATATTGAACTCAAACTATGTCAGTATTATCTACGTGGACTAAACTATAATATAAATGATTATCTTAAATCTCTTGGTCTTCAATGCTCTCAGAATTCAAGTATAAAAAATACCTCTTTTTTATCCTGTGTTAAGTCGCCGTGATTGAGACGAGTTGTTGTAAAGCTTGTGGTGTGAAAAAATGTACAGTGAGTTGAGTTGTTTTTATCAATTAATATAAAATATTGTATCTTTAATTCAATGGTATAAAAAACTTTTTAAAATAATAGTTTTATTTTGTAATAATTCCTGATTTCATATTATGTACTGATAAAAATCACTTACAGTGATTTCAACTTAGAATTAACTATATATTATTAAATACAATTGAACTTATATTTTTATAAATTGTTAGTATACTTCAAAACGATTCCAACGACATAAGCTTTATATATAGCTTTCATATAAATTTTTTAGAAACATTGTTATTTTAATGATGCGTACATATTTCGCGCGAGGTCCTCGGAAAGTAGCCGACAGATGCGCCATATTCGTGCAAAATGACAGCGACAGTTGAGAGGTTAACAATGCCAGTTTATTTGTCATCCAGGTTCAGTATAAATTAATGAATGTCACTGTCAGTTACACATCAAAATAAGAAAGAATTGTGGCGTAACATTTTATTGATTTAATGGTATGTATATGAATTAAACTTTACTTTTAAAGATGACATTAACAGAATATGTGGCCTCTCTGTCAGCAAATCCATATTTTGGTGCTGGTTTCGGATTATTCGGTGTCGGAGCTGGAGCCGCTATATTGCGGAAGGGATACCAGACTTCTGTATTATTATTTCGGAGACATTGTATGATTACCCTCGAAGTACCTTGCAGGGATAAATCATATCAATGGCTTTTGCAGTGGATTACACAAAAGGGAGCAAAACAAACACAACATCTAAGTGTGGAGACCTCATTTCTTCAAAAAGACACAGGCCAAATTAAAACAAAATATGATTTTATCCCCAGTGTTGGTCAGCATTTTTTCAGGTTAGACATTTTTCAATTCTAAATAAACAAATCTTTCTATGTTGATGTATAAATTACAATAGATTATTATATTAATTGACAAAAACTGTGAAATTAAGTCTGACTTTACAGGTATGCAGGAGCCTGGATTAAAGTGGATCGAGTTAGAGAACAGCAAACACTTGATCTTCATATGGGTGTTCCATGGGAAACTGTCACTTTGACTTCTTTTGGAAGGAATAGACAGCTCTTTTATAACATACTTGAAGAAGGTGACTTAATACATTCTTTGGACATCTTTTATAATACATTCATAAGACATAAGTCTTATTAAATATATTTTAGTTCTGCCATAGATGACATAATACTACTAGTACAGAATATACACCACCCCATAAAAAGAAATTGGATAGCAAATACATAATATATGTTGTTAATCCATAAACTGCCAAACTGTTTTGTTTTGTAAATATGTGTAACCATTCCCTGATTGCTGATTTTTCAATAATTAGTAAAAGTATGTAAATTTCATGTAAGAGTGGATTATTTCATTTCTGTTCACTTAGAGATCTTATAAAAACCATAATTTTGGGATCCATTATGCTAATTTTACACAATATGTATAGGTAACATATCAATACATATATTGTTATTTGTTTGTATTTATTTGAACTAATTTTTCTTTGTTCCTGGTGAGACCTCATGGTTCTGTGTTTTTGAGAATACAAAACAAAATAATTTAACAAATTACCCAATAAAGTAAGCTAATAAAGTACAAGAAATTTTTAAATTATCATACAGTTCTTTGTTAATAAAAATGAAATTATATATTTTTAACACTTTTCACAAAACAAGATTGTATTTAAAATATCTGATATTACAGCAAGAACAATGGCTTTAAAGCAGCATGAAGGTATGACTGTTATGTACACAGCAATGGGATCTGAATGGCGACCATTTGGCCATCCTCGACGAAGAAGACCTTTAAAAAGTGTGGTTTTGCGTGCTGGTCTCACAGACAAAATTGTAAAAGATTGTTTAGACTTCATTGATAACCCTAATTGGTATACTGATAGAGGAATTCCTTATAGACGAGGTGAGTAAAGTAGTCTCAAAGTTTTATTGTTTAAAAATTAAGCCGATTCTGATAATGACTGATTCATCAACACTCAGACTAAACTATTGGATTTAAAAACCTGATAAATCTTCCTGATAATCATTAAGAGAGGATTATAACAATGATATAATCAATAACGACACTCATTAGAGGTTTTTTGATATCATTTTCCTAATGGGATGAAAATTTGTAGATAAAGTTTTTATAAGGAATAATATTTATAAAAAAAAAGCCTCTGATAACCCAGGGAATATTGCTAGAAACTAAATAAAGTGCACATTTATTTTTGTTAAGGTTGTATAAAATAACTTAAATAAGTACATTGTTCATTTTTAGTGTTTTATTTACTTTCAGGATATTTACTATATGGGCCCCCAGGTTGTGGTAAATCCTCATTTATAATGGCTTTGGCAGGAGAGTTGGAATATAATATTTGTGTGTTGAATTTGTCTGAAAGAGGCCTTACCGATGATAGGTTAAATCACCTTCTAAGGTAAAGATACACAAAAAAACATTTCTGATATTTTACCCTATAATTGTTTCATTTTAATAAGGCATATACTATATGGCATCGAATGTCAATAATAATAATGTTTTTTCTATGGGATGCAGCCCCTGATGAAGTATATTATTTTTTTAATATATATAAAAATTGTATTATTATTTTTTATCTATACAAATAATTAAAATTGAATTATTTCCAGTTAATCTAACTAGAAACTAACTAATAAGAAAAAAACAACATTTAAAATTTTTAGCTATCTGTTTGTTCCGGCTAAGCTCTGAAACGGCTGGACCGATGACGAAACTTTCACTTCCAGATAGCTGATATTATAAGGAGTAACTTAGGCTACTTTTATCTTAGAAAAAGAATCAGGATTCCGCGCAAAAAAATTAAAATCCCTGAAATTGTGAACAAAACCACCGGATCTAGGACGCACCGGTCTAGGGACGATTTATTTAAAGAAATAAGACGGAAGTTATGAAGGGCATCCTTGTTCTAGTACTTTACATGTGTGGTTGCAGATATTTATTGCATGCAGATACATATATACTTAGATTTCCTTTTTTTGTATAATGTTTATTGATGAGCTTTATCCATAATAAAAAATGATTATGATAATAATCAACTATAGGGTACCAAAGAAATCGATTACATTCATTTTATGACCTACGTACAAGAGAAAAATACTGTACAAAAACTTAATTATAGTACCTACTATTCCTTTTCATATAATGATCTGTAAATGCTCATAAAATTTTCACCTTTCTTTACAGTGTAGCCCCCCAGCAATCTATAATTCTTCTAGAAGATATCGATGCCGCGTTCGTCTCAAGGGATGAAACGACGCAACAGAAAGCAGCATTTGAAGGGCTTAACCGAGTCACCTTTAGTGGGCTGTTGAATTGCCTAGATGGCGTCGCCTCCACCGAAGCCCGAATCGTTTTCATGACCACTAATTATCTAGAAAGGTTTGTTATTCTGTTAAATTTAATTTGGAATTAAATTCAGTGTAATATAAAATATATTAATAATAATTATACCATACCAACTTTTTTTATGTTGGGAAATGCATTTACGCACACCACATACCACCTATAGACATACATTTGGTTATTTGGGACTCACTGGCTAGAAAATCCAGTACTACTACCCCACTAAAACACAACAAAATCTCCCACGTCTTAATGGGGCGTCGCAGGATCGCTTGCGCTCTCAACCACGACGCCCCGATGGTTGGTCTGCCGAAGCAGACCACAACAACCATGGCGTTGCTTCAACAGTCCACTCTGCTATCAAAGAAGTACTGGGTACTACCGAAGTAGACCACCTCCCTGTGCGTTTCTTAGCTTCGCGGCCGGCTGAACTGCCGGACGCTAATGCCCTACGACAAGGTGAACGCTGGGGGGGTGGGTGTACTACACCACCTTATCTATTGGAACAAAAATCTTTTTTGGTACCAATATATTATTTTTCGAGTGTGATCCATTTTGGTTCAAAGTATAATAATAATTCAGAAAATTGGTACTATATTCTATCGGATTCTAAAATCATCATATTTACAAAATGTGTTACATATATTTGTTGTATGTGTAAAATAAACAAGACCTTAATCGGTCGGGCTAACCACCCATGTAAAAGACCAATCTATATAATTTTTTCTTAAATGTAATCTTATTTTATTTACTAATGACTAACTAATCCCTTCGCTCAGGCGCGTTTCTAGATACGTTTTACACAGATAAAAATAGTTATTGTAGAAATACTCTTTAAAACACATTTGTACGAGACATCCCTATCCTATCCCTCACCTACTGCAAGTTAATAATTATACTATGCCTATAATCTTCGCGCAAGTGCAAACAATAAATTGACAAAGTTTTATCACAATTGGATGGCAGTGCATGAAATCAAGCATTGATTTTTATATATTAGATATTATAAAAAAGTAAAATTTATAAATTTGGAATAAGGAGGTAATCTTTGAAATTACTGATTTGAATATTAAAAAAAAAATCTTTTACTAATAGAAAGCTACGATATTTGATTGGCTATTTTATATTCCGATAAAAATGTATATATACGGTTAAAAATCATGAAACTTTAATTCAAATCGGATAAACCGCTAGTATTTATTTTGTCCTTTATATTCCTATTCCTATATATTCCTAGAATTTATTCTTTAAAACACTTAATTCGAATATATTATCTCTAGGTTAGATCCAGCTTTGATTAGACCAGGTCGTGTAGACATGAAGGAGTATGTTGGATACTGCGACCATCAGCAAGTAGAACTAATGTTCCTAAGATTCTACAAAGAAGCAGAACATGCAAAAATATTTGCGAACAAGTTAGTATAATTAATTATAATTGTTACTTGACTTCATTTGTTATTCAAAGACCATCATATTATGTTGTATGACTAAAATATTTAGTGGTTTTATATTCCATGTAAGTTTAACCATTTAAATTATATAACTAATTAGTGATTGCAGGTTTATTTATATATTTTTTTTGTTATTGCAATCCTTTCAAATCAAATATTCATCAAACATCCAAGTTGTATGATAATTTTTAAAAATTATCTTAAATATTTGGATTCTTAAAACGATTGCGCAACAAGCTTTATATTTTCGCTTGAACCTCGTACCTTCGTCCTATCGCGATATTGTGTCCAAAAAAAGCGAGCTCTTTGGCATTGTCTATTTTTGTACGGTTAATGGATGCATGCATGTACTTATTGACGGACCTTCGAGTCTGTTAACTGTTTATAATAATTATAGTTCACTTACCTTCCTAAGGCGATTTGACTTTCGATTCGAAAAATTATTTTCGAGCTACATTTTATTTATAAATATGTAGTTAAATTTTCTTATTGTTAAATAAGAATTCCTATAGTTTATGCCTAACAAAAATATTTCTTTATAATAAGCCCTTTTATCTAAAGGAATAAGATTGTCTGTCGATACTGCGATTTATAATTTTATAAATAATTTATACAGACTAAATAGTGAATTTATGAATAAATTAGTTCTAATAATCTGCTAACCGCCAATTTTTGTATTTATTTGTTTTTTTAGAGTAATGGAGAAGCAAAAGAATGTAAGCCCCGCGCAAGTTCAAGGCTACTTCATGTTCCACAAACATTCTAGCCCAGACGAAGTTCTGTCAAATGTAGACGCATTATGGACGCTCGGATAACATCTGTGATAAATTAGAATTAGTATTTATAGTGGAAAATAAAATAATTAATATTTATACTGCTTTTATTACAAACTTAATTACAAATTTGTGTTTTAATATCAACATCATCAGTTTCTTGCGCCTTTATGTATTAATTATTCTTTTAGATTATGTACATTAGTAACTTAATATTATATGATAGTACTAAACTAACAAGAGCTTTTTACATAGGATATGGCATTTGTTTTATAATAATGTTTCAACTGATTATAAAAAACAAATGTGGTATTTATTTATCTTATAGGACAAAAAAATAATACATGTTGATCAGTAAATTATAATAGAAAAATATCTGAGATTATAAAACAAATTATTATTTAAGACCAGAACGGCATAACTCTACCAATGCCTATGTCCAACGTATTATTGAGTTAGTATGATAATTATCTATACATATGTAATAAATTTGTAAGTGATCGCTGTCTGTACATAGAAAACATTTGAAAAAAAACTATTATTCGGGGTATTTATTAATGCAATAGAACCCAAAACAATGTTTTTTAGAATTTCTCTCTGCCTGTTTGTGTGTGCGATTGTGCGCACTAATCTCAGAAATGGCTTAACCGATTTGGGTGCGGTTTTCATTAATGAATTATGGTAAGCTTCGCTTAACATTTAGTATATGTTTTATTTCAATCAGTTCATAAATAAAAAAGTTATGTCAATTCAAAGAATCACCTAAGGACGAACCCGAGAGAAGCGAGTAAGTCGCTAGTTTTGAAATATAGACTAACTGGAGACTCACCCTCGCTTCGCGTCAAGTTCGTCCCTAAGCAAAAAGTAATCTATCTCACGAGAACCGTACTCTTTTCCGGGATAAACAGTAACCTATTTGCTATCCCAGTCTATAATCTATCTGTGCCAAAATGTAAACTCGGATAAGTATAGCGAACCGGCCCCCTAATGGCAACTTATATCGAAACTTATGTGTCAATAAGGGCTTGATGTAGAAAAGCGATTTATACAAGTTTCACAGTCGTACTCCGCTGTGACTTTGAGAAGGGCATATCTCAGACTCAGACCATATTATATATTTTTTTAGATTTTTGAAATAATTATAACCCTTTAAAAAAAATTATTATTTCGATGTTCCTTAAGACTTACAATCACAGAAAAAGTATATGTTATAGTATTTGATATACACTAATACTCATAAAAAATCGTTTGAAAAAATTGGTGCAATATTCCGAAAAAAAAAAACTCGACGCGCACTAAATATATCGAAGAATAATAATATAAGCATTCTTTCTTTGCCTAAATTTACATATTTAACTCTTCAGAAAGCTGCTATTTTAAACATCTGCAGAACAGTAAGAAAATTTTTGAAGCTTTATTCAGATAATGGTGAAACAGTACAACAAGCCACCCAGAACTTATTCAGCACTTGGTTCACGCTCGTGCTGAGTCTGGTCGTGGAATTTGATTAAAAAAAATAACAAACGCGCAGGACTGCTTGTGGCGAGCTGTTGGTGAGTGGCGACACCATGGACCTTGAGACCTTCAGGGGTAAGCATATATTTTTTCTGTGATTGTAAGTCCCAAGGAACACCGAAATAATAATTATTTTATTTTTATTATTTTTCTTAAAAAGGGTTGTAATTAAGTTGTAATTATTTTAAAAATCTAAAAAAAATGTATAATATGGTCTTAAAGGTTACCTATAGAACCTCGCGTTAGTTTTAAGTTTCTAGCTTTGAAGGTTTCCGAGATATGCCCTTCTCAAGATCAAAGCGAAGTACGATAGTGAAACTTATATGAATCGCTTTTCTACATCAAGCCCTTATTAACACAAAGTTTCGATATAGGTTGCCATTAGAGGCCCTGTTGAAAAACATCAATAGGATCCCATCAAAAGCGACAAAAGCCACATAGAAACCAATTAATATTTATTGGTTTCTATGTGGCTTTTGTCGCTTTTGATGGGATCCTATTGGAGTTTTTAAACAGGGGGGCAGGTTCGCTATACTTTTCCGCCCATACCCTTTCATCCAGATCCGTTCAGCTTATCTGACGTGAAAGAGTAACAAACATCCATCCATCCTTACAAACTTTCACATTTATTATATTAGTATGAATATGGATTTTCAGTCCTCAATTATGGAGTGGCAAATGATATCTTATGAAATATAAAATATTATAATTTAAAACATAAATTAGTACTCCCGGTCATTCCGGTTATGCAACTAGGAATTTGTTACAGGAATCATTAAATATTTAAAAGCAGGTTTTTTAACCTGCTTTAGTATTTTTATACTAAAACTTTATTACCGACAGGTAAAACAGACAGAAAAAAAAGACAGATGGGTACCAGAGTTTTTTTAACTAAATTTTAAACTATATATTTCTTTCTTTGATTACTATATTCTAATCTTGACTCAGTACTTAAATCCACACGATTTTGTATTCACTTCTCTACATACACTCTTACAGCTTTCTGAATATTGAATCGTAATATCGCGTGGCGAGTATTGCATATTTTTTGTATAATTTCGCAGCAAAACAAAATGGAATGATGGTAAACTTATAATTTCGCAGCAAAACAGATTGGAATGACGATAAACTGGTAAAATCAATAAGATAATAAATAGCAGCGATACTTACAAATTTAAGGGTATCGTTTATTTCAACACAAGAATTAAAATAAGATAAAAAATAACACAGTCGTTGGATGGTTACAATCTCGAACAATTTAGTATATCTATACTATTATAATTATAGATATAAGCTTATCATTTAAGACTTCAACTTCATTCACAATGAGTCGTTAAATGATTGTTTCGTCTCACCTTCTTAGAAGTTATATATTATAAATCAAATAACATACTATAGATACTTTAAACTAATTATACATACAAAATCAATTTGTAACATAAGCTTATCAGCAGTCTCAATCACTTACAAACGTGTAAACTATTGAACAGAATTTTTTGCATAATACTTAGATATAAGCAGAGAGCTCTATTTTTCAACTTATTCAGACCATGCATAATAAATCAATCAATCCAACTGGTAATTAAGAAAGTCTTGATACAATAATAGTGCTAAGTAATAAAGTAAAATATTGAATACGATCAAACATTTCCTGGCCAAACTTTTTGGCATTTAGCAACATTGGCTGTACAACATTACCTCTGAATGCTTTTAGAATTTCCCATTGCCAATTTGCAGAAAAATCATTCACATTTAAAAGTTTGAAATTTACGTCCATCACTTGAATACAAAACGTGTTCTTATCACAAAGTAGCGACAAGCACAGAGTCACCGGAGCGATATCTCCCTGTTCACAAACCAACTTAAATTTAACGATGCAGGACATCGAAAGTGTGGGAGCTTCCGCATTATTTAACAGCTCAAATTTGTGAATATTTAACAAATCCTTAAAGTATTGGAAGGGCGACTGAGTTTTTTTTTGTGGCAATTCCACTGTGTGCATTAGAATATACTCGCGATCATCAACTTCTTGCCTACTTCTTTGGACACTTTTAGAAGTCCCTTGTGTTATGTTATTCAACTGTACAGCTTGAATTTGTGGATAAGCAGATACGCTATTGACAGGCTGCACCATACTCATGTACACTGGTACAGATTGAAGTTGTATATTTGGAGCTATGTTTTGTAAATAAACGTTTTGATTCTCATTAAAGTTCCCCGCCCACACACTTGCCGTCGTAGGAATTCCTTTCGGGTGAGTTGGCACGTCTGCCATGAGCTCAGAAACAGGCTTTACTTTAATTCTTGGTAATGTTTGTTCAGGTACTTTAGGTGCAGTATCGGCTTCGTTAGACATTGAGCATTGCTCTTCATTGGACGTTATTTGATTATTAAAATTTGGTGCTAATGATACTGTCGATGTAATGATGGGCATATGTAAGCTTTCTTTTTCAGAGGTCACGCTGGCTGGTACTTCCTTGTCACGTAATATTTCATCTTCATTGTAAGAGTCCGTCGTGTCGACTGCAGGCAGGCAATCTTGTAGATTGCGAGCACTTAATTTCTTTGGGTTTGGCACAGGATTGGCATTCAATATCTTATGTAACATGGTGTTATTTTCTGACTCTTTTGGAGCTCGTAGATATAGAACATTATTTTCAATTTTTTTATCATACATACATCCTAATAATTTTTCGTTGTTTTTGGAATATGTACCTGTAGGTGACTTTATATTTTTAGAATTGTGGCTTGAAAACGTTAATGGTGAACTGTCATTACCAGATGAAAAAAGGACATTCTGTTGCAAGACTATTCCACTACTAATTACATTCTGTTCATCTTGTGTATTTACTTCATTAGTAAATACTAAGTTGCTATTCGTTGAATCTGCTTCAGATGTAGAAAGCTTTTCAAAATTATCTATAAAATCCTTATTTTTGTAATTATTATCTATTTTATTTAAGCTCTTCCAAATATCTGCAAGTTCATCACCCTTGTTCTCTTTGAAAGTGGTTCTCACAGACACATTTGTTTCCGTTTTTTCTATCCAAACGACATCAAGATCTTTTTGTTCCATATATCTCAATAGTCCAGTTGGATTAAAGCCTTCTTTATGAATTATTTTTCTTCCCATACTTAAGAGTTTTCGTTGTAGAAACGAATCATGGTTTCCATAATTCTTTACATTTTTCACATTGACATTCAATCTCTTTAAATACTTATTATAACAAATAGAAACAATATTATTAATCATTTTCTCATTGATTTGGTTCTTTACATTTTCTGCGTTTATTTCTAAATTGTCATGCTTTGTTACGAAAGTGCTTAATGTAGAAGCAGTGTCAGAATCATCTAACGTTACACATTCAATATCACTTTCGTCTATACAATTATTTTTACTGTTTTCCTTATTGGAATTACCGTCTATAACTAGTGTTTCATTTGAACTTACAGACATTAACCGTTGTCTTTTACGTTTCTTTTTGGTACTGGTAAAATTTTCATCAGAAGATTCAGAGACACTTTTTCTTGGTGTTTTTAAAGAATAAAGAATGTAATAATTAGGATTTTTTGAGTTAATAATTTTATTCTTTTCCCAAACAACATTATCCTTAGAGTCTGTTAAATTTGGTGTGAAATTAAGATTCTGCAACTTTACCCAACACCATTTTAACATATTCGAATATTTTTTCATTAAAGCGCATTTTTCACCGTGAAGAATTATGTTAGTTTTATGTCTTAGAGATAAGGAGCAAAATTTACATACAAATTGTTTGCTATAATTCTTCCGCCATCTATTTTTCAAAGATTTGTTACGTTTTAATTCTGTCAAATGTTCATTATTACCAGCGTCAGAAAAACTATTATTGCAAGAAGATTTATTAGCTGTTTGTTTGGTACAATTAATCTCACCCTTACTTATTGTAGATATTTGGTTTAGTGCGCTTTTTTCAATATAGTTGACAAGAATCTCAGTCTCAGCATCACTCTGCGGAATTGAAGACGAAGGTTTTTGTAGATCCGGGACAATAACACTTCTAATCTGCAAAAATTAAAATTTATCAGTCAGTAAAGGCTTGATGACAAAGAAACAAAGAAGTAATTTCGCAAAAGACTATTAATGCATAACAATCACCATGGTCATGGTTTGCTTTAAACCTAACAAATACTTATTAAGCTATTAAAATTTACAATCACAACTCCAAGTCACCAAGATATAGACACTTTAGTTTTTTTTTATCTTTAGTTTAATAATAATAATAAAATTCTTTATTTCTCACCACAAACAAATTAATACATACGAGTACATCAATATCAATTATCTTAGTTAATAGTTTAGCATAAGTTGGTTGGTACAAAATTTGGTTGTGGATCGCTGGTGCCTGTGATAGGAAAAACCCATATTACAGGACACCAGGTCTCCCCCTCTGGACATTTATATAAGCTGCTTATATTATTTATGTTGCGCACAAGATAAATGGTACATAACAATGTAGTGAGTACAAGAATGAAGTAATATATTTAGTAACTAGAAGACAGTAACAAGATATACAAAACTGAATGTACAAAATTTAATTGTTTTTTAAGAATAGTGTGTGTTTGTGTATGTGTGTGTGTGTGTGTGTGTGTGTGTGTTTATGAGTGGCGTGAGTGTAAGTTCCTGTATATGTGTGCTGGTAACGTAAATGATTACACAGAAAACTTCAATGATTGTTTATTAAACCATTCATAAAGCATTTTTTTACAATTATAGCGATTTAAATTATTAAGGGATAACAGTTTTTGTAGCCTATTATAAATAAACGGACCCAGAAAGACAAAGAACCTATGACTATAGTATTTATCTTGTGGAGTGAATGTAGCAACAAGTTGATAGCGGCGGGAAGAACCTTTAATAAAATATGTCAGTGTGTTGTTTAATGGCAGTAGGCAAAATAAATAATTGCCTTACCGTAAAAGATTGAGTAAGTTCATAGATTTTAGCTGTACGGCTCTTTGGGCACGTTTAATAAGCATAAGAAGCGTTTTGGCGGCCCTACCCCATGTTGCAACCATGCAATAGGTTAGGAGCGACTGACATAGGGCTTGATAGACTATTTTCATGATGTCATCTTTTACTGAATGACGTAGTTGTTTGAAAATATAAATCAGTTTACGAACTCTGTTTGATAAATTTTCAATGTGAATTTTAAATGAGATTGCTGTCAATAATTATTCCAAGATAACTAATCGACGTAAGTAACTCTTTCGACAACGCTTATAGTAGTGATAGTTGATTTCACAAAAGGCGGCTTAACAGTTACTTGTAAAGCGTTGTCTAAATGTTGCGTATAATTTCGAATGGAAAAAGTTAGAAGTTTGGTTTTATTGTAAGCAAGTTTTTATTTAGCTATACCCTCACAGAATCGAAGCCTTCCTGAGCCAAATGATATGTTTCATGCCAGGAATTATAGAAGAACACAAGTACAGTATCATCAGCATATGAAAAAATAATTCCTTCTTTGTCCGAGAATACTGACCTGTGGAATGCCGTAATCAATGGATAGTTCAGAGCTTATAAAAGATTCGATCTTGACACATTAAGTGCGACCGGTTAAGTTATTGCGTAATAGGGATAATTGGTTACCTCTTATTCCTAGAGACTCAAGCTTAGATACAAGAATGGGAATTTGAAAAAATGTCGAAAGCTTTTGTAATATCCAAGAATTTAGCGAGGCATTTCTGACCACTATTAACCCTGCGAACAATGTATGATACCAAACTGTGCACAGCGTCAGCGGTAGATAAATTCCTTCGAAAATCAAACTGATTTGAGGATATTAAATTATGTGATTAAATATGCAATCAGTCTAGAATTAATAATTTTCTCAAGAATCTTAGACATTGCCGATAAACAGAGGTAGGTCTAGAACATTCGACAATTTTTCGATTACCACATTTAAATATGGAATGTAGGCTAAGGTTGCAGGTATAAGTAAGTAGTGGAATACTGTTTTTATGCTTTTTAAAAAGCCAGAAGAGATACCACCCCATCCCATTAAACAATCATTTCTGAGTGACATTAATAACCTTTCTACCTCCATCTTATCAGTATCGAGAAGTACAAATGAGTCTATTTGATGAGAAGATAAGGATGTAATAGAGCAACACTACATAGAATGATGTTTTTAAAATATTTTAAATGGATGTAACATTTTATTTAACTTTCAAAATTCTCAAATACCTGTCTTGCCTCACTCTCGACTGGATTGCCGGACCTTACAAGTAGACAGTAGTTGTAAAATATGAATCCCAAAAAAAAAAGAAGTATTGTCCAATGCTAGAGATGCCACTTTATGAATTATTTAGTCAAATGAACAGAACGACATTAGATATCAGAGTGTCAAAAAAAACGGATATATGTATTTACATCAGCCCTCTGTGGGCTCATTTTGGCTTGGGGCTTGGAGGAAAAATTAAACCTAGAAAAATGGGCAATACTCGCAACAAATGTTTTATTGTGTTTGTGGACCACATTATTACATTCGTACCAGGATAAAAGCCAATCAATCAATAAACAACCCATGCCCGTCCACTTGTGAATGTATGCTTCTCTCAGGTTACGCTATTTCTCTCTGCCCTGGGCTCTACCTATCCAGCCAGAGGCAGCAAGTCGTCAATGTCGTCTGACCATCTTTCCGCAAACTCGTTTACAACTCGTCTATTTCAACAGTTGTCGGATTGGCAACAGGTACGACCAGTCTTATGTCACTTCAGCGAGCTAATTCTTTGGCCTATATGGATTGGTTTTTTTTTTTGACGAGTGTGCTCGTTTCGGATCCAATCCCTCAAGAAAGTCCTGAGTCCCCCCTTCCCTAGCACATTGAGCGACCTAAAATTTGTCAACCAGCCCCTTCGCTAGTGTTCACATTGTGATAGCGTAGGTCATTACTGGTAGCTCACACTAATTGAAGACTTTACCTTTTAAAGGATTGAGGCAACGACGACGAAAAGATATGAATCAACTTCCCAAAAATATTAAGAGTAATACTGCCCAGATGACGAATTCAATCCTCTTCTTGGTTTCATTTTTGAAATTGTTTTAACCGAGTTGGATTATTTTTTATTGGATATTGAATAATTTTGGGAGCTCCTTCAGACCGAAAATCCATCCGATCGTAACAATTCATAACAACACAAAATATCGTAACAGTTATTTGAGAGCCACTATTTTTAGCCATTAATCTCGCTAAAGTCAATAACAGAAACAAGTGGTAACTAAACGCGGCTCTTGGATTACGAGTTGAGCTTCGTGTCACAGGCTTCCATAGAAATTTCCCATTTTCGCGAAAAGCTCTGATTTGAAGGTGACAATCTGGCTACCGCAGCCCAGATTTATTATAATATGAAGTCTAGTTAACTGTTGTCGAAGTACTTCCGAGCACCAGTTACATTCAAATAATTGCATAATGCTGCGCGCGCTCAAGCATCGAAAGTTGCACCTAACTAAGTGCTTCTTCTTTGCGTTTAAATTACGTACTTTTAACGAATTCGAATACATTATCACGATTTCTTGTCTATTCTTCATATGTTCCAAAGCCTTAACAAATTTTGAATGCCTTATCTTTCCGCTGCCCTCAGCAAATCCTGTGACCAACATTTTTTTTTTATAATAAAAGGGCAAACAAGCAAACGGTCCACCTGATGTTAAGTGGCTATCGCCGCACATCTGCAACATAAGAGAAGTTGCGAATACGATTCGATCCTCGATTTGTCACGTGCTGTTTTCGATTATGAAATTTATGTACGATTTTTGCCTTTTCGGCTTGTGGAAATTGGTAGATTATTGAATTGTTACTCTCTCTTTTCTCCCCAACGACTCTTTGGTTCCCCAACTATTAGAATGTGCTGAGATTTAGATTTAAGATTCAACCTGTAGCCTAAGTATCAGTTATGCTAAGCGTGTCCACTCACTAATGACTCCCATCTACGTTAATTTGGAGATATTTGCTAACGAGAAAGCCAATGACGCCTCTGGATGGTTCTTCTCCCTTCCGAAAGTAGAAAAGATGGTCTGACTGCAGGGTTATTAGATCCTTCCCGTCTTCGGAAATTTGATAATTCCGAGATATACAATTTGATTTTACTTAGTTCTACTTCCAGTTACGCATGTTTGGAGAGCTTAAGGGTTCGCCCGTTGTACATACCAGGAAAAGTTACCTACGGAACCTCCCCCTCTTAATGGGATGCCGCAGAATCGCTTACGCACTCAACCATGACGCCCCAACGACAAGCCTGCCGAAATAGATGACAATAGCCAAGGAATTACTCCCGCAGTCCACTCAGCTATCAAAGAAGTACCAGATGCAACCCGCATGGTACACCACTCACTGAGGTTGGCCACCTCCCAGTGTCTCTTGGCTACACACCTGGCTGCATTGCCGGACACTAATGAGCCCTTCCACTACAACCGGATGAATACACATAGGGGGATCCCCCTGTCCCCCACCCTTACCACTTACCATGGCCATAGCCAGAATAAGTGTAGCTCCCTCGTACTGAAGGCCATTTTTTGATTTAGGTTAGGATAAAATTCTAATCCTATGTTGAATTTTAGTGTGTAGTGCTAGCTATTCTAGCCGGTCTAACGCCTTAGCAGACCCTCTTCGTTTACATGCCTATGCCGGTACAGGCATCTTCTCCCGCCACACTTCTCTCCATGAGTCCCTTGCACTTCATCGTGGCGGTCGGAATCGAGGCTCTGTGAATCGAGTTCATCTCGATTTGGGCGAGGTAGCCCGCGTGGTTCGGGCTATCCGTAGGAGTGTTATAGTGTGTGCACAAGCGATCTTGCAGCGCCCGATTGCACTGCAGCGACGGGTTCCACTGTGTAGCTTTTCTAGCCGGTAACTTCCAAATAACCACCTATATGTACATATACTGAAGGTATGCGTAAATTTATTTTCATACTGAAGGTATGCGTAAATTTATTTTCAAACGTTACAAAAATAAAGGTTAGGATAAAAGGCATAACATACATAAATGATGGGGCATACACGTTTTAGCACCAAAACTGACTGAATAAACTAATTTTTCATTCTTTTAGGCGTCATTTGAATATTTTTAAAATATTCTTTTTTTTCATTCCACCCTAGCAGTATTTAGCAATTAGTTTTTTTATACTTGTTTAGTTACTTGTTAGCACTATACTATCTTGATATTATTATCAAGATTGTCAAATTTTGTGATTTGTCATGGGTGGAGTCAGATGATTTTAGGTGGGATTAAGCGCCTTATACATTATGAACATATAGTTGATGCAACTTTAATCCTGCAAATTCTTTCTTGCGATCATAATTTTGTATATCGCTAGTATGTCGATGGTCACTCAGTCTTCAATCATAGTGCGATCGTCAGCAATCATCGTGCTACAAGTAGCTTTTTCAGCGGAGAGCACTGAACAATGTCTGTGTTAAATTCCACATCGTCAATCCATTTTTCAATGCAGTACGTCTCGTCTTGACCACTAAAATTTGCTACTAATTCGGCCGTCATTAGTAACATATGTGGTCATTGATGGAAATCTCGCTTCATGAAACTTCCGTTTTCATCTCACGTTTTTGCATCTTTGTCTTGACATGGTCGTCGTATAAAATCTCACAACATTCTATTTTTATTTAAATTGACATGGCCACAGCAACATTTTTAAGCGAAACTCATTTACTACGAATAGATACTTAAATATAAGATATTTTATAAACATTTATTTTTCATTGCTAAAACTTCAAAATAAGCAGCAGTTTGGGTGTGCATTTTCATATTTCACATGCATAAGTTAATTCCTACCTACCTTCCAGAAAAAAAATACAAAACAAAATTTAACGATTTTCTATATTATATGTAGATAATCTCTAAAATTATTTGAAAAATAATCGATTATAAACATTATTATAAAGGGTTATACAATTTATATCACGAGCCATCTTGATGGAACTGCATATGCTGGTACCGCTGTCATCGTAAAAATCTCTGTAGCAACCTGGGGTCTCCTTTCCAATACTGTATAATGCTCATATACAAGCTACAACAACTACGATACAAATTCTGGATGGTTCAACACACCTTATATGGAACAAAAAATAAAAACGCATAACTATCTAAAATTAGAGAAGGCGTCTTAGAGAAATGAAAAATACATAGAATTTGGCAAAATAGCAGGTATAGTGAAGATAAGATAGATGGCTTTAAATTTGAAAGCCAAATGATTAACACAACATCAGCCTATCTTAGATCCTCTCACTGCAATGGCAATGACAAACTATTCGTTATGGCAGTTCAGTAAGTTTCATAACAGACCTTTTAAAATTAACTAAGAAATGCACTTTGGTATTAACCAAACTATTAGCTATTATTAAATAGCTGGGCTATACCACCACAAGATAAAATCATACATATGTACGTATTTATTCTGCATAATGACAGCCAGTAATATACAGAGTGTGAAAATAAGCGCAATTGTATATTCCAACTGCCTCTTCAATCTAAATCAGTAACGGCAGTAGATGTTTGTTACACCATACGAGAACTAAAGGATAGAAACGCCAGGATTTAACCTCATAAAGAGGTAATAACACGATTGCAAAAAAGGCAATTGTGTTTCTCATTCTCGTCTTTCTTATATCTTAATCTTAATATATAAAATTTCCGTGTCACGATGATGGTCCGCGATGAATTCCGAAACTAATTATCCAATCTTACTGTAACTTTTTTCAAAATGTCTGATTTGTTCCAACTTACAAGATAGGATAGTTTCTATCCCGAATATTTCCTTTTTATATTGCAAAACTCAAACTAACTGCCTCGGTGGTGTAGTGGCTAGCAAGTAGCAGCCGTATTTCCATAAAAAGCGTTCGTAAAGGTTAGTAGTGGAAGAATCTTCAAGTGTAGTAGAACAGATGTTGATAATAAGATAAGCGTTTGTAGTTGTTTTACTACAAACAACTTCGTTAATTTCGTTTCCAGTAACTTTTCTACGTTTGTAATTGTTTGTAGTGCCATTATTTTGTTTGTAGTTGATTTTTAGTTTACGAACGTTTTTCAGTCTTTTTTAGCGATAATATTAATCGTATCTACTTCCAAATTGTGCTGCAAAAGTAATCGTTTTTTTTTTTTTTTTTTTTTTTTACAACTTCGGGGGATGACATTTTTTTTGTTGCTTGTAATTTTTTTTGGTACTACTACAAACAAAGTTTATTTATTAATTAAGATTCACCAGTGGTAATTACAATGTTAAAGTAATAATTATGCTAGGTTACAAAGTTCTTATTGCTAAATGCATTACCTTTTAAGGTGAATACCGCATGCGAAAATAAGTAAGAGATAGTTATTCATAAAAACAACAATTCTATGATCTTAAGAAATTAAATAAATAAACAAAATCTACGAAACAAATCGAATTATTACATATAATTATTTATTTATAATACAGTTTTTTACATTTTTGCAAAAATTTGGCAACGAATCTCTGAATAGGTCCAAGCATTTATAACCTATACAGATAAATAAAATTGGAGTGTCTGTTTGTAACATTAAAATAACCACTTTTTACTAAATACATTTGGATGTATACACGGTACATATACCAAAACAACATTTTTTACAATTTTTGTCTGTCTGTCTGTCTGTTTGTTCCAGCTAATCTCCGAAACGGCTGGACCGATTTTGACGGGACTTTCACTGGCAGATAGCTGATGTTATAAGGAGTAACTTAGGCTACTTTTATTTTAGAAAAAGAATCAGGGTTCCGCAAAAAAAAAATGAAAACCCATGAAATTGTGGACAAAATCCGCGTACGGCGTACACAATAACGTACGTACGTAACGTAAATCGCTATATAATTTAAATGAATATCTTACAAGTAGCAAGCTACTATTTATGTACAAACATAGCTAACCGTGAAAACGTACCTAGGGACGAACGCGAGCGAAGCGAGCGTGAGTCGCTAGTCGTTAATAATTTATATAATCGCGACACAGGTGAATTGTTCCCCAAAACAGTTCTGCGAGAAAGCTTTTCAAATAAGTTCCCGGGTTTACGTGGGCATCTAGGGACTCTAAAATTAAACATAGACACAAGAAAACGAGTTGTCATAAACGCTGTTAATACTTTTGTATAAGAAATGTAGATCCAATATGTCCCTTCGGTCTTCCAGAGTTTGCATATTAAAATATGTAAGTCTTTCGGTATATGTTGCGAGTGATCTGCTAAGCTGCGAAAAAGCTAAGTGGTATAGAAAACGCTTCTGAATTCTTTGAATTCTGAGACAATGGTATGCATAGTGGGGTCTCCGGGTCAGACGATACTGCTGTATTCCAAAATACTGACAATCAGACTTTTATATAGGTTTATTTTTATATGACATTTCCTAAAAACTTTACCATTGCGAATTACAAATCCCAGCATCTTAGAGGCTCTGCTAACAATAGAGTCTACGTGTGGTATAAACGTAAGTTTATTGTCAAATATAACACCCAAATCCTTAATAGTATCAACTGTACTGAGAGGGATATTATCTAAATAGAACTTAGTTGTAATGTTAGTTTTGCATTTTGTAAAAGTTATATGAAAGCATTTATTTTTATTCAGTATCATACCATTAAGTTCGCACCATCTATACAAGCTATCCAAGTCTACCTGCAAGGCTCTAACGTCATAGGGACCATTAATGATCTTGAGAATTTTTAGGTCATCGGCAAACATGAATGGTGTGCAATGTTTTAAACAGTTTGGGAGGTCGTTAATAAATATACTAAATAGGAGGGGACCCAAATGCGATCCTTGGGGTACTCCTGATGTTATTTCGTATTTTACAGACTCAAATCTATTAGCTACTACGTAAAAACATCTGTCCGTAAGGTATGAATTCAACAAACTCAAAATTGAACCAGCAATGCCAAATACGGATAGCTTCAAGAGTAAGATAGAAATTGGCACTAAGTCAAATGCTTTACTTAAATCGATGTAGATAACATCTACTCTTTTCCTCTTGTCAACCCCGTCTATTACTAATTCTGAAAAATTAATCAAGTTTGTGCAATTCAACCTACCTATTATAAAACCATGCTGGTAAATACTAAACGTGTGTTTTAAATAGCCATAAAGTCGTAAATAAATTAAGGCCTCAAATACCTTACTAAGCAAAGAAAGTATGGAAATTGGTCTATAGTTCAAAACACTTTTTTTATCACCACTCTTGAATACTGGTACTAGCTTGGCAATTTTCCATTTTTTAGGAAATGTTCCCGTCTGTTATGAGTTATTAAATATTATTTGTAGTGGTAGACCAAGTGTCTCAGCACAGTTGATTAGGTACACAGGTGATATTTGATCAGGTCCAGCACCCTTGTAACGATCAAGACGTTTCAGTTTCTGAATTATCTCATGGCGATCAAACTGTATAGACGATAGGCAGTGACAATTAAATTTAATATTATTTAGGTTATTTAGAATTTTATTGTTATCATATTGTTTGTGTTTACTCTGAACGTTCATAGATGGATGAAAAGTGTGATGCAAATAAATTACAAATGCCTTGACCATCAAATACACAAGTATTATCTTTTCATATTATCACAATAATGTTTAGTTACTCATTAAAAAAAAAATTTTAATATCGTTAGTGTTTTATTTATAAGAGTATAGTACATAGCCAGGCTCACAGTTTTGAAATTAAATATTAATCAACCTAACTATAAAAAATATAAAAATAAACATAAAGTAAAACAAAAAAAAAATACTTACATTTCCTTTCAATTTTATTAAAAGGCTTTTCTGTTTTTCATGTAACATTTCTTTAATAAGTGCATGATGGCTTAACATAGACTCACACTTCTTGCATATAAGCTGTGGTAGGCCATCAAAAAGAGATATCTGAAAGATTTTATTGCATTAAATACAGTTATGTCTTTTTACATACTTTTTTTAATATAAATTATGAGTTAAACATACATCAAGGTCAAAACAATATTTGATCTTTTTTTGAACTTCTGGTACAATCTGATAAACACCAATTTCTTCTAAACACAAACGACAGGTTACAAACAATTTTGGGTCAACCTCTATCATGTCCATTCTAACTTATTTCTGAAATTAAAAAAAAATAGTTTTTTATTAAATAAACATATTATAACTTTATTCCTAGCTAATAATATAAACATGTCATTAAAATTTGTATATGTAGGAATTTATGCAATAATTTTATTTTCTTATTTACTCATTTCTATTGGATAAAAATAAATTTGAATAATTGTGATAGCTACAATTGAATGATAATATCAATTAAGTTCCTGAGAATCTGATTGGATTTAGTTCAGTCTCGGAAGAGTGCAGAATATTGATTAGTACATTATTAAACTGTTTTCTATACTAATATTATAAAGCTGAAGAGTTTGTTTGTTTGGTTGAACGCGCTAATCTCAGGAACTACTGATCCAATTTGGAAAATTCTTTTTGCATTTGATAGTCCGTTAACTGAGGAAGGTTATAGGCTATATATCATCCCGGAAAAGTGTACGGGTCCCGTGGGATAGATTTGTTTTTCATAATTCTTTTAATATGTGATATAAAGAATTTTAATAAATATATTAATAAAAAAGAATAATTAAATAAATATAGTAGCTTATACATAGTTCATCTAATATATAAAAATTATATCATATACAACACTTCTTACTATTAAATTTATAATCTACCCATGCTTTATTATACACTTTCAATTCCCGCTAAATATTTTAAACTTACCAGTATGTTACTATTAATAGATTACAATTATTCTCATGCCATATCACTCCTTTTGCCAGTCCTACAAGTTTTACGCTAAACTTATTCTTATAATCAAATTCTAAATCCTTGTGTCTTCATTCTTTAAAATTTCATATAAATACGAGGGCACTCTTATTTTATTAAATCTATATAGATACTAGTTAAAATAATAAATTACAATTATTTTTATTTACCACACAATGTGAATGTTAATTCCAGCTGTCAAAAATTGCGTTGTACAATCACAGAACATATTATATACTCAATAATAATAATCATAGCTTTAGTTCGATAGTGCCATCTATCGGTCAGTAGCTTAACTTTTGCGTTACTAGTATAGCATATAATTTAAATTATCTACACTCCAGATGGAGCCATAGGTTACGCGATATTCGTGAGAAAAGTACAATTTGATGTGATAGAACAAGACAAAATGATCACTATTGCCGTCTCTTACCGCCTAACCCACGAGAAGATAAAAAAACAAGGGAAATGCGAAGTATTCCACAGTTAGGGCACAGTGTACAAAAATAACAGTGAGCTATCGCCTTTGATGTTTGACTATAAGCCGACACCACGTAGCGTACTCCGCAGTACGCAGGGTTGTCACAGTTTTTTTTATAATTTAATTAAAATATAATATTAATATTTAGTCATTTATCGAAGTTCTTAATAGCAATGAATACAAAAAGACATTTCGCGGTGGCAAATTCAAATAGAGTTTTACAATATTTCATATAATATTAATAATAATATAATAATAAGCTTTTTATGCAAGACCTGCAAGACATGTTGCAAAGCCGAGCTGTTTCTTCAGAACACATCGGTCTCCGGATGAATTTAGATAAAACCAAGGTCATGTTCAATGCACATGTAATACCGGGACCGATAGCTCTCAATGGAACAACTCTCGAAGTAGTACAAGATTACATCTACCTTGGACAATTACTGCAAGTCAGTAAAAACTACTTTGAGAAAGAAGCTCAAAGAAGAATACAGCTAGGATGGGCAACATTCAATAAACTTCGTCGGGTCTTCTCGTCGCCAATATTGCAAAGCTTAAAGACAAAGGTCTTTAACGAATGCGTCCTACCTGTTATGACGTACGGAGCCGAGACGTGGACACTGACAGTGCGATTGGTCCACCAGTTTAAGGTCGCTCAGCGTGCTATGCAGAGGGCTATGCTCGGAGTTTCTCTGAAGGATCGGATCCGAAATGAAGAGATCCGACAGAGAACCAAAGTTATCGACATAGCCCAAAGAATTAGCAAGCTGAAGTGGCAGTGGGCTGGTCACATCTGCCGCAGAACCGATAACCGATGGAGTAGACGGGTTCTAGAGTGGAGACCACGGCTCGGCAAACGTAGTGTAGGACGCCCTCCAGCTAGGTGGAGCGACGATATTCGTAAACTGGCTGGCAGCGGTTGGATGCGTAGAGCTGAAGATCGAGCTCAGTGGCGTGCCTAGGAGAGGTCTATGTCCAGCAGTGGACGAAAGCAGGCTGATTATGATGATGATGATGATGAAGCTTTTTATTTCTTTAATAAAAAATAAAATATACAATTGGTTTAACAATTATTTGATTTGATTAGTTGTAACTAGATAATTAGAATGAAATAAATTAAGTTATAATAAAAATAAATTAAATCTAGCAAATTATATTAAATAAGTTAAATTGAATTCAGTTTTATATATTTATCATCATTTTCAATTTTTTAGCAAAGTTAGTGTTATATAATTTAATGTAATTAATAAATTTCCAAATCACATATTATAAATGGGCAACGGACAAATATTTTCGGTTTCTAGAATTACTGGATTTGAAATTTCTATGTGTTTGATATATAGTTTTATACTCATAAATGCGAAAATATATAATATCAGCCATCTTATAACTATTACTTTTATTTTATATTTAAGCACCCATATCATTTTACTGACAAAATTAATGTCCGCTATATTAGAATTGAAAATGGATGCCGTTTTCGTAATCAGCATCCTCTAGAAACCTTGAAAATGATACCCATAGAATTTTTGAAAAAACGGATGTCGACCATCTTGGATTTGGAAATGGATGTCATTTTCGTAATTAGCACCCTGAGAAACCTCGAAAATGACACCCATATCATTATTGAGAAAAAAGCGGATGTGCGCCATCTTGAATTTGAAAATAGATGTCATTTTCGTAATCAACACCCCGAGAATCTGAGCCATTATTAAACACATCTGCGGATTTCTGTGTAAACACTCATTCAACAAACACGCGACAACCCTTAAAGTCGTGTCCCGAGCTACTAACTAATTCGGGCGGCAGAAATGTATGCAGCTCGGGCTCGCTTACCCGCATCTCACCTCTCACACCCCGCACGATTGCCCTGTCTAGACGGCTTCGTTAGATGACTGTAATGTTTTATGGACTGTGGTTAAGGCTTATAACGCTTATTTAGTGGCAGTTGTGTTCTAGCAGCGCGCTGGATTGCACATGTATGAATATTCTTAGCTTACCGCAATGCCATAATGTTCAATTTTAAAGTGCAAAATACATGATAGTGGGAAAAAAATATTAGTAATGGAAAAATTTTTTAGTACAATCAGTTAGCATTATTTTATTTGTTTTCTAAGCAAACTGTTATTTTAAAATATGTACAAATATTTGTTAGACTATCAATTTAAATTCAACTTTATAATGTTACGATAAAATATATTCTTAATTAAAAGAAATTTAGCTTAGTATTTATTTCTGAGTGGTATAGTCGAAATGCTGATTTTATTGATATAATATTTTTAATAATCAGTGATCGGATTATGTAGCCGTAATTTGCTAAAATTGGACAGATAATACAATGTTATGGTTAAAACAATTCTAAATATATTTAATATTGGAAACTTTTCCCGGTGCATATGAATTGATGCCATAGAAAATTATGACGGAAATATATGTATAAAATACGAAATCGGGCTCGGTCGTTTTAGAGATTTACGCAATTAAAACAATTCAGCTTTTACATTAGTTTAAATAAATAGTACGTAGGGCGTTCATTATAAAGTGAGAATAAGGTACAAGCTCTTTGGAATAGAAAAAAGTTAATACTGACTTTCAGAAAAGAAATCTATGCTTAAAAAAATTCACTACGAAACGAGTTAATCAAGATTTACAGGATACTTTAGAAGCAAATGCTCCACCGCATGCATATTCTACAATTGCACGTTGGTGCTCCGAATTTAAACGTGAAAGAACATCCACCAAAGGCGAGTCTCGGTTGGGCCGCCCCACAACGGTAGTGACCGAAGAAAAGGTAAAAAAAGTCAAAAACATTGATTTAGCAGATCGTTGTGTCATGGAACTTTTAATAACCAAAGAAATAAAGATTTCGTACATAACATACACGTTACACGAACGCTTGGGGATAAAAAAGTACCCGCGCGCTGGGCCCCCAGAATGCTTACCGATTCATGACAACAAACCAGGCTGAGCATTTATCGAGCTTCTTTGGAACTGTTACAACAATATCCTGATCGTTTTTTATTTCGAATTATAATTATGGATGAAATGTAGCATCAGCATTACGATCCAGAAATAACATTCAGTTTATCTGTCAGATTTGAAAAAGACCATCGTTTCCAATCCCTAAGTTTAAGGCGAGTCGTTCCGCGGGAATGATCATGAGCTCTCTTTTCTGGGAAAATAAAGGGACAGTCATGATAAAATATGTCGACCATGAAGCTACTGTTACGGGCTCTTTGTATACAGAACAAATAAAAAAATGCGTAATGAAATTAGCAAGAAACGGCGAGGAAAACTAGCAAAAATTGTTTTGTTCCATTAAGATAATGCCCCGACTCACAGATCCGCCGTTGCTAGCTGCAATTCAAGATGCTGGCTTCAAAATACTTGAGCATCCTTTATATTCACCCGACCTTGCCACCAGTGACAGTACAACAACTTGCGATGCAAATGTCAACCTTATCGATACTATAATAAACAGTATCTTAGTGAACATGAAATATTTTTTAAAAACAATGACTGTAACGTATTTTGTATGAAATATAGACCCCAAAACAATAGTTATTAAATTTTTGTCTATTTGTAAGTATGTCTGTTTGTCTGTGTGTGCGCGTTTCACGCTAAAAGTAATGAACCGACTTCAACGAAATTTAATGAAATGATAACTTATTACTCGAATCAACATTTAGGATACCTTTTACTTCAGGAAAATCTTTTTTTCCCACGGGATATCACAATAACTAATTTTATCGAATCCTCCTTAGAAACCTTCCGCTAGCTAATCCTTAAGACATACATCAAAATAATGTGCTAAAAAATTGTAGATCTTGAAAAGGCCCACAGAAAAATCTACAACAGTATATATCTATCTCTTAAAGCAGTGTTCCGCAAACTTTTTGTGCTCAAGGTACATCTAGGATATCGGGAAATTTTGGAGGTACACCGTAAATGAGAAATCAATTTTTTACATAGTATTAATCAACATTTATTATTGATCTACAAAATAATATTTATTAATAAGCAACAAAACAATTTTTATTAGTAATCAATATATCAATATTTATTATTAATCAACAAACCCAAACTTTATACTGCAGAATAGGTATTTAATGCGAAACATGAGCTTGTTTAATTGAGCAAAGGCGGTCCAAATTTAGAGTAATCGTTGACAGGGCTGCTCTCATCTCTTCGTCGATCGTCCTGAGGCGTTTCTTTTTTTTTTTGTTTTTATTGTGGTAAGAGTTCAAAATCCTAATTCACATAAATAGGTCGTTGCAAATGGCAAAAGTATTGCAATAATAGCATGCTTAGAAAGCAGAGGATATTCAGTTTTCGCAGATACCCAAAAATGTTCTAAATCAGTTTCTGAAAATTTTAATTTTAATGTGCGATCCGTTTTCATTTTCAACAGTTCTTCCTGCTCGTTAATCGGTAAGTGTTAAAAGCATTCCTTTTGGAGAATGGATTTCGAATCCAGTCCATAGGTTGTAGATCACGCTTAGGGAAATAGAAATTCATTTTCTCTGCAAGAAGCTCCGTCGAACGACGAAGGGCCTCCGTCCCCACCTTGCCTCACGCGACGCGCTCGCTGCCCGCGCCAAACGAAACAAAACGTTTTGCTCGCGCGCTCGTGTGTTTTGCAGCTTTTACGTAGGTATTTTTTTTCGTCTATTTAACTTTAAGAGGTAACCTTATTTTTTTGAGGCACATCAACTAATGACTACGGTACACCAGTGTGCCGCGGCACATTCTTTGCGGAACACTATCTTAAGGTACACTCGCAATACCTATTCTTATCCATACCAATAATAAAACAAACTTAGTCAAATCGATGTGCGCGTTTCACGCAAAAAGTACGGAACGATTTTAACTAAGTTTTGTGCAGGGATAACTTATTACTCAGGTCAATATTTAGGATACCTCTTACTACAGGCAAATTTTTCATTCCGACGGGAAAATGCAATAACTGGTTCTGTTGAGTCATCCCTAGACTTATCTATCTTAAACTTATATGGCTAACGCTGGCTAATCTTTAAGAGATACAACAAAACAATGTACTATAATTATAGAAAATTGTAGGTCTTAAAAAGCTCGACAGACAAGTCTCTAATAATATATGTCTATCTCCTAACGTACATTCACAATTACTATTTTTATTATATATTAAAGGCAATGTCGCGACTGATAGACAGCACCACAAAAAAAAATCAGCTTTATATATCCATACTAATATTAAATATGAAAGTAACTCTATCTGTCTGTCTATTCGTCGCCTTCTCACGCTTAATCCGCTGAACCGATTTAGGTGAAATTTAGTATGGAAATAGTTTGAGACCCGGGAAATGACAGAATAGTTTTCATCCCGGAAAACATATCATATATAAGGGGTTGAAAAGAAGGTCGAAGATTGAATGGAGAATTGATCACATCTCAAGTGTGGGGTATACATTTATTTTTATCTATTCTATACCTACCGTTCAAACATACCTAGGGTCGAACCCGAGCGAAGTGAGGGTGAGTCGCTAGTAAGTAATATAACTGCTTTCATAGTTGCGTGCATTGAGATTACCGCCATCTCTGGACAAAAAGCGGAATTTACAAGTTAGAATAAAAATGTGATAATAATGTGGTAATATTACCAATTTTTTATTTTTATCTTACAACAATATACTCTATTAAAAATGAAAAAATACCGTATAAAATGTTTTTTAATACGTCTTATAGTTTCCGAAGTATTTAACTATTTAGCTAGCATGCGACGACGCTCGGTCGACGATACGGAGTCATCGGGCGTTGCAACGTCATTTTACAACAGCTCTGCTTCCGACCTGTGTGTGTGAAATTTGCGTCGTAAGATAATAAAAATATCGAATCCATAAACTAGAAAATAAAAAATAAAATACATAAAATGCACTTATCCACAGTCATATTAGAGAGGAAATTAAGGAGGATATTTTCATCTTAGCTCAATAATATTTAATTTTAATTAGCTTAATAATAGGAGGATATTTTCATCTTAGCTTAATAATATTTAATAAACGTAGTCTTGTGCACCCTTTTTTTTTTTGATTCGCGAGGAAACCCATTTACGGGTGCCCGAGCGCAGGGGGCGCAGGAGTATGTGGGACTCCTGCCGACATTATTGTTCACATTTACGACATTAATAGAATTCCGCAGTCAAAAACAAACCTATAAAGTTTCGCCATGTCCGTCCGTTCGTCTATCCGCACCTTAGCTCAGAGACTCTTAGTACTAGAAAGCTGTAATTTTGCATAGATATACATATTAGACAAAGTGGTAAAATAAAATATTGAAAAAAAAAAAAGATTTTTTATGCAAAACACAAAAAACTTCATACGCAATCTCTGTCGGCTGGATATAATGTCCATAATATTAAATAGTTTCATATTCAACTTTTTTTTAAATCACCATGGCGTAGGGTTTGTATTATTTTAGTTTTGATGGTTGAAATTATTAGGTATTATAGTCCTTCTAATAATTTCATTAATTAATGCAATTTTTGCATTATTATTTTTTTATTTATTTTAATACTCGATTTTTCTACCTTACTGCGGCCAGGTCTTTGTGAAGACGTAGACCTTATGATCTCTCGGTTAACTTCTCTCCTGATCATTTTTGTATGGCATCTTTTGTATGCACGGTAAAATCCATACAACATAAAAACTGCTAAAATGACCAAAAAAATACTCATTAGTATATTTTGAGTACTGAGATGGCCCACTATATTTTCAATGCTTCCAGAATTGCTTGCAGCCGCATTCTGGGCTATTATGACTTCCTCCCTCCTCGCATATGATTGGCATGTCTTTTATTTAGGATTTTACTTCATTTTTAATTTTTTTTTACTAACTTTTGATTTAATTAATTGCACTACATTCTGACATCTTCAATCATCTAACCTGGCAGGGTCGCCATGTATTGCTAGGTATCAATTAGACTACGACTTTACTATTAGAAGCGCGTTTATTGAATACCCTCATCTTAACTTAAGTAACATCTTATAAAGTATCATATAAGGCTCGGCGCACACTACAATTGACAGTGTAATAGAAAATTCGAGGAACATTCAAGACGATGATAGGTGCGTAATTTGTAACATTTTCCAAGCGCGCAAAATAATCCGATAGTTAAAAAGCTATTATATTTTTTGTTCTAAATATATCTTTTATAATACTAACATTATGTGACATTCCGTACTAATATTATAAATACCAAAGTTACTCTGTCTGTTTGCCTGTTACCTTTTCACGTTTAATTCGTTGAACTGATTTAAATAAAATTTGATATAGCGATAGTTTGAGACCCTGAAAAGGACATAAGATAGTTTTTACCCCGGAAATCATACTTTAAGGGGGTGAAAAGGGGGTTAAAGTTTTAACAATTATTTCTCAAGTAAAAGATATATTTCTTTAATTTTTTGCAGTCCTTTTCTACTTTTTTATACCTATGTATATATATCTATTCCATACTGACCATTAATACGTACCCAAGGACGAACCCGAGCGAAGCGATGGTGAGTCGCTAGTAGTGTTTGAATTTCTTTAGAATATAAACGGTAAATCTATACAGATAAATAAAATTGGAGTGTCTGTTTGTAATATTAAAATAATATACACGGTATAGACACCAAAACATCATTTTTTTTATTTTTGTCTGTCTGTCTGTCTGGACCGGCTTTGACGGGACTTTCACTGGCAGATAGCTGATGTTATAAGGAGTAACTTAGGCTACTTTTATTTTAGGAAAAAATTAGGGTTCCGCGAAAAAAAATTAAAACCCATGAAATTGTGAATAAAATCCGCGTACGGCGTACGCACCCAAGCGAAGCAAGGGGAAATCGCTATATAATTTAAATGAATATCTTAGGAGTAGCATGTTACTATTAATGTATAAATATAGCTAAGAGTATGTGTTCTTGTGTTGTCTTTGTGATCTTTTTATGAAGTTATACTTCTTTTAGCACGTTTGGAAAAAATATGAAAATGAAATTTTTACGATGCGTGCGCACTCACAGCCAAAAAGTGACATTATGAAGTTAGCTGAAAACAACATGATAAAGTTGCATTCCTTTCACAAACAGAGTGTTATGATATACGGTATGAAATCTTTAGCTATTTTTGTTCTGTTACGCCAAAGAAGTATAATCTCTTACGCGCGTACATAAGTACACGTTTTTTTATTAAATAATAATTCTTATTTTATTTTAGACGTGTTGGGTGTACACATATGGTGTATTTCTATTAACTTTATTTGTATTAAAATATTTCTCACCTTTCATACCTTTCATATATGTACGTTTATTTATTTGTATGATATACTTATAAATATTGTATTTATTTATTTAGTTGAACTGATATTATTATTTTATTTTATTTATGTATATAAAATATCAAATGTTACATACATTATATTTGTATATATTATTTTTATTTTTCCTAAGTCTGTAATTGGTTTACACCCCTTCCACTTCAGGCTTCGCTATTTCACACACACACACACTCACACTTATAGGTTGCCTGGAAGAAATCGCTGTTTCAGCGATAAGGGCGATAATACTGTATTGTTTTTTTTCTTCTTTTGTGTGTGCGAAAAAGACTTCTTATTATTATTTAAATATTATTATATATCATCATGCTACTATCTAAGGGAGCGAAGCAGTAACATATTATATAGTCTATCTGTTCCATACTAACCCATAAAATGTACCTAGGGACGAACCCGATCGAAGCGAGGTTGAGGCGTGAACCGCTAGTTATTAATATAATTAGACATTTCGAAAACATATAATTAATTATTTGATTCATTACACCATTATAAACTTTAATTAATATTTGCAACTACGAGAACCAAGTTATAACTTCACATGATAGATAAGATATATCAGTATTTAAAATGCACGTATTCAATACGCCAATTCGTAGTATTTTCGATTTCAACATAAATATGTATATACAATTTCTAAAAGTTAATGTGTTTCACAAGACGCCATCTAGTATTGAGAAGCTAGCAAGAAAATTTCTAGTGGCGCCATCTAATAGTTATTCTTGAAAGTATTATGTTATGTGGTATTTTTCACCAATAGCGAAGTGACATTTGTACAAATAACAAAGGAGTTCTCATAATTTGTTTAAATTAGCCAATAAGAAACATCACAGATTATCAACTAATGATGTATTATTAGTATTATGTGTATGAAAATAAGATAGAAATTCACAACAAACAATAAAATCTGTACTTTTATTTTTTTATTATATATTCATGTAAATTTTGGGCGGTTTTATTTTATATTACATATTCGTAATACATATTGCTGATATAATATTTAAACAAGAATATTTTATTTTAGAAATTCTTAATATAAAAATAACTGTTAGTAAAAATGAAAAAATAAAAAACGACATTAATAAATAGTGATTAACTAAAGCGGGTTCGACACACTTGTAACCAGTTTAATTATTTACTATAATTTTGGAATAGTAGATTCTGTAGAAAAGCTGGAGAACGTTTCGACTATGCAAACCACTCTTCATTATTTACTTTTATATAAAGTAGTCCCCCGACGCGGCGGCACTCATCAACAAAATATCAATAGGTACTTTTAATGACGGCCTTTTAAGGCCAAGAGATAAACTTTATTTTTTACTTTTTTACCCGCGACTGCCACGAAGATGGTATAATGCGTTTGAGGTAATAGGTGTGTGTCTGTCACCATTTTTCTCGGAAAAAAGCTAGGCTGATTTTGAAATGGTTTTTAACTTTGCATAAGTCTCATGCCTCAATATGTTCTCAGCCACGTTTTATAATGTTATAGACCGCCAGAGGGCGCTGCAGTATACACACAGAATTGATGAAAGATAGTAGAATGGTAATCACGCGTAATTTGTATGGGAACCAGTGTCGCCACTCATCCCTTCTTGATATTTTTACTACACGCGCAAGTCAAATAAACACAAGCATTCGCACACATACGCAACCTTTAACGCAGCCCTGTAATTGGTCAACGCATAGATAATTAGTGTTGTGTCTGTGTTGTGTAAAATCAAATAAAATGACTAGTGGTTGAAAATAAAAAATGCTAACGATATTTTTGTCGATAATTTATAAAATAAATTTTATATAATATTTGTTTTTTTACAGTTATTAAAAACACATTTTATAAACGAATTAGATTAGTTCAATTTAAAAATAAAATAAATCAATGTTTAACTTATAATAAATGTATTTTAATGTTACGTACGTGGTAAGTGAATTCTTAAGTTAGTTCTCTTTATCACACTCATTTTACATGACAAAATATTTTACAATGTATTGGCGCGATTTCCAGATTTCCAGATTTTTTAATAATAAAATCATTTTCACTAAAATGCTTAGAGCATATAGCACTGGACTTTGTCGGAAACCAGTTTTCCCTGCCCGTCACGTCAATCCATTTTTCTTTTATGGAAGGTTCTTTAGGAAACCTAAAAGTATTTTTTGATATTACCAAATCATGCATGAGATATTTTTAGGTAATATCTAAAATTGTTTTTTTCTTATTTCTAAAATAAACCTGTATATAAACTTTAAATTTGCCATAGAAAGCATTCAATCACATTATTATACAAAAATCATTGCCTTATCGATTATTTTGTCTTACAACAAAAGCCATCACTATTATAATATACAAAAGTGAATCATCGCAAAGCAAGCAATGAAAAGTGTGGGTTTCGCAGAGAACGCTATCCATTGCAGACAACGATCGCGCGTTGCTTTGATTATGCGCATGCATAGCGAGCAATGTATATTGTTTGTTTTAGCTTATTACAATAGTATCGTTTGTTTTGAATTTTGTAATCGTTGCTACATTTTTGAAATTAAAGAGATATTCATTATTATTTTTGACTTACCGATGAAAAGATATACCTCTTCGATCGATACTCGAAGTTTGACTTTTTGTCTTGCAAGTAATAATAGCACAACACGGCATTATAACACTATTTATTGCAGCTCCGTACCCGACGCACTCTAAACACGAACTACAAGCGGTGCACGCATGAATCGGTGCAAGTATGATTGTTTAATCATAGTTGCGGCACGGCTGTTACGCCCACATTACCCTTCCAGCCTTTTTTACCTATTCCGTGAGTATACACATGTTTTTCCAACACGGTTTTTGTTTTACTACAAAAGAAAAATAAGGCATGCTATAAATAAATAAATTTTAAAAATCCCCAAATAAAACAAATTAAAAATTTCAAAAACCCGACATTAAAACTGCGTTGACACGATCAAAATCTACTTTGACAAAGTAGTTTAGATGACCAGAGTGAAGTTAGCGTAAAAATATTTTATTTTGTATTCTGCTATATGCTAATAAATTGCTCTTAAAATGCTCCACCGAAATCTGTAATTGCTCCAGGTCTAAAGTGATTAGTTAATTAATAATATTTTTTTAAAAAAATTGCTTACTCAAACATTAAATTTACTATAAAACGAGTAGTAATCACTTTTTATTAAAGTTTTTTCGCTTAATAAATTGCTCTTAAAATACTCCACGGAATTCTGCAATTGCTCCAGGTCTAAAAAGATTAGTTAATTAATTTTTATTTTTTTTTAAAATTGCCCACTCAAAAATTGAATTTACTATAAAACGAGAAGTAATCACTTTTTATTAAAGTTTTTTCGCTTAATAAATTGCTCTTAAAATGCTCCACCGAAATCTGCAATTGCTCCACGTCTAAAGTGGTAAGTAAATTAATAATAATTTTTTAAAAAAATTGCTTACCCAAAAATTAAATTTACTATAAAACGAAAAGTAATCACTTTTTATTAAAGATTTTTTGCTTAGGTAGTAAATTGCTCTTGAAATGCTTCACCGAAATTTGCAATTGCTCCACGTCTGAGTGAGTTTTTTTAATTTGTTTTAGTTTCTTTCTATATCGGGGGTTACTTAAAATGTTTAATTTTATTTCATTCTTTTAAATTACTCGTGGACACTAGTTTTAATAAATAACTCTCATCGAGACTATTTTTATGAGCCCAAACACGCTATATCAGCATCCCACAGACTATTTTATTCTACAGCTTTCAGCACAAGGTTAGTATATCTTGGAAATACCACTAAAGCAACAGTACACCCAAATCAATCGAATCTGTAAAAGTTAGTAATACCCTTTTGTCAAGTAAATAGATCTTCATAAATTATAGCTAAGAACCATCTCGATCATGCCAGCTTTTAAACAAAAAAACCACATCAAAATCGGTCCATTCGTTTTAAAGCTACGACGCCACAGACAGACTCGTCAAACTTATAGAATGGGTTCAAATTTTAAAATACTTTACAGAATCTAATCGATACTATAACTTAAATAATTCACAAATTAATGTTTCATCTTGTGGAAGGAAGTGGAAAAAGGATGGCATATAGCAGTGTCGTTTTGATTTACTAAAATTCGTCATTCACTTACGTGATGTTGTTCCGAGGTCTTACTTTTAACAAAATAATAAAAACGGCATTTAATTTAGTGCAAATTGCATTGATAAAAACTCTACATTGCATCGAATTTTACTCGGCCTACCTAACCTTCTAAAATACTCCCATAACATTAATATTGCTATCGATTTTTTCATACTTAAATTGATAACAATTGAAAACGTATATAACGCCATCAAACTAAATCATGCTATACGACATACCTGCTCATAGTCGAGAAGTTTGCATTAACATAAATTATGAGAAATAATGAAAGGAAAATAAAAGTACTATTTTTATAATTCCTTATTGTAATTAACACTATTTGTTATTAAAATGATTAACACCTTAGTAAACATAATAATTCTACATTAGAATTAGTGATTACAATGATCATAAACAAGCAGATCTATATTTATTACTTCAAGAGTCTATTCCATTTCATTACTAATAAGGTGACAATGCATACCTCATGGGTCATAATTCAATTAAAATAATACAAATGCTTGTATTTAATCATTATTCATGAAATATATAACTAAATTCATAACAATTTATTTATATACGTGTTTCTTAAATCAGAAATACTCACTCTGGGGATATTTCAAACAATGAAATATTTAAGTTGCATCTTAACTGTATGTTGCATGAACTCAGCACACATTATTTATCACAGCACTAGCAAAGATTGCGTTGTCAAAAGACGTAGAATATTTACAATAAACAAAACAGTTCATGCATAATAGGAAACCCCAGAGGTATCAGTCGAGTCACTAACACATAGTAACAAATAACATTACATAATGATTCTCAATTATGTATTTATCAAATACACTAAAATGTAACTCTCGCTTATCTGCGATGGCGGCGCTTTTTCTTGTTGCGAGGACCATTGCCCGCTTGTGGTTGTGCCTGAGAAGATCCAGTGGAGGAGGAGGGGGGAGGGACGGGGGGCGACACGGTGGGCCTCACCGGTTCCTCTGCAAGGGAAGGGGGAGTTTGGAGCGCGGGGAAGGCGTGTCTGTGCTCGCAGAAGTTCCACCCTCTATTCTGATCGTGCGTGGGGGCGTGGGCGGGGGCCGGCGCAGAGGCCGGCACGGGGGCCGCCGCTGGCGGCACGGGCTCGCTTAGAGCCGCACGCACTCTGGCGCGCATGCGCCTGCGCGCATTCCGCGACAGGGACATAAACATCTCCTCTGCTGGCTGAGGCTCCTCCGCAGGTTCTTGGTTGTGAGCCTGCTCTGTCTCTTGTTCATTTCTCGCATGCCCTAGTGCTTCAGTGCGTACTACCAAGGCGTTTGTTTCTCGACCCAGAGATTCGAATGCTCTGGACAGTCTTTCCACATCGTTTTGTAAATCTTCGAGGAAGGAAGGTTCCAGAACTCGTGGCATATTGTTGTTGCCTCTATTCGCGATCCTGAGAATCGCTCGCGGCTGCGTCTGGGTAGTGAGCTGGTCGGGCGGGGTGCGTCGCACGGACAGCTTGCCGCTGATTATTGCAGGTGCCATCAACGCTCGTGCATCCATTTCTTTAACAACCAAACAGTGACCACGTTTCTTTAAGGAGCCTTCACAAGACCTTACAGACCATACCTAAATTAAAGAAAACAACATTATACTATTGTATTAATAAAATCAAATGGAATTCACACAATTGTTAGTCTAATCAGTACTTACACAATCTGAGAAAATTGCTTCACGGTCATTACCACAAATGGTAACAGTATAATGAAACGCGTGAGCTACCCATGGTGAGGCGGCCATAGTCAGCCACGCACACACAGCATCATCTATAAGAAATTCAATCAAAATATGAAATACTTTACTTTTACTTACTTATAAATGCTGAAATATATAAACAGACATTACTATATTTTAGAGACGGACATTATTACAACTTCTATTTGTAATAGTAGAATCTGAGTTTTGCCCATTAACCGACTAGCCAACTGGTCGATTGGAAAAAGGCCTACTAATCGGCAGACTATTCGGTTTCAGTGTCTAGGTTATATTTCTTTTAATAATAAATACATAGTGTTTAAAACTTTGATTCAAAAATAAAAAATAAACAAGAGATTACATAATTATGTTCTTTGTTCAGTTATAAAAATATGCAATCAAAATTTATTATTTTGCTAATCTTAGTCATAAAAGTATGAGTATACTATTCCTTCCTTCATTGCTATTCCTAGACTATATTGCCATTTGTAAAATTAACCAATACTAAAATCCAAAAAAATAATAATTAATAATTATGATGAATAATTTCATTTTAATCACCATACTTTAGGAATTTATTTATTTATTTATTTATTTTGGAACAGAAACAGAAAACAAATTAAATAAAAATCACAACTACATATTAAAAAACTAAAAATATCATTTTAAATTTGTTTTCCAATTACATCTGTACACAACATTTAAATTAAAAAAAAATAATATAATTATGTAAACAAACTTAACCAACAAAAAAAAAATGAATATTACTATTGAATATAAATATTAAGAAACAGAAAGAAGATAATATTTACATTTCATAAAAAGGAGAAGAAACAGAGACAAAGCATATCTATATAAAATAATAATAATAATAATAATTTAGGAAATATAATTCATTTAATTTTTTCTTGACTATTATTAAAAATGTCGTATTCATTATTTAAACTATTATATGTTTTACACATTCTGTGTAAAGGGTTGTTTTGGGAAATATTATTAGTTGCCGAAGGTATATTAAAGAGATGTGGCTGACGAATATTTTAAATTCTAGTTTTTCTAACAATTTGCTGTTGAAATTGCCATTGGCTATTTTATGGAGGATACACAAATCTGATATAACTCGGCGATCTTCTAGGCTTTTTAGTTTGTATTTATGAAGTTGGTTAGTGTATGTCGGTAACTTACGTCTGAGACCTTCCCGCCTGCTTAATATTTTTAGAAATTTACGTTGTATAGCCTCGATTCTGTTAATATGAATATCATAGATTGGTTTCCATACGGAAGAGCAGTATTCAAGTATGCTTCTTACCATGGTGACATACAAAAAATAGTAAAATGAATAAAGGAAATAGCCCGACTAGTCGGTACTTTTTGCTGACTAGTCACTGAATATGAATATGGCCAGATAGTAGGCTTTTCCAACTAGTCAGTCACTAGTCGGTACATGTCTAAACTTATATTTAAATTAAATATTACAAGTAGAAAGTTAAAAACACTTAATTAAATCAATGGAAACTTATATAGGTTCAGAACTTACTGTTTAATTCAATAGTCAAAAAGAATATGCCCATGTCAGCTATTCTCACCGCCGTTACGATTTTGCCAGGTGTTGTAGAAAACTGCCAAGCTTGTAAATACTCTCCATTTTCAGACCGACCCTAAAATTTACGTAAATTGTTGGTGATAAATAATCATTTGGGATAAATTACATACACAACTTAACCAATATTAAAGTTACGAGTTTACTTATTTTTTTGTGTTAGACAATTAACTTTATATTTTAAGATTATCATACAATCCTTAATACCATACAAAAAATAAAGGCCAGAATAAGTGACTGCAATGTTTTGTCCATTAAATATTGATTATAGCATGATAGCATTTCTGTTAGTTCTTTATTCTTTAGATTTGTAAAGTCGTTGCTGTCAAATCATTTTTTTTAAACATAAATGCAAGTTAAGTAACTTAGGGGAGACCAATGCGATAATCATCTAAAATCCGTATTACTAATATTATAAAATATGTGAAAGTTTGTGAGTATGGATGTTTGTTACTCTTTCAGGCCAGAACGGCTGAACGGATCTGGATGAAATTTGGCACAGAGATAGATTATAGTCTGGAATAACACAAAGGCTACTTTTTATCCCAGAAAAATGTACTGTTCCCGTGGGATAGATTTGTTTTTGTTTTTCTAGAGAACATATATATTTAAAAAGTATCATAGAACTCATAAAATGTATTTGTATACAAACTCAAAGTGTTACTTTAAGTTAAATGATTATTGTGGAATGTGAGTTAAGAGGTTTATTTGATTGAAAACATGAGACAAAAATGTATATGAATTACTTCGAAGAGTTATAATAACTTCAGAATAACAGATAAAATATGACATATTTTATTTACCTAACCAAAACAATGTTGGATGTATGCTAAGCAAGGGCCTGCCCGTAGTGCAAGGGGCGTTTAGGCCAATGTCCATATAGTTAAGGTTATCTTTCACATGCAGCATTCCCTCACCATACATGTAAGTAGTTATTACATATTTTAAAAATGAGATTGGTACACGAAAATGTCAAAGGTGAGAAACCAAGGGTTTGTTTGTATATTTATTACTTCACTTTCAAGTTTCAAACTATTTACAAAACAAGCAAGCTCCTAATGACAATCAACGCCGAGTTAGAACATATCCCCATAAAAATAAACACTTACCTCGAGCAAATCTGGAGCATGAAAATAACGAAGATGGTTGAGTAATCTAGCAGCTGGTAACCTTTCTCCGTTGCCATTTTTACAACATAGACAACGAAACAGACCTTTACATGCTTGTGGTGGTCCCTGTGTAGGTTGCTGTAAAATAAAATATTAAAAACTTTTATAATTAATATATGTAGATGAAATTAAAAAAAAATACATTAAATAAAACATATTCAGACACATACATTCAAAATATTAGGATTATTTTCTTCATCATCTTCATTGTTGTCATTTTCACATTCCCCTGAGGCAATTTCTCTAGCCGGAGTAGTGCTTTCTGAAGAGCCTGAGCCTGTTTGACTTTTAGTGCCTAATTTCTAAAACATAACAATATATTGTAATCTATAATAAATCATATTTTTGTGTACATACAATAAATATTGATAACATCATTTTATTAAATATATTTAATTACCTTCAAAAATATTTTTGAGATATTTAACATTTTAACAATTTCATAATTAGTACTTACGAAGGCACGCAGCTTTCTAAAATTTGCTATTAATTCTTCCATTGCATAATTGCGTGTACCAAAGAAAAGGGCACGACAGACAGGGCACACGTCCAAACGCATTTTGCATCTACCGCAAACATGATGACCTTCATTGCATTGAAATATTTGCCCTGATGGTATCTCATAGCACACAGGACATTGTAGTAAGTCATCTAAATTCAGCAATGTTTCTGGCTGTTAATATTGAAAAGAAATCATATTATACATCTGAGAAACATTTACAATTACACTGTTAGTATGTGAAAATTCATATGTATTTATTACTGTCAAACTAAAACAACTAGATGGATTTGGATAAAATAAAGTACACCGATGGACAACGACCAGAACTAAAAATCTGCCAAAAGGTGGCACTGGTCAATCACTAAAAGATAATTTATTCCCTGTTGATTATTTCATTCGCTAAAAGACATAATTATGTCTCATATATTTTAAATAGTGGATCAAATCAATGTTTTTGTAAAAATTATAACAAGCACCTACTGATCCACCCTCCTGAGCAAATTTAAAAATGTCACAAGATTATTATTTACTACAAAAAAAAATCTATTAAAATATTGAGGTGAAAAACCTTTGGACATAAAAAATCTTACACATACATTATCAAATTAATCTATTTACCAGGAATAACATTTGAAACAGTAAAATTTTTTTAATAAAAGTAATTACCTACCAAATTATGATTTATAATTTATAATAATGTAATAATATAATAAATATAAGATAATCATTTAAAATGCATTAAGCACTTCAATAGAATGTTAATGTTAATGTCATAGTTAGTACTTATATATTTTATAACATAGAAATAAATTTATAATTTAACATTTTCATCTTTTTCTAAATCCAACTATACAAAAAAGATGTAATTTTTCAGTTAATATACAAATTATTACCATAATAAAATTTCAGTAAATTAGCATGTACCCACATGTATAGAAATTTTATTATATTTTTAAAATCTATTTTCTTTGTGTATAAACTTTAATATAAACATTTAATTACAAAATGTTATTAATGTGAATTAAATACTAAGCAGTATCTGACTTAAGGTAAAGACCTTGTTATAACAATCACAGGAATATTCAATCTCAAATTTGAAGGTAAGCTAAGTAAATTATATATAGGTAAATATGAGAAATAAAATAACGTACAAAGGCACTATAAAGTTTGCATATTTAAATGAAAAAATAAAAATACTTAAAATCAATATTAATAATTGAAAGAATGTGTTAGTTTTCTTGACAACTTTCTATAATATGTATATACCACGGCAATAATTCTATGCGTGTGGTAAAAAATACAATTTATCAACAACATTTTTCTTTTTTATATTAGATATAATAAAGAAATAGTAAACACAAAGTTCGAAATTACCACGATAACAGAAAATTATAATAACAAAAAGTAATTGTTATTAGAGAAAATAAACTACTTCGACGAAACTAAACTTGATATGTAACGAAGAGTAAAAAGTTATTTTAAGTAAACTTATTAAAATATTGAAAGCCAAATAGAATGAACAAATAACGATGTTCAATAAAAGGACACGTTTATGCAAAACACGTATAAAAAATATCGACCAACCGACAAGGTTGAAACAATGGAAGTTTTTTATACATTTTCTCAAATGACTATCATAGTATACATACCTTTATTTCACCCTTTTCTACCATGATGAATTTATTTTAAGAAATATTGACATAAAACTTATTGAACCATCAGCAGAATACACGACATTAATAATGTGAAACACAGCTGTGGCTGTTACAAATGGCCGCCCAAAGGAGTAACGAAAGCGATAGCGATTAGCGACATTACAATTTACAAAAACTAAGCAATGTTGCCAATTGCCATATTAAGATTAAATAAGACTTTTAACTCGTGTAAAGACTGGCACAGACGAATCAATCCATCGAATGGAGAAGTTTCATGATGTTCTTTAATATCATATTTAAAGAAAGGAAATTAGAATATATAATATCTAAATCATAACTAACAAATCAGTGTTTTTTTTGCAATCTAGCAATAAATGACTGAGAAATTAATTATTTAAGTTTAAGTATTTTAGCACAGATGATTGTGGCCTCTTACTCGAGTGTGACGTCATTTTACCTAGCCGATATCGTTCCATGAGCTCTCGAGCTTTTCCTAGTTATTTTACGTACAACTGCTTGCTTTTATTTATTGGTAGCATGGATGACAAATAATAATTGGTAGTGTTATTTTCAATTTCACCATGATGGAAGAATGCTTCGTAAAAAAACACAGTGATAGGTTTCCTAGAATTGATATGATATGATTGATGTATGTACAGTTATGAACTTTTTTGTTCAAATCTATCTTATGTTAGTGCTCAAATAAAAGAAGTTGAACTTTTTAAATAAGTGCCTGCTTATCTATTTTCCTTCTTCTTGTTTGACCTTCAACAGACCTGACCTACTGAATTTATTTCGTAGTAAAGATTTTTCACTCTTAGGTCGGCCACATACGTACGATTTCCTGAATGGCAATTCAGATTCGGAGACGTAAATGCTTGCTTTATATATAAAATATTTAACTAGACGCACACGTTTGTACACTTTCCGAACGGAAAAAAACTAACGTTCGTTTCGGAGACAGGCCGTACGTTCGGGTCATTCTTAACGGAAAAAATCGAACGACGTCATCCTGAATGCAGCGCTCGCATACATTTTTGCTAATCTACCGCACACGAACGGAAAATTCTTAACGGAAAACCACGCCTGCGCAGTGTCGTGTGGACGTCTACGCACATACTACTGCTACTACTATATTGTATCTACTATTTTTACAAAATTAGTGAGTCAGAAAATTTAATAATGTCTGTATATAATAACCATGTCTTAGTATTTAGTGGATGTACCCAATAGCGTTAGTAAAAGTGCAATAGCAATCAATTCGTCGTCGTCCATGTTAAGCGTGCTTTCATGAAAGCGTCACTCTACCTACTGGTAGTGCAAAATCCCTAATACAAAATATCTAATGCCTGCGCTAGTTTTACGGAATTCCGAATAAGGAAACCTGTTCAGGAAACTGAATCGATACGGTGCGTTTAAGACCGGCCTTAGTCGGTCGGTATATCCTCAATTTATTTAAATAGCACAAGTAAAACCACATAATTCTTAAAATTATATTTTATATTATAGACATTGTACATACCACTTTTGAATTTCATAGAAAATTATTGGTAAAAATACAAATAGTGTTCGGTGGCCTTGGATTCTATGGCGAATTAGTATCACTGAATTTTTTAACACTCTTAATCTGATATAACAAGATTATACTTTACAAAATAAAAGGTTGCATTTTTACTAGAAATTATAATTGTTATAATGTAGATATATGTTTTTATGTTGTTATTTCCCTTCTATTTTAGACAAACTATGCTTACCTATTTGTGCATTCATTTGTGTGATGAGCACGAATGTTTGTACCCCAGTCATGGGTGTTTACATTTATAATATGTATTTATTTAAAGTGATATATATTGTGTAGTTTATCAATTGTCTAGTATCCATAACACAAGAACACAACACAAGCTTACTATGGAACTAAATGGTGTTGTGTGTTAATATCCCAACATATTTATTTATTTACCTATTCTGGTCATTAGCACTGATCACATATTAATACTATACTAGTACAGATGCCTCATCCCATTTAAAGTAATTGGACAGCACTAATTCGGGCTATTCTTCGAGCTATGTATGTATTCAGCCCTTTTTAACGTCCCACTGCTGGGCACGGGCCTCCCTTCAAGACGAGGGGAATCAGGCCATAGTCCACCATGCTGGCCAAGTGCGGGTTGGCGGACTTCACATGTCTTTCGAAAACTTGCTAGGTTCTCTCAGACATGCAGGTTTCCTCACGATGTTTTCCTTCACCGTAAGGCAAGTGGTAATCATGTTAGAAATGATTCGCACGTGAAAATATCAGAAGTGCGAGACCCGGGATTTGAACCCGCTTCACTCGGTTTCCCAAGCGAGCGTGTTAACACTGGGCTACCACTGCCTATGTCTATTTTATAGGTATGTGCAAATAAACGCATGGTAAATATTTTAAAATTCATTACTCATTCAAATAAAAGAAATCAGTCATTTTTTACAATATTTAACCGTTAGAAACAATATATAAAAAATAAAAGTGCTATCTGTAATAATACACCACAACCCGTCATCATTTACCGTCACATAGAGTATTTTTAAACCTACGATGTATCTTTTTTGGACCTACTTTTTATCTTTTGTTAATTTAACACAACTTAAATACTAAATTGATACATGTAATGTCATCTATTGATATTTATTTGAAATGTTTTTCTTTGTTGGTGATGAGACTCCATTTTATTAGTAACAGTGGATATCTGCATAAAAATAAATAGACTCATAGCTTGTGTAACATTTATTCGAATTTACGAAATTTTCTAATTTTCATTTAAAATATTTTAAGGTTCCCCAAAAAGAGTGTGAGAGAAAAAGATAGAGGCAACGGGAATAAATAATTGGATGCCAACAATATTTCTTTCTTCAAATCATGTCATTAATTTGAAGAAGGGAGTGTGCGCGAATTATAGAGGGCAGCATTTCTGTCGAAAGTGGAGTGCCCTGGTGTTAAATAAGGAAATCATAGTTATGTAAACCGTGTAATAAATAATATTAGTTATCCCTAAATAATTCAAAAAATAATAAAGTTTGGTTTTTTACTATAAAAAATGATCGTATTAGAGGTCAAAATAATAAAAAATGCCAAAAATTATTTGAATCAGGTCGTGTTTTAAATTTAATTGAAAAAGAAGATGAAAATAAAATATCAGTCATAACCATAAGTATCAGTATTATTAATGTTTACAGTGTGACAACTATAAAATTTCAACTGCGTATTATTTTTATACGGCATATTTAAACAGCCTCGAATACTTTTGATGAAGACATCACGAACACTTATTTTAATTAACACAAATAATTAATTAAAAACGCCGATAATGCAAAACTAACATTGTTTACCATCACTTTGCTTGTATTTTTTCAAGAAAAGTGATGGCAGTTTTTAGTTTCCCCGAAAGTTCATTGAACACTGCGTGGATAATTTTAAACGTCGAAAATAGATAAACTGCAAGATTTCGTCTGTAGAGACCCTTAGGTCTGTAGCGCAAGATCGGTATAGTTTAAAGCAGCTATACTCAACCTGCATGCGACCCGCCAGGCCTTTGTTATGGGCCCATCTGAATGTAACTAGTTGTTTGATGAGTTCATCGAATTTAAAAACGATACCAACCTAGAAGTTCTGTTTAAAGAAAAAAGAGAAAACAGAGAATATGTGGAATTTTGGAGTATTGTTCCCCAAAAATGTAAAAGCGTCCAAAAATGTGCCCAAATCCTACTAACATTCTTTGGGTCTATGTATGTGTGCCAATCGTCTTTTTCAAAATATCGTTTACAGAAACAAACTTACAGATTCCCATCTGGATGATATTATAAGGATAGCATGTAGCGACAAGCCAGATCTTGATAAAGTTTAGAAAAAGAATTACATTTTAATTAGACCTAAATAATTTTTGCTTGTGGCCCTCGACACCAAGACTGAAATGTGTTTGTGGCCCCTATAAAAAGAAGGTTGAGTATGGCTGGTTTAAAGCGTTCTGTGGAAAAAGCTTCCGGGCAGCAGTGGACGGTGATAAGCTGAAAAAAGACAGTAACAAGAATTCAATTTGATAATTACCATAATATATTTCTTAATTATTTATATTTAACATATTATCATAGCTACTTTGTGGTTTCTATTTATTATTTGTCATCCATTTCTATTACTATCATGGATGACAAATAAAAATTACTATCATCCATGATTACTATACAGCTATACAGATAATCACGATTAACAAGTTGTTCCTGGTCTGTGTTCACGAGTGTCACCGTCATCGGTTTATTAGGTAAATGTCACTAAGATGTCTCATGTCATTACACATTTGTCATCAACTTGTCAAAACTTCATTGTTATCGAGTGATATTTTATTTCGCTGAAATAAATATTTCGAAATGTGTATACGAATAAGGTTCAAACTATAAGAAAGCAATAAATATTTAAAGATGGATGTTTATTATATTTGCTCGTTATTTCTTCTATTTATAAGTGGTACCACAATTATCATTAAATAATATTAAATAATTTATGTTATGTATAATTATTAAATTAAGAAAGGTTTTATAGCTATGTATAATTATTAAATTATGAAAACTTTCTTAAATTCGTTCTTAATTATGTTGTATGCAATGCAAATGTATAAATACAATGTATTCTTAATTACTCTGCTGCTTAACTTATTACAGGGAGTTTATGTGAAAGGCTTCACGAACAAATATACTCGTCCATTGAAGGTGGGGCTGCATGTTTTAGGAGGTTGAATGGAACTCATCAAGCAGGATGTTCATGTTAGTATTATTAATTTGAATGAAAGTAATACTTAATAGAATATAATGTCTAAAATGGATGAGAAAGAATTGATTTGTCCTTCTTTTATGCAGCATTTTTTTTTAATAAAATAGACTACACCTTCTTTTGAGCATTTTTTCTTTTCATTAAATGGTTTTCATTGACTATTAATTTATTGCAAACAGTTGCTAATAACTATAGAAAACGTCTTCTGCTGCATCTAATCTCTAATTATAAAATTTTTTTCAGCTTCACTAAGTGGTGGAGTAGGAGTGGTTCACATGATTCAAAATACTTCTGATGCAGAGTGGCTTGTGTTTAATGCTAGTGCTGGGCCTTACATGGCTATTGTAGACACAGTAGTGTTCTATGATATTATTGAGTTATTAATGAAGAATCCTGAAAATGTTGCTGGGATATTACTGTATGATAATCCTTCCATAAGGTATTATTTTTATATATGATAGATAATGATTATTAAGTATATTTTTAATTAATAATTAATAATAAGTTACACATTTATGAAATTATATTGAACAAAAGTTTATAGGTATATTTTTTTATTTTAGACCAGATGCTTTCAGTCAAGAGTCTAGATGTCCAAATGAATACTCTGTTGGGCCAGGAAGTCAGTGCTCCTCTAGCCATATTGGTGGAATTGTTTGGAATGAAAAAGGCACAGATCTAATAAGAAGAGATATTCCATTTCCAATTTTTTTCTTACCTCAACCTCATATAGGCGAAATTGATAAAATTAAAGAATGTTTCGAAAAGTAAATATATATTATAATTAATTTATTGCATTAACTTAGTATGCAGAAGCAATAAACTATTCTTGGATGTATTTCTAATAACTGTGTATTAAAAACATTTTAATTACAGATATAATTCAGATTTAAATAATCAAAAAGGACAGCCTTTATGCTCACTTCAATTGAACTCATTTATGTATGCCGCTGTCAACAGTGCAGTTTGTCTAAGAAGGTTAGTTAATTAATTAATTCTGTATATTTACATTATTATAATTGAATAAAAAAAAAAAAACTTGAGACTGCTTGTCTTGTAACAGAATTCCTTTTTGTCTTTTTTAGATAAATCTCTTTAATGTACATTGAGACTGAGTTCTGTATTTCTATTTACTTTTCAATTTGTTTGGTTATGTAAATGTCCACTTTTTCTGTCACTTCTAGTATATTTTTGTTATATGATATTTAATGTTTTATGATGTAAAAACGGTTTTTCTGTTTTAAATAGATCAACTTACTCTGCTATTTTGACCTCAACAAAAGTCTGCGACCCGCTTGGTGACTACAATGTGTACTATTCACTATTTCCTCGTGCAAAGGTTTGCTTAATGTTATTATTAAAAAACTAGTCTTTTCTATATATTTATAAATTATCACCCACGTGCTACTCTGATAATCAAAATCTGTTCAGTAGTTTTTGCATGAAAGACAACCAAACATCGACACATGCTCCCGAATTATATATTAATATGCATTTATAATATCAATAGGATGTTTAAATGTAAAATTAACATTATCAATATAGTATATAAATTTAGAATTACAACTATAAGTAAAAAATACCCTATGAAATTAATGATAATATATGTGTGTTGCATCTGTTTTAGGAAACTGAAACGAAGAAGAGACCTGTCACTCTAGTCACAGCACGAATTGATTCTGCATCCCTATTTGATGGTTTGTTGAACTATTGTAAAATAAGCATTTTTGAGTTGATTTAGAAAAATAATAAAAATGAAATTGTGATTACCTCCAAACTATTCCTATATCAGACAAAGTTTTTATTATTGTATAAATTAAAAAGAAAAAAACAAAAATTAAGGTTTATAGGCTTATAAGGTTATATATATTTTGTCAATGCTTCTAGTTATTCTTTTCAGAATCGAGACTTTTTTCTGAACTACTGCTAGTATCTCAAATCAATATGTGAATTAGATATTAATAGGTACCACAATTGATTTAAGATTTGTTTTTTTTTATTCATTTTAATCTTATTTTTTTTCTTGACAAAGGATCAACAATCCTGTACTAATTCTAAATTTATAATAGGTTATAACTATAACTTAGAGCAGCCACTCGCATGGTAGTTATTTAAATAAGAAGAAGTCTTTCTGCTAATCCAGTATTTGTATAGTATATGAGCGACTTACGCTTGCATAACTTGGGGGCATCCCACATTCCTCCCCTCCCTTGCTCCTCCCCTCTCTTGCTCCTCCCCTCCCTTGCTCCCTCCCTCCCTCCCTCATCCCTTATCCTTCACTTGCTCTCAATCTTATATATGTCCTGCGCTTTCTCCGTATCGGCTTTTCATAAAAACTTCCTACCACTTCTTTACCTCTTTGTCCAAAAAGAATTTCCAAACATCTTTTCTTAATGGATAGGTTACTCCTTGTGAAAAATCTAACTGCCAATTTTCAAGTTTGAAGCATTTATATATACAATACAAATACAATACAATCTATACTAATATTATAAAACTGAAGAGTTTGTTTGTTTGGTTGAACGCGCTAATCTCAGGAAGTACTGATCCTTTTTGCATTAGATAGCCCGTTAACTGAGGAAGGCTATAGGCTATATAGCATCCCGGAAAAATGTACGGTTCCCGTGGGATAGATTTGTTTTTGTCTAGGGACGAACCCGAAGCGAAGCGAGGGTGAGTCGCTATATTTTATATATTACTAGCGACGTAACCTAACTTCATTCGGGTGAGCCCTTAGGTGCCTAACAGTAGTCTATCTGGCTACAGAATTTCATGCAAATCCGACCAGCTTTCCCAATTTGAAGGGGTAACAAATACATATACGTCATACATTTATGTTTATCATGTTTAATTTGCAGGCGTCGCGCCTGGTGCCGCCAGCTCTGTAGTTGGTATGGTGACGGAAATGGTCGCTGCCACCGCTCTAGCGCAAATGATCCCTGTTGCTGATATGGACTTATATGGTAAGAATGTTATTTTATCGTATACTAGCGACTTAACCACGCTTCACTCCGGTGTGTATGTGGATTTTGTTCTCGATTTCATAGATTTTAATTTTTTTGCGCGGAACCCTAATTCTTTTTGTGAAATAAAAGTAGCCTAAGTTACTCCTTATAAGATCAGCTATCTGCCAGTGAAAATCCCGTCAAAATCGGTTTAGCCGTTCCGGAGATTATCTGGACAGACAGGCAGACAAAAATAAAAAAAATGTTTTATTTTTTTCTTGTAAGAATCGTATGCATTTAGTAAAAAGTTGTTATTTTGACACTAGCGACTCACCCTCGCTCCGCTCAGGTTCGTCGCTAGTTACGTTTTTACGTTTAGTATAGATTTCTCAGAGATTTTATGTTTTATGATAGTTTCATGGAAAGTGTACACTCACATTCCTAATCATCACATTGCATGGGTATGGGTAAGGGTAATAATACGTGTTCAATAAACTAAATGATCAATGTTTTGTTTTATTCTTTTAGATAAAAACGTGCTCTGGACGTTTTTCAATGGTGAATCGTTTGATTATATCGGATCCCAGCGTGTAGCGTACGATATCGCCAGACGAGCGTGGCCCCCTATATCCCCCCTGTCTCCTAGTGACATCGACTTGCACATAGAACTTGGGCAAATTGGAGGCTCCCTTCAGTTATTTAAGAACAACGCTTCTTGGCCTTTGTACGCATACGCTCCATACGACCAGTTATATAAAATACCATCGCAAGTAAGGTTATAATTTTATATCCATACAAGCAATAACTCCAAGGTTTTCCCATCGGAAATTTACACAGAAGCTTAAACATCAATTTTAATTCTAAGTTCATAAATTATGAACATCATACAAATTTGCATTCTCTATTTAACTTGCCCTCATATAATTATTTCATATACTCCAGACTATTTGTAAGTGAAAATGTGCATTGCATTTGCTTATGAATAAGTCAGTGTATGAAGTTAAGATATTTATTAAGTAGATTTATTTGTATAAAACTTAGCTTCACTGGTTCTTCTAATAACGGTTATTTCATGATGAAAATTGCTTAAGTGTAGAAGAATAAAAAATACAGCATATAGCTAACAAATATATAATTATTAATTTTATTTCAGGTAAATGAATTTCTCCAAGAAATGTTAACAAACACAAACAAAAACAACATGACCATTGTGCCCGAATTTAATATTAATTTGCCGCCATCTTCCTTGCACTCGTTTCGACGTATACTTAGCAATGAAACGGAAATCGGGCTCCTTCCAGAGGTACTAATTGTGGACTTCAAGGAAACATTCACCAATAAGTTCTATCAGTCTGCTTTGGACGACCATGAGTCTATTGGGTTCGTGTACCACAATATAAGTATCGGTAGCGAGGGTAAATGTGAGTACTTCACTTAAATTATTTGTTACTTTTTTTTAAAAATATTATAAACATTAATAAACAAACTGAAATAAAAGTTTAATTTAACTTATATATATATATATATATATATATATATATATATATATATATATATACAGGGTGAATTTTTCAAGTGGACGTGCATGACTAAATCCGAAACTATGAGGAATAGCAAAAAGTACTTAAGGGAGTCTCGGGCAAGATTTTCATGAAAACTAAAACTGCATCATTGGATTTTTGAAAAATTAATTTTCCTAGCCAGGAATCGAACCTGTTGGTTTAAAAAATAAAACAACTGTATCATTACACCATTCGATAGTGTTGCTAATAAGGAATGAAAATAGAAATTTAAAATTAGAACATAATGTTGTAAAGATGAGTGTTGTTTCTTTGTTGAAACTGTGTGTTGTAAAAATATTGAGTATAATTTCGAACAAGGTACAGGTAGGTAATATTAATTATTAAAGAAATTACTTTAAAATGAAGCAGTTTATTAAAATACAAAATTTTCCTTAAGTTTGCCATAAGTCATTACTTCCCAGAATGCGTTCCTTATTGGTAACACTATCGAATGATGTAATGATACAGTTGTTTTTTTTTCTTTTTGAAAAACCAACAGGTTCGATTCCAGGCTAGGAAAATTAATTTTTCAAAAATCCAATAATGCAGTTTTAGTTTTCATGAAAATCAGGCCCGAGACTCCTTTGAGTACTTTTCGCTATTCCTCATAGTTTCGGATTTAGCCATGCACGCCCACTTGAAAAATTCACCCCAAGGTGTCTATAGTCAACCGTGAGTTTAATTGTACCATCAACTATATACATCATTTTATTCAGTACTCTTGTAATGCTGTGTAGCTTCTGGTTATCTGGTTTTACGTAGAAAAATTATATGTATAGAATTTAATTCTACTTTTTCCTTATTTTTCTAAAACATCGATCTCTTTGTCGACAATATGATTTAAATAAATCGAGGATAAAAAAATTCAGTTGTAGACTGTAGTAAAATGACTTTTATATTAAACATTTTATGTTTTTTAACTTTTTTTCGCTAATTTCTGTATTATGAAAAGTTTTTTTTCTCCAGTTTTGTCTACGTCGGAATTGCTTTCCAAAGGCATAATGAAAGATACGGAAGCGCAAATAAAGATAGCTCGTCTGGCGACGTCCTTAGCGCAGACTCTGTACCAACAGGTAGCTGGCAAGCCTTACTCCGGAGACGTGGCAGCTTCGGCTCATTTGGTGAGAATCCAATCAGTTGCATTTAAAAAAAAAATGACAACACGTTTAGCTCAGTTTGTACTTTGTATTGACCCTACTTGCTGTGCCAGCGGTCGCGGATTTAAGTCCCGCTGGGAGCATTTATTTGTGTGATGAGCACGAATGTTTGTACTCCAGTCATGGGTGTTTATATTTATAATTTGTATGTATTTAAAGTTATATATGTATAGTGTATCAAATATCCATGACACCGGCCTTGTAGCTTAATATGGAACTAGATGGTGCTGTGTGTTAACGTCCCAACATATTTGCATATTTACATTTACAATTATGTTTAATTCCAAATATTCTGTAGATATGACTAAGATATGGAACAATCTGAATCTACATTTATTTAACGAAACTTTAAGGGCCTATGATCACCAGGGTTTGTGTTGTTACAAATGTAAGTAATGTACATTTTCTAAGATTATCATCGCAGAATAATGCGCAGACGACTTACTTTCATTATAATATGTGAATCGTCGGCGTGTGTATGAAACGTGATGTGCACAGAACTTTATTATTTAGCCATGTAGGTGCTTGAAAAGCGTCCTTTGATGACTTAACTTATATCGTCTATACAGATAAATAAAATTGGAGTGTCTGTTTGTAATATTAAAATAACCGCTTTTTACTAAATGCATATGGATGTATACACGGTACATAATATAACAAATCAACATTTTTTTACAATTTTTGTCTGTCTGTCTGTTTGTTCCGGCTAATCTTCGAAACGGCTGGACCGATTTTGATGGGACTTTCACTGGCAGATAGCTGATGTTATAAGGAGTAACTTAGGCTACTTTTATTTTAGAAAAAGAATCAGGGTTAATTTAAATGAATGTCTTAGGAGTAGCAAGCTACTATTTATGTATACCTAAATATAGCTAGCCATGAAAACGTACCTACGTATAAAATATAAATAATTTCTATTTATCTTTTGATGTATTTATAAATGTACTAATTTTCCCGAAAAAGGGGTTTATTCTCCTGTTTTTTTGTAGTGTTCTACTCGCGAAAAAATTTCTTGACATATTAGCCTGGCTAATTTTAAACATTGATATTTTATTAAACCTGTTACACTTTTACAGTGCAATGACGTAACAAACGCACTTAATATTAGTGTGATATATGTATGTATAATGTGTCAGGTGGACGAGATGCTGTACTGCTTCCTGCGCAGCCAGGCGTGCCGGCTGCTGGCGGCGGCGGACTACGCGGGCGGCGACGAGGCGGCGGCCGCGCGCCCCGCGCCGCTGTACGTGGGCGTGGCGGCCTGGGCCTCCGCGCCCGCGCTCTACGCCGGCCACCTGCTGGCGCTGCTCACCGGCGCGCCGCTGCTGCTCGACCGCAGCTCCTGCGACAAGTACGAGCTGGAGGTGAGACAATCCCCCCACCGCCTCACCGCCCCACCGTCCTCCGCAACACGCGGGCGATCATGTATTCTGAATCGCTAGATGCTACTATAGCTACACTTAGAGCGCCGCCCGTATTCCAGCTCAGGACACCTGATCGCCTATATAAGATAGATCAACCGTTATAGTTTGTTATGTTTTGATGAAACAGTAAGTTGTTTTTGTTTTAACGCACACGGGCCATTTAAAGGTAAGTGATAAGTGATAGTTTGAGTTGATTGGTTTGAATGATGGAGGGTGTTCACGGGTTCACATGTCGTGTCGCATTGTCAGATAGCGCGCGAGCGGGCAAGTAGGACCGTGGCACGGCCGGCCCTGCCGCTATACGTGGGGTCGGCGCGGCGCGCGGGCGCGGGCGCGGCGCGCGCCGCCCGCCTGCTCGCCTTGCTCACCGGCACTCGCCACAAACTCAATAGACACGCTTGCAATAAGGTTAAGGCACCGGTGAGTCCACTTCGAGGTTCCGCAATCCTTCGAGGTATTTATTCTGATAGGTGAAATGCTGGCGGTAGGTCAAACTCGCTCATACTAGCTCATATCGTAGTAAACATTTTTAACTTTTTTTGTAGTCTTCGTTGTGTAAAAATATTGTTTCAGGTTATAAATGTTGTAAATGCTTTGTTTAATTTGTCAATTTTTATTATAATTGGTTGTATAATTTCAGGGCTATTCTCATTACTGGCTGAAAGGTTGGAACCACAGTGGTGTATGTATTCAGACTACGATGAACTTCAGTCAAGCTGTCAGTCCAGCTTTTGTTAAATCAGGTTCGAACATTATCATATTCTAATGAAACGTGTTTAATTAACTTTACGATTGTAAACTAATAATAATAATAGACTTATATTAAATGAAAGCTTTTTGATGGCTTCCGATAATGTATAACTCAATATACAATTGTTTGATGCTGTACAGTCAAACAAAAAGTTGATTAAGCTCTCTTTCCACCTGGTATACTTTTAAATCTGCTAGACATCTTAAACATTAATTATTCATATGCAGACTACGACATGTCATCCGGTGAGTTCTCGACATGGACGGAGTCGGTGTGGCAGGCGATGTGGGCGCGCGTGTTCGTGCGCGCGTCGGGCGCGGGCGCGCGCCTCGCCGCCGCCGCCGGCGCCGCCGCCACGCTGGCCGCCGCCGCGCTCACCTACTGGCTGCAGAGGCATAGAGACCTCATATTCACTGGTGATGCCGTGTCTGTCCACGGAGATGCTACTGGGTAACATTTTTTTTTTACTTTGAAAATGCATAGGTGGCATGTATACATGCCACCAGCAGCAGAAAAGCCAGTTCTACCAACTAAAACCTATCGGAATCATCCCCGTCTCAATGGGTCGTCGCAGGATCATTTACGCACTTAACCACGAAGCTCCAACGGCTCGCCTGCCGAAGCAGACAACACAACCGCCTAGGGGCAATCTGCAGAAAAATTACCAGGAGTAACCCGCTAAGTAACACTGTCTACCGAGGTAGACCAGCTCCCAAGTGAGTTTCTTGGATACACGTTCAGCTAGATTGCCGGATGCTATTCAGCTAAGCTAAAATTTAAAGTTTGGAAGTTAGAAGGCAGTTGTGGGATGTAACCCTTGCGTGAGAAACCACTCGCTCAGATAGTTTTTCTTTCTCTCATATTCCACCCTAATATCTCCTGATGGCTGATTTTAATGTGTAATTCGAAAAAGATCAGTAGGACATTATTATTACTATTCAACGGTCCCCACTACGTTGTCTTATAACATCTATCAAATATTCGCTAAAGTAAAAAATATGACAAAGCAAGTGGTAGTCCAGTGGTAACGCGCTCGCTTGGGAAACCGAGTGAAGCGGGTTCAAATCCCGAGTCTCGCACCTCTGATATTTTCATGTGCGAATCATTCCTAACATGATTACCACTTGCCTTACGGTGAAGGAAAACATCGTGAGGAAACCTGCATGTCTGAGAGAACCTAGCAAGTTTTCGAAAGACATGTGAAGTCCGCCAATCCGCACTTGGCCAGCGTGGTGGACTATGGCCTGATTCCCCTCGTATTGAAGGGAGGCCCGTGCCCAGCAGTGAGACGTTAAAAAGGGCTGAATACAAAAAAATATGACAAATAATTATTATTAGTACCTGGGCGACCGAGCTTCGCTCGGAGTTCTTTTTTGTTATATCGTATTTTTAGATAAAAAAAGTAAAAACTTTGTATTCCGACCGGGACTCGATACCGGGCATATGTGTTGTCGAACTTGCGCCTTGACCGCTTGACCACGATGCTTACATCCGAGTGTAAGAAATTATCGACTATATTCTGCGTAGAATAATACAAAAGATAACCGCATGAAAACTCAAAAACACGCGTTTTCCCAGACATGAGACTAATTTAGATCAATTTTTTGCCCCCGAGAGCCCCTATATACCAAATTTCAGCGAAATCGTTAGAGCCGTTTTCGAGATCGCTGGTATAAATAAATAAAGATATAAATATACAAGAGTCGCCAATATATTTCTTCCGAATGGGACTTGCCCGCGACCTCCGATAAAGACATACTCTAACCCTGAAGATTTTTCGGATATTCAGGATGTATTAGAAGCTAATAAATTATAGATTCAACTTTTTTTTCTGACTATTTAATTGAGAATTCTTGGACAGATTTAGGTGACATTTTTTTTGTTTTATGCCTATACAGTTATAATAATCTGAAGTAAAATCTGTTAAGATTTTGTGATGAAAGTCGCATTTACTTGCAGACTAAAATTTGATCGGTAATTTAAACAGTGAAATTAAACATTTTTTATTTATTTTTTTACAGGATTATAAGGACTGTAAATTGTTAAGAAGTAGAAGGCAGAACATAGGATTCTAGTAAAAAATAATAGGAAGATTCTGTGAAGTTCAAAACTAAATATATTAGCTGCAATATTAGCTAAAATAATAATTTACCACCATAGTGAACTTCAAAGTGAAGCAATAACTTAATAAATTATTTTAAGAATAATGACAAAAATGCCTGCATTCAAGTTAGTTTAACAACAATACGTTTTTTATAACAAAAATCATTATATTTAACTGATCTCCTTAACTTTATTTTCATAATATAAAAGGAAATGTTGTTTATCTTAATTATTTTATTTGTATACTCTAGGAATAATAAATAATAATTCAATTTCTGATTTTTATTTTTACTCTATGAAGAAGGCTTTTAACTACTTAAATCTAAAACAGTTTAAGTTTGTAGTCAATAAGGAAATAAAAGGTGTATTTGAACAATAAGCATTGTATTTTGCATATACATATTTTTCAAAAGTATTAGAATTTTGTGACCTTCTACAGTGACTTATTTTCGTTTAACCTATATTGACAAACAGGTAAGCCAAAGCCTTGCCTAAATCTTTAAAAAATATACTATAAAATGTTATTGAGGTTAAAATATTAGCTGTCTGACATAAATACGTTTCTATACTATCCAAATTAAGCCTCGGGTCATTGAGACAACTACATTTTAGTAAGTACGCCATATAACCAATTTTATCATCATAAGTATCGCCACATAAATAAGGCAACCATAATCTACTGTTTAAAAATTCGAAATAACGATTGGTACTAATAGTATCTATTGCAATATTTTCTTTTTCCTGTTGGTAAATACTTTCCTCAGTATTTGTTCCAGATTCTATCAAAAAATCTTTTGGATATCTATGGAAAAGAGTGAAGCAGTATAGCCGCGTATTAATAGGAGTGGGTTCATATTGTCTGTTATCTTTTCGGAACTTATTGAAGTAATTATTTACATTTAATTTCAACATTTTAGCTTCAAATATTATTGGAAAATTTAAAGTATATGTATTATTATGTAAAAAATATATACTATCTAATGCAAATGTACACAGAGCAAAATTAATCCTTATTCCACAGTTTTCATAAAATTTTATAATAGCAAAAGTGTTCCTTTTTATGACTTTAAATATGTATATGTAATTGTTTTTCAGAATGGTACTCAGCACAAGTCCTAAAGTTACATTTTGGAAGAACCAAAAGATAAACAGTTTACGTAAAGCAATCTTTGCTTTATTGTAACTCTTAAAATTAGTTGTTACATGTTTAACTATCTCGATTATTCTCATTAGCTTTTGACCATCTTTTTTTTCTGTCTTACGTTTAAAGTATAACATTCTATTTCTTGATTTAGTATGACGAATTAATATACATTTTTTTGTGTTAATATTTACTTCAATGACATCAAAAGACGATGTTATTTTTACAAGTCTTATTGATCCTTTAACAGATAAAAATATTTCATCTCCAATTTCAAACATAGCTCCAGAAATGTTTAATTGTACAACGGTAAATTCATCATTATAATGCAAATGCGTATTTATTTCCGTATCACATTGGAATATTTTATTATTAGTTGTCTGTACATAATTAGGATATAAACTATTTAGTTGTAATAACTGTTTATTTTGTGTTCCTAAATGTAAATTTATGAAATTCCTGTAATTTTCTTCTATAATTTTCTTTATTTCTGATATGACCAAAATTTTGGTACATAATATTTGATTTGAAAGAAAAATCTCATTACGCAAAAAGGGATTTCTTTGCTTTCTTTTAGTTCTTCTTCTCATACTTCTATTTAAGGTTTGCTTTATAAAGTAATGTTGAATATTTACTTCCATAATTATTAAAAAGAAAATAAAGCAATTTTGTTAATATTTTTGTTTATTGTTAAAGTGTAAATATTTTAATAAGAACAATATTACGTACATATATATCCTTTAGTTTCTCTTTTTCATTATTATTAATTTGATATTTGTAAGAATTTTAGTTTATATAATTAGGTACTTCATTATTACTTTTTATTACGAATATTGTAAAATAATATATTCACATTTTTTTAGACATTTCTTAACTTGGTAGATGGTACGTTATTTTTTTTAAACTTTGATTAGATTATTATTTTGTCACTGGTATCATTTATTTTACATAAATTAAATTTTACAAGCCTACTAAAATGTGCTTACACGTATATTTTTCGGTCTAAAAAAAAGTTAAATAATTATTAATTAATAAAAGATTTGTAAAGAAAGAATATTTTTTATGCTATAAGTGACTATAACAGAAACTCAAGGCGTTTTCCAATGAGGAAGAATTTTGCCTTTTTCTCCCGCCAGATGACGTGATCACTATAGCCCTCATTATATTGTAAAATTTTATAGCATGGATGGATTTATTTTTTCATTTTATTTAAAATTTAACCAAAATGACATATTGTGTAGTGCCAGGATGCAAAGAAAATACACATCATTTGTTCCCAAAAGACAAAAACTGAAGGAATTGTAGGCAAAAGCAATAAGACGACCAAAATTGACGAAATAACAATCTTTATATTTGAGTTTTATATCTTTTGTACTTTTTTACGTATTAATTACAGAATTAGCAGAAAGAGCATTAATACCAAGTTTCAAGTAATTCTGATCATAATTAATTCTTTGCCCATATACATTTTATTACCCCTTTTACGTTTTAAAGGATGAATTTCGAAAAAAAATGTAATAAATATATTTCTTATTTTTTATCTTAAAGCTAAACACCAATTACTGTGTATTTCACACTAAGAATGACAGAGTTTCATACAATCTTTAATCCCCTATTTTACCCACTTAAGGAACGAATTTCAAAAAATTATTTTCTGTCTTTCTTATATAAGGATCACGTCTTCCAAATTTCACGTTTCTACGACCCCACTGGTCGTAGAAACGTGAAATTTAGTTTAGTTTAGGCTGTGTGTTATTCCATCAGGATGCAAGGACCATCGCAGTATGCATTTCTCTTCAATTCTTCCTTCAGCTGGTCTAACTTCCAGATACAATTCATTGCACAGGTAAAACGCGAGCACAATAGAAGCAAAAACCAGGTATAAAAGAGATATCACAATAAATTGCTTAACCTCAGACTGAATGTAAATAAGCTTTACATGTGGCGCCCTCCTTTCGAGAAATCTTCTTCATTAGGTTTTAGGCTTACGCAACATTTTTTTTTATTATTTCAAATAGCAAGACTGTCGTAGTACCGTCATTATCAATGTCATTGTAATGTCAAAGTCATACATTTTGAAATGTCTTTGCTTACTAAATCATTACGTGTTTGCTGCGGTTCTAGTTTGCCGGCAATTGCATTGACGGTAACGCTTAATAGATTACGCCCCATTTGTCGTCGTTATTCAGTAACATATAAAGAAGTGCCAAAAATGGCAACGGAAAAAACATTGTCTCAAATCTTTAAGTTTGTTGATCAGAACAAAGAATCTTATAAACAGCTTTTAAAAGAGGCTGTTGCAATTCCATCTGTATCAAGTGATGCTAAACACCGCGGCGATTGTGTTCGTATGGTGGAATGGATGCAAGAGAAATTAAGAGAAGTAGGAGCTTCGACAGAATTGAGAGATATTGGTTTTCAAGTTTTGGATGGAGTTGAAATAAAGCTACCTCCTGTTTTAGTTGGTTCTTTAGGAAATGTAAGTTTGCTATGATAATATTTTTTTTATAAGTGTTATAATTGCTAAAGTGTGCTATACTGATGGTGATGTCATATTCATTTAGGATCCGAAGAAAAATACAATCTGTATATATGGCCACTTAGATGTTCAACCAGCTCTCAAATCAGATGGCTGGCAATCTGAACCATTTGAACTAGAAGAAAGAAATGGCAAACTTTATGGAAGAGGATCCACAGATGATAAAGGTCCTGTATTAGGCTGGTTACATGCCATCAATGCTTATAAAGGTGTTGGTGATGAAGTAAGTTTAAATTATGGTATAGTATATATGCATTGTTTATTATTTTGGTAAAAAATACTGGTTTCTTTATAATATACACTTGTTCTAATAAATATTTATTTAGTATTTAATGAAATGGCAAACGAAATTAATATATTTTCAATATCTTATGTTTTTTATTTTACAATTTGCTATTTAGTTTTATAGCTATATTGAGATACTGAATGGATTTCTGAATAAATTGTTATTTTTTCTTAATAGTTGCCTGTTAACTTAAAATTTATTTTTGAATGTATGGAAGAATCTGGGTCTGAAGGTCTAGATGAGTTACTTATGGAAAAACTAAAGCCTGAAGGATTCTTTGACTCAGTTGACTATGTATGCATATCAGATAACTATTGGTTGGGAACAACTAAGCCATGCATTACATATGGCTTACGAGGAATCAGCTACTATTTCTTAGAGATAGAGTGTTCCAAGATGGATTTACATAGTGGTGTCTATGGAGGAACTGTACATGAAGGTAATTTTATAATTAAAAAGTGTATCTTTCAAATTAATTCTATAGTTTTTACTAATGTAATCAATTTGAAGATTTATTAATATTCTTTTTAAGTAACTGTTTCAATAATACTAGTAGTTCTGCGAACAGTAGCCCTCGCGAAAACAAATTGCATTTTGAGAGCTATTCTGCTCATCACGCCGAAGATCCTCATCAGATCTTCACCAAATTTTTATGAGACCAATGTTAAGTTACTACCTTTCAAATAAAAAAAGAACCATCAAAATCCGATCTCATAAGGTGGAAATATCCATATAGTAGCCTCCTTTATGCCCCTTTTTGGAGGAAGTACCCCTCCAATCAAAAAAATCTATCAAGTCATAAAATCTGTATACCTGTATATACAGGGTGGATTTTTGAGACGGTACAGTATGGGCAGGTACCTTAACTACTACAGTTACAGGAAAACGTTCCTAGGAGACCATCCATAACTTGTGATGAGGTATTCTGAACTGCATTCACAGATTTTGAAAAAAAATTTACAGTTAGCAAGAAAAATGCTAAAATACCAAAAAAATATTTTCTTCTTCTTCTTCTTCTTCTTGCACGGCATTCTCCGCACTTAGGCAGTTTTGCCCGTTGTACGTGAGCTTGTGCTGCTTCGTGTGTTATTCTTTCCACCCCAGAGCGTCCCAGTAGTCAAGCAGGTTGCCGGTTTTCTGTATGATTTCCGGGAGCGTTCTGTTGGGGCCGAGTTTTTCTACGCGTAGTTGTTTCAGTGCATCACACTCAAGTAGAATGTGGGCTGGTGTTTCATCTGCTCGGAGACACGCTCTGCATATGGCGCTGTCCGTGTGACCTATGTTGAAAAGATGTTTGTTTAAATGGCAGTGACCTGTTATGAGTTCCACCACCGTTTTTAGTTTTGGTCTATCTAGGCTGGTTAGTTTGTTGGTTAGATGTTTGTTGAGTTTGGGGAAGGCTGCTTTTGATTGACGGCAGTCCGTATTGGCCTTCCATATTGTGTCAATCGTTTTGTTTGTGTGTTCATGTAGCCATGATTTGTATTCACTGTAGGGGATTGGGGTTAGAGGTGTTGGCCCTTGTACCTTTAGTTTTGAGGCCTGTTTAGCTAGGTTGTCGGCTGTATAGTTGGCTGTGTAAATATTTTCTTGTCAATTGATCCTATTTCTTGTTGCGATCAAAAGACTCTATGGGACCATTTAAGGTATGAGTACTAGAAATGTCAGAAATTGCCAAAATCTTTTCCCATACATTTTGTGTGGAAAAATGATTAAGCAATTTATTCAGACCTCTAATGACAGTCACAACCCATCTAGGTGTAAAGTTCTCACCAATACAGATCTTGGTCCTTATCATGGTACCACCCTTGGGATATCTCCTTTCCAACAAAAAAAGAATTAAATCGGTTCATAAACAACATTATATATATATATATATATATATATATATATATATATATATATATATATATATATATATATATATATATATATACGGTTGAATTGAGAACCTCCTTTTTTTTTAAGTCGGTTGATAATAATTATATAATGTAATAATTATGTTAAGGATGGCTGAGGATAAACATATTTATATTCTATCAATCATTTGCTTATGTCAATGTGATTGCAACATAGAAACTTAAACAGAATACTATGCATATATAATTCAATAACAGATTAAGTTGAACAAATAGCTCTTATGTTTGTAGATAAGAGTTTATTGCCTTAGTATGTAAATAATGTATAAAAAAATAATTGTTTTTTAGTCTAAAATGTATTTTTAATTTTTACTACATTATGAAGAATATTCTGTACATTTAGAATGTAACATGTGAGTTGAATACTTTAAAGGGCAAAGTAACATGTTTGAGAAACCTGTCTAGCTAGTGTTTCAAATATTCATGGAAACCTGTGGTTCAATATACCTGCAAGTACTACAACATGATTGTAGTTTTAACTTAGTTTACAATAACATTAGTTACTATATCACTTATCAGGAACTGTGTAAAATATTTTAGCTTACGGCAGATAGATGTCAAAAAATAGCCACTCCTTACTTTTTTGTGATCTATTCAAAGAAATTAGGAGTTAATATTGTTCTTTTTAAATTACATTTAACTTTTTGATTGGCTTTGTTAGGTCATAACAGCATTGATTTTATCTAACTATAATCCCTTAATCTTTTAAAATTATATATTTTTTTAATAATAATAAAGCTTTCTTTTGATTTATAATAAATGATTGATGAATTTTATTATTCATTTCTCAATTCTCATTATTAAATAAGATGAAGATAGTTTAAAGAAAATATATATAATAGAGAATATGCTAATAATGATTTAAAAAAAAAACAATTCACCTTTATTTAAATCATAGGTATATTTCCTATTAAAAATTGTTTTTAATTATTTCAGCCATGACAGATTTGATCTATCTGATGAATGAATTAGTGGATAAGAATGGAAAGATTTTGATCACAGACATTTACAAATCTGTTGCTCCTCTTGAGGAAAGTGAGAAGAAGCTTTACAACTCTATTGATTTCGACCCAGAAGCTTACAGGTATGCTTAATTATTTTATTTTGTATTTCTATTTCATTGTAGATCTTTTTTTTTTATTATATAATTATTATACAATGTGGTAAACAAAATGTATCACTTAATTTCGTAATGATTGATGTAGGTAGGTGATAATACTTTAAGTTTGTAACTAGACAAGATAACTCATAATTCTAAACAAATTACTGATATATTATTTTGATATGCTGATATGTTGTCTTAATGCTTTAATTGTTTTTATCTAAAGCATACCAAATTAAATTTTTTGTTGTTAAAGACAACTATGATTATTTTTATGGTTTTCAGACAGTCAATTGAGGCTTATAAACTCCCTCATAATGCTGTAAAGGAACAGTTATTGATGCACCGCTGGAGGTATCCCAGCTTATCCCTTCATGGCATTGAAGGTAATTTGTATTTCCATAGTTGGAAAGATACATGATAATTTAAAATGTTTTACAATTTTTACAAATACTTGATTTATGAAGTTGCAATTTGACAGTTAGACAGGGGGGGGGGGGGGGGGGGAATGAGCTATCTTGAGTTTATTTTTTATAAGTCCGATATTTTTGCTGCTGCTAGTGACTTTAAAATATTCTGATCGCATGTAAATAACTACGGGAGATGCTATTATGTCTGTATTTCTGCCAAATGTCAATAAAATAAATTCAATCAATTCTTAGTTTAGTTCAAAAAAAAAAGCAATTGTAATTGACATGTAAGTATAAAGTAGTTTTCTTAATAAAATTATTGTTATCAATACAATTGATATGCTAATATATTTTTAATATTCATTAGCCAGTGTAGCATAAACAACTTGTGAAATTGTATACTGAACATTTGTAATTAAAACTAAATATTTTAAAAACATGTATGTTTTTCAAATTAAATATTTTATAAAAAAATTGTATTTCATAACAATTTAGAGAAATATTAATACTTTTGTTGACAGTATCTGTTCGTAATATTTATATACTGGCACGGTTTGAAACCATTAACAAGAAAATTGTATTGAAAAAAATAATAGATTACTGTTAGACACAGAAACAGGGGGCTATATCGTCGCTGTGCCTGCAAAGCCGACAAATGAAAATATTCAACTTTTCAGTAGAAACAAAAATCTAATTTTAACTTCTGCCGACGTATGTAGAAGAAAATTGAGTATGTACAAAATTCCTTACGATAGTCTTACAACATATCCCTTCCTTAAAGCCTACATTTTATTTCTTGTTTTCACAAAATAATTTTTTTAACTTTAAAATGATACATAGCTTCTTTATTTTGCGCCGCAAATACAGCTATGTATTGTTCTAACACATAGCGGAATTTACATGGGGCCAACGCTTAAAAGAACATTGTTTAAAAATACACATAGCGTTTTTATCAAACTAAAGGTAACTTTTATTAAAATACTAGATAATAATTGATTCGCTCCATAGGCTTAGCTTGAAGTTAGATAACGTACAACTTCCCTCAATAAATAGGCTATAAAAAAACCATAAAATTTTTCAAATTGGACCAGTACTACCACAGATTAGTGCCTTAAAAAACTCTTCAATTTTATATATGTGTAGATAGTTTTTGAGATTAAATAAAACACCTTAAACTTTTGTAATTAGTGGACATATCACAAAATGGTTTTTTTTTGTATATGTGGCTTACTGAATACTATTAAATTACGTAATAAACTCATGTTCGCAAAAAAATTAGGTTTGCGGGTTTTTGCAGGCGCAGCGATCATATATAGGTACAGGTGTCTCTATAAAAGTGCACAATTTCTTTTAAAAATAAACCACGTATTTATTGAGTAAGTTGTGAAACTTTATTGCATTGAAATGTAGACATGTTCCGATTAAGGATGGAATAAAATATCCGGCAAATGGCCCCCGTGACTCTGATGACAGGCCTTCACTCTTTACACGAAATTTTCGATGACTTTTTGACAAAGATGTGGCTGTGTCTTACCGATGATGCGTGGGATCTCGACCTTGAGCTCAGGAATTGTTTCTGGTTTATTTTTAATAATCGGGACGATCATAGGTAGCAGCTGTCAAATTTCGTAGTTATCACATGCACGAAAAATGAAATAACACAAAGTTAAAATAGTGCATTCTTATTGAGACACCGTTATTATGAAGGTCAAATCAATTGTGGATAGTTTATGGCCATTAAGATATTATTATTGATTTGTGTCACATTGTTTTTTTTTAAATGGTAAACATATAAGACAATGCTCTGATGTTTTCTTAAAGTATGGCATGTATAATTCAATTTCAATCTAATATATTTAAACGAGCAATTCTTGTATATTTATTTATTTATACCGGCGATCTCGGAAACGGCTCTAACGATTTGGCAGAAATTTGGTATGGGAGAATTTTCGGGAGCGAAAAATCGATCTAGATTAGTTTTATGTCTAGGAAAACGCGTGTTTTCGAGTTTTCATACGGTTTTTTTTTCGCACTACTCCACGTAAAATATGGTCGATAATTTCGCACGTTCTGACATAAGCATAGTGGTCAAGCGGCCAGGCGCAAGATTGACAGTCATTGGTGACCGGGTTTGAATTGAATTTTTTGTATTTATTCAAGTTTTTAGTTTAAAAAAAAAAGAAAATTGTACTTTTGACCAAAAACTCCGAGTGAAGCTCGGTCACCCAGGTACTAATTATTATAAGAGAATAATATTAAATAACGTGACAATGATAAATGTATATAATATACGATAAACGAAAAAGTCAACTCGCGCGCTTTAATGCAACGTAAAAGAAAAATTAAGTAATTTTCAAACTATTACATAATTAGCGACAATACTTCTGTGACTAGAACATAACTTTTGTTTCGCGCTGCGCCATTTCTTATCAAAGACTTATTGCGTCATCAAATGAATCATTCGAGAACCATTGAAGGAAACCTTTTTTGGAAAACCATTGAAGGAAAGGACTTTTTTGTATTGTAGGTTTGATTAAACATAAATAGCATTATTTCAATCTATGCATAATATTATAAAGTGGCAGAGTTTGTTTGTTTGTTTGTTTGTTTGTTTGTTTGTTTGTTTGAACGCGCTAATCTCAGGAACTACTAATCCGATTCGAATAATTCTTTTTGCATTAGATAGCCGGTAGCCCGTTTATCGAGGAAGCCTATATCATCCCGGAAAATGTACGGTTCCCGTATAATAGATTTGTTTTCTGTTAGGGACGAACCCGAAGCGAATCGAGGGTGAGTTGCTAGTTCAAATAACCAAACAGGAATACGTTTAAATGTGCATATGGATATGTTCAGCACTTGTGAATTAAATTATAAATTAAATCAAAATATACTTTATTCAAATAGACTAATGAGCACTTTTGAATCGTCAATTTTACATTTTAAAATTAAACTAAATGTCGGCTCGGAAGGCAGTTCTGCTGAGAAGAGCTTTTTTTTGTTGAGCGAAGCCATAGCTATTAGCTTCTTTATTAAGTAATTACGAATTACCCTCGCTTCACTCGGATCCCTAGATGCTTTTCATGTTATTTAGGTTTCTGTTATTCTAAATTATATTTTGTTAAAATGAACCATTTATTCCTCATTTAATATAGTTGTTATAATTATTGTACATAAAGATACCATTTTTTTTATTCTAACAGTGTACTGAATATCTGTAATGTGCATTGCATATGTATACTGTTGGCGTTCCTATTATATCTGTATACTAATTTCATCGAAATGCGTCTAGCCTTCTCATTGTGCAGGAGTTACCAACATGAACACAAACATACAAGCTTTCACATTTGTAATATTCCCAAAATATGTTTTAATTTCAGGTGCCCATTACCAAACTGGTGCCAAAACGGTTATCCCGGCGAAAGTGATTGGAAAATTCTCTATTCGCATTGTGCCAAATCAAGAGCCCGAAGAAGTTGAAAAACTTGTTTTTGACTATATTAATAAAAAGGTATGATAAATAATCCGTTAATTATGTATTATTCTGTAATTTTATCCGTAGACAGTGGTGAAGCAAAAATATTAAAAAAACTTAATGTTTGGTAAAATAATATTTTATTTGCCTTAAATAGTGTAGTACATTTTAGTTTTTATTCTATTTAATTAATCGTGCCTTACTTAGTAACGGCTGGGTTTTTTGTATGTTACCTTAGTAACACACCTCATACTCTTGAAGGTAAAACTTCGTTAATATTCATTTCAATTTATTCAAATATAAATATGTAGCTTTAGAATAAAAGTATGTAAAGATACATAAGTCCGGCCACGTATCGAAAAGAATGTTTTATCTAAAATATTTCTTTAAATTATAGTTTACGTTAATTAACTGTGAGTCCTTCATCATGTAAATATCAGATAAACTTTTATAATTGATTATTATTTTTAATTTCAATTGATTATGTGATCAAATCCTACTTTAATTATGTATTCAGTGACGTAATCCGCATCACTATTTTTTTTTCAACAAATAAAATCGTAATAGGTAGGTATTTATCGAATTTTAAAACTTCACTTACACGCTGATGCCCAGAATTTAAAGAGTTTAAGTTAATGTCCATCTGACATTTAAAATCATGAAAAAAAACATTCTCATTAATACGTATATATTACTAGCGACCACCCTCGCTTCGCTCAGGTTCGAGTAGAGTAACTGCCAGGTCTCGTTATCTTATACCTCTAAAACCTTTATAACAGAGAAACAGAAACCTCTATAAGAGAAAGTCGTTTTTCATCCATGGATCTCTATAACTGAGACTGCTAGTCGCCTGTACCTATAAAGCGAAAGTCGAGCGAATTTTAACACCTGCGATTTATGGTTTTATCGTAAAACTAACGTTGTTTTTGTTTCCTTAAATTTTGAGAAACTAAGGTTAGTTTCTAGTCAAATTCTGATGAATAATAGCCATCCAATACATACATGTTTATCACTACGCATTTGCTGTATTTTTTTAAACCTCTATAAATGAGAAAGGCCACTCCTGTACCTCTATAGGCTAGAAACTTGGTTTAGTGAGAAAACTCCATAAGCGAGAAAGAGATCGCGGTCCCTTGAAGTCTCGCTTATCTAGGTTTGACTGTATATTATAATAATATTTAACTAGCAGTGGCTAGCATATACTGCACTATATTGGGAGGTCCTGGGTTCGAATTCCTGGTCGGCCCAAGTTTACTTATTCACTCTTTCTGTTAAGGAAATCCCAGTAACAACCAGAAGTTGGTAAGTTGGCGGTGTTTCAGCTCCGTGTCTCGGAGAGCATGTAAAGCCATCGATCCTGCGCCTCACTCTCACCGGTCGTCTCGAGTAACCGTCCAACCGGAGTATATGAGAGTGCAAAGAATAAGAGTGCAATTGTATCTGCGCGCATTATAGTATCTCCTGGGCAGTTAGTCTCAGCAGCAGCTGGCAGCTCTGGTAGCTGGCCGAAACAGGTTGGGACACTATCATCATCATAAATGTACTATTATGTACATTTATTCGAATGTTCCAGTGGGCAGAGCGCGGGTCGCCCAACAAGATGCGCATCACGGCGCAGAGCGGGCGCGCGTGGACGGAGAACCCCGACCACCCGCACTACCAGGCCGCGGCGCGCGCCACCAAGCTGATATACCAGGTCACTTACAAAGACTTTTGCTACTCTTATCATTATATTGTTTTTTTAATATTATTGTATGTATGTATTCAGGCCTTTGAAAGTCTACTGCTGGGCACGGACATCCGTTCAATAGGTCTGGGCGTACATCTCTGGCCTATTGCGGGATGGCGGAGTTCACATGTCTTTCGAAAACTTGCTAGGTTCTCCCGCTTCATTTGATTTCCCAAGCGAGTGCGTTACCACTGGGATACCCTTTTGTATCATAATAAAATATTTTCATAATAATTTAGTCCCTATAAACCAGGTCGCTTAGTACTTACTTTTAATGCGATTATCATAGGGTGACTACTGAGTTCGATGACACGTTTAGCTCAGTTGATATTAGACCCTACTTGCTGTGCCAGCGGTCGGGGGTTTGAGTCCCGCTAGGGGCATTCATTTGTGTGATGAGCACGAATGTTTGTACTCCAATCATGGGTATTTATGTTTATAATATGTATGTATTTAAATTCAATATTTAATAATAATACGTCTGTATGGTGGTGCCGTGCAGACCGACCCTGACATGTCGCGCGAGGGCGGGTCCATCCCTGTGACGATCACGCTGCAGGAGGCGAGCGCGCGCAACGTGCTGCTGCTGCCCATGGGCGCGGGCGACGACATGGCGCACTCGCAGAACGAGAAGCTTAACGTGCGCAACTACATCGAGGGGGTGAGTCCACGCTTGTATTCAGCCCTTTTTAACGTCCCACTGCTGGGCACGGGCTTCCTATCAAAACGAGGGAGATCAGGCAATGGTCCACAACGCTTGCTAAGTGCGGTTTGGCGGATCTCCGTGGGTTTCGAAAACTTACTAAGTTCTCTCGGGCATGCAGTTTTTCCAGATTCCACTATTCTTATACAGGATGAATTTTTCAAGTGGGCGTGCATGGCTAAATCCGAAACTATGAGGAATAGCGAAAAGTACTCAAAGGAGTCTCGGGCCTGATTTTCATGAAAACTAAAACTGCATCATTGGATTTTTGAAAAATCAATTTTCCTAGCCAGGAATCGAACCTGTTGATTTTGAAAAAAAAAACACATACTGTATAATTACACCATTCGACAGTGTTGCTAATAAGGAACGCATTCTGGGAAGTCATGACATACGGCAAACTTAAGGAAAGAGCTCATTTTTAACAAAATGTTTTTTATTGTTCTTTGTTATTTACTTAGTAAACCTTAACAGATCAATTGTTCAAAATGATAGCCGTTGTTTTCAATACATAGCTGGATTGGACATTTCAAGGATTGTACTGCATTTAGCATTACAATATTATTGATTCCGTTCAGAATATTTTCCACACAATTCCTGGCACCAATAATTTAAAGTTTTTTCGACGTTTCGTTGATTACTACTAACCGTTTGCGTACTGTTTTGTATTTTGTTGAATAATTTATTAAAGCAATACCTTACAGTAGAAGAGATGTTAATTGAACAGTTTGGCTAAAATTTTATTGCAACGCATGGTCCTGTGCCATGACCAGCGAGGTCACCAGATCTTACACCCTTAGATTATTTTCTCTGGGGGTATGTAAAAAACGAAATCTATAAAGACACATATAATGTAATTGATGACTTGAAACAGTCTTTGGAAAATATTCTAAACGGAATCAATAATATTGTAATGCTAAATGCAGTACAATCCTTGAAACGTCCAATCCAGCTATGTATTGAAAACAACGGCTATCATTTTGAACAATTGATCTGTTAAGGTTTACTAAGTAAATAACAAAGAACAATAACAACATTTTGTTAAAAATGAGCTCTTTCCTTAAGTTTGCCGTATGTCATGACTTCCCAGAATGCGTTGCTTATTAGCAACACTATCGAATGGTGTAATTATACAGTATGTGTTTTTGTTTCAAAATCAACAGGTTCGATTTCTGGCTAGAAAATTTATTTTTCAAAAATCCAATGATACAGTTTTAGTTTTCATGAAAATCGGGCCCGAGACTCCTTTGAGTACTTTTCGCTATTCCTCATAGTTTCGGATTCAGCCATGCATGCCCACTTGAAAAATTCACCCTGTATAATTTGAATTTAATTGTCTAGTTGCTTGCATGTACGGCTACAGATTCGGAGGTCCTAGGTTCGAGTCTCGGGTCGGGCCAAGTTCAGTTATTCGAGAGGTTGACGCTGTTGTCACCTCCGTGTCTTATGTGCTCTTCGAGGCACGGGTATGGAACATCGCCAACTTCCAAACTCCGGGCTGTTACTGAGACTTACTAAATAGAAAGACACAATAACTAAACTTGGCCCGACCTAGGACTCGAACTCAGGATAGAACTGATGGATAAAAGCTGGCAGGGGGGCGAGGACCTATTTAACCCCCATGAAAGTTCAGCGGTTTTTAGAGGTTGTGGAAAGCTATTTAGATTTAAAAAAATATATAATAAATAAATAATCTTTTCGGATTATTACGGGTTAGTCTCTCCCGTGACCATGATTGCTGTAAAGCAAGCGAAACGCCGGGAACCAAAAATCGAAATAATCCGAAAAGATAGTTTTATTTAAAATGTCAAATATTCGCGTAAATTTAAAAAAATATTACTTTATTTCATTTAACAACAAGTACATGATAGTAACAAGGTTGAAACCCTCTTTTAAGTAACAATACCTGTATTAGAGGATTTCTCTCTTCCATAAATAGAAAACTTTAGGTTTATTAGTTGAGATGAAATAATCTATCGATACAGATAAATAATTGAAAAAAGTATGTTACAAACATAATATAAAGAAAAATATATATTTTGATGTTTTAGTAAGTATATATAAAGATACGTATTTGTGTGATTTATTTGTCACGTGTGTATGAATGAAAGTGTGTGAAATTTTTCTGTGTATTTTGCGTGCGTGTGTGGATGTGTGTGTAATGTGTATATATAGTAAAAACGACATTTTGGACTAAACTACCCAAGTACAGCCGAGGTTTAAACATATGATAGTGGTTTTTTCCTCAAGTAGTCTAAAAATGGCCTTCTTACTATTATACTAGTTTTTGTCACTATCTTCTAAAAGTTCCAATAAAAATAAAACACCATAAACAACATCGGTAATTGATTATTCATTCTAAAATTAGGAATTACTTAATACACAGATAAACATGTTATTATAAAATGCAAATAAGGTATCTTTTGAGGTATGAGTATAAAAAAAACTGACGCAGTGAAAACGTGAACTTTTTAATTAAACGATAATTTTCAATTTATTTAGGTATATATATGTTTATGAACATATTTATTATTGTGGAAACATGAATAAATAAAATTAAATTTTGGAAAGACTGTTTTCTCAATTCATTTTTGTTTTTCAGATAAAACTATTCGCCGCATACCTCTACGAAGTAGGAAAACTTCCTAAATAAAACTAATGAAGACATCTTATATTGTTACTTCATTTTATACGCATACAGTGCTAGTATAACGGAACACGTTTTCTGTTTATTGACTTATTGATTGCCACTATCATCAAGTATCTAACTATAAGTTTAAAGTTAGTTACATTCCTTTTACAAAGTACAATTCTGGCATTTTTAATGTGAAATGTGCCTTATTACGAAGCATAATATAAAGAAAGTATAAAATTATATTTTAACCATTTTTTGACATGGCATTCGTAATAACGCCTTGTGGCGATTTAGTTATGATTTCTTATATTAAATTGTTTGATTATTTTATTTTTTCTTTCAGATGGTTATTTCTAAGTATTTCTTTCATTATAAGACTTACTTTATCATGTATTTTTATTTTATTTTTTTGCATAATAAACTATGATATTATTTATATGTTGTTTTATTTTGTGTTCGAAATTTGAATACGCTTGCGTAGTAAATGTACGCATTTGCGTAAAAAAACCGCATGAAAACTCGAAAACGCGTTTTCCCAGACATAAGACTAATCTAGATCGATTTTTCGCCCTCGAAAACCCACGTACCGAATTTCAGCGAAATCGTTAAAGAGGCGTTTCCGAGTATAAATAAAAATCCGGACAAATGCGAATCGGATTCGCCCACCGAGGGTTCCGTACTTCGTAGAAAATCTGACGTTGTACGGAATCTTTAATTTTCAACTTTTTTATTTTTTTGGAATTTTTCCTTTATTTGTGCAGGCCTTGCTGTTTTGCCAAATTTCGTGATTTTAGGTCAACGGAAACTATCATATAGGTTTTTGATCTAAAACATATAGGGTATTTCAGGTTGATCTAGAATTGTCAATTTTGGTTAAAAGCAAGGTCTTACAGCACAAGTAAAGGGGAAATTCCGAAAAATAAGGTAAATTTTAATATTTACCAGTTTTCGCGAAAATTTTAATTTGCCCATATCTTTTTATCGTGTTAACTCAAGACCTTGATTTTTATACACCTAATAGGGACTATAGACCTCAGTATCTGGTATAAATTTAAACTTGCTAGATCTACCCGTTCCTGAGAAATTGGTGGTGACACACGGACAGACGGACAAGAAAGTGATCTTTTAAGGGTTCTTTTTTTCACCTTTTGAGGTACGGAACCTTAATAAATGAATAAATATACAAGAATTGCTCGTTTTAATATATTAGATGGGAGTAAAACTTTTTCGTGTAAATTATTAAATTATTATATTAAAATATGCATCAGCAAATTATTAACTCTTACTATGGACAATCACCGATTCGACGTTTTCATCTGCATCCTATTAGCTACGCCTGTCGATAAATTTTCTTAGAGAGAAAAAGCTTAACATCTAAAAATAGAGGTAGGTACTCGAGACTTTAAAAGATGGAATTAAATTCACAGATTGCATATGTATGTATATTATGATACTCAATTAATGTAGTTAAAACATTTAAAAATAAAATATGTATGAAATAAGCAAGACCAACACAATATTTTCATAATAATATTTTATCTGGGTTACTTGAGGAAAATAAACAAGTAACAAAACGATTACCAGCAATAATGAGTGCTAAGGGAATATTACAACATACGCACAGGCTACAGCAGTCAATATTAATTGACACATTATATTTTTATAGTAAAGAATGAATTATCTTTGTTGATATTTTGTTTTAAAATAATATTAGAATAGGTTTCTAAGCTAAGTTGTTAATGGCTTAGCTGACGCTAAATACTTTACATACTCGTATCTAATACTTTATACTACTAGTAGATACATAAATATATATTTTTTATTCAAAACTAGCGATTCACCCTCACTTCGTTCGGGTTCGTAGCTAGGTTGATTCCCCAAACTTTCATCCCCATTTTCACCTCCTTAAGTGATGATTTTTGGGATAAAAAGTATTCTATGTCCTTCCCAAGGTCTCAAATTATCTTCTTACCAAATTTCATCTAAATCGGTTTAGTAGATCCAGAGATTACCCCCTACAACCTCACAAACTCACAAACTTTACCTCTTTATAATATTAGTATAGATAAGTTTTGAATTTTTTGTTAAGGATTAAAGAATAAAGGATTATATTGTGTTTGTAGAGCTTTATTACGTTTTTATCGAGACAATTTACTCGTGTATCTAATAGCTAGAAGTTCAAAGATTACCAATAAATAAGCGGTAATTATTATAGTTAGTACAGCTTTAAGTTTTGAATTGACTCGTTCAATTTATTCAATGAAATAATATTCTAATTCTGGTAATTTTGCCAAATATATCATAGCATTAAAAATACCAATGCTATACTGCTTTACGGTACAGAAAACGTTATGACTCATTTTATTCCACTTTCCCCTAATTTTTAACAACCTTTGTTGTGTGTTATGTTACTGCTCTTAAGTTAAACTTTTCTAAACGAAACAAAAACATATGTGACTAATATGAACGTCTGTTCCACACCAACGTTAAAGCCTAATTTACTAGTAGATATTAAATAAATTATTATCACAGAAACTAGCCATTGTAAAGAAAATTTTTTCGACAATTGGAAAACTGTTTATCGGATTTCTATTATAAACTAGCGATTTACCCTCGCTTCGCTCTGGTGCGTCCCTAGATACATTTTTTTTTTTAAACGAAACCCTAACTCTTTTTCTAAGATAAAAGTAGCCTAAGTTACTCCTAATAATATCAGCTATCTGGCAGTGAAGTCCCGTTAAAATTGGCCCAGCCGTTTCAGAGATTATCCAGAACAGTCAGACAGACAAAAATTTTAAAAATTGTGTTTTTTTTATAAGTACCATATATAATTCCATATGCATTTAGTATAAAGCTGTTATTTTGACATTACAAACAAACACTTCAATTTTATTTCTCTGTATAGATGTGAAAGCTTGTATGTGTGTATGTCTGTTACTTTTTTACTCTGAAAAACTGGACGGATTTAGATGACATTTAGAACAACGATAGACTATGACCTGAAGTAACACTTAGCCTAGTAGTAGGCACCAAAAACGCTCTCGATTGAAGTCTAGTGTTATACACATATGTATTTGCAGGTATAATTAAAAAAAGTCGAATATAAGTTGTAATTAAGTTTCTAGTTTTAAAAGACATGATAAAGTATGACTTATAACGACAGATTAAAATGTATTATTAAACCGGTTTGGGTCGACAATATTTTCTTAGCATAGTAAGTAGACGTCGTTAAAATTACATACATTACATAGCTAAAGTTCTTGATTTCAAAATTATAATTATATCTATTAATGAAATAATACATTAAACATGTGCATACTATATTTATCAGTTTCTGTCTTTAAGTTACGTAAGATCAGAATTTTTATTGATTTTTCGTCTAAGAAAGTGCGCAAACTGAAAATTTCTTAACACATTTTTTATCTACAAATATGTATTATACGCAAATATTATAGTTATTTTTAGCTCTATACTCTAAAAGCAATTTTTTTTTCAGTCCTTATAAAATATTATCTAGGACAGGACTGCAGAATTTTTACAGAAATAACTACATAGGTGAGCCGTGAAGTATTTTATTATATGTTGTTTAAGCTTAAAATAATTTATTAACAACATAATGCTCTGTATCAATTGTATCAGTTCATTAAAAATGAGCAGTTTTTTTTGCTGTTTCCTTTAATTTCAAATTAATTATTTACTCTTACTTGGAAGTCAGCAATATATGTACATATTAGTCCAGTCACTGGGTAAGCCGTAAGAGTGAGGAGTGTTTTAATTTGGCAGTGTTATAGTTTGGTGTCTTAATTAATATTCAGAACTCTCCTTGACCTTTTGTAGCGAAAGCCCCCTTTTATGCCTTCAATAGCTGGACTATAAGTAATATATAATTTTTTGGGTCTCATACAGTAATAGTAGACATATAATCTTTTTGATTTCATCACGGCCGTTTGTCCGTATGTTAAAGTCATTTTCTCAGAGGCTATTGTATGAATCGAGACAATGAAAAAGTTAAAGGAGACACAGATTTTAAGGCCCTGAGAACTAGGAACCAAATATATATTAAAAAATCCTTTTTTTTATTATTCCATTAAAATTTTAGCTTTATTTGCAACCGCCCAGTTAAGAAAAATGCATTTTTCAATAATGCTTAAAGTTCCTATAAACGGATATTATATTTTATTTATTTCATAAAACGTCAATGTCTTTATAAATAAATTTTGATTTTATGGAATTGTTCTATTAAAACTTATGATCGATTTATTTGAGAATTGATTGCAAACATTTTTTAACCGACTTCCAAAAAAAGAAGGAGGTTCTCAATTCGACCGTATATGTATATATATATATATATATATTATGTTTGTTCGGGCATTTTTTCGTCGTTTATGAACCGATTTTGATAATTCTTTTTTTGTTGGAAAGGAGATATCCCAAGAGTGGTCCCATGATAAGGAAACCAGGATCTGATGATGGGATCCCAGAGAAATCGAGGAGAACTTTCGAAAATTGTAGCGGCGACTAGTGCGTTTGTTAACATTTTTATTAGGTATTTTAAAGCACTACTATTTAATGAATGTCTGGAGTCGATCTGATGATGGACCCGAAAGATAGTCGAGGGAACTCCTCGACGATTTACAGCAACTACCTGGTGTTTGGGCTTGATTAATTTGTATTAATTTGTATTGGTGCCAGCCAATACAAATCAAAGCACACCGACTTCGAAAAAATCTGATTAAGTATCTATTCTAAATGAAAACCCCCGTTTAGTTATTTTTTACTTTTCAGTGCCTGGAAGTCGGTTTTTATTTTTTTTTTAAAGTTTTTATTGTAGAATTTAAGCTGAATTGTATTTTAAGTATAACGTTAAAAATAAAGCAAAAATCTAAAATCTGATTTATTTTTAACGCTAAATAAAGACCTCCTTAGATATTAAATATCTGAATACGAAAACCGTATGATATAATATTGTCATCTGCTTTTCGTATTTGTACACAAGTAAATGTATTTAAAACGAATCCTAATTTCTATTGAATTTCTTATACTTCTGCACGTATACCGATTATTATTATTGATTGCATCTATATTATTATAATAAATGTGAAAGTTTGTGAGTATGTTTGTTACTCTTTCACGCCAGAACGGCTGAACGATTCTGAATGAAATTTGGCACAGAGATAGATTATAGTCTGGCATAATAATAAATAAGCTACTTTTTATCCCGGAAAAATGTACAATTCCCGTGGATTAGGTTTGTTTTTGTTTTCCTATAGTAATCTATACTATAATAAAGCAGTAACTTAGCAAAATCTGTACATGAAATATATTTTTTTAAAACAATGACTGTAGCGTATTATGTATACAATATAGACCCCAAAACAATAGTTATTAAAATTTTTGTCTGTTTGTCTTTTTGTCTGTTTGTTTGTTTGTCTTTTTGTCTGTGCGCGTTGCACGCAATAAGAAATGAACCGATTTCAACAAAATTTGGTGAAGTGATAACTTATTACTCGGGTCAACATTTAGGATACCTTTTACTTCATGAAAATCTTTCTTTCCCACGGGAAATAACAATAACTGGTTTTATCGAGTCCTCTTTAGAAACCTTCCGCTGGCTAAACCTTAAGACATACATCAAAACAATGTATTAAAAAATTGTAGGTCTCAAAAAGGCCAACAGAAAAATGTGCAACAGTATATGTCTATCACTTAAGGTACACTCGCAATACCTCTTCTTATCTATACCTATAATAAAACTAACTTAAGTCAAATCGATGTGCGCGTTTCACGCAAAAACTACTGAACCGATTTTAACTAAATTTTGTATAGTGATGGCTTATCACACGGGTCAACATTTAAGATACCTTTTACTACAGGCACATTTTTCATTCCCGCGGGAAAACGCAATGACTGGTTCTATCGAGTCGTCTTTAGAAATTTATATGGCTAACGCTGGCTAAACCTTAAGAGGTACATCAAAACAATGTACTAGAAAATTGTAGGTCTTAAAAAATTATACGGACAATTTCGCAATAGTTTATGTCTATCTCCTAAGGTACATTCGCAATTACTATTTTAGTTCATTACTCGCGTCTTACTGACCGACTTATCAATGCCAATGCGTTCTCATAATTTACCTTAAATTGAATAATTTGTCATGTAATTATGTATCTAGTGTCAAAATATAACGTAAAACCTAAACTAAAAATAGCGTATTTAAATCTCGATTTTACTAACATGGCCACCGCTGCAGCTGCAGCGTATGAAAATAGTCCTTATGACGATTTTCTAAATATATTAATTTATGACTCATTTTCAACGATCAACAAGTAATAAGTACTTTCTTAGATTTACGCGAATATTTGACATTTCAAAATAAAACTATCTTTTCGGATTAAAATCAACTAATATTGTAAGGTACTTTGGTGACATTTTTGAATTTTTAAAATCATTTTTGTAAAATAGTGGGTAGGCACTGTCTGTAACAAGTATATAGCGCCTTTGAGACGTCTAAAATCTTAGTCTCTCCCGTGACCATGATTGCTGTAAAGCAAACGCGCGTCGGGAACCAAAAATCAAAATAAATCCGCGAAATAATCCGAAAAGATAGTTTTATTTTGAAGATCAACAAGTATTTGTTTGATCGATGCTCGATGATCGATAATTTTCAAGTCAGTAACACCAGGCCCCAAATTGTATGGGGAATGGTTTTTTCCTTTAAGAAATGTCAACAAACCCTCAGTTACATAACACTGACTTTTTAAAAAGAAAAACGTATGCCTGAACGGCTTTTAATAAGCCAATAATTACTCAGTTGTACGTTTAGCTGACCAATTTCACTTTAATAACATTTAGTACATGAATAACAAATTATGTATATGTTTTTATACTGTGAACTGACTTAGCGAATCGCTTGTAATTAATTAATAAGTTAAAATAAGGTCGCGTTTAGTCTATAGTGATAAAAAGCCAACAATAGATCAATCATGCGAATATCGCTTACTTTCTAACTTTTCTAAGTGAATGTTAGCGTTCCACTGACACCGTGCTGAGGTCAGAAATATAACACCAAATACCTATTAGTGTGCATGCATACTGAGATATGATACATATATAAATAGTGAAGTGTACATAATAGAAATTATGAGAGTACAACCGTTTAGAATGTAGGTACCTTTGTATTAAACCTAAAATTTTAAAGGTCTAAATCTGACCATGTACTGTGGACCACATATTAAAAAAAGTCAAGGTAGGTAGCAAATATGTAAAGAATATATTATGTATAGGTGAAGCTACTATTGTCTAATATATTAGGCAACGATGAACTCATCGAGACGCTTATGGATTAAGTATTTCAAAATAATCTTATCTCATATTTATTTATTGCCACTACTTCAATGTTTTCTGGAAACATATGATGCGGTGTTCACTTAACCTACTGTAAAACAGTACTATTGTTCAGTGTTCACCCCTGTAAAAGTTACACGCACTTAGGTACTTTCACGTTTCTTTCATTAAATCTTTTTAATGATTTCTATAACTTACGATAGAGTTTGTTATTTTTTTTTTTTGATTAAAATAAGCTTCATTAATTTACTACGTCGTGTTATTTACTTCTTATTGCCGTCATCAATAATTCTCACAAAAATTGTTAAAGATTTTTTTGTGATGCGGTCTAAAAATGGGTATAATATGCTTCTACAGTACCTACTGATGATTATTACAAATATTATGTTGCCACAGTTAGAATATTATTGTTATTAAAGAGTAGAAAATATTATAAGTAATGCTTTTCATTAATTATCATCACGTTGGTATAGTCGCATTAGGTCCGAGCTCCGGCAATACCAGTTTACCACTAACATAAAAGAGGATAGCGGCTGGCCCTCATTCAGTCTGCTTTAGAGTCTCGGTGCAACACAACGCTACATGAAACGAAGTAGCGACTCTAATTTACAAGATCTCCTTATTTCATTTACTATTTAGTAGATTTTTTCAAGTCCTTCTTCAAAATCAAGGACTTTTTCGTTGTTGTGCATAAAATTGTTTGTAATTGAGGACACCTAAAACGGTATGTTTAGCTTTTTTTTTCTTATTTCAATGTTTATACTATACCTCCAGTTTAAGTGCTGTTAAGTCTTCATATTGTACCTTTTATACAAATAATATGGGGTCTATCATTGTATTTTATTTACATGTGTTTTATTTCGATGTTATTCTATTGAATTTGTTTAACCTTTATTTTCCCACTAGGCGTTGAAAACTATATATACTTTCTAATTAACTGTGTCGAATTATGAATACAGGTAATTGCAATATAAACATTCATGTAAGGAAATTATATCAAAAATGTATTTACCGTCAACAACTCTTATTACACGTTAATGGGTTAGGTACGATGATGATATAATGATTTTTACATATTATTATAGAGTACCTGGGCAACCGAGCTTCGCTCGGAGTTTCTTTTTTATTGTATCGTATTTTTAGACAAAAAAAACTAAAATCTCAAATAAATACAAAAAAGAACAAAAGTAGAAACTTTGTATTCCGACCGGGACTCGATCCCGGGCATATGTGTTGTCTAACTTCCGCCTTGACCGCTTGACCACGATGCTTACATCCAAGTGTAAGAAATTATCGACCATATTCTGCGTAGAATAATGCAAAAGAAAACCGCATGAAAACTCGAAAACACGCGTTTTCCCAGATATGAGACTAATCTAGATCAATTTTTCGCCTCCGAATGCATGCATATACCAAATTTCAGCGAAATCGTTAACGCCGTTTCCGTACGACGACGTAAAAAGAAATAAAGATATACAAGAATTGCTCGTTTAAATATATAAGATAGATAATGTAATTTGTTGATACTGTTTAATGGTCCCGGATTTGAACGCCGGTTAATGATAACGTAACCGTAGAGTTACATACGTTACATACGAGTATATAGCGGCATCATTTTCTGAGGTATAAGTTAAATGTAGAGCAACAACCTGTGTCATAATTATAATCCGGATTCAGTCTTCTTTAAACACGTCTTTTAATTATATTTTACGAGTATCATAGACAAATAATCAGGTATGGAACCCGAATAATGATTAATTAATTAGTATAAGCGTAAAATAATAACATTTTTAAATAAAGCTACTAAAGCACAAACAGTTTTAAGTTTAAAAATGAACAGCAATCATAAAGTTTACCAATGTGTATTATAATAATGAATAGAAAATTTCTAAGTGTATATTGATGAATACCTAGGTACTCAATAGTATTATTTAATCAATTATAATATACTATTATTATTATCATTATTCAAGCTTTTTCATTCTGGTACCTATAGTAACTTTTTTCATAGTTTAAGTATTCTTATGTGATAAATAAAATTAATGTTTTTTTTTAATAATTCAAAAAACTTAAAAAAATAATTAAAACCGACTTCCAGGCACTGAAAAGTAAAAAAATAACAAATCAGGGGTTTTCATTTAGAATAGATACTTAATCAGATTTTTTCGAAGTCGGTGTGCTTTGATTTGTATTGGCTGGCACCGACTTCGAAAAAATCTGATGAAGTATCTATTCTAAATGAAAACCCCCGTTTAGTTATTTTTTACTTTTCAGCGCCTGGAAGTCGGTTTTTTTTAAAGTTTTTATTTTTCCATTTTTAGTGTAAACGTATCATCAATACAAATTAATCAAGCCCAAACACCAGGTAATTGCTATAAATCGTTGAGGAGTTCCCTCGACTATCTTTCGGGTCCATCATCAGATCGACTCCAGACCCTCATTAAATAGTAGTGCTTTAAAATACCTAATGAAAATGTTAACAAACGCACTAGTCGCCGCTACAATTTTCGAAAGTTCCTCTTGATTTCTCTGGGATCCCATCATCAGATCCTGGTTTCCTTCTCATGGTACCACTCTTGGGATATCTTCTTCCCAACAAAAAAAGGACTTATCAAAATCGGTTCATAAACGATGGAAAAATCCACGAACAAACATTAATATATATATATATATATATATATATATATATATATATATATATATTTATATATATATGGTTTCTTTATAGTACCTATCCTAGTAGCAAATCCTTGTAATAAATTATAAATGAAATACCTAGTTATTTTCCTATGAAGATTTGTAGACTTTTACTAATTAACACTAATACTTATGTTGTGTCGGCAGATGTACTTTAGATGGGGTCTCAAGGCTAAAAGGCCGGTTTTTCAAGATATTTATATCTATAGGTACATATAATAAAAATGTAACTAAGCGGAATCTGTATAATAAATATTTTTTGGAAAATCTTATCGAAATAGACTTTATTATCGATGCAGAAGCCAAATCTATAGTTTTTTGAATTCTTGTCTGTCTATCTGTCTGTCTGTCTATCTGTTACCGCATCACGAGAAAACCACTGGACAGATTTTTATGAAATTTGGTATAATGATAGCTGGTTATCCAGGTCAATATATAGAATACTTTTTACTGCGGTAAAATATCTCATCTCTGAGCTAAACGCTAAAGTTACGTTAACTAGGGACGAACCCGAGCGGAGCGAGAGTGAGTCGCTAGTAGTTAAATATTTTTATATTTAAATTCATAACTTCTTTTGTCAAAAGAAACTCACATAATTTTATTTTTTAACCCTAATGAATAGGAAATGATATCTCATATAACTATTTTGGACACCTTATTCCTAATAGAACAGCGCAAGCGGCATATAGCCTGTATAATCTATTGCAGTGATATTATATATACATAAATAGTGCAGTGTTCTATATATTGGTTAGCATTTTGGAAACGATAGCTTCTATGGAAGTAAACTTTTTTATTTGTCCAAGTTCATTACAAGAATAGGCTAATGGGAGTACCACAAAATCATGGTGTCATTTCCACACGGGAATGAGAATATTTTAGTTTACCTAATACTTGTGACGAAATATATTTTCGAATGCCCAATGCAAAAAGTAAGCTATTAAATAAACTATAGAAAATGGCAACCATAATACATGGTGACATAGTGTAAAATATAAAAGAATATTTTGAAAATTATAAAAATCATCAAAACTTTTAAAAGGCTCTATAGAAAACCCTCATTTTTGAGCATTAGATGACAATACTAGTAAATAAAAATATCGTAGTGACTATTTTCACCATAACGTATATTACTAAACCGGGACTTTATATAATAGAAATATTCACCCTGTATGGTCTCATGAGAGATCACAGGTATTAAATCTATCTCTATCCGTAGTAAGCCCTGCCTATCATACATGCTTCATTTACCATCCTGCGTGTATTTAAGAATATTACGTATCTCCACAGTCTACAAAATAACTGGCAAGTACGTAAATGAATTCATTTTAAGACTTGTCTCAATATAATCCTTCTGAACGGCCCCAATTAGTGCGATTCAATACATGAGAGACAAAGAATCTGTTGGTTTCAAAAACTAATAATTTGTATTCAGCCCTTTTTAACATCCCACTGCTGGGCATAGGCCTCCCTTTAATCCCTTTAAAATACTTTACTCATATTCGTTAATATACAATTTCTATATTATATATCAATGTTCACATTAGTTAATCAGAAATAGGTATGTTTTTACTTTTTTGTCTGTCAAAAACTTTTTTAGCAGGTCGAAAAAAATCTTAGTCTTAAGAGATCTCAAATGCCGAAATAAACTCAGGGTGAAAATATATCTAATTTTAACTTTTATTCTAACATTCAGCAAAATAAGTTATATCCCATGCGTCCGAAAACGTAAATAAAGCATGTCAATGTACAATGTTTACCTCCATGATAACATCAACTAAACTAACTGTACCTAGAAATCATCAGTAAAGTATTATGTCATCTATGTACAAATACAAACTGCGCTATATTTAATTAAATGTATTATCTAGCATATTGTATTACTTTGATTTATATATGCATTTGGTATCATACATAACACCACCGCAATTACTCATATATCTGTTTGATGTTATTCTTGTCTCTCGTAATTATTTTGTAGAATGAAAATAATTCATTTTTATATTAATATAAAGTATATAAGAAATTGTCTCATCTGTTTCTTATTTAATAGTTCCACTACCACAAATATGAAAAAGCGATATGCATGTGCAAGTGTACCAAGTTATCGCCCTAGTCACAGAATTTCTCTAAAAATATTATATATCGTATATCTAAATTTAATTTCAAATTATACATTTACCACTAGAAAAGATATAATATGTATAATCGCGTTCGAATCAAATTACCTTATTTTTTGCGTGCTGGAACTTATATTTATGTGAATTGTCTTAAATTCCACGAAATACTGCTTACGTTTCGCTGTATATTTATTACAACGTATCAATAAAACTTTACCAGAATTAGCTGCATTTTTGTGTTCCTTAAAGTCATCAATTGTAATACTATAAACTGGCAGGAAAACCCTGCATAAATATTTGTCATACTTAGATAATATGTGAAATTCTTCTATCGATAATTTTAAAAATAGGTCCATTAAAAGTGCTAGTTATTTTGTGGTTGTCTTATCTTTAAACCATATTCTAATGACAGTTCTATAATTATGATAGAAAAATATATTATAAGCATTTAAATATTATTATAATTATGATTGCACATACTTGCATAGATATTACACCTAATGATTTCCTGACATAGTTTTTACTAGTATAAAAACATTCTTTAACTAGAAGTGTTGAGGTGCATCAGCAATCATTTTTTAATATATCGTTATTAATGTATATTATATATTTTGTTAGGAATACAATTTTACGTTGGCATAGTGTCAATAACATGTTCGACACCTATTTACAATTCCGCTAGCGTAACCTCAGTAGCGGAGCTTATGCAAGTGTTACAAAAACCACACATGACCGTGATGACTTGCTGTAACTCACTGCTGGACAAACAATTTGCGATCGATCATGCATGATATTTTTTTATTTTCCAACTTTTTGTAATCATATTAAGATTATTTAAATAGGATAAGTTTATAACTATGACTATGAACTGATTTTAGTTCCATTGCATTGCTATTGTATGGAAGAATACAAAACAAAAAAATTAAAATGAATATGATCATATAAGAAAAAAAATAACTTAAACTATATCTACACAGATGTTAGGTAAATATACCGTTTGTTGTTCAATACCGTATTGTGTTTTCAGTTTATTTTTCAATTTGAATTCTTCTTATTCAGTTTTATATCAACATAATAAAACGTTTAGGTCAAATCTGATGACTGGTAAATAAACTTTTCAACATGCGAATATTTGCTATAATAATGTAACATTGTTATAATATTCCTATAACGGTTCATTCATAACGGTTCTGTCATAAAAAGCAACCTTATTAAAGTGTTTCTTTAATCAATGATTTACAGTCTTAAGTAATATGGGTAAGTAGGCGACGTATTTCCCAGAAATAATTTGTGCGGCGAAAAGGTAATTGATTTGATTTAGTAAGGATGTACTAAGCATCTCACAGCTAGATGAGTTAGCTCGGTACGGATTCCCCTATCGTAATTATGTACATGTAAATAAATTCATATAAAATGTAGATCTATATTTAAAAAGGCCTTTGATAGATTGTTAGGTATTTGTTTTAAATGAACTAAAAGTCAATTAAAATAAGACTCTGTTATTTATACTTTTAGAATATTATTCTAAATTGGTCGAAGTTTAATAAAATGTTTAATGAGCTCAGTTAACGTCAATACTTTATTTGATTTAAGCATAATACGCATTGACACGCTTTATGGTCCGGTTGTTGTGTAACACTCATGACGTGTAGACTTTCTCCGTGCGATCTGCGACATTGGCAACAGGGGAAATCCGAGCATTGTGCAGTCGTTTTAACAGTTTGCCTGGAATTCCCTTTGTTGCCATGTTGACGCAAAGTGAATAAAGCTAGTTACATAGTTTACATCCGTTTATGAAAGTAAATAAAACTTAAAGAAAGTTATTTGTATTGGTTTCATCGTGTATCTATAACTATATAATGCATAATTAAAACAAAGTGTTTCGCTTAAAAATATTAACCGCAATTGCAAAATATTACTGCTTTAGGCATATTTTAGCAAAATTAAACCTCATAAACCTATTTTATTAAATTAAAGTATTGAATGTTATAAATTTAGTAATATGAATATGAGTAGTAACCACGGTACGTCAGTTGGGATTTCCCACAATATGCTCAGGGTTAACGCGGCCATGTCGAAGTTGTAGAGATCGTGACAAATCTTTTACAATTGTGTTATTAAAGCTGTATTGACATGTGCATTGTGATTATGTACATCATTTTCTGAAAACATTAGTAATTGAGCAAACTGCGAAGGGCACAATAAAAAGATAATAATATTATAAGTACCCACTTATATACTATAAGTAGGTAATTAGGTAAAATTTTTGGCAATTAGATAAAAGTCAATTTTAATACTTTTAATATTATGCACAACACGAATTTTCTTATGTATATAGCATGTATTTAATATAAGTAGTAATACTTAGTTAATTTTTTTTTACTTATTAAAAATGTCGTTTATATTTAAACAACCGATGTAAAAGTTAAAAAGTTATTATTATTCAGATAAATCACTTCAATTTCACATATTTGGGTCAGTACACTCAGTATCGTCCCCTCTCTCTGTACCGTTTTGTTAGAAAGTCGCGATATAATGAGATGATTTCTGTTTGTTTGTTAACGTGGAGCAGTGTTTTGCGAATAAGTTTTTTTTTTGTTAAAAGGAAATTAAGTTTCTTTTATATAATTTTACTACCACTAGTTTTCTCAGCTTCTCACGCAATAGTAGGTAATCGTAGGTATATTCTTTCTATTGAGTATTGTATGTTTAGAAATATTCTATAAGAATACATTATCGGAATAAAAATATGCTATGCTTTAGTATTGTCCTGTCTGAATATGGTCTAAGTAGTATGTCTGCCAATTTTAATCCATACTGAGTGATCGTGATTGAGGAACTTCAATTAACGAACATCCAAACGTTAACATTAATAATAGGAAATATAATTTTAATATATATTTTTATTTCTATTTTTACAGTGAACATCATGTTGAAAGTAGGTGTTATTCTTTTTCTTGCGCTGTCGACAACAGTTAACAGCCAATGCTTTTCCAAAAACGACGCAGATAAGAAACTAAATTCCGAAGCTCGGACTAACTTATATAGAAATCAATTGGAATTCACATTGAATCTCTTCAACACAGTAAATAATGCTGTTCCTGATGACAACATATTTTTCTCACCATTTTCGGTGTACCACGCGTTACTACTCGCATACTTCGCTGCGGGAGGACAAACTGAGAAGTCGTTAAAGGAATCATTGCGAATTTCGGATGAACAGGTACAATATATTTTCTATTAATTTCTAAATAATATAGGTAGAGTCAATAAGTCTTAATGCTAACAAAAAAATCGTAATTGTTTCCGACAAACATTTTAATAAAACTGTTAATACTAGCAGAACCCGCGGCTTCGCCCGCGATCAAACTACGAAAAAAATAAACGTTTTCGCAATACATATTTAATAAAATATTATATAAATAAAGTAATAACTTGCAAAAATATGTATAAGATGTTAAGCGTATATTCTGTAAATAATATACACTTAAGGTATTTTTCAAGCTCCACTACCTCTATTTTTTGCACATTTTTCTACTCCATCTTCCCAAAGTTAGAGGAAGAGAATACAATGATACAATCGCATACAATGTTCGCGACTTTAGAATCATGTAACTCGGCTAATATGTTTTTTTTTTAACTAACATACTAACAGGCTAACATTTACGTTATTTTTAAAGACCCAATGCTATGTACACCCGAATCTTACAGTCTCCCCCTTCTGCTTCTTTTTTAGGTTACATATATAAAGTGCCATTCTTATTTTGCTGTAGTTGTTGCCCGCAGCTACGCTCGCGTGGACTGAAAAATTTGCTCGGTTTTAATTTCCATTGAATTTGTATGTTGTTATATCGAATTTTTAATATTATGTCTAGAGTAAAACTCTAGATTCATTTAAGGTAGTCTACACTAAAAAAGCAACCACAAATATACCATATTGATGGATGTTCTGTCTAGTTCTGGGTTCTGTAAAAATGTCCCTGTGAGAAGCAATCCTCTCTCAAGTCTACGCCTGCTACTTTTAAGGACTGACCCTGAGATAAATTTGTAATGACCTTTTTATATAAAAGGTCATTGGAAAGCAAACTTTAAGAAGAAATTACAATAGAAATTTTAAATTCAAAGGCGTAGTCAGAAGTATACCACTGATAATTCGAGGTATGAATTCTGATTCCCCCCCGAGCACATCCAGCAAACACAGTGGCCACTATAATGTTTAATGAATTACTCACAGTCTAATCCCGTTACATAGCTTAGAAGGAGGCTTATAGATAGACAGAAGGAGGATATATATAGCAGGATACTTTTTAGCTAGGTTCTCGCTCTCGCGCTCTAGGTCTGTTATAATCGTCGCTGCTGTGGCTAGTCGAAATGTTTACATAATTTTCCTTTGGATTCGGAATAATTACTGTTCTCTAATTTATATCCCGTGTGCACTTACAGAAAACTTGAGCCATGTTACTCTACTTAACACCTCCTAGTTAATTTCTAAGAAACAATTGTTAATTGGCACACCAGTGTGCCCGCGACTCTCGACAGGTTAAATATAGTACCTGGGCGACCGAGCTTCGCTCGGAGTTCTTGAAAGATTGTATATTTTACATTAAGTGACTAAGTGTTACCGAGAAAGTTGTATAGATGTCGCGATAAGAACAATTTTCTTTTTAATTTGGCTTAAAAATAATTTTACATTAAGTGACTAAGTGTTACTGAGACAGTTGTATAGATGTCGCCATAAGAATAATTTTCTTTTTAATTTGGCTTAAAAATAATTTGACATTAAGTGACTAAGTGATACTGAGACAATTGTATAGATGTCGCTATTTAATTTTGCGTAGAATAATGCATAAGAAAAACGCATGAAAACTCGAAAACACGCGTTTTCCCAGACATGTGACTAATCTAGATCAATTTTTCGCCCCCGAAAGCCCCCACATACAAAATTTCAGCAAAATCGTTAGAGCCGTTCCCGAGATCGCTGGTATAAATAAATAAACAAGAATTGCTCGTTTAAATATATAAGATTTAACAACTCAAACTTCACCGCCCACTTTTACCTACTTAGGGGCTGAATTAAAAGAAAACCTACTATACATGTTTATTTAATTGTATTGAAGAGCATTAATACAAAGTTTTAAGTAATTCTGATTATATTTTTTTCTTCCTGATATAAACAGCACAATCTCCTTTACCCTTTTAAGAATTTCGAAAAAAATGATATTTGTATTGTTTTAGTTTTTGTTTTAAAAGTAAATACCATTTTCCATGCATCAATTACAGAGTTTCATACAAACTTTCATTCCCTATTTGACAGCCTTGTGCGGTGAATTAAAAAAATTCTAAAATACATATTTATTTAATTGTATTAAAGAGCATTAATACCAAGTTTCAAGTAATTCTGATCATAAATAATTGTTTGCCTATATAAACTTTATCACCCCGTTTTACCCTTTTCAGGGATGAATTTCGAAAAAAATCTAATATATATATTTGTTATTTTTTATCTTAAAGCTAAATACTAATTTCCGTGCATTTCGCGTTAAGAATGACAGAGTTTCATACAATCTTTTATCCTTATTTTACCCTCTTAGGGAATGAATTTCGAAAAATCCTTTCTTAGTGGATGCCTACATTGTATAAGGAATATTTCTTCCAAAATTCACGTTTTGTTCGACCAGCGGTTTAGGCTGTGCGTTGATCGATCAGTCAGTAAGGACAAAGCATTTTATGTATATATAGATTAATAATATCCATAATATATAATTGTCGAGGATATTTTCAAATCTCACTCAGTTGATTCTTCTTCATTATTTTTTATCTTGTAGTTTAGTAATAAAATAAATAATATGAAATTATTAACCATGGTCTTATATACATATGGTTCGTGTATTTATTTAGGGATCTCGAAGGTGTAGTGGCTAGCATGTACGGCTACACATTCGGAGGGCCTCGGTTCGAGTCCCGGGTCAGGCCAAGTTAAGTTTAGTTCTTAAGTCTTTCTGTTAAGGAAGTCAGAGTAACAGCCCGGAGTTGTGAAGTTGGCGGTGTTTTATTCCCGTGTCTCAGAGAGCACGTAAAGCCGTCGGTCCTGCGCCTTAACTCTCACTAGTCGTATCGAGTAGTCGTCCCGCCGGAGTACGAGAGTGACAGAAATAGAGAGTACTTATGCACAATAATATCTACTGCGCAGATGGCTAATTTCAATGAGAATGGCTGCCGTGGCCGAAATTGGTCCGGGAAGATATTATTATAAATGGCTTGGCTACTTTAAGTAAAATAAAAACTTTAAAAAAAAAAATAAAAACCGACTTCCAGGCACTGAAAAGTAAAAAATAACTAAACGGGGGTTTTCATTTAGAATAGATACTTAATCAGATTTTTTCGAAGTCGGTGTGCTTTGATTTGTATTGGCTGGCACCGACTTCGAAAAAATCTGATTAAGTATCTATTCTAAATGAAAACCCCCGTTTAGTTATTTTTTTACTTTTCAGTGCCTGGAAGTCGGTTTTTATTTTTTTTTAAAGTTTTTATTTTTCCATTTTTAGTGTAGACGTATCATCAATACAAATTAATCAAGCCCAAACACCAGGTAATTGCTATAAATCGTTGAGGAGTTCCCTCGACTATCTTTCGGGTCCATCATCAGATCGACTCCAGACCTTTATTAAATAGTAGTGCTTTAAAATACCTAATGAAAATGTTAACAAACGCACTAGTCGCCGCTACAATTTTCGAAAGTTCCCCTCGATTTCTCTGGGATCCCATCATCAGATCCTGGTTTCCTTATCATGGTACCACTCTTGGGATATCTCCTTTCCAACAAAAAAATTTTTATCAAAATCGGTTCATAAACGACGAAAAAATGCCCGAACAAACATTAAAAAAAAAAAAACATATATACGGTCGAATTGAGAACCTCCTCCTTTTTTTGGAAGTCGGTTAAAAATAATAATATAAACGCCGGAATATGCTTTGAGCCTTGCTGCATACCTACTCTATTTAATATAAGAAAGATTGTTTTATTAGTAGATAGGTTTATACCATATTATTATTTATTATACAAATACATATTATGGTGTAGGTAGGTACAACTCGCATCTGCTTGATTATTACATTTATATTTAGACTTATAATTAATATATTTACATATTTTATAAAATAATACTAATTTAAAGTTCTTAAAAATAATTTAATAGCGTTTCTGTTTTCATTTTTTAAAATATTCAACCAAAAATTTCCAGTATCTAGTTTTTTATTCATTTTTTTTAAATAGACTATAATTAAATAGTCTAAATAAGTCTATTATATGCTTAGTATTATTTGTAATAGTATTTAATATTTCATTTATAAACAGTTTCTGATATCATAAAGTGATGTAATAGGGAAAATTTGAAGTATATTTACTAACATATACCATCGGATTCGTTTACAGGACAAAATAAACTTGTTGATGGCATACAAGGTGGACAAGCGAGAGCGCGAGTTCAACAACAACAGCGACAGCTACGAGTTCACGAACGCTAACAAGATGTTCGTGGACAATGAGTTGCACTTGCGTCAGTGTCTCCTTGACCTTCTTGCCGAAGAAGTGGAAGCTTTGGTAGGCAATATATTAATTTTAATAGTATTTATAATATATAAGTATAATACATAAGGTCGGTATGGTAAGCAAAATCTGAAGTTATAATACATACATAGTACTTATATATACAACTTTTTCAACTGCCTCGGTGGTGTAGTGGCTAGCATGTACGGCTGCACATCCTGAGGTCCTGGGTTCGAGTCCCGGGTCGGGCCAAGTTTAGTTATTGAGTATTTCTGTATAGTAAGCCTCAGTAACAGCCCGGAGTTGGGAAGTTGGCGGTGTTACACCCCCGTGCCTCGGAGAGCACGTAAAGCCGTCGGTCCTGCGCCTTAACTCTCACCGGTCGTGTCGAGTTGTCGTCCCACCGGAGTATGAGAGTGACAGGAATAGTGAGTGCACTTGTGTCTGCGCGTACACTTGTGCACTATAATATCTCCTGCGCAGTTGGCTAGTCTCGATGAGATTGGCCGCCGTGGCCGGAATCGGTCAGGAGAACATCATCATCATATACAACTAAAAAGAAAATTATAAAAAAGGGAAAAAAGCAATCCGCGTATTTGTGGTAAAAATAATAAATAAATAGCTTTTTTTAGTGATGCTCTTTTTTCACAAAAAACGTGTTCTTGAAACATTCACTGGCTCTACATAATTTCTCCTTTATTAGCTTTGCTTTTGCTAATTTTAAAAAGTATATTATCTTTAATCTTTCAATTATGAAGTTAGATACATATATTTTTTTTACAATATAAACTAGTAGTAATTTTGAAGGATAGGTACATTGAACAAGGATTATTTTTTAATTTTTTAATTTCTATTCCCAATAGCTGTAGAATAATATCTTTTCTAAACTCCAAGTTTATAACAATTTTAATTATCTTATTTTCAGAATTTCCATGACAAACCTGGGGAATCTCGTGACGAAATCAATAACTGGGTATCTCGTGTCACAAAAAATAATATTAAGGATTTAATTCCAGCAGATGGCATCAGTCAGGTTACGAAATTAGTTTTGGCTAATGCTGCCTACTTCAAAGGAGTATGGGCCTCAAAGTTTCCAGTGGAGAGGACAAAAAAGCAACCTTTTTATGTATCTGAATCTCGCCAGACATTTGTACCTTTCATGCGACAGAAGGGGACATTCCATTATAGTAATATTCTTATAATTATTTTTTTTTAGTCACAAAAAGCAACGTAAACAGTTGTATACCTAGTTATAATAATTAATTAAAATCTAAGTCTTTATTAATATATCATCATTATGAGAAAATATGTTTGTTGGTTTGTCCTTCTATAACTTAGCAAGATAGCAACGAAATTACCAATGATGACTAATTCTATGGTTAAAATTATCTTTTGATTGATTTGATTTCGGCCAAGGTGGCTAATCTCATTAGGTTATTATTTTGATATAGACATATATATGTATATACCTATACACATATATGTATGTCTATATCATACTATATTAATAATAATAATAATAATAATAAAGCCCTTTTATTTCCGATCTACAAATTATGATTATTACATGCATTTTATATATATTAAATATTAAAGTTTTCAATTATACATATATAATGAAATGATGCTAATATAACATGTAGTAAAGTAAAACTTAAAAAATATGTAAAATTATTTGCTTTAAGCGATATTGTTGCTGTTATCCTTATAATTAATCGGAACCCCTTCTCGGGTATAGGCCTCCTCCAGCTTTTTCCAAACCCCTCTGTCCATCGCTTTCTTTCTCCATTCGCTTCCTGCTATAGTTTGTATATCCTCTGTCCACCTTTTTCTGGGACGCCCTCGTCTTCGTATTCCTACTGGTCCTTCCCACCTAATTATCTCGGATGACCATCTTTTGTCTGTGCATCTTGCTATATGTCCTGCCCACCGCCACTTCTGTTTTAGTGCATAGTCTAATGCATCTATAACTTTCGTTTTTCGTCTTATTTGTTCACTTTTAACTTTATGTGTTTTATTTTTTATTTTTAGTACACTCCTTTCCATTGCTTTCTGGCATGTTACTAGTTTAGTTTTAATTTTTGTGTTATACGTCCACGTTTGGCATCCATATGTGAGAGTAGGAAGAACACAGGTATCTAAGACGATTTTCTTTAGGTGGAGGGAAAATTCTCCTTTTAAGATTTCCTTCAGGGACCAAAACTTTTTCCAACTCATGTTAATACGGCGCTCGACCTCTTGTTCATCATTTTTATCTTCGAACGATATTTGTTTACCTAAATATATGTAGTTTTTCACATATTCAAGCGGCTTCTTATTTAGATTTATAGCTTTAGCGTGACTGTTTGTCAGTACTTTCGTTTTGTTCTCATTCATTATTAGGCCTACTTTTTCGCTTTCTTTGTTTAAAGTGTTTATCATTTTTTCTAGTTCTTTCCTCGTTTCAGCAAATAGGACAATATCGTCTGCGAATCTGAGGTGAGTGAGTCGGTCTCGGTTGACTCTAATCCCTTCCGACTGCCAGTTGATATTATCAAAAATATGTTGTAATACTATTATGAATAGCTTGGGTGAAAGGGGGTCTCCTTGTCTGACCCCTCTACAGATCGGTATATCAGGACCTCGCGCCTCTAGTTTTACTTGACTTACGCTACCCTCGTAGATATTTTTCAGCACCCTTATGTATTTTTCGTTTATGTGACATTTTTTTAGTGCTTCCCAAATGGCATCATGAGAAATCGTGTCGAACGCTTTGGCGTAGTCAATAAAAGCAATATATAGTGGCCTGTTGAACTCCTTGTATTTCTCTATCACTTGTTGATTACTATTATTATATTATATTGATTATATTGATCATACTATATTATACATGCTTTATTATTTTAAATTTCTGTTTATTTTCCTGTACAGTGATAAGCGAAGAGTTGGGGGCGCAAATTTTAGAGCTACCGTACAAGGGCCATGACATCAGCATGTACATTTTACTACCTCCCTATTCTTTAAAAGAAGGTCAGTTAAGTTATAATCTTTTTATAACATGTTTGTCATGTTTATAGATATTTTGGAATTGTTATTTTTGACGCCTCACTCGATTTACAGGTCTCTGCAAGGTCAAAATAACTTACTTGGCTTTACATCATAGAACATTACAAATCAAACGTTACTTTAAAATCATAAATATAAAATCTATAAATCACGCCTATCACTCAATCATGCTCATTTTTTTACATTTTTTTAAAGAAAAGTTATGAAAGCATATTATATCTATACATATTATAAAATTCTGACTAAGCCGAATCTGTACATTAAATATTTTTTTTGGAAAATCTTATTGAAATACACATTATTATCGATGCAGAGGCCGAATCTATAGTTTTTAGAATTTTTGTCTGTCTGTCTGTTACCGCATCACGGAAAAACCACTGGACAGATTTTGATGAAGTTTGTTATGATGATAACTGGTTATCCGGGTCAACATATAGGATACTTTTTACTGCGGAAAAATATCTCATTTTTGAGAAATCTATACTAAACGTTAAAACCTAAGTTAAAACCAACCTGAGCCGAGCGAGGGTGAGTCGCTAGTATGTATATATTTTAAAAAGGGAAATTTTAAATTACTAGTTATAAAATATTATAGATAGTTTTGTTTACTCTGAAAGTTTAATAAAAAAACTAAAATTAGAAGTCGAATTTAATCGGTGGATAAAAATGAAAAATGTATTTTAATAGATTTAAGTAGTCTATAAAAATTAAAAACCCATGCATTCTATGTGATATGATTATATTTTATATTAATTAATTATTATTAGCATATAATAATAACAAAATCTGTCAACTACAGGGTTATCAAACATTATTTCCAAGTTAACTCCTGAGCGCCTTGCTGCTATTGTGGAAGAAACATACATGGGCCGCGAAGTGGTGGTCGAAATACCTAAATTTACAATAGAGAGGGACCTTGCTCTTAGACCGGTAAGGCTTTTTAGAATACTTTCTTATCAAAACTAAAAAAAGTTATAATTTGTCGGTGTATGTCCTACTCAAAAAAATATTTTTAAGTGTTGCTGGTTAGGGACTGAACGAAGTGAAGTAATTAATGATTATAAATGGCAATGGTAGCCCAATGGTAACGCGCTCGCTTTTGAAACCGACTGAATTGGGATCAAATCAGGGGCCCTGCACTTCTGATATTATTATTGATTGATTAAAATGATTACCACTTATCTTACGATGAAGGAAAGCATAGTGAGGAAACCTGCATATCTGAGAGAACCTAGCAAATTTTCGAAAGACATATGAAGTCCGCCAACCCGCGCTTGGCCAGCGTAGTGGACTATGGCCTCATCCCCCTCGTATTGAAGGGAGACTCGTGCCCAGGAGTGGGACGCTAAAAAGTACTGAATGCATACAATACAAATAATTTTATTGTATATGTAATTTTTTATTTTTTTTATTATAATAATACAAATTACACGTAAGGAGAATTAACCAGAAGTAAAGTGTTGCTTTACGTAGGATATTTGTTTTGACTTTATCAAAATCGTTAAATTTTGTATTTGAATTTTATTAAACATTTTACGTAATATTTATTAACCTGTATTTCTTTTACAGATCTTGGAAACCCTTGGTGTTGGCGACTTATTCAATGCTTCATCTGATTTTAGCACTCTTTCAAATGACCCTGGTATATTATTTGATGACGCCGTACACAAAGCCAAAATACAAGTCGATGAGGAAGGTATGTAAACAACATATGCCGCTTGTACGAGTAGGTATATCATAAATGAACACTACAGTGTCTGATTGTTCTTCATGTAGGTGACTTAAATATTTTATTTTAGAATTTTGATAATTCTGCGTGTAATGTAATGTAATAATAGTGTAGCTCTGAAATGGTTATTTTGACTAATGAATGAATTTTATCCAAACTTTTTCTAATAGTATAATAGAAATTCTAAATTCTATTTTTTATATTACTGAAATTATGAATTTAATATTCCTGAAGAATGTCTGGAAATAAATCTGCCTATAAATTAAAATAACATACTAAGCTGAATTTCTATGTTACTTTAAAACTAACGATTTATCCTCGCTTCACTGGGGTGAGTTCGTTCGTGCGTTTTTAATAGATAAAAATAGTTATTGCGAGTGTACCTTAGGAGATACAAATATTCTATCGTGGACCTTTTTGTAAGCCATTAAAAGATCTACAAATTTCTAGTACATTGTCAAATTATATACGCAAACCTTCCTTTTTTATCGCTCTTTCTCTTAGTAAAAACTGTATCAAAATCTGTTGTTTGGTTCAAACAAGTCAAAGTAAGCCGAGAAATAGACAGAAGCAGATAGAGACTTTGTTTTATACGAGAACTATGTATAGAATCTATATACGATAAAGTAGTAACAAAGTGAAATCCGTACATAAAATATTTTTTAAAAACAATGACTGTTACGTTTATGTACAGAATAAAGACCCCAAAACAATTGTTGAAATTTTTGTCTATTTCTATATGTCTGTTGGTCTGTATGCCTGTATGTATATATACATAATATATCTGTTTGCGAAAAGGGAAATCTGTAGAAATATTTTAAAAAATATATCATTTTTTTTAATATTCCACGTATAGATTTCGCGTTTTATCCATCTGTCGCGATGCCCAAGGAACGTTATTTACTATTTTATTATATGTATGTAATTGTATAGACATCTATCGAGTGTACGATTTAATGTTATAAGCCCTTTTACATAAAAATGAACTTTAAACAGTACTTCTTAGAGTATCTATCTTCATAATATAAGTATATTGTTAATATTTTTTGCAGGTACTGTAGCAGCGGCTGCGACTGCGATATTTGGTTTCCGTTCCTCCCGCCCCGCTGAGCCTAGCATGTTTATTGCGAACTTCCCCTTCGTCTACATCATATATGAGCGTCCCACAAACTCTGTTCTTTTCATGGGAGTTTATAGAGATCCTAAGAAGTAAAAAAAATCACAACTTTAAATATAGTTTGTCTAAATTATTTATATTTCAAGTGTTTTTAACATGTGCTATTGTCGTACTATGTTGAAAATAGAATCCAAATATGATGTTTTAAAAGAGTTTTTTGACGAAACATCAAAACTAATTGATATTTTTGTAGCCTCTTTGTTAAATTACGTAATAAGTAAACTTTTATGATTAGAATAACTTTAAATTAAAAATATTAAGTTATTTATTTATATTTCTTAAGCTAATTAATCATAATATATCTGATTTCATTAGTTTTATTTATTCGCAAAATGTAACAAATAATATTAAAATTATATAAAATTTTATACAACAGTATTTGAAGTACATACATTATATATCACATAACATGTTGACAAGTTTTTGAAATTTTAAGTAGCGTAAGGATTCATAAAGAATTAAATTTTTTTTACTCATTATTGTTTTTTTAATACATAATTTAATTTATAGTAGAGGAGACGTGGAAGATCGACCTTCACCCATCTGATAACTCAATGAGACATATTTTTTATCAAATATAATTTATTAACAAACATGCCTATGACCACTTGCCTATCGAAAAGTGTTCATAGCTATTTTTAATTGAATTAATTATAAACAATTTTCGTTCATCACCTTCACTCTTTTGATAACCGAATGAAATTCATCTCATCTGATAGTTTTTAACACATAGAATATGCCTAGGTAGGCTTGCCTACGTATTTCTGTGCATACCTGGCAAGCAATATAGGTAACTACACCGGTCTGTTAACCAATTGAAATTTATATAATAGGTAAAAAAAATAATTTCAAAACCAATCGCATAGGCTTGCCTACAAAAAATCGTACATGAAATATTATTGCCAAGCTACAAAGTTTTAGAATTGGAGCTATTTGATAGGTGCGAGAGAGAAAGTAGGGCGTCCGAGGTCCGTGTGACAGAACAGAACCAACATACATACATGCACGCTACCTGACACATGCTCGTATATAGTCGAAAATCATTTATGACTAGCAAAACCCGCGGCTTCGCTCGCGCTTAAACTACAACAAAAAAACTTTAAAAAGGTAGGTTTTATACAAATTTTCGTCCCTTATTTTATCTCCTTATAAGATGAATTTCAAAAAACGCTTAAACACGTTTTTATTTTAATTGTATTGAAGAGCATTAATGCCAAGTTTCAAGAAATTCTGATCATAAATGGTTTTTGGGTTGTGTTATAACCGTGTATTCCCGTGGGAATGAAATAATCTCCCGCGGTAAAAAGTATCCTATATGTTGACCCGGATATCCAGCTATCGTCATACCAAATTTCATCAAAATCCCTCCAGTGGTTTTTCTGTGATGCGGTAACAGACAGACAGGCAGACAATAATTCTAAAAACTATAGATTCGGTCTCTGTATAGATAATAAAGTCTATTTCAATAAGATTTTCCAAAAAATATTTAAGGTGCAGATTCTGCTTAGTTGAAATTTAATTATATGTATAGATTTATATGTTTAAAGGTAATTTAGGATAAAAAATTGCTTAGTATTACTTTAAATGTTTAATTGGCAAAGATAAAAAAACTGTAAATAAAAAAATATATTATACGAATAAAAATACCCGACTATATTAAAGCTAAACCAAAAAGATGAAAACAAGTTGACCTAGAAATATAGTATTACTAAATATGAACTATTTATATCATACGTATGACATAAATAGTTCATTATTACACGACGCGATTCGCGAGTTAGCCTGAGCGTAGCGAATCTTTTAACTTCCTCCTGCTGGGCACGCTCCTTTCCCACATTGCGAGAGGTATCAGGTCTTAGGCAATCATGGTGTCCAAATCAAAGGTTGAAGGAGTCGGCTGGCCAAATGTTGGTTGTATTCCTTTACCGCATTAAGTGCATGCTGAAAATAAGACTCGCATGTGAAAATATCAACGACTAGCAGAATCCGCGGCTTTGCGCGCGTTCAATCTACAAAAAAACTCTTTGACTTTATTTATGTTATACAGCGACTCACCCTCGCTTCTTCTATTTATATAATATAGGTATATATCTTCCTAAATAAACGGGATATCTAATGCAAAAAGAATTTTTCAAATCTGATTTGTAGCTCTTGAGATTAGTGCGTTCAAATAAACAAACAAAGGCACGAACGAACGAACAAATAAACTCTGCCTATTTATAATAATATTAGTATAGATACGACGCGTAGTATTTAATGTAGTATTTTACAGCCTCATCATTATTTAATTTAAGTAACTATTTATTATAATACTGAAAAGGTTGGACCCTTTAACTAGATTTGACCTTCCATAATATCAGAAATTATGTTGTAGAAAACCTCTTGCGATAAATTTGACGATCCATTACATTTAGAAAGTTCGCGTGCTTCTAATAATCACAAACGCCTGTTTAAATCTTTTAATAAGCATTCATAAGTTTACATTTCTTATAGATGTTAAAATTTATATGGCTCCATCCATTTGTCCGTACATATAGGGTTGTGCCAAAATTCACACAAGATTTGAATTAAATAGAAATCACCGTTTTTTTTATTTGTTTTTTAATTGAAACACAAAGTATATAGGCTTATAGGGTTATATATGGAATAACACATCCGGCAAATGGCCTCCATGGTCACATGATCTAGGGAGCTAATTCTCCCAAATGTGCGTTCACTTTGTCGTGGTGGGGAAGGGTCTCATTAGCGTCCAATTTCAGTAGCGGCATTTCAGCCGGCGCGAAGCCAAGAAACGCACTAGGAAGAACCTCTGTGGGGGGTGCGCGATGCGGGTTGCTCCTGGTACTTCTCTGGTAACAGAGTATACTTTTGGAGCAACGCCATGGTTGTTGTGGTCTGCTTCGGCAGACCTGTCGTCGGAGCTTCGTGGTTGACTGTGTAAACGATCCTGCGACGCCCCATTAATATGGGGGAGGTTCCGTTTCAGTATATAGATGGTATTTAGTATTTAGATGGTACGCCTAAATGCTTTTCCCAACGTTACAAAAAACAAGATAAAGAACGAAAAGGAACCTAATTTTGATCACTGAAACGAGAGTGTACACGACCAGGAAATGTCTAATGCAATTACTCTCTTTACAATTTACAGTACGTATGATGAGTCAAATCAATATTCCTACCATATTTTGTAAGAAAGTGAGGTAGTCAAACTTTCATTATTTTTAAATGTTGTTCAACAATGAAAACGCGTTGTTCTTTTGTAGAATGCTCCATTTTTACTAAGCCTATAATCTCAACTGTCAAACTTATTTTTTTTTGGTTCCAACACTAACCGCGCAAATGGCGACAAATTCAAATCTTGCGTGAATTTTGGGACACTCTTTATTTACACAAAGATTTTTTGTATATGCTTAGTACTCTTTTTGTTTTCTATTTTCATTAGATCTCAGAGCGGCATCGGTAGACGTAATGCACCTTAAGTTATAGATTCATAGAATATGTTCTAACTACTCATATAAGGGATAATAGCTTAAAATTATAATTTAATGTATCTTGCATACAACGTAATTATCCTAAAGTAATCAATTTTGTAAATTAATTAAGTGTTAATAATGAGTAATTAGATAGTCTAGCGTACATCATTAGTTTAATATATTCAAGCCCATTACACGTCGCACACGAGACGATAGGAAGCTCGCACATATTATATGTAAGTAGTAGGTAACTGATGATGTTCGTTAACACACAAGACAGTTGATTAAACCTATGTGTCGAGTTAGCACTTTAGAGAGTGGGATATTATAAAAGCTAAGTGGTATCAACATATGGCAATAATACATGGATTTATGCTTGAATAAACTTAATAGGTAGCTATCATATTATTTTTTATTATTTAACTAATTTTTGTAACATGAAATATTGTACTTGAATACATAATGCGACAATATTGTTAGTATTTGTCCATGTAATTATGATGATGAACCTAAGAGGTTTTCTGTATCTTCTAAATTAGTCATCATATTTCTGTATATTTTATTTTTTACCTTTCAATTTACTTTTGTTTTTATCTCATGTTTTAATTAATGTAAGCTTTTTGGTTGCATTTTTATCAATATCTCATTTAAATCAAAGTTTCTCTTTTAATCTGAGGCATGTTTACGAATGTAAGGCGAATAATATCGGTAGGTAATTAATTATCGGTAGATGTCTTGGATAGAGAAAATTTATAATAGGATAAAACTTCAAAAAGTGTCATCTTAAATCTGTAATAATTAAAACAAATGATTAACATGTCAAATTAGCGCTGCTCGTAAGGATAAGAGAATGTTTTCATTTTAATTAAACAAAAGTAAAAATAACCGGTTGTGAAATTTTTAATCTAGTCATACAATTGGAATGAAAGTTAATTTACATTTTATTGCATTGAATACTTGTTTGAAGATTACGTCTTCTGTCTTTATTTATTTGCGAGTGAAGTATGGAACAGAGGTGGTGTTGTAAACAATGAGTGGAAAGCAGTTACTTGAAGTTACATAGGTAAATCCATCGGAAGCGTTGTCGATAGGATCGCTCTGCCCACAATGGAGCTAATTACGACGCGTGGACGCCGCGGCCGGAACACAGGCGAAACAATGCCCGCCCGCCGCCGCAGACCTGCTATCTGTTTTTATATGTGCCTTTTGTTCACTTGTCTTACTTTTATCACAATAGGATTAAGCGAATTATTTAAACCATCTCACTAAGAATGGTAAGTTATAGCCGTTAAATGCATTTGTAGGTCAATAGTATATTTTTTTTTGAGTATTCTATTTTCTGAGTACCTTTAATACTAGCGTGCTAGTAACCTTTAATACTTAATTGAAGTGGAATGAAGAAATATAAATAATCTATACAGATAAATGAAATTGGAGTGTCTGTTTGTAATATTAAAATAACCGCTTTTTACTAAATGCATATGGATCTATACACGGTACATATACCAAAACAATTTTTTTTATAATTTTTGTCTGTCTGTCTGTCTGTTTGTTCCGGCTAATCTCCGAAACGGCTGGGCCAATTTTGACGGAACTTTCACTGGCAGATAGCTAATTTTATAGGGAGTAACTTAGGCTACTTTTACTTTAGAAAAAGAATCAGGGTTGAAATTGTGAACAAAATCCGCGTACGGCGTACGCACCCGAAGAGAGAGAACAGAACAGAACGAGGGTAACTTGCTTCATAATTTAAATGAATATCTTAGCAGTAGCAAGCTATTTATTTATGTATACCTAAACATAGTTAGCCGTGAAAACGTACCTAGGGACGAACGCGAGCGAAGCGAGCGTGAGTCGCTAGTAAGAAATAAAATAATATACGATAAAGCGTTAGTTTTCTTATCAATTATTATAGTTTAAATGTTAATCCAATATTTAAATATTGTTCTACATTTCCTATAAGGTTTAAAAATAATTTTGAGATATGAAGAGGTGTATGGGAAATATACGGACCTACCTAGTTAGCTCTGCACTTTATAACAGAGGTCTGCTGTCTGAGGCATCTGAGGTCTCAGTTAATAACATGGTTCCGGATAGCGTAAATGTCAAAAGCCAACAATCAATAATTTTTACTTTTATAGTATTATTATGGGTCTTCTAAAATAGAATCCAGCTAAATTAGCAGTTTTTATTGTATTTATTGTACTCAATGGATAATTATTAATTTTTATTACATTTAATTTATTAGCAATTGTATATATGAATGGTTGATAGTTGTCAAATGAAAAACAGTTTATTTATATTATCAAAACATTTTATTAGCAAACTTAAGTAGGAAAGTAAAAAATATAAGAAATTTATTACAAAATTGTAAATGTGTAAAAATTATGGTAGCTACGAATTTCTTTACATTATGTATAGACCTTATATTGATACTGATATGGATGACCAGATTTATCTAGCTGATATCTGTTAAGGCAACCAATCTCCTTTCATGCAAGTCTAAAATTGCAACATCATTAATTTTCTCTTTGACTGAAATTGGGAATATTTATAATACCATGAATCGTTTCATAAATGCTTTATCAAAAATACTTATATTTTAAATCCAAATGCTATTGTAAAAGATTCACAAAAGTCTTAACAAACGCGTTGGAAAATGTACGTCGTATCTAATTCACGTGTGTTTCATATATTAATAGAACCGAAAACATTGACATCTCTAATGGAAGACGAAGATTTTGCACGATCCTCTGATACTGCAGTCGTCAAGGAGCTGATACTGTTTTAACACACCACACAAGGTGTCTGTACGATTACTACAGGACTGCGTTACCTTGCACGGATACTGTATCAATACACATACATTAGTAAAAATCACAGCTCGGGTTAATTGAAATAAAATTAACTTTTGTATTTCCTTTTTCGTCTTAACCGTAATTCTATAAATAAATAATAAAGTATTGTACAGGACGACCTCAGTTTAACGATGAAGTGGACATTCATATAATTTAGCGATCCACATATTGAGCAACAATAAAAATTCCAAATAAATAACAATATATTTACAAGTTGTCGGCCATTTCTTAACAATCACTCGTTTACACTTCCACTACGTCCTCGAAGCCAAATTTTATATTAAAATTAAATTAATCTTACATCGATCAATAATAATAGAAATCTTATAAACAAGACATTATCAATAAAATCTAATAATCAACTCAGGAACAAATGCAATAATAAGTAATTGATCAAATTAAAAAATTCTTTTCGAATAAGTTCTCAAAACCAACATAAATTAATATATTACATGAATATATTAACAACCATTTATGCGATCGAATATTATAATAAGGTAGCCATAGTTTCTTATAACTAATTGGTAAATCTCTCAAATATTTCTTAATGCTTATAAAATAATATCTATAAATTCGCTAACATTTCAAATATCATCTAATGAGATACAAGAGAATAATTTTTACGTCACAAATTAGTTTCTCTCTTCAACGTGTTGGTTACACAAAATATTTATTTACAAATAATGAGTATTGTTAAAGGAATTCTCTAAAATTCTTACAGCTATGTTTGTAAAATTTTATATATAGAGATTATATATATAATCTCTTCGTTTAAAAATATATATATAAATATATATCATGCACTCATCTGATCGATACGCCCCGGATACACTGAATTATACGTCAATAGTCAATACTGTAAAATAAGAAGTTGGATGAATGCTGCACAAGAGTGTATTTCATCACTTTTACGTTTTTACTTTGTTCATTTTATTCCACAGAAACACCTCTCGGTTAGCATTTCCTTACTTCTTTATATATATATATATATATATATATATATATATATATATATATATATATATATATATATATATATATATTATATAATTATTGTTTATAATAGCAAAACTTTTAAGAAAAATAGTAAAATACTTTTTTGTCAAAATCTAAATAAAATTTTATATTCTATTTAATAATTATAATTTTAATTTGTTTAATAAAGAATATAATTTTTATGCATTCAATTTGTATTTAAGAATATTTTAAATTGATATAAAAATAAAAGCTTGTAAAAAGTATTTATTCTTAAAGTCAAGCATCTAAGCATGTTGTTTGTGATAAATTAGTCTTTGAGTTGTATAGAAACATTCATGGGCAGTGATGTGTTACTTAACTTATAAATTGTAGTTATTTTTATTGGCAAGAGAAATAGACCAATTTTCAGATAAACTGAACTTAATCAAGATTACTGAGTACTAAATAAAATGCGAATGATGTCATAAGATAAAACATCACCATGAGTATTAGAGTATTCGTTTTACTAATTTACTATTAGAGATATTTACTTTGTTTGAGTTCATAAGCGTGTAACTTAGTGTAATACTGAAATTGTGACTTGTTTTACATACAATAATTTAAAAAATATTTATGTGCAAGCCACAACGTTTGACGGACGTGCAGTTCTGCTTCCGCGTCGCCGCATGAGTCTGATTACATTAAATGTGGCATGGCCCGTAGCTGGTAATAAAACTAACGTCACTCAATATTATAAAATATGCTATTGCATAGTGCATATTAAAAAATGAAATGTATTTATGTAACTAATAAACATTAATCCAGTCTCTCTTTGATATCTGACCATGACGCAAAACCATGAGATATTATCAAATTCGATTTTTAAGATAAAAGAAACTATTTATTTGAATGAAATATATGTATAGACTATATGATACGAGACTAACAGATTGACGCCGCGCCAATACAATTACTGTAACGTCACGACTCGATACCCATTATAAAAGACCCACGTTTCCTTTTAAAGAGGTCATTTAAATCCAATTTATATTTTTTTCCGCATATATAATATGCCTTATAATCTTTTAATGAACGACTAATTTCGTTAAGATTTTATGGTTGACAATATTTATTAAATAAAAAAATATGTATGCTATGCATGCAGTGATTGCCAATTTTGTTTACTACTTGTTATTATTTTAATAGTAACTTGCTGTAGTAGTCGTTATTGGTATAGTTCAGTTAATATATTTTTTGTTATAGTTGATGTTTATGATAGATACTTTCATAAATATCAGGGCGCGGCGCTGCACGAAAGGAACAAAGAAAGGCCAATTTGTTAGATGAGAAAGGGAGCACAATTTTAAAGACGGCTATTGAAATACTCGTATTTGAAATTTATAGCAATTTAGGTGCAATCAAAACTCTCCTGATATTGCTCTCCTTTTAATTTCATCAAAGAGTTACCCTTCACCGAGCTTTTTTAAGTACAATGTAATCGATCATCTGATTGCAAAGAATTATTTCATACAGGTAATTATTGTTATATTGTAAATTAAATTAAAGTTAGTATAATCTGGGATACTTTATCTATAGAATGTACTATCGGCATAAAAACCCGACTCTCGAGTTGAAGCAGTATTCATCTCTCGACATGAAGAAAAAAAAAGCTAAACTAGCAATAAAGCAAGGCATGTACGATAGTTGAGTGGAGAAAGATAGTTGGTACTGAATGTTCGTTCTTTTACTCTTGTTTTTTATTATTTTTTAGAAAGTTTGCTCGGTCGCATCGCCGGAGAAATTATAGTGCGAATAGTCTATTGGTAATCCTAAATTTGCTCATCATTGTTAGTTTTTTATATGATTACTTTAAAATTTTCCTGTTAATGGAGTACATGGTAATAAATAATAATAAATGGAAATATCATAATACGATCAGAGCTAGACATGATAATGCTTCAGAATTGCCTATAATGTTATTAGTAACAAGATAAATTACATATTTATATTATGTATATGACTAATTAAAATTGAATCATGTATAGTTTAAACAATCTCATTATTAAAAACACTTAATTGTACCTGTATATAGCTAAAACTAGCTAAAGCTAAAAGTAGTCGGTAACGGGCGGAATTACATACAAATTAACAAGCTTGATAACGGCCGAGAATCTTTTGACGCATTCTTGCCTTAAATGTTTAAACTACTAATTTATTTAGCACCTTACCAAATTCTTCTGATATTTCAGCCTTTACGTATTCAATTAAAAAGTACACTCGCTATCAGTCATTTAGTTCAATTGAATATATCAATGTGAACGAAAACATTAGCGTGTTCCGAGCGGTTACCGCTGTTTGGTGGGCTTCGTGGCGCCGTTAGCGGCAGCGCTTTTCTGTGCAATGTGAGTCTGGTAATGTTTTGCGAGATGAGCCTTCTGTCGAAAGCTCTTTCCACAGAGAGAACAAGTGAAAGGTTTTTCGCCCGTATGCGTCCTCACATGTACATTTACTGAGTACTTATCCTTAAAACCTTTCGAGCAGATAGAGCAGTAATGTAAGGATCTTTCTTTTCTGACTCCGTTTGATGTAGAGGTCGCAGCTTGAACGGCGGTCCCCGATTGTGCTTGAGTTGAAGGCGGAGAATTTTTATTTGGAGGTCTCTTATTATATCTTTTTCCAGGTTTCGTACTCGAAACAGTAGGGGATGCTGTTACTACGTGTATGTTGTGTGGCAATTGTACTTCACCTGCGGGAATCATTGTAACTAATTCACCGTTCACGTGGTGAATATTATAAACACTTCGCGTTGGGTCAATAGGTTCCACAGTACAGAAAGGTTGTACTGATTCACCTAACTCTGTTGCGATTCGCTTTAACTTTTCGTAGTCATCTGGATAAGTGGTGTCGAGTTGAGATAAGATAATATCATCGACACTTTGTGTTGAAGTTGGATTTTCACCATTGGCTACAACAGTAGCAGTAGGTTCTTCCAACAGGATTGAAATATTGACATTTCCATTTGCTGGATCCATAGCCATTAGTAGTTCCGTATCTGCATCTTTACTATCTTGGTACATTGATGGTACATCTGCTTTATTATTATTGTTAATAATTACCGTTTTCAAATCTTGATCTGTACTGAGTTTGGTAAAGGGATTTTTCTGTATTGCACTGTATCTAATAAAAGCTTTCCCTTGCAGGGCACTCCGTAATAGAGACTCATTCGATTCTGTGTTTTGGTCAGTCAATTTCCAGTCGTTATTATTGTTATTATACTCCACTTCCAACATAGTTGGCGTACTCATTATGGCGCTATGCGATGAATCATCTTTTTTATCATTACTATGAAATTCATTGTCATCATAACTAAATGGTTCAACTTTAACCAGGTTACTAGTACCTAGTTCTGTTGTAGGATTTTCAGAATCTCCTTCTTCATAGTTGAAAGTATCTTTTGCAAGTATGTTCGCATTAAGCGTATCTTGATTGAAGTCGTTAGGAAACCCATTCATATTTAATATCGTTTCTAGATCTAGTGAGGGATTTTGTTCCAAGTCAGTTGGACTCGACATAGAAACGTCTTCTTCTTTGCCCCAATTATACGGACGATTCGTACTTGTTTCATTAATATCTTGATTAAGAACAGTTAGTGTGTATATTTGCCCATCAGTGTTGTTACTAATTAATTTATTTGAGATGGCGGTATCGCTACACGGATGTGTTCCGTTTAGTTCACTATCTTGATTCCAATAAAATTTATTAAGATCTTCTAGCATTGCAGTTTCTATACGATCTCTATCTCTGTCGACATTCCATATAGAATCAAAACTTTGTAGTGGGTTAGAGCTAGTTGCTGTTGTCATGCTGTTAGTAGTGGACGACTGTATACTGGTTACACTTAGTAAACTGTTATTATTTTGTTCCTTGGGTTCTTCTGACAACAGGGGATTAGAACGAGAATCGGGAGATTCCATGAATACATTTACAGATCGCATTTGCTGTTTGTATTGCGCATCCGTTATTTCATTTGAAGTTACAAAATCAAAAAAATCTGATTTTGACAATTCTGGTGCAGTGGCCGTCATGACTACCGTTGCAATTGTTCCACCGAGAACGATGACTCGGTCCGAGCTTTATCAAATTATATAATTACATTAAGCAATCTCGTGCTGTGTTTTGTTATTTTGTACTAAAGTAAATATATCTACGTTTAAATAAGTGAGTTTTATTTAACCCGATATGACTTGTACTTTATTGGCAGCCGCAAAAGCGTCGGTAACTGATAGTGCGTGAAGGCGTGGGCTGGGGTGCTACTCAGAAGTGCCCAGTGGATTCAAATCAATAGGCGGACCAATGGAATGTGCAAACTTGATCCGAACGTTCCTTTTTCCCATTATTCACCCCAAACCCTTAACAGCTTACGAAGGATTTAATGCATCACAATCACAGCACAGATAACAAGATATTCCATTTTTCACGATGATGGTGGAAATCCAGCGAAGGTTGAGGTCAATATTATCTGAAATGAAAAAAAGAATATTTTACTTTTATTTGTTTATTAAAAACACAATATCGTTTTTAAACAATAGTTATATTTTATATCGATATCTCTTAATTTATTATAAAGCCATATCTGAATGCTTAATTAATAAGTTGTTCGGTTTATATGCTTAGATCCTGTATGAAACCAGGGCGAGCGAGTCACGCGGTGTGTCTACGTCACGTAACGCCTGCACTCGTGCTGCTACTCTCAGCGAATTCTTAGTATAATTTAGAAAAATAAAAAACATTACACTTTAATCAAATAGATTTTAAAGAAAAAAAAGTGCGCCTATAATTCATATAATAAAATTTAAGTTTTTTTATGTTGTAATTAATGGTAGATAATTCTAAAAAGAATTACTGTCATAATAAAATACTAAAGAAATATTATTAACTAGAGACTCACCCTTGCTCCGCTCGGGTTAGTCCCTAGTTACGTTTTAGAATTTAGCATAGATTTTTCAGGGATGAGATATTTTCCAGCAGTAAAAAGTACTCTTTACATTGACCCGAATAACCAGCTATAATCATACCAAATGTCATCAAAATATGTCCAGTGGTTTTGTCGTGATGCGGTAACAGACAGACAGATAGATAGACAGCCAAAAATTCTAAAAACTCGGCCTCTGTGTCGATAATAATATCTATTTCAATAAAATTTTCCAAAAAATATTTAATATACAGATTCGGCTTGGTTACAATTTTATATATCTATGTGTGTATCGGTTATTAACGACTACCTATTATTATGGAGAATATTTTTTGAACAATTAATAACAATAAGTTCTTATAAAATTTATGGAAAACTTCTTTTACAATTGGATTACACGTTCTCACAGAAATAATATTAACATATTTAAAATTATATTATTATACTTAAAATGAGAAAGGTCTGTCAAATGACACGATGAATTGGAGCAAGCCCGCGAACCGAAACACGTCATATAATATTACATCTGTTAACTGATACAATTATACCAAGGAATGTATACATACATATGTGTACGAAATCTTATAAACTAATTTAGCTTGTCGAATTTACTATGTCATACCATATCATATCATATGAATAATGTATGAAATCTGCTTTTTAGCTAAGCTCATGAAAAACGGTTTCTGCGTTATTTAAAATATTGAACGATTTTAGGCAGGTTGGTAATAGCCATTTCCGCCAACATATTAATTCAATTTAAATTAAAATAATATTCATATGAAAATGTGTTATGTTTATTATAAAAATTCTTTAAGGTATTTGGTTACTTTAATGTATAAAAATTATGGTTTTTTTAAAGCAGTTAAAAGTTTACATATATTCTGTATTGTAAAACATCTAAAAATATATATTTTTATTATAATATAATCAAACGCAAACTGACACATTACTATATAGTGATGTTGAACCCATGTAAGAACATGTTATTATTTATCATTTGACCTCCTGCTCTTTACAAGATGAAATTACTATCCACGGTTAATTATAACTCGTTGTCGCAACTTCAATTTACCTCTAATAGTTTAATATATTTTTGTTATCTTCTGAGCTTGCTACATAGTAGAAGTATTGAGTAAGTTTATATAACGGGGATCGTAAATTAATCTATATACTCTTGCATGTAACATCAGGCCTACGCTCGTAAAATCCTGAATTCAATCAGTAGTTTACGTCATTGCAACACAAAAGTATTTAAAATTAAATGGTGTACTTCATATTATTATAATGTTAAAGAGAAACTGAAACTCAAGAAGTTGAAGTGTGTACCTACTTAGTAGGTACGAGTAAAACGTAAGTTGTTACAGACACCTTTCACACTGCAATACTTTTTTATAGTTTTATATATTTTACAGTGATAAGAATATGTTTACACATTCATATACAACACCTATAAGCCAAGTTGGTGATTAAAAAATCTAAATGATTTATTGGTACAGTTATTAGAATAGATGAATTACAAATACATTCCATCAGAAAACGCCTCGCACAGGTGCATCAGTGCGATTGCAGTCTATAAATTGATGTAAAATGTTATGTTTTTACATTGGACTACTATTTTTAAAGCAAGAGTTTTTATGAACATATATTTGTTACTCTTTCACGCCAAAACGGCTGGATAAATTTAGAGTAACACATAGGCTACTGTTAGACACGTAAGGACGCACTCGAGCAAAGCGAGGGCAAGTGGTTATAGTGCATAATGTGTAAGGTATCCAAGATTCGCTAGATGCCCATTTTTGTCTGAGTCCGAAGTTTTTTATTCGTAAGGGATGTGAATTTGTGCTCGGGCGCATGTAGGTTAACGAGCGTTGCGCCACCGTGCCGCCGACCGCCGCTCCGCTGCGACGCAGTTGCCACGCTGCGCCTCCACAAGCAATTGGATCACGAATCGTTTTGTTATGCCACAGTCGATATGAAAATATCACCATAACGGTTAAGTATCTCGTTCAAATTTTATGATTTTATTGGTAATTATCATTAAAACTTACGAAATTAACTTTTATATTTCGCGATGTTTCGCTAGTAATTATTGACAGTTATTAAATTTCAGTTAAGTATTAAGTAATGTTCAGATGTTAGTACCTTATACTCACATTGAAGTTTATGGGTACATATTTATATAAAAGCCACATTTAGAGTCTCTCATAAATTACAACTAATATACCTACTGCACGAAATACTGAACTATTTTCTTCACTCAACGGTATATTAAATCAATTTTGACGTTAAACAATTCTCTATAGTACACAAAAACAAGGAAATATATATAATGTTATCTAATATAGCTGAACAGGTATTAAATATTCCACATTACTTATTATTAAGATTATAATATACAATTATCAATTATTATTTCCCATACAAACTCTTCTAACACTTTTCACCTCTTTAGGAATTGAATTACAAAATAATTCTTAGTCATTTGTTTAAAAAAATACTTTTGTCATTATAATAATATGCTATCTAAATTTCAAGGGTATTAATTAGTCTGGACGATAATGAAACAGTTAATAGTTAAAAGGTAATTCGCAACAATGAAACGTTACCTAGGTTAATAACGCTCATATTATTAAATAAAATATAATATATAATTGTTTTGTATATTATTGCGGAATAAATAGTTGTTGTTGTTGGATATAATTAATTTCTAAAATTGCAATAACAAACTACGTTAAATACTAATAATTTTTTCTCGCTGTATCACGTTATGTCTCAAATGTAATCAAATCCGTAAACGAGTAACATGACTCCATCTAACTTATACGCGAATTTAAATGTACCTGTAAACTACCTAGCTCGTAATAAGTTATCTTGCAATCACACTATAAACAAAATACGCGGTTAACTATTGGTAATTTAGGAACACGGAGTGTATCTCGTTATCTTAATTAACATGGAGCGGATTGGCCTCAATCGGAACTACAATACTTCAATTTATCTTCTAGTATGATCAAATGATGTCTACAAATTGTATTATATTTATTTACTGCAAAAATAAGTTACAATTAATGGTATGATCTCGATGGAAGTGATAATGTCGCCTGCACAGCCGCAGAGCTCACGCAGCCACGGCGGACGGTGATCTCTAGAGGCGATACGCGTTCGAGGACAATGCGACGGTTTTAATTGGCGCTCTTACATAGACATGTCTTGCATCGACTCGAGAAGCTGTAAGTTTTCGAAAACGGGCCATCGAAATGCACGCGCAGGTGCGCCACGAAGCTCGTGATTGGCAACAAAATTTTCAGTTGTCGTTGATTTATGTAAGAGTAGCAAGATTATTAGGACTGATTTGAGTTATTGACGACCTATTGGTTGCTTAATGATGCTAAGTATTATATTTAAATATATTTGCAAACTATTAATATAATAGATAAATATATGCCTAAAATTAAATGTAATATAACGTTATCTTAATGAAAAAAACGTTAAGCAAAGCGACTTGCGGGCGCATACCGTACGTCAACACGTCACCTACAAAGAGCTGTAGTTATGTGCTGCTCACCTCTGACATTTTGGTGAAGATGACCGTTTGCAGGCTCAACTTTGATCTCTCCCATGCGTGCACGTTTCTTAGTACTTTGTATCAATTGTTACAGTTGAGTTTATATAAGCAATTATGCCTACTATTAATTATAACTACAAAATAAAGTGAAAATCAATAGCTTATAAAAACTGTGCTCGTGAAGTTTTTATTGGCGAATTTAGTATATAAATAAAATAATCTGACGTTATATCTTTTGCATCGGCAAAAGACAAAATATAAACTAATTAATATGTAGGTCCGTGCTGAAACATAATATATAACCAAGAGATTTTTTAACTTATAGACGAAATGAACCTGTTCCTTCAATCAGATAGTATATATAGTTATCTATATTAGATCGTTTATTATAAATAAATACTACTAGATAATTGTATTTTGGAAGGTAGTTTAATGCTACCTATATACATTTATACAAATAAAGTTGATTGTCGGCTGCACAACAGAAGTCATAATTGCTTTTAAGGGACAAGATACTATTCAAAGATTTAGGAATATTGAGTGTAATTAGTATTGCGAGCTTTGTGTATGCCTTTGCTACAAATGTGAGAGCCGCCTCGGGGCACTGCGACGACCGCAAGGATGTACAATCCATTTGTGGCTCTAATGGCGCAGATTACTTACGCGATCGTTCGGTAACTAGAGTGCGTCGAATTCTGACGTAAAATATGGTTGAGTACATTTAACAGTATCGCTGCTCGAGTTTCCCACGCGGCTAGCGGCTTGTCTGCTTCTAACATTCTATGACTACGCTCCCGCGTATATATCTACATAAATGAATACCATACTATGAATCGATAAATGTATTTCCTTTAATATTTACTTACTACAAGTTAAAATTGATCGTTATGACTTCATTTTATCTAAGCATAATCATATTACCGTTTTAAGTTGAAAATGTTTATTTTACATATAAATAAAAAGTGATCTTTATATATTATCTATTTTTATAAATTGTTAGATAAAAAAATTATATTAACACGTTTAAATATACAGAATGATATAATCTAGATAACTACGAGTAAATAAAAAATAAAAAGTTGCGAGTTACGGTGATTTTGTTCATAAACATTGACCATGATATGTCGAAATCATGAAAGATTGTCCTACATCAGGTGTAAGTACTCACAAAAAAGAGAAACTGAGATTTTGCGGTGTTGGAAAGAAAATCTTATTATCGACAAAAGGGGCGATATTCGAGCCGACCGTCTGCTCTAGTTACAGAAAACGCTCCCCCGATTTGGATCCGGTTTGCTCTTGTTTCGTGCGAACCTACTCGTTGTCGTACCTTCACTCTTAATATTTAATCACTGTTATTCGGTATTCCTTTATATACATAACATTACATCGACATGATATTGGATATTGATTGGTGACTTTAATGTTGAAGTTTCACTTATATTTCACATAAACAAAAATATGAAATAAGCTTTCTGGGTTGTAGCTTTATGCTTTAATCCATTATGTTATAAGGATTAGTAAAAAATACTATGTTGGGGATAATATTACGGTTTTACATGAAACATTATCTGTCGCATGAAGGACATTACTCTCGTTAAAAAACTTGACTTGTTCGTGTCTACGGCTTCTTAAAATACCTAAATAAAACCTTGAATACTACAAATGCTACTAGTCGTGCTTACTGTGGCAATAAAACTAATAAATGTTAGTATGTGATTAACATACCTACTAATTTTAATTTTTTAAATTACTGATGACTGTTGGGCTGTTGATTCTAATTAATTCCAAATTTTTTAAAAGGTTTTAACAAGGTAATAGATACTAAAAACTTTATTATAATTTTAATAATTTGCATGGAAAAATCGCTGTTTATAAAAGAAACTTTTTTAATGCAAAAAAGTTTCAAGCTACATTTGACAAAAAACATGATGTTATAGTACAAACTTTAATTCAATATGGCACAGAAAGTGCTATATTGAATTAAAGAAGGCTCTATTGAAATTTACTTAGCCAGTCAATTACAATCAAATGCATAATGCGGTGCTTTAAAGACAGCTCAAAGCGAAAAAATATTTACACTCAAACATAATTCATGACTCAACATAAATAATTTAAGAAGACGTTGCTATGACATGAACATCCATTTATTATTGGAGATAAAAGTTTTTCTAATTGCTAGTTAGTCGATAGTGTGATGACTTTTTATAATGTTTGTACAGAAGCAAATTGAAATCAAGTGTATTGACAGGCGAAATGATCGAGCTAAAGTAGAAATGCATAATAATGACGGCAGTAATAAGGATAATAAAAAGTTGAAAGCTAAAACATTATGATCACATAATTGTATTTATTTAGCTCAAGATTCTTAAGGAAATATATGTGAAGTAATCCCATATATAGATGATTTGCTCAGCTTCCACGTAAGAAAGAGTCATAGGTCAGGTCTGTTACTTCAAGCTAAATCAATTGGTTTAAAAATGACTAGGATTTTCGCCCTATACCCTTGATAAATAATACATTTCAGGGAATGGAAATGGTGATGGAAAAAGTGGGCAATACAACACAAGACCGTAGTTTCCAAATTCATCAGGCTTTTCACCCTAATGCCATCTACAACGCTACAAGCTTAATGTAATATGGTCCAAAATAATACTTTCTTAGATTTACCCGAATATTTGATTATGTTGACAGCTATAAAGCTACATATTCCGTGATAGACATCGCAACAAGATTGTCGAGATTATGTAGAAAGTCATATATTACTTAATATATAATTGCTTTGTTTTTATTAATTTTGAATCTCATATTTTTATTTAAATTTATTGTTTTTTAAATTACATAATAAACTATTCTTATAAAGTATAATAATTAATACTAAAAGCTTACACAAAACTAACATAGTTATTGCATCGCAAAGATCATAATAACTAATCTTATAAAGGACTTTTGTACGGAAAATAGCTTCGCCTAATAATTTTCAAGTCGTGATCTCACACCATCAACTATTTCGCCATTAAGAGTGTCCTTATTTATAGGTATTATCTCGTCTATCGGTCGGTGATATTTCGTAACATGGCAGTTTAGTACCATTTGCATATTCCGTGATGGTGTCGATGTTTAACTAGCCTTATACAAACTTACTGCATACCCCATCAACAAATCGAAGTTTTAATGCGTGAATAGACTATACAGGACACCCATGGAATGTTCCAACAGAAACGATTAAGTAAATAACGTAAAATATGTAACATATAAACAAACTGAATCAAATATGACAATACTTTACAGAAAATCGAGCAATTATGTCGACGAACGCAATAATTTATCACTAAAATTATATTTGAAGAATACTACATATTTGCTACTGAATACTTTTCATAACTAAGGATGTTGGGATGATCCAGATTCTTGCATCCTTTCACTAGAGGCCTTGAGATGGCCAATAGCTCGATTCTACCGTTGGCCATTACCGATGCACCGATTTTAATGTCTCAGTAAACGATTAACACAGATCGATACCAAAAGATACGAGTACGTGCAACATCTTACATCTACTAATCTAAGTATATCTTATTTGCCTGTATTTAAATCATAGTAATACCTTCAAATCAGCTATACCACTACATAATACTTTTATTAAAAAAAACTAAAACAAAATCCATTATCTCTAAAATTTACTATCATATTCTTATTTATAATAGACTATTCATATTTGTGAACTTCTTAAATATTAGTAGATTGTAGATACACAGTATAATTTACCATTAAAATATTGTAGGTGAGGGTCATTTTTTAACACTCCACCAATCCAGCCGGGTGTGAAGCCAAACGACATCAACCCGAGACTCGAACCTAAGACCTCCGGGTATGCAGTCGTACATGCTAGCCACTACACCACCGATACAGTAACTTTGAATTAGCACTTCAGTAAATATAGGTATAATCATTAGAAGAAGATCTACTTCAGTGTGCGTCGGGAGATGTTTCATACCAGCAGCGGTAGATGTTTCTCTGATAGAGTTGATTGTGAGAGGAAAAGCTAACCCATTACAAAATTACCCCTAATTCCAAGGTTGGGCAAGCCGAGGAAATGCAGGGCTTAGTTTCCATAACTGAGGCTAACTTTGAACAATGTTTTATTTGAAGTTTGTGTCCGTGCGGCATTTTTAATTAAATTATTATTAACTTTCAATTATCAAAATTAAACAAGTTTAAATAATATTTCTTGTTTATATTAATTATATACTTACTATCCAGTGACGTTATTTTTAAAATAAAAAAATGCGGAAAACGTAAAACTTGCACTGCAATAAATATTAAGGCCATTTACGATAAAGTTGTGGTATTACTCATTGTGTCCTTCAAATACTCATAGATCTTGTGCCTTTTTTTATTTTCACGTATGTCGGATTTTCCTGATGCGATATAGCCATCAATTATAATGGCATGAAAATAATTTACACGGATTAAAACAAAAGTATGGCTTGGAAATTCCAACATCTTATTGATTGTTATATTTAATGACAATTTATTTATAGTTGCCAGCTAAAGTTATTTCGTAGAAACCAGAAACCACAACTTCATGTCGATATTTTTATCGTTTTTTATCTAGAATTAATTAAAATATATTTAATTATTTTTTTAATAATCTTTAATATTTTCATTCTCACATATTTTATACTGTATAATAAATAAAATATTTTATTATTGATTTAATATCTATTTAAAAAAAAGCTTTTTCTTAGAGTATGGACTTACCCACATCATTATAATTGATGGCAAAAATACTATGGATTTTTATTATGCGTATCTCAAGCAAAATTTCCAAAGTAATTTTAAAACAACTAACATAATAATAAACTTATCAAAATAAAGATTATTAATAAACATTAAGCAATACAAATTCTCAAGAAAAACAGTCCTGAAAAACAGTCGAGTTCTATAATGATGATGATGACCAAATCCGGTGCATACAACAGTCTATATACAATAATTTAACTCAATAAAAGTGATCGTTCTTTTATCGACAATGGCGACTTTAATTGCCCAACTCCGTTTTTTTTCTCACAAATTTTACTAAGTGGGTTGTGACGAATGAAAAATATTAATAAACACTCGCTATATCGACTAATAATGTGCGATAATTATATAAGATAGAGTTATAATTTGATTTTGTATTTTAACGAAAAGTGAAAACTAACCATAATACCAACACGAGACAACAAATATTATGATAAACATAATATTAATGGGCTTATCAGTTATTTATCTACAGGTACACACATATGTATATAATATGTAATATTACATGTCGTTAGTTAGTGATTCATTCGTTTACACCCAGTATATACATACATATGTATGTTTACAGAGTGATGGGATTTTGAAAGTGATTTCTTTTACTGATTTAAATACAAATGATAAAAGATAGAGAAATATGTACGTATCCGTAATCTTTTTTTTTTTTTGATTAGAAATAAGAATGTAAAAGCATGAACTTGTATGTCATAATTATAATTATTTTAGGCACAAATAAAATATTTTGTTTTTATTTAATTAAAAAAAACACAAAACAAATTAAAAAAACACACGTATTAAGCCAGAACAGGTAACTTTTTAAATAAATTACCTTAACCTTAGATTTGATTTGACTTAATTGGATGGCTGCACATTTTATATTTAATGATGTAGAAGATATAAGAATGATAATATTTATATGTTTTTTGTTGAAGTCTCTCACTAGATTGTGTTCTTAAATGCATATTTAAATAAATTTACATAATTATGAAAATTAAAACTCACAATACAATAAGCAAATAGGTCAAAGTGAAAGAATTTTTAAACTAGATTAGAATTCAGTTTAAATGAAAAAGAGTTAGAAATAATTTCATTATGATAGGTACCATATAATCTACCCGAGACGTTTCTTTGAAGATATCGTTTATTCGAATTGGATCTCCTTGAGATAGGTCAACTCATGACATATATATGTACATAGTGAACAATTGTTTAAAATTGATTTAAACAGCTACAAAATACTAATGTTATTATAAAAAATGTAAACATTATTTTTTATTATACTATGACTACATTTTACATTTCATAATACTTATTTGTTCAATATTACGTAAACAATATTTAAACTATTTATATAATAATTAGATATGTAGGCTAGTTTATTATTCTAAAACAAAAGATAACGATTTTAAACTTGCGAAATGGTTAGTGTGCTTATATAATTAAAAAAACTATTATTAAATATAATTGAATATAATATAAAAATACACTAGAAGATGTTTAAAGAATATATGTGTGTAGACTGTAGTCGGTACAGGCACGAGATCGGAGCCCGATGTTAATTCTAATACAAAGAGAAAGGAATATAAATTCGCTAAATGTAGCCGTAATGTCATTTATAATATGTGACCAATTACTTGTTTTTCGAAAGAAACTGTATTTAAATCTGTAAATGTACACAATTGTAATTATTCTGAACATTAACTGTGATAATATTGTATAGGAAGTTATTTCATGGAATAGTCATAATTCTTTGTAAGAACTCATGTTTACTGCAATAGCAAAATGTCAATTGTTATTTGGTCTGAGACACTAAAATGAACCTCGGCAATATAGTTAAATTACAATTAATACAAGAGTGCCGGTATTGAGAAACCGGAATTTCGTATAAATTGAAGGCTTAAAACTTTTTTGAAGGTAATTACGACAAGTTAAAGTGAAAACAATTTATTTCATAAACTTTCCTTTGAGCGCTCCAGATATTGACATTTAATTTAACCGAATGTGATACAAAGCAGTATTTAAAATGTTCCTTTTTGCTTATTCATTTTATAAAACACTCACAAACGATAATATTTAAAACCTCTTGTTATTTGTTAAAAGTTTAGATGTATTAATATTTAATAAAAAGTAAGTTCATTAAGATCACCTGTTCTTAATTTTATCTTCGACTACCTAATTATTATTATTGTAGGTAGAATTGAAAAAGTCTCAGTGGGTTAAACTAATTATTGAAGAGCAGTAATTTTTATCTTTTCTTTAATTTTAATTGTAATTTTTTGAAGAGCCATTAAAAGGTAAATAACAAAAATAACACTATTTAATATTTTTTTACCTTTTCTATTTTTTAATACATAATTTAATAAATTCTATAAAAGTAAATATTTTTAGCATATCTTTTATGTAATATAAGTAGTATACTAAATAAAAGATATGCTAAATATAGTATAGCTCTGAACTTCTAGATCTTCATGAAACTTGTCGAGTAGTAGCAATAATATTACCTATGTGTTTAACAATAGATTTAATCTGATAAAGGTCTATTTCAAATAAAGGAGTACATAAAATGAAGTGAATATTAATATTTGTTTTATATTATAATATGAGTTTATTAATATATTTTAAATTTTAATATCACTTGGCAGATTATTTTATTTACAATACAGGCCATGTTTATGGTATAAGTTTAAATAAAAAAATCGGTAGTAAGTATAGATTGCAAATTAGGTAGTTTGGTTATTATTATTCTTTAGCTCGAATGCATAGCATGTTTTACTTTAAATACCTTTCAATATAGATACCTTTTAATAGAGATAATTTGATACAAGTGTAACTATTCAAGATATAAATATTTTTTTAAATATATAAAAGACATTTCTTAAATACCTATATATAAACAGGTAATATCAGTCTTGATATAAAAGATATTCCTAAGCTTTATTTTAATCAGACAAATAAATTTAAATAATGGGAATAATATATTATATAAGAAATGGTTTATCTACTACTATATCTCTTGGATAAAAATAATGTTAAAAGATAATAGAGTATATCTTACTCCATAACAGTATGAGTATTTAATGGGAGAGTAAGTTATTTCTTAGCAAAGTCTTGGTTTAACAACATAAGCAGTTGGCTTATGTACTTAGCCATTGCTTAACTTAAACACAAATAATTACTATTATGATATTACTTTAACTTTATTGAGTTTGAGCAATGTTAATCTGCTTTACTTTAATGTATTGAACATCGCATTTACTCCTTTAAATGTAGTTTAATTTACTACGAGTAGAAACTATTCTTGAAATAATGAATTTATAATGTATCTTTAAGCGTTTTAGCAACACTGTAGATTATAATAATTTTATGTGTGTATATAATAACGATGCTTTCCCTGGAAATCGAGTTGATACGATGCGTGCGAGGTCGTAGCGCTGAGCCGGTGTACGACACGTTCATTACTAACGCCGCGATATTAACATCTGCAACCCAGGGCTAATATATCTAATGATTTATGATGTTTTATAATTATTGCTGCTTGTATTCCTTTGATTCATGGAATAATTTAGCTTATATGGGAAGTTACATAATTTTCTTTCTTGACATAAATTTTGTAAGACTAAGAAGAAAAAGGAAAATGATCTCTATTTATTTGTTTTTCTTTAAAAATTATATCTTAAGCTTAATTTATTTTATAATAGTGATTTAAATTACAATACCTATGGTACTCTTGGGGCAATAAACTAATATACATATGATAAAACTAGAGACTCACCCTCGCTTCGCTCAAGTTCGTTTCTAGGTGCGTTATAACAGGAAAACAGGTATAGAAAAGTAGGTAAGTATTATAAAGAGTTATATACATATATACAAATCCTTTACTTGAGAAATGATTGATTTCCCATCCAATCTTCCACCGCCTTTTCCATATATGATATGTTTTCCGAAATGAAAACTATCTCATGTCATTCCCAGGGTCTCAAACTATTTCCATACCACATTTCATCTAAATCAGTTCACCGGTTAAGCGTGAAAAGATGACAGACAGAGTTACTTTCGCATTTAATATTAGTATGGACATATAAAACTGATAAAGACATATAAAAATAGTAATTGCGAATGTACCTTAGAAGATAGACGTACCTATACTATTGCGAACTTGCCTGTATAACTTTTTAAGATTGTTATACTAATAATAATATAAGTTATTAATTATATAAAAATAGGATTTATATATATTATTGTAAATTAATTATTTGATTCTTTATGTTGGCATTATAATATAAAATACTTATTTGACTTTTCTGACGTTGTCACCTTAAGTGTAAAAAAGGGCGGGAACAGCGTTGTGTTTTGTAAAATAACTTTAGCAACATGGCGTCATTCTTGATTGTAATGTCGTTAGATTCATTACTCCGACTCTGTATAAAATAATAAAACTAAGTGCTGCTACACCGAAATTTTACTTGGCCTACCTGACCTACTTCTGGAATAGTCTCGTAATATTTCAGAAGTGGGATCCGGTTTCAAGATGTCTGGGCCATACATTGATGGTTGAGGCAATCGAAAGAAAATACCTAAAGCCCATAAGTTTTAACATCGAGATAACTAGTTCAGAAGGAAGTGAACTATAGTTTGTAGTGCCTCTGAGGTTAAACATAGTGCTGCACGAAATTAGTTGCAGAAAATGTTGGCTTGAACAAAACTGTATACTGAGACAACGACAAAATACTACAAATGCGACATCACCGATCACGAGGATATTCAAACACCTTATGTCTTACTGACGACTGCTACAACTGACGCAAAACTTTACATGAAGTTCAAGAGTGAAGATTTGTTAGCGGCTGGGGCCTCTACAGCCTGCTGGTGCCGGTGCATAGCAGAATATGACCGGGGCGATGCAACAGTCTGCGCCCCAGTTACTATTATTCAAGTACCTCAATAGACATGACAGGTGGGGAATGTTTATTTTACTTTCTACTAACTAATATCGGATTCGTTTAAAAAAATATTGTACTGGTAATGATCATACAGTAGTAGCCTATATCGATACGAGTAGTAAAATAAATATCATAATAGTACTAAACAAGAATTAACCTATATATTTAATCATCCAATATTCTAAGTTCTAATCCAGTCTCACGGCACAGATTTGAACATAAAATAAATATCGAAAAATACAATTTTCTGTTTGCATGCCATCACGTAGGTACGTAAATTGTAAATAAAGTACAGAATATGTATACTTAGTATATCATATAATAAATTATATATTTAATTTAAAAAAATAAATAATTAAAATATGTACAAAATTATATCAAAAGTCAAAACTGTTAGCTAAAGTTAAAATTAGATATAATAAAATAGAACTTCTAAACTGCAGTAAAATATGTAGACTGTTAAACTCTGTGAACTAGATCTAGATTAGATCTATGTAACAATAAATTATTTATATTTATTTTTTATTAATGTAGCATAAAATGCATGTATGCATGTATGCTATGCAAAATAAAGTAACAGAATCTCAAAAAGGGATTACTTATCTGTTTAAGATATTTCTTCCAGAAACCTGTCAGAAGTAAGAAAATAAGTTAATTTAGTGTGGTGTAAGTGCAGTACAGCATTGAATGGTATTAACCTAATATTAAAATATATTTAAACTAATTATTATAATTACCCAAAAATAAATTTACATATATACTTGTATGCATGTATATACTATAATTTATGTCTGATTTGATAATAAATGCTGTCTAAATTGAAATGTTGTGAGTTTCATAATCTTGCTGTCATAACAGAAAAATAAGAAAGAAAGACAATTATATTGTAAACCAAAGATCCATTATGTTATGTTCATAGTAATAAAATAAATAGCTGTCAACATGTTTTGGAGGACAAAATTCATTTTGCATAGGTTTTAAAAACACCTTAACTCAAACGAAGTTTAACTTGTTAATAAACGAGGCACTGGAATTAAACATAAACTTAAGCAAGATTTGATTGTATCACTATTATGTTATAACCTGTATATTTGCATTTTTTTTATTTTACTATAAAATCTAATGAATCACTTGTAAGTTAAATTACAAGTAAGTTAAGTTAAATTAAATTAAAAGTCAAATTACAAAGAGACCCTGTGAGACCATAAAAAAAAACAAGCATACTATGTTCATCACTTTTTATCTTTGACGTGTATGCATTCATCCTACTTTTTTTTTATATATAATAGTATTTATTACAAACAAATCATAAAAATTATAATTAAAGTATTACTATATAATTGATGAAGTGCACTTGTAAATTTACATGAGACATGAAATCCCTTGTGTGATTTTCCTAATTCTTACAACTTTTAAAATAATACAACAGTCTAGGTCTGTGTGAAATAACCAATGAATATCTAGATTGTTATGCTGTGTGATACTGCAGTCTAGATAGAACCAAAGAATTAAAATTAAAAAAATAATAATATATACATGATAATTGAGTTGTATAATAAGATTAATATAGACACTGAAGCTGTGTGCTCTAAAATATACAGCTGTGTGCTGTAAAATATGAAGCTATGTGCTATAAAATATAAAGCTGTGTGCTATAAAATATAAAGCTGTGTGCTATAAAATATGAAGCTGTGTGCTATAAAATATAAAGCTGTGTGCTATAAAATATGAAGCTGTGTGCTATAAAATATAAAGCTGTGTGCTATAAAATATGAAGCTGTGTGCTATAAAATATAAAGCTGTGTGCTATAAAATATAAAGCTGTGTGCTATAAAATATGAAGCTGTGTGCTATAAAATATAAAGCTGTGTGCTATAAAATATGAAGCTGTGTGCTATAAAATATAAAGCTGTGTGCTATACAATATGAAGCTGTGTGCTATAAAATATAAAGCTGTGTGCTATAAAATATGAAGCTGTGTGCTATAAAATATAAAGCTGTGTGCTATAAAATATGAAGCTGTGTGCTATAAAATATAAAGCTGTGTGCTATAAAATATGAAGCTGTGTGCTATAAAATATAAAGCTGTGTGCTATAAAATATGAAGCTGTGTGCTATAAAATATAAAGCTGTGTGCTATAAAATATAAAGCTGTGTGCTATAAAATATGAAGCTGTGTGCTATAAAATATAAAGCTGTGTGCTATAAAATATGAAGCTGTGTGCTATAAAATATAAAGCTGTGTGCTATACAATATGAAGCTGTGTGCTATAAAATATAAAGCTGTGTGCTTAAAAAAAAAACAATATAGAGCTAGTATTATAGATTTTTTATTGTATTTTAACAATGTACCACAATTCACAAGTAATACAGAAACCAATGTGGGCAAAGGTAGGCTTATCTCTAGAAGAGATCTCTTCCAGACACTCTATGGAAGTGAGAAATAGTAGTTATATACTGGGCAAAATCAGTGCAATTCATTAAAGTAAAATTACAAATAATATATACATATAATATTGATTTGAAAAATATATACCTACATATTATGTTGATAGATATACAATAATTTACATACTATTATAATATAAATATCTATAACCATATACTTATATAATACATACTAATAGTTACACTGATCATAAAGTAGCAATTTGAAAAAAAGGTGTAGAAGGGCTTTGTTGGCTAAAATAAATAAAATAATGATTTCACTATAACTTTGAATGAAATAACATGGAATTCATGTGAGACCATATACTAATAACTTCAATGATGCAGTTCGTACGTAGGACGGGTGTGAAGTTATGCCTTGTTTAATTTGTTATATCTTTTGAAGTTAAATTATTTATTAAAAATAAATAATAAATATAAACGCCTTACGTAATATTACATACTAGCAACTGATGCGTGCGTTCCTAGGTGTTCCTTTTTGCCTTACATTTTATTACTTATTTAAATTGTTTAACGATTAAGCCGTTGCGTTCAACGGCCAGTTTTTTCCGATTTCAAATAAAGTTATAATATTTTCTGACATTAAACAATTTTTATCTGTATATAGCAGCCTATAGCAGTCAGGGATAATATAGCTTCCTATTAGCATGAGATCTCTTCAGAAAACAATATTATAGTTAAATATATGACAATAGTGTACCTATCGATTATTTTGTATCTCGATTTCTTGGTGGAGGTTATGTAAAATTAACAGAAAATAAAGACAAAGCCCGGATAGGTATATACATTTTTAAAAATCTCTGGGTAAACGGAAATAAAAATATTGCGTTCGTAAATCGTTGCGTGGAATTGCTGATTATTAAAAATCTGAAAATAGGTAACGAGCTTATATTCAGAGACTCTTTCATTTTTTATGAATTGTTTACTACGGTTAAAATCACAGAAATTTATTTAATTAAATTCAAGATGAAGGTTGTCATAATTTTATGTTTATCATAATTTAGTTTGCACAAATTAATAAAATAACACAGTATAACAATTACGGATTAACGACAACTATTTAGTATTCAAGCAGACAAAAATAGCCGAATTGGCGCTGTCTAATTTCTTTGTATGGGATGAGACATCTAAATCGTACTGGTAAAGTATTATGCCATCTGTACTATTAGTGAATAATATAATAATGGATCAGTAGTTTCAGAGATTATCCCTGCATCCAAAACTACAATACTTTATATTAATGTATTAATGTAGATGATACTCTTCCATGCATGTACATATGATATATGTCAGAGAAAAATATACATAACGTTGACGATTACAAGTTGAAAATTAAGTTAAACAAAAATGTAGGTAATATTTAAAATTTCCAGTTATAAAACTAAAAGTAAAATTAAAAAAAACTTACTGAAAGAAGATCAAGTGAATTTATAAAAAAAAAATGGGGAGAAGATATATAATAAAAATAATAAATTCATTTATTTCAAGTATCAATGACTCATTATTGTTAGTTTACATAGAAAAATTACTTCTATTGACGTAAAGTAAAAAAGAAGGCATTTCATTATATTTAGCAAATACCCGGGTATGAAGCTCCCCAGTCTGGTTCCCAGAATGAGTTCTGGTGACGGGTATATGAGTATATGTTAGAATTGTAATTATGAGGTATTGTAATCATAGTACTGATAGTAATATCTGATCAATTGTGCTACTACACTTCACTGTTGTGTTAATTACTTACTATTGATACATAGAATACCTAAAATTGCCTGCTCACTAAATATTTTTTGGAAAATCTTACTGAAATAGACATTATTATCAATAGAGAGGTCGAATCTATAGTTTTCAACTTTATAGAAATATTGTAAATTATAATTTATTAAAAAAATATTAGTCCCGCTGAGTTTCTTTCGCCAGTTCTTCTCAGGCCTGAGGTTTCTTCTTTCCGAACTGGTGGTAGACTCATGACGTTCAGTAAAAAAAAAATTGTAATAATTTAATGCTGAATAAAATATTTTGAATTTAAATTTAGAATATTTATCTGTCTGTCTGTTACCGCATCACAAAAAAAAAAACTACGGGAGGGATTTGATGAAATTTGCTTTGATAATAGCTGGTTATCTGGGTCAACACATAGGATACTTTTTACTGCGGGAAAATAACTAGTCTCTGAAAAATCTATACTAAACGTTAAAACGTGATAAGCACCCGAGCGGAGCGAGGGCGAGTCGCTAGTTTTATATAAAAAGCGCAGGTTGAATAATATAGTGGGCTGCGACGAAAGGAACTTGAACTTGGCCAGTTGTTGATTGTATGACTTATCTATAGGAGATGAAAATGGTTTAAATTGCGAAAAGCCTGGTAAAAGAATGTTATTTGCTTTCGATACATTGCGAGTGCAAGTAATAGTAAGGAATTGCAAATAACACTAGCAAACTTTTGATAGCTGCTTACGAAGGCATTGTAAATGAATTACAATAAGAATCGAGTATCTATAAAATAAAAAAGTATCATCGCAAATATACATATTACGTCATGCAGAATATAAGCATATAAATGAATATATTAATATTACATTATACTGGCTGGCGTTTTTTTTTCTATTTTCAGGGCACTGATCTTACTGTAGAAGAACATGAGGTTTGCCGTGGGGGCACGGCCTACGCAGGATAGCCGAATGTTATACTAATAATAATATAAGTTATTAATTATATAAAAATAGGATTTATATATATTATTGTAAATTAATTATTTGATTCTTTATGTTGGCATTATAATATAAAATACTTATTTGACTTTTCTGACGTTGTCACCTTAAGTGTAAAAAAGGGCGGGAACAGCGTTGTGTTTTGTAAAATAACTTTAGCAACATGGCGTCATTCTTGATTGTAATGTCGTTAGATTCATTACTCCGACTCTGTATAAAATAATAAAACTAAGTGCTGCTACACCGAAATTTTACTTGGCCTACCTGACCTACTTCTGGAATAGTCTCGTAATAAGATCTACAATTTTCATAGTACATTGTTTTGATGCAGCGTTAGCCCTATAAATTTCTAAAGACGACTCGTAGAACCAGTCATTGCGTTTTCCTGCGGGAATAAAAAATGTACCTGTAGTAAAAGGTATCTTAAATGTTGACCCGAGTGATAAGCCATCACTATACAAAATTTACTTAAAATCGGTTCAGTACTTTTTGCGTGAAACGCGCACATCGACTTGACTAAGTTAGTTTTATTATAGGTATAGATAAGAATAGGTATTGTGAGTGTACCTTATGAGATAGATATATAAATGTGTAACAGGCACATTTTTCTGTTGGCCTTTTCGAGACCTACAATTTTTTAGTACATTGTTTTGATGTATGTCATAAGGCTTAGCCAACGGGAGGTTTTTAAGGAGGACTCGATAAAACCAGTTATTGTCATTTCCCGTGGGAAAGAAAGATTTTCATGAAGTAAAAGGTATCTTAAATGTTGACCCGAATAATAAGTTATCATTTCACAAAATTTCGTTGAAATCGGTTCATTACTTTTTGCGTGAAACGCGCACAGACAAACAGACAAAAATTTTAATAACTATTGTTTGGGGTCTATACGTATTGTATACATAATACGTTACAGTCATTTTTTTTTAATATTTCATGTACAGATTTCGCTAAGTTACTGCTTTATTATAGTATAGATTATGTCAAATTAAACCTTTGTTGCTGCGTTACGAAAACAAATAATAATAAGCGTATTTTCGCATTTTTTTATTATTTTAAGTAGTATTTAGTAGTATTTTTTTTAATTAGTTTAAGGTATTTCTTTACTCATATTTTTTTATTTACTTAGCAATACATATTACTATTAGAGAAATACTTCTAATAATTTTTTATAATAACTGCTAACCTGCAAGATAGTTGTATTGAATTAAAAATAAAATATGTAATAATTATGTTGGAGAATAATTAACCATATTGTAAATAATAGGTAATTATACTACAATAAAATACTAATTTTAAAAACATAAATATATAATAAAGTATAAAATCAATGAATTTTCCATTTTCAAATCATGTCGCCACCTGCGTATAGTACCTAATTTGCCTAAATAAAGTCATATTTACTCGACAAAGTTTACGACGGTGTTCAACTCAAGTCATAGTCATATTGATGCATTACGATAAATTAGACACGGCTGGAACCAATCTCGGCCCGTAATCGGTTTTACGAAACTTACCTCGTCTCTTCCAGTCATTATATCGCTATACTACGCCAAATATGTTTGCACGGACCCACGTCAGTGTTGCCATCGTTTAACTAATGTGAAAGTTTATTATAATCATATGCTTATACAGCAAATGGCTCTAGTGCAATTAGTCGAGCACAGCCGCAAATTGTCCATTTCTTTCACGCTTCTTCCGATATACGACTATATGTGGTATAGATGAGCCTATAATAGCTGTTTCTGTAAGAACATCGCAAGCCCTTAACTTTCTTATTTTATCTCATCAATATAGTACGTCATTAAATCATAAACTATACCTATATGGTGTGAATAAAACTCATATTATTAATCCGTGTTTTATTTGGTATTCAATTACGTTATTAAATAAAACCCACATCTACAATAAAACTTTTACGCTCACTTTGTAAGAAAAATAATTTGCAATTCCGTATACGTAAAGTATTTATATCCATTGATTTTTTTTGTATTTTAATTTGTTTTTTTTTTTTTTACAAAAGATGAATTTTTTTTCACTTTTTATTTTAGTACCTACACATAGTATTTTGATTTTGTTGTGAAATAATAAATATCTTTTAAAAACTACTACGCAATATGTCATTACTTAAGATTCTTGTAAAATTTTAACTGATTACGAATTATAATTAATTATAATGTAATAAATTATTCATTTTATCAAAGTGATATGTGTTAGAAAGTTATAAAAAAATAATAATATATAGTATAAGTAAAAAAATGTGAAAATAATTTTCAAGTCTACTCGCTTACGTACTACGTACGCCTGTTGGTTGTTTTTATTCGGCATCTACAGAATGCTTTACTTAGAACGGTTACACGGTAAGTAGGTTGTGATAAGTGATCGACGACCAACAAATGATAGATTGCAAGACAAGAGAAGATCTGTATCTGTACAAGCGAACACCGTAAAAATTTACTTCCTGACGGCATTTCACTTATGATTTATATTCGAAAGCACTACGAAAATTGAAGGTTATATTTTTGATTGTACCATAATTTTTTCTTTACTCTTTTGTCTTTTTATGCTTAAAGTAAATAAGTAATAGAAAATACGAAGTAAGATCTTCCTTTGCTAATCTGCTTACTAGATGAATAGTGCTTTATATTAAACATAATACGTAAACAAATATATCACAGAACCCATCAGCCCAATCAAATATGGTCATTGGTAGTGGCAGTACATAATTTATTTATTGCAACATAATATAATATACATGTAAATGCGAAAGTGAGTTTGTTGATTTGTCATTCTTTCACGTAGTGACGTAGTTTATATTTTACTAAAGGTAAAAGGTAAACTTAAAAGGGTTGAGAAGCTGTAAATTTTCATTCAAAAAGCGATAACGTTTTCTCCCATGAACATAGTCTAAATTTCATAATTTTTGGAAATGTTGTAGATATAATGAAAAAATAGATATTTAAGTTTTTATTTTAAAGAAATATTGCGTACGATAGAAGTTATTAGCATCTAAATATTTATATTTTTGACTTAAAAACTTCCTTGGGCGTTTTTTTTTAATTAAACTGAATTACTAAAAAAGAGAAACGTACAGTACAGTAAACGTACTCTAAAACTTGCAACTCTCTCTATCGCACCATACGGGTTGGCAAAGCGAGCGGTATGAAACAGATTAAAAACCTACTCGCGCCGCGTATCGACACTTTACAATCCTCTTAAGACTTCAGCAAAGCGAGAATGGTTTTGTAGTCTATACATATATAAAATTATACCAATATAAAATTCTGAGTCAAATCTGTACATTAAATATTTTTTGGAAAATTTTATTGAAATAGTCATTATTATCGATACAGAGGCCGACTCTATAGTTTTTAGAATTTTTGTCTGTCTGTGACCGCATTACGAGAAAACAACTAGACAGATTTTGATGAAATTTGGTATGATGATAGCTGGTTTAATGTCCGGGTCATCATTTAGGATACTTTTTACTGCGGGAAAATATCTCATCTCTGAGAAATTTATTATAAACGTTAAAACGTAACCAGAGACGCACCCGAGCAGAGCGAGGATGAGTGGCTAGTATTTAAATAAAACTATCTTTTCGTATTTTTTCGCGGATTTATTTTAATTTTTGGTTCCCGACGTTTCGAGTGCTTTACAGCAATCATGGTCACGGGAGACACTAAGGTGTTAGATGTCTCAAAGGCATTATATAGTTGTTACAGACAGTCTACCCACAAAATAACAAAATGTGTATCGAAAGAAGACCCATACAGATAGGTACTTGAATGGTGAATCTCACCACTACCCTTCACAGTTAGCTACCATGGGAAAATCTTTGTTTCAGAGAGCACAAGGGATAGTTTTATTTGAATGTCAAATATTTGCGTAAATCTAAGAAAGTATTTCGCTAATATTTTATAAATTTATAAAAAAAATTGTATTCATTGTTAGTTACCTTTTTATAATACTTTCTTAGACTTACGCGAATATATGATATTTTAAATTAAACTATTTTTTCGTATTTTTTCACGAATTTATTTTCACGGGAGAGACTAAGGTAATCAAGACTGCTGTAAAGCATTCGATCTCAAAAATTAAAGTTAAATTTTTATTATTTACTAAGTTCATCATCATATTAAATTTTTATGACAATTACCAAATAAATATAGGATAACTCTTTTCCTCTAGAAAAATAATATTTTATTGGGTAATTACTAATTGCATAGTGCACACTGTATCGTTTTCTAAAAAAACGTTTAAAAATGTTTCGCACTATACAACGTTGAACTTATAAAATAGGTAACATTCAATGTTTATTTTAGTATCTTACTTATAAGTCACTTTGTCGCCTAATTTAACAACAAAGTATAATTTCTCTAGTGGGCCACCAATAAAAGAGAATTATTTGAAAATACGCATGTCATTCTAACCGATGACTATTTAACTGGAAAATCAATCACTCTCTTTTTTCAACGTTACACGAAATCGGTATTCAAAAAAATTAAGGTCACTACCGATTAATAGATATAAATCTGCACAAAAACTTGAACAGGATTTTATAGTAAATCCGCATAACAATGACATGGGGACACGGTTCAAAGTCAAGTTAGCAAAAAATGTAATGTCGTTGTCATTGGCGACTCCGTCGCGCTAGCGTGTCTGATCTTAGAGGCTTTACTCACACTTACACCTTTTTAATATCACTTATAGTTTATCCACTACAGCTATGATTCAAATATCTGATCTATCTATCTAATACCTTTAAACGAGCCATTCTTGTATATTTATACGCGCGATCTTTTCGAGGTGAGAGTGCGAGTCGGCGCATTTTCGAGTTTTCATGCAGATTTCTTTCGCATTATTCCACGCAAAATATGGTCACTAATTTCGCACGCTCGGGCATAAGCATCGTGATCAAGTGGCCAAAGCGCAAGATTGACAATCTCAGGTGTCGGGACCAGTGTCAGGGCCGGGTTCGAATCCTGGTCGGATATAAAGTTTTACTTTTGTTTTTTTTCTATATTTATTCAAGTTTTCAGTATTTTTTTTGTTTTTAAGCCAAATTAAAAAGAAAATTGTACTTTAGGCCAAAAACTATAAGTGAAGCTCGGTCATTATGCGAAAAACTTTTCGTTATTTTTCACTACGAAATCAATTGTTTTACTATTTAATTTTCTTTCTATTATTAATACTAATCTATATATAACTGCCTCGGTGGTATAGTGGCTAGCATGTACAGCTGTACACCCGGAGGTCCTGGGTACGAGTCCCGGGTCGGGCCAAGTTGAGTTGTTGAGTCTTTCTGAAGCTTCAGTTGAGCCTGGAGTTGGGAAGTTGGTGGTGTTTCATCCCCGTGCCTCGGAGAGCACGTAAAGCCGTTGGTTCTGCGCCTTAACTCTCAACGGTTGTGACAAGAATAGAGAGTGCACTTATGTCTGCGCGCACACTTGTGCAATATACTATCTCCTGCGCAGTTGGCTAGTCTCTATGAAATTGGCCGCCGTGGCCGAAATCGGTCAGGACATTATTATTATTATTATTATTCTATATCAATTATCAACTAATTTCTATACCAACATATGTTTTTATTACTTAATATATCAAAATTTATAAAGTTATTTATAATACACACTCTTTATACATAATATAAGTAATAAATTAACTGAAATTAGAGTGAATCTGAAAAAAAATGAAACAAGTAGCGCGTTGAAGTCTTTATCTTTATGCTTTACAACAGCTGCAGTCGTAAGTAATTAGTTTAAATATATATATAATATAACAACTGAAACTGGATTTCAGAAATAACTTCATAGATTTTAGCCTTTACGATCGAATAAAAATGATTTTAATAAGTATCAAATAAACGTTTAACGTTAAGTATTAAATACTTATTCTGAGTTGTAATACTTTGCTCCAGTTAACTGATCGACCATATTAATTATATTGATAATACCTGGAAACACGCATGACTCGAAGGTAGTTCCGTGTCAGTTGACGTCCGGCAAACCTTCGACATTTCCGAGCAAAATAGTTGAGACTAGCGGTCGCGGGGGGAGGCGGCGCGGCGGTAGTTTGGGCCGCGCAGGAGGAAGCGAGGGAGGGGGGTGGCAGGCGGCAACGTGTTCACATGACGCGAGGTCGCTGTCTTTTTACTCGCATTACCTCCTGACATTCGATCTTAATGGAGTTGCCTTATTGAAATTTAAGCACAACAAGTACCGACGTAATGGAATAAAATTAGGTTATCGTACCAAGAAAACGGTCCTCAAGTGGCCATCTTTAATCTCACGATAGCCCAATAAGAATTCGAAGCATTCAGCGTTCAGAGAGTACTTTGAAAAATATACTTGTCTCGCTTGCGGTACGGAACATCTCACTAGTGAGAGCGAAGTAGATATAGGAACGAACTCCTATCGACGAATAGTCATTGTTCTTGGTCGTAATGGAACAAAATAAAGACAGAACAGCGGTATTCGTGATTGCGAGACAAAATTATAAAGATAGAGGTGTGCGAACGAGATAGAATTTAAGGTTTTTGGGTCGATGCCCGGACGAAGGAACTTAAAATTGGATTTTATTTTACGTAGAATAACGTTTATTTGGCACATATCAATCATCACGGAATATTTTAAAAGTGAAATAAAATTGTAAAATGGAACACATTTTTAATTACCATAAAGTATTTTAGTAACAGATGTGTTTATTATTCTTATTATTTTATTAACCGTTGTATATTATATATATTATTTAAATTTATAAATAAAAATTATTATTACTTCTTTATTTGTAAGATTTTCTTTCACTACTTTTTTTAAATATCGCTCGAAAAAAGATGCTACCTCAATGCGAAATTATTTAGTAAATCCAATGATGCTTTTATCAAGAAAAAAGTATGTTCATATTATGTAATCTTTTACAATTAATATTAGATAATAAGTCAATAATATCTTCATTTCAGAGGTCAGTGATCTAAGGAAGCAGCATTTTTTGTAATTAGAAGAGTTTAAATTGATTCCTGTTGTGACTCAATAAGGCCAAGTGCACACTTTTCGTATGTAATTATTTATTATATAGGTTATACTAGAGTTTGGGAAAATTATATTTTATTGTTATTTAATAATTGCATTATTATAGACTATTTTTTGACTCATAATATTATTATTTTTGACACCCAATATAGGAAATCAAACCACTTTGCGTAAATAGCCTTGCGCTTTACGCATAGAGTAGAATGGAAGACCAAACATACGCAAACGCATCACAGTTTTATTTTTTTACTTATTATGTGTTTTTTAAAATGACATATTGCGTAACGGTAATGTGCGCAACTCCCTACAACGTGTCCCGCTGACGTAGCGGGACGTTTTAAAGGGGTCCCCCCGTTCCTCCTCGGAGGCACGTCCGGACCGTTACGCGGGCGTCCTTGGCTGAGTTCTCTCTCGCGCGGCAGGTCGTTCTCAACCCGTTCCGCGCTGTTGCTGCGCTGCACGTGTGTTACAGTACTTGCTGGTACCAAGGGTTGACTCTTGTAGATAACTGAATTAAACCTACGATACCCGGTTAGTTCGTGTTTATATTGACTGTTACTACGTTAATATGCTTTTATTAAACATACATCTACTTCATTTTGTGTCTGAATAATTTTAAAAGAGCAATTTACTTCTAAATTAATATCTGCCCCTTTAATTATCATGTATGAGAATAAGATTTGATAACCCTATTTGATATGTGTACGTGTGCGTCACAAGCGGTAATACGGTGCTCGTGTGCGTGTATTGAATTAGTCCTAACGGATATTACGGAATATTGTTAGATAGATGCAGTAAATATAGTCTAGCAAGAAATAGGTATATCGGGCGTACGTCGAATATTGCGCTGCGTCGAATCTACTGAATGATGGAGAGGAAAGCTGATACATATTTTAAATTCATTAAAGTATAAGTATTATATGGTTATATTTCAGTATATTCAGTCATAGCTTCAGTCAGTCAGTTCAGTCATAGCTTATTATAATTATAGTCGTGTGTGTGCATTAGATACTTCACATCACACATGCCGATATGTAACTAAAACGAAAGATATTCGTGAGTATTCGTTATTTGTTATGTGATTTATAATAAGCAAAGTATGATAATTTAACGTATTGATCATTTCAATGTGACCGAGACTTAATTTGCCATAATTTCCGTATCGGAGTTACCGAGATTAGAATAGGTTTCCTTTTTAATGCTTTATTTTTACGATTGACATAAATTGATTAGTTGACTATTTATACAAAGCAATTAAAATAAAATATATTTTATATAAATAAACAAATATAAAGATATAAATTTTTAATTTCAAGCTTGGAATTGTAAAATTAGTAAAATAAAGTTGTAATTGATATATTTTTGATAACTTTTACGTCTTATGTTACACATAAGTATATCTAATATAACCAAAAAAATCTTATTGGGTCTTATTAACTATTTTTAAGAATTCTAGCAATGTTTTTAAACCATCGTTATTGAATTCGATTATTACAATTTATTAAGTCTATAATGACATTTGTTACGATACGACCTTGTAACTTAGATGTTTGTTAACAATCAGTTCATGTGTATAGCGTGTAGCAATTACGAAACTGTATCACTGAGGTCAGGAAAAAATTGACGCTAAGATTATAAAAAATATCCTTTACTACTTTACTGTCGACGTGGCCCAGATAGTAAATGAGAGTATTTGAGGATTCAAACCCGGATAAAATTGTTTGATTTGTTGAATAGAGTTAGTTTATATTTACATTCCTAACATTGATTTAATGGTTCTACTTGTAAATAATATTCACTTTCTCTTTCTGTTATACTATTTGACTTTATGTAATAGCTTTGGTCTATTTTTAATAGGCTATTATATTATTATTTCTAAGTATGTTTTTTTTTTCATTATTATAAAGCTTTTATTGCGATGCGTATTAATGCATTATCGATGTCGCAAGCAGCAAGGACGAACGCCGATCGAGTCGTGATTGCAGCAATCGCTCGGATAGAAGCTTATGTACTTGTGATACGTTTGACTTCGTCTATAATAAGAATGTAACTTATAGAGATAATTGTGATATTATTTAATAGCTAATATAATATATATTATATTACCCTACATGGATGGTACTTAAATTTATTTTAACACTTCCTAAAACTAATCCGTTTTCTATCTTAAGGATATATATACGTATTGATTATTTTTCCAAAGAGATTAACTATCGAGTTTAAATGAAAAATAATATATGTCTAGCCAAATTACCAGAATGATATTATTTTACGTAAAAACTTACTTAGCTATGTCACTCAGTATAATTTCAAGTTATGATTACTTATTTCTCACATAAAAATTGACCTACTAAGAAAAAAATAATAGAATTAAATTTACTGTAACGATTTAATAATAACTTCCAAAAATTAGCCTTACACAATAATAGGTATTTAAAATATATTTAGTTAAATGTATTACCTAATCTAAAGACCATATATGTATATAACGTGAATCAGATTAATCTACCTCAGTAATGATTTGTTTATGTGTGTTTGCATACGCACATATGGACGGCGGGACCACGGCGTGGACAAGTACGACACAGGCGCCGCAGTGGTGTGCGTACACAAACACAAGCGTTGAAGGTTCAACGTACTAGTTGCCACTCCACGAGTTCCTTGTTCCACTTAAACACTATGTTATTATCAAAGTTTTTAAATTAGAAAAAATCCTTCAAGGCGTAATTATTTCAATAGTTCCTAGACCGCAACTCTGATGTATAGAGAATAATAAACATATTTCGTAGACTTATTTTTTAGTTGTATTTTTGTTACACGTTGTAATTGTGATCTGATTTTTGCTTGATTTAAAGTTACAGTTGAACTATGTTCTAACTCAAATAAAAAAGAACTAATCAACCTAGAACTCGCATACCTGGATTTGTGGATTACTTAATATTCTAAAAAAACTTCTAATATATGAAAAAAATATTATAAGTATTGGATATATTATTTTTGGCAAAAACATTTGAACTAAGGCCTACGTTACAGAATTTGACCAGGAATTGAAAATTGAAAATTGGTTATATCAAGTAGAATTCAAAAAGTGAATCTGTTATTAAATGCATTTTATTAATTAGCAATATATTGACATTATTTATTATAAATTACAATCATTGATATTTAATTATTTTAAATATTGTTATTATTATTTTAAGTTTAACCTTTTATTGTAAAATCGTAAAAATATTTAAATTTGCTATTATTTAGTTGCGTATATTATAAATTTAATATAAACTATAGCTGTTAATATTTAACTTAAAACTAATATTATTATCAGTATTAATTAATCAGCTAAATATAATAGATAATTTTTTTATTGCATCAATGGAAGATGATAAACAGAAAGGTAGTACAAAAGATATCAACGAGCCCACTTTGCACCATTAACATAGTTATTCAGTACATATTTACAAACTTATTATTTTAGCTGCATTTATAAATTTTCTTGTCCTTTGTTTTATCGTTAATATTATTTTTTTAAATTAATATCTTTTCACCAATTTTTAATTGAAAATAATTTAGAAATTTCTAATGACATAAATCAAGTTAATTATTTAAGATCTTAAAGCTTACCTAACATTTGTTTAAAAGTAAAAAAATAAAATAATAATTTATATATATTAATAATTATATTGTCTTGAATACTTCATTGTAAATATTTTAAAAATGCTAATATTATTAAAATATTAATTTGTAACGTAGATAACAAGATGATTCTAAATCATAGTTTCATGTACCGAGAGAATATCGAAATTTGGATAATTTTTCTTATTAATTTACTATAACAATATTACATAGACTTACTAAAAATATTAGTCCTTACTAATATTGCCACGTCGGCAATATAGAGTTCTTATCGGATCTTAATATTTTTTTTAACAAAAAACTTATCTCTACTGTTGACGATGATAAACAAGTTTACTAATTATACTTTTCTAATTTGTATCATTATTTAATTCAACTCACTAAATTACTATTTTCAAAACACAGGTATTAACTTTCTGGTTATATATTATGTATTATTTTATATTATTTTATTACATCATCTATACTATAATATTATAAAGCTGAAGAGTTTGTTTGTTTGTTTGGTTGAACGCGCTAATCTCAACAACTACTTATCCGATTTGAAAAATTCTTTTTGCATTAGATAGCCCATTAACTGAGGAAGGCTATAGACTATATATCATCCCGGAAAAATTTACGGTTTCCGTGGGATAGATTGTTTTTTTCTAGGGACGAACCCGAGGCGAGGGTGAGTCTCTAGTACTACATAAATTGGCACACGGTAATACCGGCAGTTCCAAAATCTTCAATTACTATTTTTAAATTATTTAATGTTTTTTTTATATTGCTTAGTATTATAATGTGATATAATTTGTTTCTGTAACTAAATTAGGTCTCTATTTTTGAATAAAATAGACCAAACCGCATTTGACTAGTGTAATGGACTATGACCTAAACTCCCTTACGTAGAGGAGACTCCTGCAAATGCAAAAAGCAAATGTGACGTTAAATGGTTTTAATTATTTTGAATGTTATTCATACAAAGTACAATATATTTTGTACGAATAATAAATTACAAACTTATAAATACACAAAAGAAGAAAAATAAAAAACGGTCGATTGCATTTTCACAATTAATTAATTTCCTTTTTAAAACCTAATACAAACTATATTTCTTTATTGATTTAATTTAATTAATAATTAAGTAAAAAGTTGTACACTTTATTGTAAGTGCAGAATGAGAAGAGTAAACCGATAAAAATCAAATAAGCTTCTTTCAGTGCGGTTACGTTGTAAAACTAACAGTGACATGGAATATCGACGCCGACATTGCACATAAAACCTCAACAATATACTTAGGACATCGCGAGTATGGCCAAAAAGGCATATTTCACGTATTTTCATACAAAATATGACAAAACGCACATATAAACTGATACCCATCAACACTACTATACTATATACGAGTACATTACCGTACAATAATAAATTCTACAAAAATGTACATAACTTTTTGAACCAGTATATTAGATGTCAAGTTTTGTTTAATAACGTCCTAACTGGTGTGTACAAGATCTTAAAGTCAGTGGGTGTAGAGCAATGTGACACGGAAGTGTTGCGAACCAGTTTCTCAACTTAATTTGACTCGTAAATATGAATATAAGATCTTTTGACGAATATTTTTTTCCCGTGAACGTTTGACGGTTCTTTTAATTTTCATTATAAATTGACATTTTTAAAATTTATGGTCCTATAATTATAAAAATAAGCCCAAAAATATACATATGTTTCAAATATAATTATATTGTTTAGAAATTTAAATCATAACCTTTATAATGCAAATGTTGAGTTTAGTTTAATTTTAGTCCATAAAATAGCACTTTAAATTCTTAAAGAAATTGTTAAATATCAACTTTAAAATCGTTTGAATTAAGTCTAAATGGGCTATATTTACTTATAATTATATTAAATTCAAAAAATAGTTAATTAAAGCAAAGAATTACATAATTTATTGCTTCAACCCGAGTGGCTTAGGAAACAAGAATCGACCTTAAAAGTAATCAAAACGATTTTGTCTTGCAATAGGAAGTTAAGCAGAAGGTATGCGATGTAAATATAACTAAAAATTTTTTATTAACAAATATCTATATATAATTTTTTTGTGTGGAGATAGTTGGAGGGCTGGAAAACGGCATACTTTTTACTGCGGGAGATTATCTCAATCCTAAGGAAAAATACGTTATATTATATCCCAAAAAAATATTTATGATCAGAATTACTTGAAACTTGGTATTAATGCTCTGCAATACAATTAAATCAATACGTGTTTTAGCATTTTTCGAAGTTCATCCCATAAGGGGGTAAAATAGGGAATGAAAGTTTGTATGAAACCTACCTTTTTAGAGTATGTTTTGCAGTTTTAGCGCAAGCAAAGCTGCGGGTTCTGTTAGTTATTTCATAAAGATACATATACAATTAAACTCATAACTATTGAGGTCACTAGAAATGGGATAGTTTTTGTACACAAGAAGATGTTTTTATTTTAGAGCTTGGCTTAGGGACAATAATACATTTATTTCACTTTCATAGATATTGAATATTTAGGTTCAATGTCTATTAATAAATAGTGGAGATCCGCTATGAAACAGACATTTAACTTTGGAGTATTATTACATTATGTTTTTAAAAACTTAGAAACTTGTTAACTGTCCTTAAGAAATTCATAGGTAATATACTATTAGTAATACACAATATTTTAAGTGAAAGAAATTTATTTAACAAAATATAATGAATTTTTTTTCAACTCACTAATATCCGTTTCATGACACAGGAAGCATTGAAACGGACAGTGAGTGTCGTGAAACGGACAGGAACAAATGCATTACTTTGTGCCACATAAATACGCAAGGTTTTATAAATTCTTTGCTTTTACACAATAACTCTTATTTAAACAAGTCAAACACTTTGGTACAAAACAAACTGAGTTGAAAAAATTAAACAATTACAAAAAAAAACTACATAAAAAAAATTAAACACTTAATCACAAATCACAAACTGTTTCAAATTTTTACCTACACATTAAAAATAATCCCTCTTCCCGTTACCTATTGGACTTTATCCACAGCAAACTCTACTGTAGCTATCTCTGGACGAACTCTCTTCTTTGGCAGTATCTGATATATAAACAAAGCTTATTTTGAGAGACCAATACTTTCTTAGATTTACGCGAATATTTGAAATTTTAAATAGAACTAACTATCTTTTCGGATTATTTCATGGATTAATTTTGATTTTTGGTTTCCGACGTTTTGAATGCTATACAGCCATATATATTTTAACTTTTAATAATATTAATATTTTTAATTTTCTTTAGGGTTATACATAATATTGTAATAGCAACACTAAATAAATTTATTAATTAATAAAGTATTTTAAAAAATTGTAATTTTACAATAATATTAGCTAAAATTAAATAAATAATATTGCTGTATTTAATTATAACACTTATTATTATTTTTTAAATGTTTAGATTTAAAATCAACTAATATTGTAAGGTACTTTGGTGACATTTTTGATTATTATTTTTTTTCATAAAATAGTGAGTAGGCACTGTCTGTAACATAAGTCTCTCCCGCGACCATGATTTCTGTAAAGCATTCGAAACGCCAGGAACCAAAAATCAAAATAAATCCGCGAAATAATCCGAAAAGATAGTTATATTTAAGAGTCCAGGAATATATTGTATACTTAATACAGGAGTAATGAAACGGATAGGTACAGTCGCATTCAAACGGACGTCCGATTCAATGCGTCTATGCCTGTCCGTTTCATTGCGCATCTAACCCCAACAACATTACTAAGCAAATTCCAAATAATAAGTATTGATAAAATTATAACTCACCGTTCCTTGTATTTTTGAGAATATGTCACAACAAACACGACTATAACAATTATAGCCCAAGTTATAATCGAATTTTAAACCAGTTCGCGAATATACGATATTTCTTACAAAAATCAAGTGCTTTAAGAAAGGCGAAAAAGTAAACTAAAATAATAGCTGCCGGAAGTTGTCATTATTGTTGGTTTATCTATGTTCATCAGTGCTACCAAAGACCAAATGACATAAATATTTTTGTTCAAAACTTTTAAGATATCGATAGTGTCCGTTCCATAACGCGTCCGTTTCATTGCGTATTCCCCCTAAATCTAGATTATTGATTTTCTATAAAATTTACAATGTTCTTGGATGCGAATTTGTTTTTACCCGACTTATATAAAGATAAGTATTGGGAACGAAAACGCTTCTTGCCATGAGTTCCCCTACGTATTGTAAATACGAAAATTGTAAAGTTTATAATATTTGATAAGCTTTCAAAAATATATACTTTAATATTATGAAAAAAATATAATTTAACTTCGCACAGTTTTTAATGCATTCTGTATTTTTTTATTAAACAATTATTCTGTAACGATACCACTATTTTTATTCTATGCACCAAAAATGCAAACCTAATATATGTATATCAAATAACTGTAATAACGGCTTTACCAGAATCAATTAATTATTTTATGTGATAAAAATGCAGTAATGGAAGGCTAATTAATATAAATAATTTGCAAGAAAAAAAAAATTCCACTAATTTGATATAGTTATACATATACTAGCGACTCACCCTCGCTTCGCTTCGGGTTTGTCCCTAGATAAAAACAAATCGATCCCACGGGAATTGTACAATTATCCGGGATTATATACAGCCTATAGCCTTCCTCAGTTAACGGGCTATCTAATGTAAAAAAAAGAATTTTTCAAATTGGATTAGTAGTTCCTGAGATTAGCGCGTTCAACCAAACAAACAAACTCTTCAGCTTTATAATATTAGTATAGATTTTACAACAAAATATTGGCTTTATTGGTATTAATTCTTAAATTTTGTTATAAAAATAAAATAATCTTTACCTGAAAAATAAAAGGATGTTCATCAATATATTACAAGTATCCAAATGAAGATAAAAGTTTATGTCACACTAATAACTAATTTTACAGCGTTACCCAAGTATATTAATAAATAATAATTGAACATTAAAACAACATTCAATTATTAATTATTATTAAACTATAACATTTTTTTTTCGTCTACTTAGTATTCAATTACAAATTTTCTACTAGAGTAAAGAAGAATCGATAATTTAAAAATTATTGTCGATTATTAAGGACAGGAAAGATAGACGACAATGTTAGACAGCAGCTTTAATGATCACTTTCATACATGGATTTAATCGTCACGAGTTTATTCACGGATAATGACCACAAATAGTAGATGCAGCATTGCGGTTGATGCATAAGTAAATCAATTAGCATAGGGAAATAAAGAGCAGCAGGAAGGCGTTTCAATTGATGTAAAATATCTTCTGCATCTGATAGTATACCTACAGTAGTTAATATAATCATTTTCATGTATATATAAGTTAAGCCTCTCCTAGTGCTTAAAATATAATTTCATAATCCAATTTATGTTATTGGAGATAGTTATAATTTACTATGTGTAAATAGATAAGGATTGATTAGGCATAAACGATATTTTCCTAATGTGTAAGTGTGTAAATATAAAATATAGGTATAATTTGGCAGATTAAGTTAACCAAACACATAAATGTTAAAAAGGCTGTTCGCGCACTTGACAGAAACTGGTGCAAAGCGAAGTGGTGCAAACCGCAGAACCAGTCCTGCGACAGGAAGCGGCCTCGAGACCCTCCGTCTCCCGCGCACTTCAGTGTCCCCTCACGCGGCCGCCCCACCATAGCATCGCGCCCCTCGCCCCTCTACTACCAGCCGCTGCGGGCCACCTGATCCAGACAAAGCGTGTCCTTCGTGTCATTCTAGTGACGCATACAAGTGCATTGCACTAATAATAATAAGTCGGTTCTACATCCGGTAACAAATATAGTCAATACTACTGCAATTTTTATCAACATCAGTGGTAATCATTTATATATACTTCTTTTTAAAGTATTTCAGTTGTTGCCGATGTATAAAATCAAAATAATCACGAAATTAGTTTGTTTAATGCAAAAAAAATTGTATTAGTAATAAAAATATATATAATCTCATAGTTCTTAAATTAAGTGTGTACACACTTAATGGAGTGGCATTTCTTACAATACAATCGTGACTAAAGTATATCTAGATAGAAACGTTAAGCGAATTGCTATATAGAGAGTTAAAGAACAATGCTAGCAAAGAGCATTGCGACCTGGAGCATGATAGCGGCAATCAAACAAAGCCGGACTGCAGTACGGGCTAGTCCGCAAGTCTCATCGGCCGCCCAAAGAAACGATCTCATAGAAAGTAGAGCAAGTCATTTATTTATTCAGTACAGCAGTGGGTGTGAGCGAGACGGAGCCGCAAAACTGGCTCATTAAAATAAAAATCCGATTTAAGAGTGCAACTCGCGCGGAGCAAAATAAAAGTTTCCGACGAAATTTGCTCGAGTTATTCCAAAAAAGGTGCACGAAACGCCTCCGCTACGATCTCGAGATACAAGTGCGAAGAGAAACCGACCGCAATAGCCTCAGACTACATGCGCAGACTCACGACCGAGTGCTTTCGATCGTGGACACGTTACACTGTAATGCTTTACGGCTATAATTACCAATCCTACAAGCAAGCGCATTCGCGATAATTTCTCGAGTCACATTGCCATATCTCGGCAAAACTTACGCCTGTAATGTTAGACCAGTAGTTCTTTTCTTTCCGCATTAATGTTTACTTCTGTTTTCACTATACGGAGCGAGCCATTGTCTGAACATTACGCAGCCACAACATTGCATTATCGGCACGATAAAAGGCAGCTCTATAATCATCGTTGCCAGTCACGAGATCCACACGCGCACTTGCTATGTAAATAGCATCGCACGCGACATTCCCCGCTCTCCATTAGTTTTATCCAGATAAATGGGATGGATTTAACAAATTAGCACTTCATTATTTCCCAGTGTTAGTAATCGTGTATAAGTGACTACAGTATCTGCAAATTCCAAGAATTCTACAATTTTATTCAGATATCATTTGAAAATTTCTTTGTCATTATTTGAATACAGGATATTTAATTTAATCCGATAATTATTTAATATGTTAAATTATTCTACAATTTTATTCAGATATCATTTGAAAATTTCTTTGTCATTATTTAAATACAGGATATTTAATTTAATCCGATAATTATTTAATATGTTAAATTAACTGAAATCAAAAAATTAACGTTACCTTTCACTGTGAGTCCTTTCTAGCGTTTAATGTCTGAATAAATTTTATGATTTACCAACTTACGAGAGCAATACAACGTAATGGTCCATAAAAATGATTTCCAGCAGAAATGTATCTACCTCAATTTATTTGGGAATAACTTTTTATACATTATTTTATAGTAGGCAGTAAAGTCGTGTGATTAAAACAATCAATGATACTTCTTGTTTGCCATTCACATGACCTACATTGAGGTGATCAACAATTTGAAACAATTGTTTTGGAACAGATTAGGGTCATTATTCTGTTATCTTTAAATTATATATTTAAAAAACACTTCATAAAACCATAACCATAACATAAAAAATAGTTTTAGATAAATAAATAGAATGTACCTAGTTTATTAACATTATATACATATTTTGGTATTTACATAATGTGTAATGTATTCATATCAGTATATAAGTAAGTACTGATATTCTTTACGCAAAAGTACTAAAAAATACAAAACTATTTTAAGTCACGATATTCCGAACAAAGATCAAATCGACAATTGTGTTCTCACAGATTTGAATGGTAAGTGTTCTAATTTGGATATAAAAGAAATGTAATTGAATATTAGAAAGTGATAATGAATCATGACCCTACTTACTACGCCATAATGCTCTACTTATTGATATGATGTTGCCTCAAAATTATATTTTTACCTTGCTTGTATGACACTGCAATTTTTTGTACTTCCTTTATTTTTCTCTACATAATATTCAATTGACGTACTGACCTTAAGCTGGCGACACGGATATTAGTCAATGTATTTTCATTTAATTTTAGGCACAGCTCTACTATAATTGTTAGCTAATAAATATAAAAAAATAAGCCTACAAAAAATATAATATATCTGTTTTAACCATAAAGTATGAAATTTGCCAAAAAAAATGCCAAATTGCATTGTTTTTTCGTTCGCAAAAGTTCGTGCGAGTGGTGGGTGTGGAATGATAAGACAATCTTTGGACCTTTTCAACTGTCTGAAATATTATGTTTTAATTTATTCAAACAATTAGTAATACACTAATGTATCATTTAAAAAACAAACGAATGTTCCATTAAATTTCTTCAACTAAATATAAACTTAATTCTGTAATTATAATTATTATTAACGCTACCGTTATCTTTCCTTTAAAAAACATAGAGAATATTTGTTCCAAAAATATTATATTAATGTTCTTATAATGGACTTGGCGGTAATCTTCAAAGCAAGCTAGATCAAGTTGTTGTATCTTTCTTAAGGAGAAACGATGCACTTAACTGACTTTTTATTTATTAATTTCACTTTCTGATACATAAAGTTTCGCTCTTACTTTAACTCGTATAGAAATTTATTGTTTAGCATATATTACCACTTCTTTCTTGTTATAATATTACGAGTACAGAAGTACAATAATAACTTTCCCAATATAAGCACTAGAAATATTCAGATAATATTTTAATAATATAACAGCTTACTTAGCTGAAGCTTATAAATCTAACTGTCGACCGGGAGAGCTTGTTAATTAATCGCGAGGATTTCATCAATATCATTATCATTATTAATTTCAACAGTTTTACAACAAGTCGAGTTTAGAAGGCAAAGTTTTCTGAATTTTATTCAGGTAGTATACTCATAATATATAATATAAACAATGTGTGAAAATATAAAATTCTTTATGCAAAGAATTGTCTTTTCAATAATGCCTGCGAGGGATGGTATCTAATATTATGTGGTAACGCCGATAGAGTAGATATATTGGCTTCTGTGTAAACGTCGATGTTACGAAAACATAGTTAGCGAAATGATACCTAAAGAATCATTACAATGAAAATTTTACACTTTACAATCTATCAAATAATTTATGATAATGACACAATATTATAACGTTTTTTCTTTTGTTTCTCTCACACAAGTCAGTACAACTTACATGAATCAATTAATTTACTTATAATTTCTTGCAATAAAACAAGTTATATTTTAAATGTAAGTAAAACGAATTCAAAAACATTTAGCCTTGTAAATAAATTAAACGACCTTGTTATTAATATGTTATTAGCACACAATTACATCGATACATATTATAACTTTAGTAGTTTTTAAATTTGGTTATCTATATATAATATATATAAAATGCTTTGTCCTGACTTACTGACTGATGGATCAACGCTCAGCTTAAACTGCTGATTTTAGAAACGTGAAATTTGGAGGATGTATTCCTTATATCATGTAAGCGTCCGATAAGAAAGGAATTTTCGAAATTCATCCCCATAAAGGAGTAAAATGGGGAATAAAAGATTGTAAGAAACTTTGTCATTATTAATGTGAAATTCACGAAAAGTGGTATTTAGCTTTAAAATAAAAAACAAAACAATACATATATCAGACTTTTTCGAAATTCATCCATTAAAGGAGTTAAAGAGGGTGCTAAATTTTATATGGGCAAAAAATGTTTATGATCAGAATTACTTGAAATTTTGTATTAATGCTCTTCGATACAATTAAAAAAAATGGTTTTTAGCATTTTTCGAAATTTATACCGTAAGGGGGCAAAATAGGGGATGAAAGTTCGTATGTAAATATGTATTTTTTAAATGAGAAATTCACGTAAAATGATATGTACTTTAAAAATAAAAAGTAAAACCATAGGTATATCTCATTTTTTTGAAATTCGTCCATTGAAAGGGTGAATCGGGGTTGTAATGTTTATATGGGCTTTTTTATGATCAGAATTACTTGAAACTTGATTAATTATAATTTTTAATTCAATTAGATAAATACATGTTTTAACATTTTCTGTAATTCGTCCCGTAAAGGGGTAAAAAGGTATGGTAAAGTTGGTAAAAAAATCCACCGTGATAATTATAACAGACCTAGTAAGCGCGCGAGAAAGAGAACCTAGCTAGAGTGTATCCTGATGTTTCTAATATATACAAACGAAGGTTTTGCTTGGCTTTATGAACATACTACAGTGACTTCCAAAACAACAGTGCTACTGCTTTTGATAACATCCTGCTTAAGTCATTTGAATAGTCAGAAATAGAATATAGGTTTGTCAGTTCACTATTCTGCGGAGTTCCTGAGCAGTGTCAACCCACCCGGCTTCTTCTCTCACAAACTCCTCCTGAAGGTTGGCACACCTGGAATGAATAAGTCACCTAAGCTATGTAATGGAACTAGACAGCGAGTAATCCATAAATGATTAATTATAGTAGCCACTGTGTTGTATACCGCTGATAACCTAGGACTACGCCTTTGAATTTATTTATTGTAATTCCTGCTTAAAATTTACTTCGCAATGACCAATAATAATTCTCAGGACCAGTCGTTAAAAGTAGCGACATGGACTTAAGAGAGGATTTCTTAGCGTACACTAAATTAAGTGAATCTAGAGTGATTACATTTGACAATTTGATACGACAATGTATAAGCTCAATGAAAATTAAAACCGAGCAAATTTTTTAGTCCACGGGTATCTCCTCTATCTCCTCCTTTTTTATGTTATATATATATATATATATATATATATATATATATATATATATATATATATATATAAAAAAGGAGGCGAAAGGATACTGTAAATTTTAGATGTACATAGACGTAACATTGGGTCTTTAAAAATAATGTAGATGTTAGCCTGTTAGTACGTAAGTTAAGTACCCTTACTAGCCATAAGCCAAGTTACATGATTCTTAAGTCGTAAACATTATATGCGAGTTGAATTATTGTACTTCATTCCTCTAATTTTTGAAAGGTGAAGTAGAAAATGTGTTTTGTTTTCCATAACATCTATAAGAAATAATATGAATCGCAAACTTATGTTTGCAAATAATAAAGCATGTCTTGTGAAAATATAAAAGTTTTATTTGTGTGTAAATATGTTAGTAAAAACAACACAATATTCGGCAGTACCCTTGATGCACGAGTCAAAATCATACTCATTCACGATCATACATGTTTAAATATCATTACAGCCATCAAATTATTACTAATAACCTAAATCTTTTTTTTTTTTTTTGTAGTTTTAACGCCAGCGAAGCCGCGAGCTGTGCTAGTTATCATATAAAACTATAAAAATCTTGATAAGTAATATTTGTACTATAGGAATTTATTGTAAGTAATTTGAATAAATTGTACGATAAAAATAACGTTGCATACATAAAAGATTTTTTGTTATAGACGACAATATTTCTTTGTAAGCAGAAACTCTTTCTATTCATCAACTCACAATCTCTAAAATAAACGTTAAATTAAACATCTATACTAATATTATAAATGTGAAAATTTGTGAGTATGGATGTATGGATGTTAGGTGCTCTTTCACGCCAGTACGGCTGAACGGATCTGGATGAAATTTAGCACAGAGATAGATTATAGTCTGGCATAACATACTACTTTCTTTGATCACGATGCTTACGCCCGTGCGAAATTATTAATATATTTTGCGTGGAATAATGTGAAAGAAAACAGCATGAAAACTCGAAAATATGCGTTTACCCAGACATAAGACTAATCTACATCGATTTTTCGCCCTCGAAAACCCTCACATACCAAATTTCAGCGAAATCGATAGAGCCGTTTCCGAGATCGCCAGTATAAATAAATAAATATACAAGAATAACTCGTTAAAGTATAAGTATTAGATAATATAATTCTTGGAACTTTCAAAATATATAAGTGAAATGATATTTGATATATTACATGTACACGATATATCATATGCATATAATATGTCAAGTATTATGACTTTTTGTTTACTGTTTCATTATTATTTCTTTAAGTCCCTAAGTCATTTAAGTTTATTTTACGAAGGGCCCCTTGGTGGCAGTGCATCTACTGCCACACCTCTTGTTGTCATCGAATGGAAATCAAATGTCACCATGCCATGAACCTCTGGTGCCTAGATGATTCACGCTGCTCATAGTTTTTGTTACTTCGTTTAAATGTTTTTGAATAAGTGTTTATTTAAATGAAAGTACCTTTTGTATAAGTCTAGACTAGTCATTTCAATAGAAGTGAAACTTTGCACTTGATAATTTTGAACAGGTCCTAGTGGTTTGATAAATTTTCAAGTATGTACCGAGATTATATAAGCTAAATATATTACTGAATCAATACAAAAAATTGCTGCAAATGAATGTGTATATTTTATTCGTCTCTACATTCTGCGTTAACTAACAAACAATGCATACACTTCGCGATGACAAAGGTTCTCTCAATATAAAATTTATGAAGGCAGTGATAATGTGGCGAGTTGCGAGCATCAAGTGGAATGAGAACTAGATCTAGTCACGGAGCTCGTGCGGTATAAATATTATTAACATTGTCCTGGGTCCGGCTCGTTGCATAATCGCTACCGGTACCTGTCATTACATAGTATTTCTTGGTAGTACACTGACTTTAATTATATAGAATTATTCATTTATATTACTATTATACGTAAAAACTATTTGATATACATTTTAAAATATCTTTTAGATACTAAAACTAGTTTACCTTGTTGATCTACACGAATAAGGAATTCGAAACATGACATATTTTTTACATTTTATTTACGAATAACTCATACAGTCTCGAGCAAGTACTAAAAATACTAACATTATCATGAGCAACTTTTGAGTGAAAAATCAATTATTACTTCTCTAATGAAAACAGCCGACGTATTTGGCTAAGCAGTACTAGTTTTTGCGGCAAACTAAGCTCATAAATTTATTTAAGAGATACGAACATTCATTACTTGTCTTAGTGTGTTTTGGCATCGTGGTTGCTACAATTTATATCTACGATAAAACTAAAAAGTGTTAATTCTTTCGAATTATTGTTCTTAACAACCGGATGGTATTTATGTTTATAAAGGAATCATTAACACTACTTTAATATTGTACTTGTACCTATTACTGTGGTTGTAATTAAGTTTATACCCGTAATTTTATTTTATGTTATGGAATTAATTATTATATGATTATAGTATATATACCTAATAACTTGAGAAACGCTTCCTGATTTTAAGCGACGTGTGAAAAGTTAACTATATTTTGCTCTTTGGCATCATAAGTCATATCTAGAAACGGTTTATAATACCACATTCCAGCTAAATGGCCAATGCTGCAATTAATATATGTAATCACAGTAAACGTTTACGTTGCAGCGAAAATTAGCTAACCTGCGGTTCTCATAAAAAATAGAGCTTTAAATGAATAATAAAAAGTTAATGAAATAGTTCGTGTCTGTAAATAGAACATACATAGTTTAGACTTTTACATTCTTTTGATGACATTATTTATACAATTTTTATAAATAACTATGAGTAACGAAAACGTATAATCATGTTAATGTAAAATAGACATAATTTTAATTTAAGAATAAATGAATAAGTATTTAAATATATCACTAATCTATGAAGAGGCTAAGTAAATGTACTATTTTCCTCATATAAAAAGTTTTAGAAAATTATTATAGTAATTTAATCTCGCACATTAAAAGTAACTTGATAATGATTATTAACATCGTCAATATAAATTCCAAATCCATGCATATTTTAATACAAATTGAAAATTGACAATATTAGAAGATTTATAAAACCTGTCAAAAAAAACAGAATACCTAGATTCTTATTAGCGGAGGTTCACGTACAAACCGCAACCGGATGTCCCTCGCCAGATGTACAATCACACTAACACAAACTCTCACGAATTTTTCTCCCAACGCTTTCACATCTTCCACTAATTATTATCCACTTTATCGGGCATCTTCAATTTGATTTACGTCTAGCTCTTACACAGTTCAATCGGTACACTTTTTCTTTTTGGCGAGGTAATTTAACTTTATGTTGACTGTTTACTACGCCAGTACGCACCGTTGACCTCCGCACCACGCTTATTACTGAACCCACTGTGGCAACTACTAATTAGAGATCGACACAAAGACAGACGCCGTCTGAAGTTTCATTTAATTAATGCTTTAATTTTATTTAATGATTTTTTAATTCTACGCATTATTTTTATTGAAACATACTTATAACATTGTTAAGTAATATTTCGCACGTAGCTTAGAAAGTTAACCTTTAAGCTGATACTTAAAAGATAAGTTATCCATAAACTGTTGTGTATTACAAAATATATTTGTACCGAGTAGAAATGCTGAAGTCATAAATGTCTGCGTTAGTTATAAATCTATGTGAAATCTTAAAGATATCTCTTATATATTAATACGACGTCGTGGTCGTTAAAAACTTACTAAAACTTAATTTCCTTAAAATTTTACGACAAATATTAGAAATCACATAAATAGCGAGTAAGTTACTTAGATAATCGCTAAATGTAATAAAGTAATCGCTAATAAAACTAAATGTTGTTTCATAAAGGGAAAAGTAGAGTTAAAAACTTCTCAATTCACAAAGCCTATCCTTTGTTTTTCTGCTTTTACAACGTTATTTGTTAACTCTTTGACACTAGAAGTAATTAAATATTTAGTTAAAATTATACTTATTAACATAATCCTTAACTTTCAAAGACAAAGAGCCGTAAGTACCTACAGTTCGTATTTTAGGTAATAACATTAGAACAAATTTTGTATAGATTATGGTTATGATTACGGGCGCGGCTAATGGAATGATGCACCGATAATGTAAATCGTGAGCGGCGTCGATGAAAGTAGTTTTGCGCGTCGCTATGGCCGCTGACCCAAAGCTTCCTGCACCGCCTTAAGCATCACTACGATGCCTTTGATTTTTTTCATATAAAAATATTTAGTAAATTTAAAGGATAGATTCATTTAAAATATAAAAAATATTTAAGGTATTCTATTTACACAGGAAGTTATTATAAATATAAATACCTAACTCTACCTCATGAATCTTTTTATCCTCATGGGAACAATAATGTCCATTTTCAACGTATCATGTTAAGGGATTTCTTAAATATTTGAGATGATACCTCAAGTATCATTTTTAACAACACTTAAGAAACACGTCCATAAAAAGAAAGGTCATTCTCTAAAAGTAGGAACCTAAATCTCAACCTCTTAACATTGACATTTTTTTATATTACGAGTATGTTTGTATGTATATATTACTATTATGTACATATGTATATCCACTATTTGTTTGCTACTTATTATTTGTTTTAGAATATGTTTTATTTATTGCAATGCAATGAATTTGAAATTAAATATAATTGAAACCACTGCACTAAGCGCAGTCACAAATAACAGTCAAAACTGACACTTTTATAAGACAATTAAATTCATCGTGAAGCCAAAGAAATGTGAATATAGTTGAATCATAGCAAAATTACTAATTAAATAGTTTTTTCTTGGAATTAAATTAGATTATTTTTAGGCAGTGGTAGCCCAGTGGTAACGCGCTCGCTTGGAAAACCGAGTGAAGCGGGTTCAAATCTCGGGTCTCGCACCTCTGATATTTTCATGTGCGAATCATTTCCAACATGATTACCACTTGTCTTAACGGTGAAGGAAAACATCGTGAGGAAACCTGCATGTCTGAGAGAACCTAGCAAGTTTTCAAAAGACATGTGAAGTCCGCCAACCCGCATTTGGCCAGCGTGGTGGACTATGGCCTGATTTCCCTCGTACTGAAGGGAGGCCCGCGCCCAGCAGTGGGACGTTAAAAAGGGCTGTATACATACATTTTTTATTATCGCTCTTAAGATCATAAGTTGATCTTAAGACCTCACATTTCTACCATTCAGTTAGTAACTTATTATATCTATCTATATATATATATATATATATAATATTATTATTACAAAGATTTAAAATATTGCTTTGTGTATTTGAAATTGTCGTATGTTTTACTTATTATATAATTATTAAATACTTAATTATTTAACTTTCCTAACCTACAATTATACAACGAATTAACAGTTTTCATTGTACATTATGTACAATGAAAACTGTTAATTCATTACTTAGGCACTGTTTAATACTCAAATGCACACATTGTCATCGGTATGGTCACGATTTAAATAACTTATTGAATGGAATACAAAAGTAATTATGATTTATAGATGTAAAGTGGGATAAGTCTCGTGGACAAGTGTAAGTCATATTTTATTCATTAACTTTATCACAGTACACTGCAAACAAATTACATCTCGAGGTCAAACGGTCAATCAATAATGATGTTGCATTGACAGGCAACGAGCAGCGTCGAAGAAAGTGTGCACTGATCACGTGCTAAATTACACCTGCAAGTAAATAATTATATTTGCAAACAATCAATTTATAATATTCAAAACAAGAATGCATTTTTTTCTAAGAAAACTCACTAGTTATGAGCAGCGTTGAAATTTCGTCAAGATTGTTTTTGGCGGGCTCGATATGCGTGTGATGCAAACAAACATAACCGTAATACGGCGTTGATGGCACGCCACTGCCCGCCACACAGCCTCGCTTTGAGTCACGAGAGTTTGCTCGACGTGAGAGTCACGTCAAATGATCGTGATGTGTCTAGATAATAGCACAAGCGCTGCTCCATTTGCATGATCTATGAGCAATCGTACTGATTTGTCATGTGCGTTCAAACTTTCCTTTTCATCGGCTTCAACAAGATACTTTTTCTTAAAATTAAAAGAAAAATGGTAACATCAATTTTCAAAACAATCTTATTTAAAACAAAATCCATGCTTTGCCAAGTTTGTTCTGACCGTATTACTACATTACTGTAAAACAGATAATCTTACTTCACATATTTGGTGTAGTTCCACCACATTAAGAAGCAGAACGCCATAATAATACTAAAGATTCGATCAAAACACAAATATCTTGTATAATTTATGCAAACTATAATATGTACCTTCTTGCTTAAGAATCTCTAGAGCGGATTTAACGTTCATCGGTCATAAGTTAACTTTTAAATGATTCAGAATGAGCTTTAAAATTATTTATATATTTTTTATGATCTGATAAAATTTTGAAAAGTAATAGTGAAATCATTTTATATAAAAAAATAAGTATTAGTCAATATATTTACCACTGAAGCTGGCAGTAATATTAAATTATTTTAAAATGTACGAGTATGTAGACAGCACTCGTAAGTTTAGCTCAAGAAAAACGCGTTGTATATAATACAACTATTTCATCGAAGAAAGTGTGACAAGAGATATGCACTTGACCAACATTCTTTAAAGTATCAAATCTAATATATGTTCCATATCGAAATACAATGAATTACCTCTTGCCTTCAATAAATAAAAGCACTAGACCTACATAGGAGTATTAAGATTTACTTTACGTCGCTATGTATTTGAAATTAATGCATATTTGTATCTCAAATATTTTGATACTTCGAAATATTCACAATTTTTGGTGATAAAAATAAAATGAAGAATGTTGTAGAAATCTGTGTCACACATATTATTTTGCATAACAATATTTATAAAATGTGGTTTTATATATTTTATTCAAAAGATAAAAAGATATTTTTGAATAAAAGGAAAATAATTGTAATGCTCGATATATTACAATCGATCGCTTTAGTTTGATAATAATAGAGTTGGCGTGGGTGACTGGGTGCTGCCGAACGGCGAACCGGATCTAAGTCCGAGATAAATCATGTCCGGACCGAAACGAGCTCACCAATCGGACTTAGGACACGTTTTCTTATATTCCTCATAATAAAATAAAATTAATAACAATAACATTAATCATTAAATCAAGTAACGTTTTTGTTTTGAATGCATTCATTCATTAATGTACATAAATAAGTAAATTTTATTTCTTATATCGAAAACCGATAATATGCAAAAGATTCTAAGTTTGGTTATCTAAATAAAGCTATTACGTCTTAAAACGTGCATTATCCAAACATGTTGCATGTTATTCGTCTTACTAAGTTAGGTGATGCAACGTGAATATGAATGGCATTGCTCTTATGTAGAAGTAACTAATATAGAGTTATATACGTCAACTTAAATAATATTAGCCATATACTTAAAAATATTAACAAAACAAATAAAAATTAACAAAACCGAGATATTTATGGTACACATAGGCAAAGACATATTTAATTGTTGTAATCAAGTAAATAAGTTGCAAACTTCATTTGTATTCAATTTCTAATACTAAATGTGTGGGTGTAAAATTTGAATATATTATAGAAACTATTTAATAATCAATTTCATTAATAGCTCAGGCGATAAATATAGTTTATAGTGAATTTAAAATTAAGTGACTTAAAATCAATAGTGTATTAATACTTCATTTTACATAACCAGTAAAGAATTAAACTTGGGTTTAATATGATGTAACGCCGTCTATAAGATGCTCTAATAGTTATTGTAGAAGTTAATTTTAATGAGCAACTGACCGTCACATGGGCGGGGGTAGCGCGGGGTGGTGTGGTGTGGCGCGGTGGCGGTGCCGTGACGCGACGCGAGCGCAGAGCGGCCACTGCACCCGCTTCGATTTCACTTTTATTAGCAATCTACTTAATTGGATACCACTGTTGCGGTTTTATTCATTCTACAGATTCATCTTAGCAGTATTTTCGGAAGAGACTAATGGAGATAAAATCTTCATTATCTTTTTATTATTATTAAGGTATGTTAATATGAACTTACTTATAATTTACTTTATGCCTTTGTCTTTCTCTATAATTTAACAGTTTTGTTTAAAATTTAAGGTACTTTGTCATATAATTTTGAATCATCAGATAATTTTGTGCATAAACTTTCTATTTATATCTTCTCAGTAAATACTTAGTTGCATTTTATTTTACAAAATCAGAATTTTGTGAGATAAAAAGGAGTGTAACACCTTAAGGTTATATGCTATCATGTTACAGATTTGGAAATAATAATAAATTAATAACAAGCAAAAGGAAATATCTATAAAACATTATCCGTATTAGTTCTTCCAAAGAGCAAATATTTATCTGAATAAGTCTCTGTGACAAACGTTCCGGTTCTACGCTAAAAGCTGAAGGTCGAATCGCTGGAAAAGTACATAGCTAGTAAAGTTTATACCTAAACCTGAGATCGTAATCCCACGTTCGAGAGACCGATTAAACAGCTTATCGAGTTTTTATAAACCTTCGTAATTGTTGTACAATTTACAAACTCACGTTATCACTTGCAGTTTCTACAGCTTCCTAATTAAAATGCCTACTGTATTTTTTGTACTTGTTTATAATCTATCTTATAGCATGTTTATATGTAATTTATTATCAGTAATGTATGAGAGTGTCACAAGCCTTAGTGCAGTTTGATTATTTCTTTCCTCTTTTTCTTCGAAGTTCCCCTAGCGACATGATTGACACTCCAATTTCATGCTTTTTCCCAATAACTTTTCCATTTTTCACTCCATTTTTAACACAAATTCTAAATTATACTAATTCATAAAAAAAACAACTATTCTACGATAAGCTGGAGTACGTGCCTGTTATAGAGTGAATTTATAATCGTATTTCTATGTAAAATATGAAGCTTATTTATGTAAATCTGCATGCAACTTATTGAAATATATAGTCATATCTTGTGTCTTTACAACACTACATTTTTGGCAGCATTATATACATATAATTTTTATTGCTCACTTTCCGCGTCAGTGTCATTGAAGGACATTTAGTTATAATTAATCTAATTTCGGAGATGTTGTTATTTGTATTTGATTGTTTTATTTAAGTTTCTAATAAGTATTTATGAAAAGGCACCATTATATATAAAATTATATTACTGTAAGCATTTGTACTCGGGTTTTTAAACATAAAAACATGAATAGCAAATAATGTAAGTATGTAATATTTAGGTTTTCTAACAAACTTCAAGTTATTGAGTGTATGGGAATTCATGCTGGGTATACTAAACGGAACTGTTTTTATATGCACGGAGATCATGGCTTTCACTTACACTCAATCATCGAATATTTTTTAAAGAAACCAGTTCTTAATTCGACTAGTTAGATATCAGCTACGGTTCTAAAAATTCTTAGCTTATAAGTTTATATTCGTATATGGTTAAAAACTATTCGTAGTATCTTTGAGAAAATTATGTAAATATGCATTAATTCAATAATGTATATATGTATACATAATTTACTTGTTTAATTATTACATTATGATAAATGATAAATGTGCACTTATAAAAAATGTATTTTAAAAATTAAAAAAATAGAAAATATAGATAAATCCATTAGTGTCATTAATAATTTTTTGGATTTGATTTCTAATTAATCAACAAATCAATTATACTTCCTCATATTTAATTTTAGACGTATACAAATTCAGTGACGATCGATGCAGTGACGGCTAATATTCTTTTGTTCATAGTGTGTCTGGTATGCTAATAACATCAATAAATAGTAAGTACGTTGACGACCGAGCTTCGCTCGGAGTTCTTTTTTGTTATATCGTGTTTTTTAGATTAAAAAAAAAACTAAAAACTTGAATAAATACAAAAAAGAAAGTAAAAGAAAAAGATCGAGGTTCGAACTCGGACATACCTATGTTAGATAATCTTGCACCTTGGTCGCTTGACCACAATGCTTATGCCTGAGTGTAAGAAATTATTGAGCATATTCTGCGCAGGATAATGCAAAAGGAAACCACATGAAAACTTGAAAACACGCGTTTTTCCAGAAATGAGACTAATCTAGATCCATTATTCGCCCCCGAATGCCAAATTTCAAATTGCCACATACTAAATTTCAGCGAAATCGTTAGAGTCGTTTCCAAGATCCTTGGTATAAATATACAAGATTTACTCGTTTAAAAATACTAGATAAGATGATTGTCTACTTACACTTAAATAAATAACTTTATTTAGGAATTTTAAAATTAGATATTATGTGCTTATACAGGCTGCATATTATATAAACAAAAATTAGAGAAATATAACTACATATTGGATATCATTAATTACTGTTCTCTATCTCTAATTGTATCACTCTATCATGGTAAATATAATACTGCCACAGTTGGGCACTCCTAGAAGCCACGAAAAAAAAGAATCGAATTGAATTTAGATGTAATAATTAATAAATACAAAATGTAGGAATGTTATGTATTCAATGTTAACATTTTAATGTTTATAGGTCATGCCATTAAGGCTTACATTTTATTATTACTTATAGAACACATGCTTTAGAAAGCGTTTCGTAAGATCTTCCAAACAAGTATTTAGAAAAACAACAATTATTCTATAGACACTAAGTATAAAATGTAGTTGTACCGAATACATGTTAATTTGTTGCGGAATCTGAGAGCAATAACCGACTGCGATGCTAGCGGTATTCGGTGGTTTCTTCGCTACTTATATTCGACAAAAACAGCCGGATACCGTGAATATGTGCTGGTGTGGATGACTGTGTATGTATATGGTCAAAAAATATTTGCACGTTGCTCTTAGCATATTTCGCCATATTAAAGCTTAATGCGGGTATTAGTCACGCCAGTTAGTTTTAATATTTATTTATTATATTATTACATTATGTTGATTTTGAAGGCATAGGCATAGTGAATAGCATCTCTAACTTTCTGATTCTACTGCAACGGAGGTTGCACGTTTGACTGCAATGCGAAATGAATATTTGTACTGAGTACCTATTACTATGTGAGCTCATATTGTATCATAACGCACGTCGCATACGTTCTATTTTAACATAGGCGCAAATTAAATAATATCTAGTTAACCATAGAAAAAAAGCTTAACAAAGGTATCTCTCTTGTTCCATTCGAAAATATCAGGTGAGACGTAATAAAATATAATGAAAGTGAATATACACATATTTTATGAATCATGTTGATTTTTGATGAATAAACTTAGTAAATAAATTAAATATAAAATTAATATAATTATTTTCTCTTGTCAAAAGAAAAAGGAACGGAAATAATTTGAACATAGTAGCAATTTACAGGAAGTAAAAACTGGATCATGTTTCCTATTGAAAAATTAACGACAGGATATTGTAAATGTAATTCGTCTCGACATCATGCTAACTAACGTATATCAAAATGTCAATAAAATTTTAAAACGTGCTTTACACGTTATTCCAAGTCAAAATGAAATTATGTATATTTCAAATTGTTAAGCAAACCTTTAAACAGGTCACGCTTCATGAAACCACATTGTTATTTAGTCATTTCAAGTTTACAGTCTATATAAACTTAAAGTAAAAATATTTAAAAGTGATGTGCCCTTTTCATTTGAGGCCAAAGGTTAGGCATTGTATTGTCACAAGGACAAACAATTTCTACGCAGGAGTATGTCGCGGTCGGGCGAGCACCAACCTTCCGCCTAGTGCCTGCGCCACAAGGGTCAAGGCGGCCGGTCATTTCACTCTCTGATTCAACTATACTATACCAATTAAACTTTTTAGTGAACTGAATGTTGTGGAACATTTGGTATAATATTGGAAAAAACTGCGACGTTTTTATTAACGTAAAAACTAACTCATTCCTAGCTACTACTAGCTGAATTGGAATAGAGATTTTATCGATGCTTATACTTGCTTGTATATTAATATGCTTGCTTGTATATTAATAATTTATATAACGCATATTTTCTTTAAAATATGCATTAGATATCGCTAAAATAATCTAGTTTTAATGAAAGGTTATCATAATTCTTTCTGGAATATTTAAAGTTATTTATGCTTCAAACGATATGGTCGAATTAATCTATACATATAATAAAATTCTAACTGAGTCGAATCTGTATATTAAATATTTTTTGGGTAATTTTACTGAAATAGTCATTATTATCGATACAGAGGGCGAATTTGTAGTTTTAGAATTTATGTATTTTTTAGAAATTATATACATATTTAATAAATCAATATATGTGCCATTATCATCTATATACTTTCGCCATTTTATAAATAGTTTATTGATTTCTTTGTGAAGGCGGTTTTGACTGCGTCATCGGAATTATTTTTTTTTTCCTTGCGAGAAATTAGATTAGATTAGAATTAGATTATCATTTTTCCGAAATTTGGAATTCCGGAAAAATGATAATCTGTTGCTACAAGGTCCGGGGAGTGTGGTGGGTGTCGGAGACATTCCAATCGCAGCTCGTCTAATTTAGCGACCGTCTGTTGTGCAGTGTTCTAGTTGTTCTGAAGCAGTAGTAGACTAGAGCAATTGACCAGTCTCAGTTGTTTAACGGCTAGCTTTTCCATCATGGTTTGCAATCGTTGATAATACAGATCTGCCGTAATCGTTTGGCCTGATCTTAGGAAACTGTAGTGGATGATTCCAGCACTGGTCCACCAGTCACGTACCAGTACCTTTTTCTGAGTTATTTCGTTTCGGGCAGGATTATCGTACAGGATCCATTTTTCATCACAAGTAGATAGATTCAAAATCCCCTTGTTATTGTAACGATTGAGTAATGTAACGCAGCATTGGACGCGTGTTTGTTGGTGTGCTTCACTCAATTCATGCGGAACCTATTTTTCACTTTTCGAATTTGTTTCAAAAGAATAAAAATTTATTTATCACACATACCGAAGCTTATCGCTACTTCTAACGTAGTTTTCGATGGATCTGCTTCCACGATATCTATTAATTCTTCATTGTCCACTAGGGTCTCCGGTGGTCCACAGGGTTTGTTCTGTAGTTCAAAATTTCTAGAACGAAAACGTTAGAACCAAACACGTACTGTATTTTTCTCTTTTACAGTAGCTTTCGCATATATGTATGTACATCCTTAATCCTTCGAGCTGTGTCACGCTGGTGGAACTCCTATTCGCGATATTTTAAGTTTTCCACATTGTGAATAGAACGATGTCAAAGAAAAATTAAACGGTGCGAAAACAAATGAGTTACTAAATTCTAAACACAAATACACAAGCCTAAACTTGAAATAAATTTGAATTTGGAATTCCTAACCAAACGCCAAATATTTGAGATCAAAGTGGCCAGTTCGACAAAACGCTAATTTCCTATATAAGGACCTAATAGTTTCATTGATATCAAAATTAAGATCTGTTTATCTAAAGGGGCAAGCGGCTAGCAGTTACTGTATGTATCATATGTATCATATGTTAAGTCATATTTATCACCTTTGCAACTTAAAGATATTAGTTCCGTCAAACGTAAAAGTATAAGATAGTAAAATTAAATCTAATAAAATATTGATATATGTATATATTTAAAATAATACATTTTTAGCAAGTTATCTATACATATAATTAAATTGTAACTAAGCCGAATCAGCACAATGAATTTTTTTGGAAAATCTTATTAAAATAGACATTATTATCGATACATAGGCCGAATCTATAGTTTTTTGAATTTTTGTATGTATGTCTGTCTGTCTGTCTGTCTGTTACTGCATCACGGGAATGGTTTTCCCGTGAGAAAGATTTTGATGAAATTTGATTAACTGGTCATCCGGGTCAACATATAGGATACTTTTTACTGCGGGAAAATATCTCATCTCTGTTCTCAGATATATTTCTATATATACTAAACGTTAAAACGTAAGAAGGGACGAATCCGAGTGGAGCGAGGGTGAGTCGCTAGTTCATACAATAAGTTTTAACCTTTTGACGTGAAACATCTTAAAAATCACACCGAAACATGCGAGTACCAGGTCAGAAAAGAGGATCGTAACGAAATAGGTTGCATTAGGTTGCCATGGTAACCGTTATTGTTATCTGAAAAAATATATATATGTAATATTCTTTCCGTTGCTTTTAATTTTACTAATTTGTTTTCAAATATGTAAAATATTTATAAAAAAAAAACAAAAACTCTAAAAGCAACTCGCTGAAATAGACTTCACGTTAAACCAACTGTGGTATGCCCCGACACAACCCCACCCGATTTTTAGAATCTAGAAAATAACAGATTATGTAAATTAAATCTTGATATAAAATTAATTCGTTTTGATGATTCTTTTAAGTGTTTTAAAAAAAAATTAAAGAGTAAACAAAGTCAATTTTCGTATTGCTCTTCTACAAATAGTCTGTAGAGTTTGCATAAACTACTACACTGTATTAATAAAATTATAATATTAAATACTAATACAGTTACTACCTGTCTACTACTGAAGTTAAATATAATTAAAAGACATCTTATATCTATTTTACGTCTTTGAGACCGATCGAGCTGGAGGACCGTGAGACAAACGAGCCTTTGTATGGAGCAGTGTTACGTAAAACGAGCATGGTTCCACAGCATCGGTTCATGCTCATAGGGTAATAGATATTATTGCACGCCGCTCGAACAATGCAAGCTACGCCCCTACCGCGCCCGCCGACTTTAATGGCATCTTTCTACCGCTAAAGGCGAATTCTTGGTAATATTGCTGAAATGCAACCTACAATATTATACGCAGAGTTAGATAACAAGTCATATGTCACGACTCGATTTGTGTTTTCATTGCGTTATAATATTATATATCTGATTAAGTTTATTGATTTATAGATAATCTTGTTGTTACTTAGATACCCGCTTTTACCATTTCTAAGAACCATTAGTAGAAACAGATAGACTCGTAACAAAATCTAGTCAGCATGTGATAATGATCAAAAACCAAATGTTCTATTAATTACATACCCATGATATTTTTGCATAAAAGTAAGCTAGACGTTCTAGAAATGCTACTGTTATTTGTAATTTCAAAAATAAATTAAAGTGAATACTATGATCATGCTAATATCTCTCAATTAACATCTTAATAATTCTTGTGATGATGTTCTAATAAGCGCGAAAGTTTTTGACTGTGAATATGTACATTGTACATCTAACTTAAAAAATAAAAACTTATTAATTGCTCTATGATATATTAATATTACTAATAAATGACGCACAGTAACTGTTTCATGCCAATAATCAAGCTACGCTACGTAGAGCTCTTTGCGCCCGTTGAAGTCTTTGTCTCTGATAAAGCATACGGAACAATTATTTTAAAATAAATTATAATTTTACGATTTCATGCATTAAAGTGTGTTAAGAGATACATATTTTTGATTTAGAGATATATTTATATTTTGTATATAGTTTTAAAATGTCACCATACAATGAACGTATACTGCGATGACGCAGCGCACAGTAATAAATTACCCACATATTAAGTACTTTATTACTTCCATATAGTTTATTATTACATTTATAATAATAAAAATGCTTGCTTGGAAAATGTAGAATAGATTAAATGGCATAAATTTGCAATAGTTACCTACTTAGATAATAACTAACTTCGCACCATCGAAGCATTTACGCCTACAGCTGAAATATCCCCAGGAATTAAATCAAAAATTTAACTATTTTTAGGTAGCACACGATAATCTGAAAAGTTCCATAGTATTATTATCGATTTTTAATTTTTATTGTTTTTTATGCCTTTGCGCCTATGCTTGTTAATATAGAAAAGCAAAAGACTATTTTCTAATTTATTTGATGTCTAAAGACTTTACCCGCTACAAATAAGGCTTATTCGAATTTATGTAGTACTAACAGATCTTATTATTATTATATTAATAAAACACATTGTCTATACAAAAAGTAATTGCGTTTCACTAGAAAAATAGTATTACAATGAACATCTATAAAAAATCATCGAACTGTTAATTTCCTAGTTCCAGCAAAGCAAATCAAGTAATTATCAGCCTAAAATAGGCATGAATCATTTCCTTAACGTCTTGTTTCTTTCGAAAAAGTCATAATTAAGTAACTACTTTTGATACACTAGGTATGCAGTTGCATGTTATGATGAAATTATTTCTTATATTTATTTTTTCTAATAAGAAATTTACAAAAACAAAATAATTTAGCTATATTAATAAAAAAAATATTATCTTTTTTTATGGTTATATAATATAATCAAATTTATTATTTTATTTTATTGTTATATAATATAATCAGTCTAATATAATGTATAGATTGTCAAATGTTTGATCTTTATTCAGTCAACGACTTTACCTGGAATCAATTCATGTATGGGTTATGTTCGACCGTAGAATATTAATAGAGAAGTTGGCATTTTGCTTTCAATGAGTAAGTTCTTTCAAATTATACGATATTATAGTATCAATCAAAATATTCGTTAGGTAAATAAAGATAAATGTACATATTTTGACTGTTTAAGTACATAGACAATTAAATATATGTGTAAGAATGTCAAAATCATTGCGGAAAACGCGGAAAGAGCGATTGCCAAACGTGCGTTGCAACTTATTTAATAGCTGTATAAAATTCCAATGTGTAGAGATAACATAGCCACATGGTATAAAGGAAAACTAGTTTTTGTTCTACTTAATACCTATATATTTTATCCTTAAGAATTAAAACTTGTATTTGTCTTTACTAAACGTAGATCTTTAATATTTATGTTCTTTATGTATACAATATGTTACACAGTTAAAAAAAAATTAAATAAGAAATACCTAATTTATTCTTTTCGTATTTTAGAAATTTAGCTCTATGTCAAAATAAATACCACCACGAAGATAAGCATAATTAAACGAACATATTCATATAAAGTATCATACCCAAGCATTACCAGAGTGAAAAAAAAACGATTTATAAAAGACCTGTAATTTTGTCCTTGTATAAACCTGGCTTATATTATCAATTTTAATATAATTAACTACCACCTACTGAACAAGTTGCTTTCAAAGATAATATTATACAATCTCACAATTATTGTTTTTATTAACATATCATCATGCAACTACATTAATATAATAAAGATTAGTCACGACTATCTTTATTAAATTACTAATAAGAAACCATAGAAAGAGATCCATATTGTAATATCATTGTTTAAATATATTACTTACCGCCGTTGACACAAAGGCGATCCAATAAAGAACCAGAATTGGGATTAGCACTTCAGTGTAAAAGCACGAGTAGTAGCACTTCGTCTATAAGTTAGAGAACAAGATTTGTAGTGATCAGTCCATAAACACCCCTTGGAGTACACAATGCTTGAGATGATAAAGTCCTGGTTAGTGTCCAGGGTGGTGAGGGCGGCGAGGGTGGCTATGAGCGGTGGTGGTTGCGAAGGCCGGGCTACAAAGTGCCGGCGGCGCGCGGGTGACGGTCGAACGTCCGGCCGCACAACGCGCCTTGCAACGGTAAACTGGCGAGCCGCGCCAACACAGCCTCTCCCTCGCTTGTATGAGTGCCTCCAACCTCCCTCCAAACAAATAGTACCGTACGCGGCAATTCTGTCTTGGTAACTTTTATTAGTGTTACCGTTGCGTCTGTGTGTTCTATTACACCAACACATTTGAATCTGTGCCCCGTGAAGTCGTGTGGGTGTCGGAGTTAGTAAAGTACCTATGCGTGCTTTGATCTTACGATTCGGTATGCACGGCCGCACAGCCGCACGTAGCACCGAGGCTTTATTTTACTTCTATAATATCTAGTCAATAATTTAACTTTGGTGTTTGTGCAATAACACACGTCTCACGGCGCTATAACTAGGCCAAAACTAGTCTAGACTTACTATATTGTATCTTCACTATAATTTGTAGTTCTAACTAATTCTCTCATTATATGCCTGGTGCATTGTTTGATATAACCTTTTGTGTAACAACCTTCACCTACCAAAATTAGATCACGTACACAGATATTTCAATAAGGTCATGAATCATGGTATAATATTCTGATGAACAACCACGTCTACACAAATCTAGTCTATTGACAGTTAAGGTTATCCTAGAGTTCCAGGTATTTGCAAGTCATGCTATTTTATATTTGCTGTATTTTGTTTATATTGCATCACAGTTATCCAATTCTTTTTCATAATGCTGTACTTGACATTTTTCTTAAATTCCATAAGTATTTAAACAATACATGTGAAACTATGGCCATTTTTGCTATTCTTAGGTTTACACAGCTGTAAAAAATTTGCCTGTCAACGGTAGATACCTACTTATAAAAGTTATTTATACCTACTTTTACTAATATCAATTTCTGACGGGATATGTATGTACTTACTTGAGGCAGTGAGTCTAAAGTAAGTACATGCCTACATATCTCGCAATTTGAAGACATCGTCGTATCAGTGCATATTTGTTCAACCAATTTACCGAAAGAGTTTTTAGTACAGAATCATTGACTTTTAAATGTCAATTTTATTGGTATAAAATCATCTATACTTATACTATAATAAAGCAGTAACTTAGCGAAATCTGTACATTAAATATTTTTTAAAAACAATTACTGTAACGTATTATGTATACAATATAGACCCCAAAACAACAGCTACTAATTTTTTGTCTGTTTGTCTGTATGTCTGTTTGTCTGTTTGTGCGTGCGCGTTTCACGCCAAAAGTAATAAACCGATTTCAACAAAATTTGGTGAAGTGGTAACTTACTACTCGGGCCAACATTTAGGATACCTTTTACTTCAGGAAAATCTCTTTTTCCCACGACAAATCACAATAACTGGTTTTATCAAGGCCTCCTTAGAAAACTACCGCTGGCTAAACCTTAAGACATACATCAAAACAATTATTTACTAAAAAATTGTAGGTCTTGAAAAGGCCAACAGAAAAATCTGCAATAGTATATGTCTATCTCCTAAGGTACATTGCAATTACTATTTTTATTATAAATAAATTAAAGGCAATGTTGCCACTGACTGACTGACTAATCAACGCTCAGCCCAAACCGATGATGATAGACTAGCACCACAAAAAAGCCAGCGTTATATATCCATACTAATATTAAATGCAAAAGTAATTCTGTCTGCCTGTCTGTCCGTCATCTTTTCATGCTTAACCGCAGAACCGATTTAAATGAAGTTTGGTATAGTTTAAGACCCTGGGAATGACATAGGATAGCTTTCATCCCGGAAAACATAACACATATAAGAGAGTGGTGGAAGGTCAAGAATAAGCCCATTTCTATATATATATAGTCTATTCTATACTTACCGTGAAAACGTACCTAGGGACGAACCCGAGCGAACCGAGGGTGAGTCACTAGTTGATTCATAAAAAACAGAGTTTTTGTATATCAATGTATATAATACACATTTTTCCTTAAAATGCAATTTATTATTTTAAATATAAAGCTTAAATATAATAAAGCTTTGTTTTTTAAATAAGAAAATGACCCTACTGAAAAAGTACAACAATTATTGGTTGTTCAAACAAATAAATACTAAAACAACGTTATGAAAATTGTTCAAACGTTTCAAAAAATCTATGAAAAAATATCAATATTGTTATTTATAAGAAAGTATTTTCACCAATGAATTACCAAACTAATCTCAATAAAATGTTGCATTGGTACTATATACATGTGCTGGAGACGCATTTCCTTTTTAAATCGAATAAGAGAGTATTTGAACAAGATAAATAAATAAATAAAACTATATACATTTCTATATAAACTATATAAACTCAATAAATTATTATTATTATTATTCATTTAAGCAACACACAACAGCTAATCTAGCTTAAATTTTGATATGAACTTGATTTAACTATAATATAGTTATAACTCGGGTTTACTTATAGGATACTTTACATTTTGGTAAATGAATAACGAGTGGGTATCTACTTGTACACGGTACAATATACAATATACGTGATTTCACAAATACGATATTATTTGGAAGGATTACAATTTTTTTAATCACGCTTTTTAAACCCCGACATAAAGTTTACCGTGTGTATCTATGTATCTATGTGACTATATGTGGCATCGTAGCGCCCAAGCAGACGAACTGATTTTATTTAAGTTTTTTTTTTTTGTTGGAAAGGCGACTTAATAGAAAGTGTTCTTAGCTATAAATAAATAAAATTCGTCCAGCTGTTTTCAGACTATCAGCTCTTTTCTAAACTGTAAAAGTATATAAACAACTTCCACAGATCTAATCGATACGACACTTGGGGTCCTGTTATTTTAACGACATTGCAATGATATGGTAACCTTAGCCTGATGCTGTAGCGTCACCTGGAATCTGCAAAATACTCATTCATCTCTTTACGAAAATACTGCAGAAATATCATGTTTTGTCTCATTAAGTAAGTTAATATGTTTTTTAATTTATTAAATTTGTAACTTGTGTACGTTCGGTATCAGTTCATATTCTACATCTGCTTTTGAAATATGTGTAATCTACTCGCTTCGCCTTATGAGAGTGCATAAAACGAAAAGCTCAAACTATTAATCTTTGGATTTAGTTAAAGAATTTATTTGACTTTTCCATTCAGAGATCTGCCTGATTTTAATGAAAATCTATTAAAGTCCGCAAAACCTTTCTTCTGTGATATCTACTGATACACGTTTTAACATGCAACTCTCAATCAATGGAAGGGTTGAAGAAAAACCCAGAGAGGATGATCAATATCTGCTTTCCTACGTAAAGAATGGTCGCACCTTTCAAACATTTTGTAGTATGAACAATGTCAAGGACATACGTGTGCAAAGTAAATCCCAATACCATCAAAAACATAAATGTAAAAATGGGAGCCAAGGTCAATATTAAAAATACCTAAGCGTGGTTGTCAGCTGCACAGACAAAAGAATTGAGATCGAAATGGGCGCCAAGTCTGTAGATAACCCTGATTTTTTTCATAAGAACATACAACATTCTAAAATACATTTAAAACACAATTTCTTGTTTTTTTTTTTTCTGCTACAAAAGTATTTGCTATTTAAAAGTTAAACTTCTTAAATTTGAATAGTCGAATTATTTACACAGAGTAGATTACTTAGGATAAATTGAAGTTCAAGATTTGGCTTGGCTAGTTTTTACCAGTAAAGTAAGTTTTTAGAAGAGTGAGACGTGTAAACCATACGATATAAAAACAGTAACTTGCGTATAGCATAAAGATAGAGATATAAGTGATTAGCCGAATATAAGATAACTTGTTTGTAAGCTATTGCTATTATGCTTTGAACATATTGTTCATAAAAATTAATTAATCTTTTTTCCAATTTTAAAAATTTACTATTTTCAGATTTTTTTCCCTTAGTATGCACACGATTACCCATCTGAACATCAAATTTTAACTTTCTAGGACATCTGGAATTGGGTTAGAGTTTTGATCTATAGGTCAGTCAGTGATAAAAAGGATAATTTTTCGACGTTAATATCTAAACAACTATTTGAGGTATGTTTATGAAATTTGGAACACATATGTATGTCGCAAGTTTCAATATATGAGCCAAATTTGACATTTTTATGTGAAATAGTTTTTGAGTTACGAGGGGGTCAAAAGTGGCTCCAAATGGTTCGTGTAATAGAACACACGGTGCTGCTCGCCAGTTCCTTTCGCTTGAACTTGGCTATAAACATTATCCTGGCTATATACGTTGATCCTCATAGTTAAATTATCACTAAGTTCCTGACCACGTTAATAATTCATTAGATCTTCGACTAATCTACCATGCGGTACATCCATATACAGCCAACAATCTCTCCGGTAGGTTAACTTAATTAACTTTCAATTCAGTTCAATTTTCTTATTAATTAATTTTGTCACAAATGCAAACCTTACGCCTTCAAAATTAAACTTGGTAATCTAAAAACAATTAATATTTTTCTTTTAGAATATCATTTATAGAGTTTTGCATTTAAGCGTTTTTTTAAATTCATCCCATAAGGAGATAAAATAAGGCATGAAAATTTTTATGAAACCTACCTACCTTTTTAAAGATTTTTTTGTTGTAGTTTTAGCGCGAGCGAATCCGCGGGTTTTGCTAGTTTAAGTAAGTACAAGGTATTATACAAAAAAAAATTGGGCTAAAATTTTAATGTAGAGCGAAATGTGTCAAATTTTTCTTTTTTCAATTTTTTTCCCAAAATATTTTTTTTTCAATAGCCCCAAGTGTCCTCTTTTAAACAAATAAAAGTCCGTTTCTGTATCTATAACAGTTTTAAAGATATTTGAAATATAAAGTTGAAATATAAAAAATAATGTAAATTTTGAATTTTGAATAATCTTTGAAATAATTTGATTTTTTCCTTTCACAGAAATTCGTTATAAGATAAAAGAAAACTTCTGACCAAAATTCGTCCAAATCGAAAGGGGTCGATTCCAACTATTGGTCGATTTGACATGAAATGACCCAGACTTAAGTAATAAAAATAAATTTTGTAATTTTTACACACCGTTATATTTCAAAACTAAAAAGTCTTTGGTAATCCCAGTAGCTTAAATAGGGGGCAGCATGATCAGAATTCCTATTCAGCAATTAAAATTACTTCGCATACATAATAGTAATGATTTTTGTGACAAATTGACAAATTATTAATTACTACAGGACTTGACGGATTTTGATGATTGTTAAGTCTTTAGATTCGTCTTAATAACGCGAGTGTTATATGGTATACAGATATAATTAAAGAACAAAATGGGGTCTCTTAGGGGCCAATAAGAAAATTTCGTCGGAATCAATCGAGTGAATTATCAAATTACAGATTTTTAAGAGACGATTACAAAAATATATCAAACTTATACGTTTAAAAATAATTTAGGATAAAAAATTGTTGAATAAAACTAAAAATGTGAATAACTAATCAAAACTAAAAAGCTGTAAATAGAAGGTTAATTTACAAAAATAAAAAAAGCTTAAAAAGTAAGCTGAAAAGAGAAGGACGAGTTGACAAAGAAACATAATGTAGTATTATGCAATCGGAGACATATATACACGTTGCAAGACTCTCGTTTAGTATAAAACGTGTACCTATGTCTTTTTGAAGAAGTATTTCTTTTGACACGTTTGGAAAAAAATATGAGTAAAATTTTTACGATACGCGCGTACACCGGCAGCCAAAAAGCGACATGATGAAGTTAGCTGCATTCCTTTTACAAGCAGAGAGTTATGACATACGAGATAAAATCTTAAGCTATTTTAACGCCAAACGCCAAAGAAGTATAACTTCGTAGTACACACACACGATTTTTTTTTTATAAATTTATTTTTTGAATAAATGTGTTATTTACAATATCTAATGCTTCGATCATCAATGCTACTGGATATAGGGTCGGCGTAAGAAATCTGTCTCTGTAAATATAAGCTCACTTACAAAGTGAGCCGTATATTTCGATTAGTTCTATTGAAACACTGCAAGCGTAAACACTTTCACAATGCCGCAATGTGTATTTAAAAGTTGCAAAAATAATGTGCGAAGAAGAAATTTTTCGGAATTTTTTTTTAGATTATGTCAATTTTTTTAGATTTAATCAGCGAAATGTTATAAAAATGAAATTTTGAACAATTTTAAATCCGCTAAGAACGTTTGGCGAAATTCAACGAAGCAAACAGAAAAAAAATTATAACGATTTAGCTCACAAAGCAACAACGGGAAAAAGTGCTTTAATATACCGTAAGTGTATGATAATAATTTGAAGATTTGTGACTATATTACAAGGTGCTATGATGTTGATTAGGTTGAAAATAAAACTATTATGTATTTATAAGACTTCGTCTTGGTTTGTTAGTATACAAATGTAGCTCTATAACTAGACAGAATTTAGCGTTAAATTTGTATGTGACACGTTATCTAGTAGTATTGTTGATCGAAGATCTAACGCGAGTTTTTACACGGTTTAATTGTACAGCAAATATAGACATGAAATCTATACTAATATTATAAAGCTGAAGAGTTTGTTGGTTTGTTTGGTTGAACGCGCTAATCTCAGCAACTTCTTATCCGATTTGAAAAATTCTTTTTGCATTAGATAGCCGGTTAACTGAGGAAGGCTATAAGGATATATATCATCCCGGAAAAATGTATGGTTCCCGTGGGATAGATTTGTTTTTGTCTAGGGACGAACCCGGAGCGAAGCAAGGGTGAGTCGCTAGTATAGAATATAGATAATAATAGAACACAAATAAATTTTGTGCAGAACCAATGACAGGACAGAATATGGCCTATTCCGGTGTGTTGTGGTTGTATGTGCTGTGTTATGATGTAAATAGAATTTAAAATTGGTAAAATACTTAGTTATCACTTACAACGTTGCATCTCTCACAGGAAAAATATGTAATTACTGTCATGCCTAAATTTTGGTCTTATTCTAAATATTGTAAATGAATAACCTCATAATTCATCATAATATAACAAGGGTACCATGGGTGGGCAAGGTTTATAAGACTAAAAGATATATTAACTCTTCTTATTCAATACCATTATTTAAAATTTGTCATCCATGTTTAAAACTATGAAACGTACGAAAATATTTTATCTATAATTTTATACTTTTTATATTCTATAGTAGACGGTTTTATAAAAATGGTAGAACGTAGTTTCATCAACTGGCATCCCTGCCGGGTGTGTGTGCGGCATATAAATTGTGTATCTGTAATTTACTGTAATTTTAATTGTAAACAATGTGTTTAATAAATCATTCGTACTTGAAAAAATAAAATTGTACTAATATCTATGCAAATGTTATAATTTAGGGTTTCTTATTTACTTTTTATATTGATGTGAGGTTCTCGTGCTTTGTCTTCGTGTGTGACAATATACTCAAAATGGCGCATCAACTGGCACCGTCTGTAAATTGTTCATTGGACGACATTGACCTCAGTTCATTAAAGGTATATTTTTGTTCTTCAACAAATGTAAAAATTAGTTGAAATAAATTTTGGATAACTAGCTCAAATTGAAAAAAAGCCGTGATGGAGAGCAATGATCTCACAGGGCGTGAATCATAGTTTGGGTTCAATAAGGATTATAATTAGCTTTTATCTATACATTTTTGTTATGTGCTGGATTTCAGGACCCGGCTGGAATATTTGAACTTATAGAAGTTGTGGGCAATGGCACCTATGGACAAGTATACAAGGTATACTTATAATTATACTTTTATTACTTTAATATCAGTATGTTCATTGGCATATTGCTCTTATTTACACAGTTCTTCGGATTCTCACTTCAGAATTCGCTTAAGAATCGCTGCGAATACGACTTATTTTTGTGTCGGTATAGTGTTCAATAAATCATAAGTGAAAATAAAAATAACTTGAACAGTTCAAGAAGGTTTTGTAAGATCCATGAATATATTTGCCTCTTTTTATCATTTTACTTGTTTAATCAATAAGGAAATATTTTAAATTAGATAATTGGTTATTACTTTTTTATTTATATTATACTTAGAATGTCTAAAGTATGTAAGTTAAACTCCAATATTTATTTGTATAATGAATGAAAATAGCCATATAGTACAAAAGAAAAGCTATATCTAAAACAGGCAATACTTGCATTGTTTAAATACTATATATTTTAATATTTAAGGGACGCCACACAAAAACAGGACAACTTGCTGCCATTAAAGTTATGGATGTTACACAGGATGAGGAAGAAGAGATAAAACTTGAAATTAATGTCCTTAAAAAGTATTCTAATCATCGAAACATTGCCACATACTATGGTGCTTTTATTAAAAAGAGCCCTCCTGGAAAAGATGATCAGCTTTGGTTAGTAATGGAATATTGTGGTGCTGGTAAGTATTGTAAAAACCTGCATAGATTAAATAATTTAAAAATCTACATTATGCCAACTATGTTGCTTGATACACTATTATAAAATCATTATGTGCAATCTGTTAATTTTGTGTAAAAATATTTTACATGAATACATTACTATTAATCATTTCTTAATTATGTTTTAATTTGTATAAACTACATAAAACTGAATTATAATTGAGAAAGAGACAATTACAAAGCTTTTAGGATAATGTGCATAAAGGGAGAGATCATTTTTTATTGCTTTTAATTATAGCACAAGGTTAATGACCTCTAACTGAGACAAGAGGTCTGAGTGACACATAGTGAACAATAGTTCTCCTCTAACATGTGAAATTTATTATATTATAATCTTCTTAATATAATGAATTTCAGAATTTATTTTAAATTAATTGAATTGCAATTTTTCTAATTTATTTACAAATATTGAAAACATGTCAGTATATTTTTTTAATTATTTAGCTATTATTTGCTGGTAGGTGCTTACTTGTGCATTATTTTACTATTTTAGCTCTAGTAGTAATAAAACATAATTCTTCAAATATTGAAAGAATGTACATATATTTCATTCACATGTGTATGCCAAACATAATACAAACCATTATAATAAACATTTTCATTCATTATATGACAACCCAGAATCTTTTTAGGTTCTGTGACAGATTTGGTAAAATCAACTAAGGGGCAATCGTTAAAAGAAGAATGGATCTCATACATTTGCAGAGAAATTCTAAGAGGTCTCAGTTATTTGCACTCTAACAAAGTTATACACCGTGATATAAAAGGACAGAATGTGCTACTCACAGACAATGCAGAAGTGAAACTTGGTAAGCACATCTTCAATTAAAGCTAATTTTATGATATTTTTGCTTCTATATGTTTTCTTTAGTGATTAAATTCAATCATAATAATAATATTATCAGAAGAATGTTTTTAAAGAGTAGTTAATTAAATGGGGATAACGTCCATTATAATTATTTATACTTTGTAAATTTACATTTGGTTATATCAAATTTTTGATGATTCATGATTATTGTCCTGTTTATATTTCTGTGAAATAAATTACTTCTATAAACATCATATTCTTATATCTTCTTCAACTAAATAACGAACTGCCTCTTAAGGCTGCACATGCGGAGGTTCGAGTCCTGGGTTGGGCCAAGTTTACTTACTGAGTCTTTCCATTAAGTTGGGAAGTTGGTGGTGTTTCACCCCTGTATCTCAGAGAGTACATAAAGCCGTCTTTCATGCGCCTTGCCTCTCATTGGTTGTGTTGAGTAGTCATGCCACCAGAGTATAATACTGACAGAAATAGAGAGTGCACTTGTGTTTGCGCGCATATTTGTGCACTACTCCATCTCCTACGCAAATGGCTAGTGTCAATGAGATTGGCCGCCGCGGCCGAAATCGGTCAGGAGGACATCATCATATCTGCTTCAACTTTGTATGAATTTGTATATTCGCATAAATAAAAAGAATTTGAAATCAATGTGTTAAAATTTATGTTTTGGAATATAAAAAAACCTTTGCATCATTTAGGTTAATGCACATCTTGAACGTCATGGTCATAGTTTTCTATAGCTGGTTTTCTTTCATTTAAGAATTTTCTTGTTATACCTATAATTATTTTTTTATGGGAAGAGGCTATTACTATATAAAACTTGATATATTTTATTATAATGTAGCATGAAATTTAAAGCAGAGTATATTGCGAAACAATTGTTTTGATGCTTATACATTAGAATATATATGAACAATATTTGATGATATCAAATCCTAAAAAAATATTATACATTACTGAACTGTTACAAAATACATGGCAGTAGTTTTTATTTATCAAAAGATAATTCTTTATTTTGGTAACACTACTAATGTAAATTGTAATCTTATTATGCCATTACTACTAAAACAATATATCATCTCAGCAGAACAACTTTCCGAGCCGTTGGTAGCTATATACTGACTACACCCTTTTTAAATTAAATTGATGATTTAAAAGTGCTTGTATAGGTCTAGTTAAATGAATTTTATTATCATTTCATAAAAAATAATAGGTAATATAAAGAATAAGCCAAGTTTAATTCTTTAAATAATATTATAATCTAACAATTTAAACATTAAAAACAAAGAAACTAAATTTGATACTACAATTCTACAAACATATTGAAGATCAAGTATGAACACTATGCTGTGCAATATACATATGCTCTACTTACTATTTTATGTACAACGTGAACAGTAGTGTTAATTAAGAGATATTATGCAATATGCAGTATTCTTACAACTATGTTACTTTTTATAAGTTAGATTTTTCTACCAGTAGTAGTTAGACTAGAATGTGTATTTGAAATTATTAAATTACTTATTACACAGTATGTCATTCCAAAATATCTTCATAATTATTTGACTTCCTAAGTTTTATATGATTGTGTTATTTTTCTTTTACATTTTATTTAATAGTAACAAATATTTAGTAATAAATATATATATATATATATATATATATATATATATATATATATATATATATATATATATATATATATATGTATATATATGTATGTATGTATGTATGTATGTATATATACAGGATGAATTTTTCAAGTGGGCGTGCATGGCTAAATCCGAAACTATGAGTAATAGCGAAAAGTACTCAAAGGAGTCTCGGACCGGATTTTCATGAAAACTAAAACTGCATCATTGGATTTTTGAAAAATCAATTTTCCTAGCCAGGAATCGAACCTGTTGATTTTGAAAAAAAAACACATACTGTATAATTACACCATTCGATAGTGTTGCTAATAAGAAACGCATTCTGGGAAGTCATGACATACGGCAAACTTAAGGAAAGAGCTCATTTTTAACAAAATGTTTTTTATTGTTCTTTGTTATTTACTTAGTAAACCTTAACAGATCAATTGTTCAAAATGATAGCCGTTGTTTTCAATTCATAGCTGGATTCGACGTTTCAAGGATTGTACAGCATTTAGCATTGTATATATATATATCAATTCAATGGATATAAATTAATATTTGGCTGCTAAACTGTTACTGTGTGATTTACAAAACCATCTACATACCATTAAAAATTCTAAAATTAATGCTTTTATGCAGTCGATTTTGGAGTATCGGCGCAGCTGGACAGGACGATCGGCAGACGTAATACTTTCATCGGCACTCCGTACTGGATGGCGCCGGAGGTGATCGCGTGCGACGAAAACCCCGAGGCGACGTATGATAATCGCTCTGACCTCTGGTCGCTCGGTATCACCGCGCTAGAGATGGCCGAGAGTCAACCACCTCTGTGCGATCTCCACCCTATGAGAGCTCTCTTCCTCATTCCGAGGTAAGGTTCTATTTTATTTATTATTATTTTATCTGAAGATATCTTACTAGGAATATAGATTTTTTCATTTTTATTAGGATATTTTATTTTGTTTATTGTATTGTTGTCTGGTGCAGTGGTCATTGTGCCTGCCATTGGTCATTGCAACCAAGATTACATTAGATTCCTGTTTAAGGTAAATTTTTGTACCAGTTATAGGCTTGTCATTTGTGTGTTTCACACTAACACAATAATATTTATGTAAATCCACATGTGCATTGTCTGGTATTCATTTTTCCAATGTAACAGTTTTAACTGCTATATGATTAATTCTTACACTTTTTTTCAGAAACCCGCCGCCACGTTTAAAATCTAAAAAGTGGGCGAAAAAATTCCATGGTTTCATTGAGACTGTCCTTGTAAAAGATTACCATCAGCGTCCTTACACTGAACAGCTTTTGAAGCATCCATTTATTAGGTAATTAATGGACAAGTGTATTCAAAGTATATACTGATATAGTTTAAAAGGACAATTTTATTAGTTTCTTCAGTTTAATGTTATTTCACAAATAATATTATCAAATATAATAATAACTTAAATCGCATTATTTTGATTGCAAATGTAATATGTAGGTTATCAAATAACCAGATCACTTCAATCGTTATCTATATTAATAAAAATATTGATGTATAAAATGAATATCAATCATTCTTGACATTAAAAATACTTAATTCTTTTAAGAGTGATTTTTTTAGTATAAATGATCTAACTTAAGCATATATTAAGTGTCAATATTAATAATACTAATAAGTAATATTACAATTACATCAAATATCAATCTTAAATCTGAAAAATACTTTAAATTCCATTCATAAAGCAATTTATGTGAAAAATAAAAACACATTATCTTACCTTGTCAAGCCCTTTTATTAAGACAACGAGCTGCCTATGGGCAAAGTTAAAGCTAAACAAGTAAAAGCTAACAGCTAACAGTAACACAAGACATTTCCAGAGATCAACCAACAGAGAGACAAGTGAGGATACAACTGAAGGATCACATAGACAGATGCAAGAAGAGAAAGCAGGATAACTCGGTGCGCGAGGACTACAAGTACTCGGGGTCGGAGGGCGAGGAGGAGGACAACGCGGTGGCGGGCGAGCCCTCGTCCATCGTGCACAACGCGGCCGCGCACCAGGGCGGCGACACGCTGCGCAGGAACTTCCAGCAGATACAGGAAGGAAGGTACGATTACAGCATTCCAGTAAAAATAATATATACTTCTGGTCATATAGTTTACTAGCTTTTCCGGCGACTTCGTCCGCGTGGAATAGTGACTGCTCGCAGAGCTACCGGCGCGGCGGCCAGCGCCCTCCCCCCTTACGACCGCCCCGCCCTCGCCTTGCATCGGGCTGAGCGCGCGCTCACCCATAGTCCGCGTAAATTTAAATATATATTTTAAAACTATGATATCTCCTAAGATACTCATTGAAATCAAATGTTGTCAAGGGCAATTTTGTTCAAAATTAAATACTTGCGATGAATAACGTATTTATTTGGATAAGGATTAATATCATGTTTATAAAAACATCTTTGAAAGTCATTATTTTAGAACAAATTTGATTACCATAAAAATGGTTATATTGAGTGAACCTTAAAAGATAGACATATGCTGTCGCGGACTTTTTTTTAGAACTTTTAAAAGGGAACAATTCCGTCATACATGAATTTTGCGTAACTTTAACCGTCTACGCAGCGCACGCAACGGAAGCTCTCAAAAGGAATCAATTTTTCCCGTTTTTGCAACATTTTTCATTTATGCTCTGCTCCTATTGGTCGTACCGTGATATTATATAGCCTAAAGCCTTCCTCGATAAATGCACTATCCAACACAAAAAGAATTTTTCAATTCCAACCAGTAGTTCCTGAGATTAGCGCGTTCAACCAAACAAACAAACAAACTCTTCAGCTTTATAATATTAGTATAGATTTATTTTTTAAATGTTCAAGTTAACATCACTTCCCCAAAATTCTTGATCATCTGTATTGCTATATATCAACTTCATTTTAATTCTAACTTAACTTTATATATAAATAAATAATAATAAATAAATATGTTGGGACATTATCACACAGCACCATCTAGTTCCATAGTAAGCTACGAGGCCTGTGTTATGGATACCACATAGTTGATACACTACACATATATAACTTTAAATACATACATATTATTATAATTATAAACACCCATTACTGGATTAAAAACATTTGTGCTCATCACACAAATGAATGCTTCCAGTAGGATTTGACCCGCGACTGTTGGCACAGCAAATAGGGTCACTACAAACTGAGCCAAACGTGTCGTCAATATATTAGATACTAATGACTCGACTCATTTCAGGGCTGAAGCACCACAGCCTCAACCGCCACCTAAACGTAACAGCAAGCGGGAGGAACGCGAGGAAATACCAGGTAAGAGATACATTCTATTACTTGATACTACTACTATTTTGTTAATAGTTTAAGTAGCTCAGAGCCAGGTGTATTAATTTATTTTATAACAAGACATGTAGAAACTTTCTGGTGTAACATAGAAAAAGAATGAAATAAAAAATGATGTCAGATAATACATTTATTCCATAATCGAGTTATGCTATTATCATCTGTTATCATGTAGTTTTACTTTAATAAAGAATAATAAACTATAATAATAATGGAAACATTCGAATAATAGAAGAAGCTTAAGTTGCATCTTTAGTTAAATTTTAATTAGCACAGCAGCTATATAAACATTTTATGATTCATAGTGTGAGGAAAATTCATTGGATTTTTCTAAGTTATGCCAAAAAAATATATGATTAAATTTAATTATATTTCTGTTAATATACTGTAATTTATTGTTTTGTTCTATACCCATAGAACCCGGCCCGCCAGCGCGGCCATCCATTCCACAAAGACTGATAGTAGTGCCCGATCCACAGGCGCAACAGCCAAATAGATATAGGTAATTATATTATAACTGTTGTAGCTTACTATAAAATAAAATTGATAGTAATTAATTATTTATCTAATTACATTCAAATAATATTTTAAATAATGTACACTTAACATAAATGCCAACTGATACAATATAATATATTAATCAGCGTTGCCAGATGTCCCGATTTTGGCGGCACGTCCCGATTGTCAGCCCAAAGTATATGTCCCGCGCGGGACAGGCTGTCTCGCTTTTCGGGAATTACTTGACGGTTGCTAATAAATGCTCCGTAAATTTAGTTTGATCATAATTACGCATCCATTTCACTCTAGAGCTATCCTGCATAGAGTTCTTTATCCATATTAAAGAAAAAAAGGAAACTTTTAAATGTGTTTAATCTTCACAGAAATATGAAATAGTAACCCTCATTAGTAATTCTTATTTTATTACAATATATAATATTATTCATGATAATAATATTCCTCTGAAGACTTAATTAACTGCCAAAATGGCTATTTTGGTTATATATTGTCATGTAAAGTTAATTTGAAACTGAATTTAAAGGATAATTATTTAAAAACTACTGATTATATACTTTTTTTCGTATGTCCCGCTTTCGATGAAAGAATCTTTTTGTAGTCAAAAGGTTTCAAAATCCCGCATGTTCTAAAAAAATTCTGGCGACGCTGATACTAATATAAATAATAATTGATTTTTTATATGATATTAAGGTGTAATAAAATTGTAAACAATGTAGGCCGTTGCCCCCGACGCCCAAGTCGTCGGGCTCGTCCAACAGCTCGGGCTCCAACAACGGCACCCCGCCAGCCGGCGGCCCGCAGCCCCCGCAGCGCGGCTCACATCACATCTTTAAGCCAATGGTACGTTTTCCTTCTAATTACATATTTGAGCAGTCATACTTTTAAATTATTGTAAGGAGACACGGGCGTTAATATCTGCAACGCATTTCATACTTTTACGATATCATCGTAGTTGTATGTTTTGCTATATACCTATTAGAATTGTTCTTTATTAATAAATAAATTTATTGTTATGATTAACAAACCTCAAGATATTATCCCACTAGAGACTCACCCGAGCAAAGTGAGGGTGCATCCCTTTTTACGCATACCACCTGTACCCCCAGGTGGTTATGTGGGGCTCACCGACTAGAAGAGCCGGTACTACCCACTAAACCCCAACTTTCCCCTCCCCTCCGCCATAGTGGGACGCCGCGGGAACGCTTGCGCATAACTTCCGCGACGCCCCGGCGGCAGGCCTGTCGGCCACCAAACCAGTGAGGCTGCTCCAAAGTCCACTCTGCAAAACAGAGAAGTACCCGGAACAGCCCCACTAAACCTCACCGCCCACCGAAGTGGGCAACACTACCTCGGCTGCAGAGGACAGGGAGAGCGGCAACGAAACACCGACACGCCTCTTCTACTGCAGCCCCACCACGTCCACCCCCCTCTCATCCGATCGCGGGATCGCCAAAGCAACCCCACAACCAGTGGCCGCAACGCCGTCAGATGCAGCCACGACGAGAGAGAGGCCCCAAACCCTCCGGTTGCGGGACCACAAAAGCGGCCCCGCCCCCGGTGGCCGCAACTCCGGAAGCCGAAGCCTCAACGAAGAGCGGCCCCACCTGGGAGGTGCCTCAACCGCGTTCGACGGCCCACGGCCAGAGGCACCCCCATGCTGTTGGTCCGCGCCGGATTTCTCCGGTACCACCCGTTGTTGGGGCAACGGGTGGCGTTCCCCTATCCGCCACCTGGGGACGCGCCCGGTAGGAGTCAGCTCTCCCCCGGGAGGGTGCATCCCTAGGTTGACTCATTATTATTTTTTTAGATGATTTTTACTAAAATTAAAGAAAGCTTATAATGAGGCCTTTAATAAAATAATAATAATAATAATCGTTTATTTGTAGCAAAAGATTAGGTTACAGAAATATACTCTTTACAACTGTTTTGTTTAAACATATTATAAGCTTATCTAGAAAGAGTGCTTAGGAGCTCGTACTAGGAAAAACCTGTATTACGAGCACCGTTACCTTCCTCTAGATTTACAATACAAAGACCAACTAGTTAACAGTTACTGGAGTTAGTAGATTGTAATGTTAGAAAATAGAATAATCAAAATGGAAGAACTTGTTAGTGTGTATTTTTGTATATGAGTGTGTGTGTGGTGTGTGTGGTGTATGTGTGTGTGGTGTGTGTGTGTGTGTGTGTGTGTGTGTGTATGCATTCATTTAATTGTGATTATGGTTTATGAGTCTTTCTGTGTCGTCATAAGTTAGTGATTTTAGCCAGTTACTCACGAGAGTTTTACATTTGATTTTATTTATATTATGGATCCCCAATTGATTATTTAATTTATTGTAGATTTGAGCGCTTGAAAAATGATATTGTCGACTAGCGAGGACTGATTTACTTGTTAATGTAGGGCAGATGTTTGGCTTGCGTCTACGATTCCCATGTTTTTCGGATTGAAATGCTAGTTCTGAATGTTTACGCAAGATTAGTCTTAAAATAAATATCTGACGAACTGTTAAAACGTTCCAATCTTTGTATAGAAGGGTTGTTGAGTATAGTAATGGTTTGTGTGCCATAGTCTTTAAAATGGTTCTTTGTACCCGCTCTAGGCGTAGCATCGTAGTTTTATTGGTACCTCCCCAAACGTTGATACAATATTGCAGCTGTGACTGAACTAGAGCAAAATATATTGTTTTTAGAGTATTTGGGTCGACTATATTTCTTATCTGTTTAAATATGAAAGTCATTTTGCGAACTTTTGTGATTAGTGAGTCAATATGTTTGTGCCAATTTAGATTATTATCTACTACCACACCAAGATATTTAATATTGGTAACCTTTTGTAGTGATGGACACGTACAGTTATGAGTTGGTTGTATACATGTGTGTGCTTTTAGAGAGAAGTTAGTTGGTTGTGATTTTTTTGATATACTAAATGTTAAGAATTTTGTTTTCATAGTATTTAGTGTTAATAAGTTTGTTGTTAACCAGTTCATTACTATTTTTAGAGCATGTTCAGCTTTTATGTGGACATTTTCCCAGCTTTGTCCATGGATGAGAAGGACTGTATCGTCTGCATATGAGATGATTTTAGTATGGGGAATTTGAAGTTGACAAAGAGGGTTTATATATATTAAGAACATGGTGGATGAGAGTCCACTACCTTGGGGTACTCCGTAAGAAATGGTTTCAGTTTTACTGTAGAAAGAGCCAATTTTCACATATTGGGTGCGGTGGGAGAGATAGTCTTTAAATAAATCATGTACTATACCTCTGACTCCTATACTATTCAGCCTGTTTAAGAGAATGGGGACAGAGACAGTGTCGAAAGCTTTTGTGAGGTCTAGAAATATCCCGACACACTTTTGATTTGTTTCAAAATTTAATACAATATGTTTTGTCAACTCATGAATTGCATCTTCTGTAGATTTTCCGCTTTTAAAGCCAAATTGATTACTTGCTAGGAGGTTTTCTTTATTTAGAAAATTTATTAATCTATTGTTTAGTAACTTCTCTAGTATTTTAGCAAATGTTGTAATAACCGATATTGGCCTATAATTCGTGATCTTGTCTCTGTCACCAGTCTTATGAACCGGTGTTACTACGGCTTTTTTAAATACTTCAGGAAACGTGCCCTGGGAAAGACAAAGATTGAATATGTGCTTCAATGATGGAGTAAGAGGTTCTTGTACATTTTTTAATAGCGATGCTGTGATTTTATCCCATCCCGGAGCACAGTTACTTCGTAAATTTGTTATAATTTTCCGGATTTCATCTTCATCTGTGTCTGATAGCATAATGGAATTTAAAGGAGTTTTTGATGTATCAGGGAGATTCATATTTGAAAAATTCTGATTAAGTGGTAGTTGGGTAGCAAGGTTTTTGCCTACATTAACAAGAAAGCTATTAATTGAATCTATGGAAATTTGAGGATCGATGCTAAGGTTAAGTAACTCGTGTGGCGTGGAATTATTGCTTTTTAGATTTGTGATTTTTTTTATTACGTCCCAAGTTGCTTTGTTATTTTTTTTTACTTTTGTGAGTTCGTTTTTGTTATATAGCAGTTTTAATTTTTTTAGTAATTTATTGCAGAAGTTTCTGTATCGTAAGTAGGTTGTTTGTAAAATCATATTGTCTGGGTTCTTTTTGGCTTTTTTATGAATTTTGTCTCTATTTTTTATACATCTTAATAGGCCTTGGGTTATCCATGGTTTAATAATATGATTTTTTCGTGATTGTTTTATTACTTTACTATTTATCTCGATAATATTAGAAATCATGTTTACTAAATTGGCTGCCGCATTGTTTGGGTTATTGTCTTGATTAATTTCATCATAATTAGTGTTATATATTTGATATTTTATTTTTTCGTAGTTGACCTCTATGCGTGAATTTTTAAATGTATTAGTTGTATTAGTGGCCTGTGTTAAATTTATTGATAAAAGGATTGGATAATGATCAGTAATATGTGTTTCCAAAATAAAAGTTGCCGATTTTTTCTGAGTTTTGAGCATAATGTGGTCGAGACAGTTATTTCCTCGGGTCGGTAATGTATGTGTTGGGATGAGACCATGGGATGCTATTAAATTGAGGTAATCGTCATTATTGGTATTTTCTGAGTTTGGAGAGATGTTTATATTGATGTCTCCGATAATTGCAATTGTATTATATGACTTTAGAGAGGTCAAAATGGTATCCAAACTATTAATGAAATTGGTAATATTTCTATAAGATGGTGAACGATATATTGCTACGATAGCGTAACTGTCGGTACCTCGTATTACTAAACAATTGCCGTCTAATAGATTAGGTTCGACACACTTATGTTCTATGTCTGAGCATATGTATACGACAACACCATCATTTTGGTTATGAAAACATGATCTGTATACATAAAATCTGTATACAAAAAAAAAATCATATTTTAGAAAAAGTATGGTAACCAATTTTTGATAAATTTTGAATGCATGCATTTGTGCCTTAGTTAATATTGTAAATGTGATATTTTATTTTATTGGCTTGTGTTTTTGTTTTCATGTCACGCTGTTTTTCTTTGCACATCCGATATAATGAGTGCAGCTTCCACCGCGAAGGCCAGAGGTAGGTTATATATGATGGCGCTTCAAATTTATTTTTTATAATTTTGTTATATTGTAATATAATTATGATTATATAGTTAGATAGTTTTTATTTTATTGTTAGTATGAGGCAAGCTAATAGACTTGATATGTTGTGATTTTCAGGATTTGGACAAGTTAGCGGCACAACTCAACGAGCTTGGTGTAGTATCGGGCAATGAACCTCCTAATCGACCGCCGCGAGCACCAACCAACGGCCAGGGTAAATTTTATTTATATGTAATAAATATGAAATACTGTCCCTAAGGGGTTGTCCATTAATCACATGACGTTTTTTAGCAACTGTTTAACACCCCCTGATGATATATGGTGAGGTTTTAGACTACATGGGTTAAATTATGATATGCCATTTTTTATTTTTTTTAAATTGATGTAAATAGTTTGAATAAGGTTTATTTAGAGTTTTTTTTGGTCCCACCGGTGGTAGGACTCTGTCAGACCTGAGGAGTCCGACTGGATGGGTACCACCCCCTTATCTATTTCTGCCGCCAAGCAACAATGATTGCATTGTTGTGTTCCGTTTTGAAGGATAAGTCAGCCAGCGCAATTACAGGCGAGAGGCATATCATCTTAGTCCTCACAGTGACAACGCACCTGCGGCTCTGTATTTTTGTTACCTAAAACCTAAGTGCATGAACTGTAGGTGTTATGGGCGACAGGTGCTGCTTTCCATCAGGTCTGTCTGCTCGTTTGTCACTGAATCTTATAAAAAAAAAACAGAACGAGATTGTCGAGTCAACCAGTTGTATATGATAACTATTATAGAATATTATAATAGAGTTACTCTTGACTCGTATTAGACAAAAGTCGTTGATGTTTTGAATTAAAAAGGTTGTGTAATGAATGTGTATACGCACAAGAAGTAAAACTTCTGTAGGTTATCGGTACTCTTTATGAAATTCAATTTGTTTTAAATAATTAGGATAGGTGAGATACTAAACTAAAAATAACGCATATTAGGCTTATTACAATCATATATTTATTGAATATCATTTATGGAAAGAATATAATATTATATATCATTTGTCAGACAATAACAACGGTTACCATGGCAACAAACGTACGTACATTTTTTCGTAACGCATTCACCAGTTTACTCCCCAAGTCAAGCGTGCGTAAAGAAGTTTTACATCAATAAAACAATAAGAACGGTTTCCAGGTCCGGTGGCGGCGCCGGAGCCCACGTTCGAGGAGTCGGACAGCGACAGCGAGGCGGAGGAGAGCGGCGGCCGCGTGCGCAACGACGGCACGCTGCTCGCCAGCGACCCGCCCAAGCCTCTGTGAGTGCCGACCTGATACTACTGGTATATGTGTTGCCTGGGTGATCACGGACGAATGAGTGAATTGTTGACGGGTGGGTCTAGAGTGGAGACTGGGACTCTGCAAATGAAGTGTAGACAGTCCTTTAACTAGTTGGAACGAAGGTGTATATTGTATAGTGGCTGGTATTTGTTGGATGTGTAGAGCTGTTTGTTATTGTCTGAATGACGACGGCCGATTGAGTAAACGGTTGACGGGTGGGTTTAGACTGCAGGTTAGCACTCAACAAATGTAGTGTATGACATACTCCACCTGGGTAGAACGACGATGAATGTATGAATATCGTAATGGATGTCCTTAAATGCATAGAGCTGTATGTTATTGCCTGAATGACGACGATTGTTTGACTAAACGGATTCTAAAGTAATCAGGACTCGGTATACGTAGTGTAGGATTCACTTCAGCTAGTTGGAGCAACAAAGTATGTATAGTGGCTGGCAGTTGTTGAAAGCATAGATCTGAGTATTGAGTTCAGTGGCGTGCTGTATGAGAGGCCTATGTCCAGCAATAAACGAAAATAGGCTATTAGAAAGGAATATTTCTTTCATAAATGTAACAATCATATTACATGAAAATAGAAAATGTCTTTAACATAATTGACTTAAAATTACCATATTTTTCTTGGCAATGCCACATTACGTGCAATAAATGAATTACAGACATACTTATCACTAGACAACTGATCAATACGTTTTATGTAGATAGTAGCTTAGTAATAAATAATCGACGTGCTCCATCATAGAAGTGGCACGAACTTAATTTTTTCCATAGCAAAAAGTAAACAATACTCTACTAATGACCTTTTTTTTTTGCTTTAATTTAATTTGCATTTTATTTTCGTTTCGCCATTATTTCTTTTTTGTTTGTTTTGCGTTCTGGCTTGTCAGTCCCGAGTTTTGCTATAGGCCAGGGCTGAGCGCGGTGTCGGAGGACGGCGGCGGCGGCGCGCCCACGCGCCCGCTGCCGCCCACGCCCGACGACGACGACCCGCACGCCGACCGCACGCTCGTCAAGCGGGTAAGCGACCCTCCTTTACTATATGTACAATACATATACATTATCGATTGTCGACCTGTTCACTGATTGGTTTACTCCATCATTTGTTTCGAAAGGTCACATCATATTACATAAAGTAAACTATCATATATTAGTCTTTTACACACACACTCACAGATTGTCGACATTTTCGACACATGTTATCCCGTTTGTTTCTATGTAGGGTGAATTTATTATACATACAAATTGATTTACTCGGTCATATATAGTACAGTAACAGTAGTCTGATTGTTCAATACAATGCATACCGGTTTCCGTTATAATATCGATATTCTCGCCAATTTGTAATGTGTGCAATTAATGTAGAATTGAAATGTCTCAAGTTTATATTTGTGTGCTATATATTTAATCTGGTGTGTTGTGTTAACTGTTTGCTTTTAGATTGCAATAAAACTGAATTGAAAAAGAAAATACTATAACTTGACTTGTTTTGCTAAAGCTATTGAAATGCTGGAAATATTATTAACAAACGTTTTTCTTTTTCAATGTTGTGGACTAATCAATAAAATTTTATTCTGTATACAGAATATTCTTGCGCTAAAGCGTAGATTTAAAATTTTATTGCTTAGTCTATATTTAAATAGGGATGATGATGTCAAATATATCCTAGAAATTTTTAGATATCACGCCAAAGTAAGATTAGTGAGCGACTAAATTCTAGTAAATTTCTATTTATTGTAGTTTAAATACTTTTATGTTCTTCGTTCATATATCATTTTGTATACTAAACATATTTGAAAAATATCAGAGGGAGGCCGAAAAAGATAAAAGACTATCGGACATCGATGAAGCCGTCCTGCTTAAAGACTGGGACTTTGCCAGATTTTTCCCCTCGAAAAATGCTGAGGCCAAAGAAGAAAAGCAAGACACCACTAAAGAGGCAGAACAAAGACGTGCGCAACTCCAACGTCAGTCGAGAATTGAAATGGAGGATGCGTGGGCCAAGTACAAAGCGATTGCCACGCCGCCCTTACGGCACAAACAGTTATTCCAGAAACCGACCGAAAAGTCTACACAGGACAAACTGTCTGATATACTCAAGTATAAGAAGGAGCAAGACACGGAATCTAACGGTTCGAACAGGTTCTTTAGAGGGTTCCGACGAGAGAACTCCGATCTATTCCCTCTCTCCAGCACTCGACACTCCGCCATCTACTATCCGAAACATGACAACCAAACCGGTGCCAACAAACAGCTAAGGTCCAGCGGAATATTTAATCACTCACGCAAACAGACAACCAAACCTCATACTTCAGGCGAACCGATCTTAACTGACTTCATCAAAATGAATGACAGCTTAAAAAAGGCGCAACGAAACGGCGAGAAAAAAATTGCCGAAAAGAAAGTAGCCGCAAACAATCCAATCGACGCTTTGAAAAGCGTCGCCGTACTCATACGCCAAGGCAGCGAGGACAATAACTCGAGCCGCCAGAGCAGCCTCAACAGCGACTCGTCGGCGGCGGCGGCGGCGGCGGCGGCGCCCGACCTCACCGCCACGAGGCCGCGCCGGGAAAAGACCGAGTCCGATATCGTATTCCGAAGAAACTCGCAATATAACCGGCACAGTGACCTAATACCGAGCGGGCAGGAAGCGGTAATCGCGCAGGACCAGGTAATTCCTCTCTGCTCGGGATAGTTTGATTAATATCTTTTTACTCACATTTGGTATGAGGGTTCTAATTATGATTGTCTAACATAGTTGTATTGAACTAACCCTGGAGATGCTGTATTGTATTCTTAAAGTCTTTACGTGATTTTGTAGCTATTGGTGTGGGCTGCGGTGAACGTAATATTGTGGGAGTGGTTGAACTGATCGTATTGGTGCTATTTTGTATTTAACTAATATTTACAGTGTTTTATAAAATATTGTAGCTTCCTAGTGAATTACTCAATTGTAGTACAATATACTTGCTCACACGTCTTACGTTTTGGCGTGACAAATATTTAATATGAATTTTTATTTTTGTATGGGATAAAATTAAACATTTCAAGTAATGAATGATTCAGTCATTAAACATATCATTAACCGTAAGTAGAAAGTAGTTAGTCTCTCGATAACCTTAACTCTCACCATAACATATATTCCTACTAACACATTTATCTGCGCGAATACCGTCTTCCTGCCGCGAAATGCAAAGCCCTCAGCGACGAATCTAGATTGTGCCAAAACTGTTAAAACTTAACAAAACTGGGAATGACCGCCTAACGACTCACCGGAGCTGCCGAGAACATTCGACATCCACTTGTGAATGTGTTGTACCATGCATGTCTTATGCCGTGTTTGTGTTTGTCACGCTATGCCAACTGCCGCAACGTAAACCAATAACAGCGCACCCGACGCCGTCACACCGCGTGGACAATCGTCTCATTTATCATTTTATTACTATTATTTTATAGTCATATTTCTATTGGTATTTACATAAAAAACTACACATATACATGTACATATATTGTGTATGTCAGTCGCTGTCGCGGCGTCGGATCTACATGTGAGTATAACATGGGATTCACAATTTTTTTATTTAACAAAATAATGATGTATTTTTATGAAGTTGACTACGTCATACTCTAAATAATTCACAATTGCAAAGTGCTATATTATGATGTACGACGTGATCAACTAACCTTAAGTTAAGTCTTTAATATGTCGAAATATTTATGCTGTGAATTTACACCAATAAATCTTAACTAATTAATGAAATACTAAATTAATTATCCGTTATAGCCATATTATCGAGTGATTTATCTCCATTCGGAACTACGCAGCGGGTTCAAACAATATGTACTTACAATTAATATCCAAGTGGTACTCGAAATTGTTTAGTGTGTAACGATACTCGCAGTAGGGATATGTCATATATTTTAATATTTCTATATTTAAACTTAAAATCAAAATAAATCCGCGAAACAGTGTGATGTTTTTTTTTTTGTAAATCGATACTAATATTATAAAGAGGCAGAGTTTGTTTGAATGCGCTAATCTCAGAAACTACTAACCCGATTTGAAAAATTCTTTTTGCATTAGATAGCCCGTTTATTGAGGAAGGCTATAGACTATATATCATTCAGGAAAAATTTACGGTTCCCGTGGGATAGTTTTGTTTTTGTCTATTGACGAACTCGAAAGCGAAGCGACGGTGAGTAGCTAGTATCAAATATTTGCGTAAATCGTAAGGAAGTATTAAACTTACTCAGGGTCGGTCGAGCAACAACGAGGGCAGCGGGTCGCGCACCAGCTCGGTGCTGCCCGACCTGCTGAGCCAGGCGGGGCAGCCCACCACGCCGCCGCGCCACGACAAGTCCACCAGCGAAGAGGTACGCGTCATACACACTACACTCCTCCCATTGTCCAAGTACAGCCTACCATGTTGAAATAGTATCGTATTTTATATATGGGGTATTTGATGTGTATTTTGCTGTTTGTGACCAACAGAGATGTTAGAATATTCAGAGAAATCTTTAGCTTTGAGGAAATACTTTACAAAAGTAAAATATGATTTTTTATAAAGTTCTTTAACAAAATTGATTGGGTTCATTATTATTGTATACTTATCTTGTTAATTGATTAAAGATAAGGACATCAATTTATGGTCAATTTAACTTTTCAAATGTTTCGATATTATTTGAAAATGCATTATATATTAAATAAAAGATATCAAATACCCTATTGTTGCCTTTAAATTCAAATAGCTATTGAATACCATAAGCTCACTTCATAATAGCAAACTACATATTGTATTAATATATGGCAATTATATATTGAACTTCACGAGTTAGTACTGATGTACATTTCACTAAATCTGTGCTTAATGTTTAAATTTTGTTTTACTTCGCCACTATATATTCATAACCTGGGGCTCCTAATTTAACATTGCAAATCTCCCTTCTTTTGCTAAAATCATTAATTCACGTTACCAATTGATATAAGTATCAATATGAATAAAAATAAACATCCTTAAATTCATAAAAACCATGTGTCTACAAAATGTCTAAAACTATAACATACAAAAATAAAGCTTAATAACATAATTCATAATCACAGTGTAAGAGTTGTTTTACATGTTATAATATTAAAATATAGTTGTTAGGAGCTCCCGTTATCGCAACATGTGGTGCCAAGCTTTTAGTATATAGTATTAATGTGATAATGGTTGTCAATCATGCAAACACCATGGAGCTACGGTCCGCGACCGGTTTGCAGACTGCTGTTATCACTACGTAAGTACGAATATCGCAACGAGAATGCTTTCATACAGCATATCATACAATGTTGTTTAAATAAATCACTTCTTCTCTATGTATGCTCTCTAGACAGCTTCCATGTGTATTCATCCGCTGAATCATATCCTAAGCCTTGACGGTAGTTCGAAGAATATGAGACAGCTTAATAACCGCAACGGCCGGTACAATGGGTAGTTCTACTGTATAGAATGTAATCTACAGGAATTTTCTCACTTGTTGTTAGTTTATATAACTGTGTATAGATAGCTCCATTAAGCTAGTTTTGCTAAGGGTAGGCAAATAGGATACATTTATTAGTTATAACTGAATAATATTATATTGAATTATATAAAAAAAATCTAATGTAAGCAGCCATACAAGGCTTATCAATTTCTTTATGGTCATGATTTTTCTTTCATAAGTTATATTAAACCTTTCTTAATTTCATCCAAGAATTACATTCATTAATTTCAAATGATTATTATTTCATGACACGAATGTGAAAGTACTTCATATTTGAATTGTTTCAGTTCACCTCCAATATATCAAAAACTGTATCATAAAACCAACTGTCAGTCATTGCCTGCCGCATTCTTTACATTTTCGTCGATCAAAGATTCGCAATATTAAATATTGTAGATAATAGCAACGCAAATAACTTTCCGATCATTTGAAATGTAAACTAATATGTGGGAGATGGATTTTACTTTTAACTAACAAAGAAATTTAATCATAGTATGTTGTTGAGGTGCGGATATTGTTTACGAAAAAAATAAATAAAAACATAACTATTAAAAGTCACGTTTTGTAAAATAATTTTAATTATTTCATTTTTTTCCAGTATAGGCAAGCGATCGCGGGAGGCACCCCCGCCGCCCACCACCACCACCACCCGCCCCCGTCCTCCGTCCAGTCGACGCCGTCGAAGTCGTTCGTGGCGGGTGCGGCGTCCCCCCACCCCTCCCTCCCCGCCCACTCCCCACACCCCCTGCAGCACTCCCCGTCCAACTCGTCGGTGGGGTCACAGCAACAGTTCCTCCCCTTGCAACAGAAGCAGCGCTCGTTCCTTACGTTCGGGTTCGGCGCCGGCTCCACGGGCAGTGGCACGGGCGGCTCCGGCAACGCGTCGCGCCGCGAGAGCCACGTCAACGTGAACGTCACGCCCACCGGCCACGACCTCTCCTCCGACACGCCTGAGATACGGAAATACAAAAAGAGATTCAACTCGGAGATACTGTGCGCGGCCCTTTGGGGTGAGTCCCATAACTTAATCATGACAATATTGTATTGTTTATATAAAATTCACTAGTACAAATACTAGTACAAATATATATCGTAGAAATCATTCGCACATGAAAATATCAGAGGTACGAGACCCGAGATCTGAACTCGCTTCACTCGGTTTGTCAAGCGAGCGCGTTACTACTGGGCTGCCACTGCCTATAATCATTTCCAACATGATTACCACTTGTCTTAACGGTGAAGAGAACATCCTCCACAAAGAACCTCCTACCCGCACTTGGTCAGCGTGGTGGAGTATGGCCTGATCACCCTCGTATTGAAGGCAGGCCCGTGCCCAGCAGTGGGATGTTAAAAAGGGCTAAATACATACATACATATATAATCTATACTATATAAATAATTTATGCTATGCAATAATAAATGTTACTTTGTGTAGGAGTCAATCTGCTAATTGGTACTGAAAATGGATTGATGCTGCTGGACCGTTCTGGCCAAGGAAAAGTTTATCAATTGATCTCAAGACGCCGCTTCCAACAAATGGAAGTGTTAGAAGGACAAAATATTCTGATAACTGTATCTGGAAAGAAGAATCGCGTACGAGTGTATTATTTGAGCTGGTTGAAATCGAAGATTTTGCGTACAGATGGTTTAAGTGATGTAAGCATAAATACAATATGTATTGACTCTAAAAAATTTGCATCTCATATGATATATATTGATGTTTTCTTTTTTAATTTATTTTATAGCAAGTCGAAAGAAGAAATGGATGGATAAACGTAGGAGAATTACAGGGTGCTGTACATTTTCGCATAGTCAAGTATGAGAGGATCAAGTTTTTGGTCATTGCTCTTAAAGATTCTATCGAGATTTATGCTTGGGCTCCAAAACCATATCACAAATTTATGGCCTTCAAAAGTTTCGGAGACTTGCAGCATAGGTAACTGAAATATACATTTTTATTTAACCTACATTGAAATGAAATATTTTAGTAATATAAAAATGATTATAATTTCAGACCTCTATTAGTTGACTTGACTATAGAAGAAGGAACAAGACTGAAAGTAATCTATGGGTCAGCAGATGGCTTCCATGCCGTCGATCTTGATACTGCCAGTGTATATGACATTTATATTCCAAAACATGTAAGTATAGATGCTTATACTCTGAATATATATTTATTTAACTTCGAAAAATAAACTACACGTATGTAAGTACTGACTACTACTAAATTAGAATATACTATGTAAAAATGAAGAAGACTACATATTTTGTACAAAAACTGACTTGTGATGCAATATGCAGGACCATTATGTGACATTGAATTGTTAAAGTATAACTTTAATTTTGATTCAATAGATCCAGAATTAAGTTAAAAACTAAAACACCACTATGAAATAAGCTCTCACCAAAAAGCTATAGATGAGACTTCAATGTTGATGCATTTGTGTATTACTAGCGATTTATTCTCCCTTCGCTCAAGTGTGTTCACACATGCACGTATACCGATAAATGACAAAGGATCAAACAATAATACATAGTAGACAATTAGCCCAGTCAGTTTTCCAGTAGTTTTATTTATTTTTTTTTTCATTTTATAGATTTCGCGCGTTTTTTTACCATGGTATCCTCAGTAGGCTTAGTAACTATTTTGATCGTTAAATGGGTAGGAAAGGAGATATTGTCAATATGCTGGTGCGAGCGGCAAAGATATGAAATTGCAAAGTAGAAATATTATCATAGATAGATCATACAAATGATCAAAAATCTTTTTTACCAATACAATATTATTTTTTTACAGACCCAGGGAGCAATTGTTCCACATTGTATTGTACCACTGCCAAATTCCAATGGAGTGCAGCTATTATTATGCTATGATAATGAAGGTGTCTATGTTAACACTTATGGAAGAGTCAGCAAAAATATAGTGTTGCAGGTATGAAATGAGATATAAGTTTTAAAGATTGTTATTTTTAACTGAAATTATAATACTAAGCATTGAGCTCCCAATTAACTGTGCATTTATTTATATATTACATACTTTTACATCCTAAATCCTAGTTCTAGTCTTCTAAGTTACTCACAACTATGTTAATTCTACCAATTTTTTTAGTGGGGTGAAATGCCTACATCAGTTGCATACATTGGAACAGGACAAATAATGGGATGGGGCAATAAAGCCATTGAAATACGCTCTGTCGAAAGTGGGCATCTTGACGGCGTGTTTATGCACAAAAAAGCCCAACGGCTGAAGTTTCTATGTGAGCGCAATGACAAAGTATTCTTCTCATCCGCCAAAGGTGGTTCGTCCTGTCAGATATACTTCATGACGCTGAACAAGCCGGGCATGGCCAACTGGTAGTGGCGGGGCGTCCGGCTTGTGTGATGCCATTCACATGCCAGTATTTTATTCAATGAAACAAAATTCAATCATGTGCTTTGGCCATTCGGAATTCAAAGACTTGTGATAATGACAGATTATGTGCTCAAAAGACAAACCACAAAATATTACAATTTACAATTTCGTATTCGAGGATCTTATCTTTTAACAAATGTGGCATTTTGTACTGAATACTGTAATTTCAATACAAGCTACTAAGGAATATATATTATTAAGCAATAACCTATAGTCTAAATGTTTTGATATTGACAATTATTCTTAAGTAAGTTAATAATGCTTAGGATTTATGTTGCAGGTGTTAATTTCTGTAAGAAAATGTAATTCAAATCGAACTATCAATTCATATTATGCCATATTATATTGTTTATAATGTTAAGCTAGTTGGGTGATAACTGATGATTGAATAATTGGTATATTATTATGTTCATCAACTTAAAGATCAATGCCATGTCGGACAAAATATAATTACTGAAATATTATTTATACTATCGACAAACTTACAAATACTATAAATTAATCTGTAAATTACTCTTCATTCTATAAGATTCACTTAAGAAATTGGCACGTTAGTCAAACCACTATGTAACATAATTATCACACCAAACTGCAATAATTTTATTAATGGATAAATCCTTAAATTTGGTACTATTTATTATTTATTTGTTATGTACTATATTATTTACATGTATAAAGATGTAACTGTGCATATTGAAAATTATATATTTGATGCCTTTTTATTTGAAATACCTTAGCCCAATAAAATACAAAATATCATGTCTGATTTCTTATTCTTTAAATCCATAAATACAACTTATTTCCTTCACATTACATTATTTATTTGCATTTTAAATTAGAACGCGACTATTTGCCCGATCTACGGGTCTACGGGAAGCTTTCCTGTATATCGATTAAATTTAGCTCAAGCTAGCTAGTTAAAATCCACGGGAAAATTTCTCGTACTTGTCAGAATTTCTACATTTACCTACACATGTTCTCAAAAACAAATTGTCTAATGTTTATAATAATACGGTACGTTTTCTCGGTTAGCTATGTTTATACATAAACTAGCTTTTGCCCACGACTTCGTCCGCGTAAAATAGTGACTGCTCGCAGGGCTACCGGGCGGCGGCCAGCGCCCTCCCCCCTCACGGGCTGAGAGCGCGCTCACCAATAGTCTGCGTAAAGTTAAATATGCATATTTTAAAACTGATATCTCCTAAGATATTCATTGAAATCAAATGATGTCAAGCGCAATTTTGTTCAAAATTAAATACTTGTGATGAATAACGTATTTATTTGGATAAGGATTAAATATCATGTTTATAAAAACACCTTCGGAAGTAATGAATTATTTTAGAACAAATTTGATTACCATAAAAAGGGTTATATTGAGTCAATCTTAAAAGATAGACATATGCTGTCGCGGACTTTTTTTTAGAACTTTTAAAGGGGAACAATTCCGTCATACACGATTTTTACATAACTTTAACCGTTTACGCAGTGCAAGCTGAGAGTTTACGAAGCTCTTAAAAGGAATCATTCCCGTTTTTGCAACATTATTTTTTTTCATTTATGCTCCGCTCCTATTGGTCGTAGCGTGATATAGCCTAAAGCCTTCCTCGATAAATAGACTATCCAACACAAAAAGAATTTTTCAATTCCAACCAGTAGTTATTGAGATTAGCGCGTTCAACCAAACAAACTCTTCAGCTTTATAATATTAGTATAGATAGTAACTTGCTACTTCTTAGATATTCATTTAAATTATATAGCGAATTACCCTCGCTTCGCTCGGATGATCGCAGAATCGCAGAATTTGTTCACAATTTCATGGGTTTTAATTTTTTTCGCGGAACCCTGATTCTTTTTCTAAAATAAAAGTAGCCTAAGTTACTCCAGCTGTCTGCCAATGAAAGTCCCGTCAAAATCAGTCCAGCTGTTTCAGAGATTAGCCGGAACAAACAGACAGACAAAAATTGTAAAAAAATGTTGTTTTGGTATATGTACCGTGTACCTATACATCCATATGCATTTAATAAAAAACGGTTATTTTAATATTACAAACAGACACTCTTAATTTTATTTATCTGTATAGATGTCACGGAGAAATTATAACATACATTAAATTATAATTTCTTAAATTAATATTACCCAAAGTATTGTCATTTGTCTTCTTTTCTTTCAATATCACGGGACATTTTTAGGTAAATTATAATTACCCGACTGCAAGGAAAAACAAACAAACATACAAAGGTATGTTTGTTTGTAATATTCTTAATTCCCTTATATCTTCCAAACCACTCGATGGATTTCTTAGATATTTTTCATCTTTTTCATTTAATCATTTTTCATTTTAAATAACAGTTTAGGATATATAATGATTTAAAGTCAGTTAACAACCATTCTCGCTAATTTTCCTATTTAAAAATACTTAAAAAGCTGTACCTAAATAAATACTTATATTATAAAAATAAAAAACCCGACTGCATAATACATTCCAACGTGAACGTATTTTAATCTTTTTAGTTAGCTTTTATGCAGTCGGGTTTTTTATTTGATTGATGATTTGCTATAGTCACTGTGACACACAGCGAAAGATCATTTCCTAAACGAAAAATAATCAAAAACTATCTTAGATCAACATTATCGCAAAGTAGATTGACAAATTTATTTGTTAACTAGTTGCTCACCCTTGCTTCGCTCGGATTCGTCCCTAGCTACGTTTTAACTGATTAAAACTATCCTATGTCATTCCCAGGGTCTCAAACTATTTCCATAACAAATTTCATCTGACAGACAGACAGGCAGTTATCTCGCATTTAATATTAGTATGTGTGGATACATAAAGCTGGCTTTTTTGTGGTGCTGGTCTATTATCATCGGCTTGGGCTGAACGTTGAAGGTCAGTGAGTCGCGACATTGTCTTTAATCTATACTAATATTAAAAAGCTGAAGAGTTTGTTTGTTTGCTTGGTTGAACGCGCTAATCTCAGGAACTACTAATCGGATTTGAAAAATTCTTTTTTCATTAGATAGCCCGTTAACTGAGGAAGGCTATAGGCTATATATCATCCCGGAAAAATGTACGATTCCCGTGGGATAATTTGTTTTTGTCTAGGGACGAACCCGAAGCGAGGGTGAGTCGCTAGTAAATAATAAAAATAGACTGTTATTGCGAGTGTAACTTAATAGATAGACATATATTATTGCGGACTTTTCTGTAGGTCTTATTAAGACCTACAATTTTCTAGTACATTGTTTTAGTATAATTGTTAAGATTTAGCCAGCGTAGCCATATAAATTTCTAAGGACTACTCGATAGAACCATTTATTGTTTTCCCGTGGGAATGAAAAAAAATCCTGTAGTAATAGGTATCCTAAATGTTGATCCGAATAATAAGTTAACAAAGGTCGGGTTCTTTAATGCCTACCTACTCTCCCAACTGGCGTATGCCACCTCAGCTTGGTTTTCCCTCCTCAAAGAAATTCAGAAAAAGGGGCTACGCACAGTGCAGACGATTGCTCTACGCAGGATTACCAGGGACCCTCGATAGTTCAGTGTAAACTTACTAGGTGCTAACTAATACCTACTGCTTTCTTCACTTACTTTAGGCGCGGACTCTAACTCTTAACTTGCATGATATTTATATTTTTACATTTGCAAGTATTTACAAAGTTTCTTTAGAAAATCGATTCGGTTTATTAAACATTACGAACTTGGAAAACTGAATGGTTTGTTTCTTGATTGTTTAAACGTACTAACGCGGGCGGAGACGCGGGATAACGTTAATAATAAATAATAGATACGTGCACTGTGTGCTATCGTAAAAAAAAATCGACAAAATGGCAATTAATTTGAGGGCTACTGCCCTACCTAATTGAGTACAATCAATCAAAGATGTTCATACAAGAGTTTCTTGAGGTGCATAAAAGTTGGCTTTTGGTTGCTAACGAATGACATTGGGGCGCTGGGTATCGACTGCCGCATGTTCGTTGGCTTTTCCAGGTATGTCCAAATCATTATTAGTAGTTTGAACAAATGATCGTCCAGAGTTAAATCCACGGTATACATTGGGGTTACAAGCAAAAACATTAAATATACTTATTGGGATGCTTCACAATGGTGGCATCCAGACATTATCAATTATCAGTATTCTTTCCTTTTAGTTTTTTACTTATGCATGGGTACCAAAAATTGCTTTTCTTGGTATAAGCACATATAAATATGTTGGGACATTAACTGTATGTTAATGTCAATGAAAAAAATCTTAAATAAAAAAAGTAGATATATAATTTTTTATTAAGTTTCATTGAATCATGAAATTATATACTTAGAAAGAAAATAATCCAGCTCTTGATAATCCTTCATTTTCCTTATCAGAAATAGGAACTAACATCAGCCCAGGCACAGGTGGCTGCATTTCTAAGTCTCTTAAGTTATTGACTTTTAATTTAAGATTACTTCGTAGCTTATTTATATCTATATTTAATTGTTTCTGATCTGCCTCTAACAGAGATTTTGTTGCATTTAAATTATGTTTCACTAAGACAGAACCTACTGTTACCCAACATTTTGATTGTGATGATTTTGAGATTTCTCTTAAAGCTTCTCTATTTTGATTTCTTCTTTTATCTAGCATTATTATTTCTCTTCTATCATTTATTATTTCTTCAGCTAATTTCTCCACTGACACAAGATATTTCAAAATTTTAGCTTGATCATCCATGGAAATAATATTAGATAAATAGCAGATCTTTAACTAATGTGAAGAAGCCACGTTATAAATATACCTTAAATATTAAAAGTTTAATTCAATTCCAATTCGTAATTGTTTTGCCTCTTAGAAGTGCTCGTTAGGTCTTTTTATAGTCTCCTGTCTGTTCCCTGTGGGCCCTCTTTTCTAAATAGTAAATATTTATCATATGATTGGAATTTGGACAAGAGCATAGACAAGGAACAACAAGAGACAAGAGGGTTTGATAAATCACTCGATTAATTGTCACAGATTATATAGAGTTTTATTTGTCATCCATGATATAGAGATAGATTAAAGGTGCGTACACACAGCCCAATTCATTCAATCATTTCATTTTCATAATTTGCTTGTAACCCGAGTGTCTGCTGGATTCGAGTCCGAACGATCATTTGTTCAAACTCAAATAAAATGTAGTCACGCGCTTAAGTACCCCCGTGTCCAATAAACCCTATGCAAAAATACAAGATACCACATCGGCTTCAAAAATATCTAGTTTATTTGTTCAAATTTATAATTAATGCGTAATTGGGTTCACCCCTCGTTACGTTTTAACATTTAGTATAGATTTCTCAGAGATAAGATATTTTCCCGCAGTATAAAGTATCCTATATGTTGACCTTGATAACCATCATCATCATAACAAACGTCAAAATTGGTTCAGTGGTTTTCTTGTTATGTGTTCCCAGCTTAGAGTATACACAATCATCCGTGTACATAAGCTATAGAGCGCGCGCATTGCTCAGTGTAGTGTTGCCGAAATATCGATAGTTTTCATCTAAAAAAGCCCTACTATCGATAGCTCAATAGCAATCGATACTATCGATAGATGGAAATGTGACAATACTATTGACAGACCACTATACTATCGATAGTATTGGTGCTCACAAATCATAAAATATTGATAGTATCGATACTATCGATACTATTAAAGTTTCGAAATAAAATCATATCGATAGTATCGTTGCTATCGATACTATTGATAGTTTATATCTATCGATAGTAGCGCGTATGTGTGTCAGTAGTAAAAGTTAGTTTTTTTCTTTTGTTTTGAAAAAATCCTGTTTACTTATGACTTACTTATGACTTACTTATTCACTACCCACTTCCTCTCCCTTTTTTAACTACCTATACTATCTTAAAATGAGCTACTATCGATAGTTGAAACTAATAATAGTATCGATATTATCGATAGTATCGGTAATATTGATAGCACTATCGATATTCTAACTATCGGTCACTATCGATTAACTATCGATATGCTATCGATAGTTGACTCTCAATTGGCAACACTAGCTCAGTGTTCATTATGCGGCTCACCAACCTTGGCCCCCCAGGATATATTTTTTTTCTAATTTTTGAATTTTTATTTTCACATATCGTTTATTCGTTGTGTGTTCTTTATTGTTTGCTATAAATAATTGTTTCTTCGTAAATAGTTTATTTATAAATGATTAATAAAAAATGTATAATTATTCAAATTCCCTTTTTTTTTTTTGTAAAATAGGCACTTTGACGATAGAACAAACATATTTTATAAAAGAAAAGAACAAACATTAAAGAATATTTAAAGACACCTAGCAATAAGAAAAATTATAAATTTCGATTGAGGGGGCTATTTTGATGGTACATTTTTGTTTATTTATTTATAAATAAATGATTTACTAACAAACAATTATTTATGGCGAACAATCAAGAACAAACGACGACAAACAATATGTGGAAATAAAAATTCAAAAAAAAATATCCTGGGGAGCCAAGTTTGGTGAGCCCCATTATGCAAAACGTAAGCAGACGTTCTATACACACTTATAGATACATATTCATAGATGAAGCGGTGGAATAGTGATGCGCCATGATTGACATTTGTGCATGAATGTAAGGTGTTAGTTTATAGGAATAGGTATGTAAATATGTAGTAAATTTACAAAAATTAATATTTTATTTTCTTTATGTCTATAAATATAATAATGGCAGTACTAAACAAGATTACTAATTAATAATTTTCTAGAAAAAAATGTAATAATTCTATTAATAACAGCTAAAACTAAATAAATAATATTCTATACGCAATTATAAAACTTATTAAAATTATAAAATGTTTTAAATTAAAATTAACAAATATTGTAAGATACTTCGGTGTCATTAAAATTCAAAGGTTTCATTTTTGACAAATAAAAAGGATCTTAATTTATAATACTATGGTTATACAAAATATTAAGGCAGTGGTAGCCCAGTGGTAACGCGCTCGCTTGGGAAACCGAGTGAAGCGGGTTCAAATCCCGGGTCTCGCACCTCTGATATTTTCATGTGCGAATCATTTCTAACTTGATTACCACTTGCCTTACGGTGAAGGAAAACATCGTGAGGAAACCTGCATGTCTGAGAAAACCTAGCAAGTTTTCGAAAGACATGTGAAGTCCGCCAATCCGCACTTGGCCAGCGTGGTGGACTATGGCCTAATCCCCCTCGCATTGAAGGGAGGCCCGTGCCCAGCAGTGGGACATAAAAAAAGGGCTGAATACATACATACATACAAAATATTCGAGTAGTAGTATAACGTGGTACAACACTAGCTCTTAATGAGGGAAAGTAGGAAGCGGGGGGCGCGGAAGCACGTGTTGTGTTGACCTTGACCCGTCCGCGCGCCTCCCGCAACACCTGCTCGCACCTGTGTAATTTTGTCAAAATCGGTGTTTCTGATTAAAATATTATGTAACGATGAAAAGAAATATCTTTGTTCTTTTTAGTTTGCTTCTATGAATTGTTTTTATAGCTTGGAACTACACATTTCACCATGATTACATACATCTAATACATAAATACGGACGAGAGAAACAATCAGCGCGCGTGACTTTTCGTGACTAACAGCATGCTAACAGCGTCGCCCTTGCTATTTCGAAACTATTCATACCCGTGCTTACAGTTCATACTTGCTAGCGCGTGCTCTATAGCTTATGTATATTCTAAGGTTTCCAGACAGAGACAGACAAAAAACTCTAAAAATTATAGATTCGGCCTCTGTATCATAGACAATAATTGATAATACATATCATAAACTCCAGAATGTTCTAATTCTAGGTACTTTCTGTTTGTGATTTCGCGCTATGCTGAAAGTTGAAACGCTAGTTTCTACAATCTGTGTAGTACTTGTACTAGTACATACATACTCGCGGCCATAGACCAAGAACAACAAGACTGAAGACTCGCGGCAAGGTTACATAGTACTCTATGCTCGCGGTCGTAGCTAGGGATGCAAGGTGTATAGAAAATATCGATAACTATATACAACGATTTAAGTCGGTAACAATATATCGATAAATCGGTTTAGAACGCTAATATATCGATATTTATTATTTTATTTAAAAAAAGTAAATAAATCCAAAAAAATTTTTATCACAAATCGTACAAAATACCGACCATAGTACTTAAAGGACTATATTTCTTAAAGGGGGGAAGAATGTAGTAATAATACTGGCCGTTTATTTATACAATAGATACATTAGAAACAACTGTCATGATATGTATTTTGTAAAAGTCTCTAACAAATGTAAGTAGTGTTTTTAAGATGAATAAAGCCTAATTCATTCACAGGCAATCTTTTAATTACAACAGATTAATAAATAAATTATTTGTAATAAGTGTTGCAGCTCTTGTGACTTATTCTTTACATAAGTTTTGGCTTTGCAATGGATTGGAGTGCGTGTCATAAAATTGTAAAAAACCCAAAATAGAATACCCACCGATTTAGCGGGTATTCAATTTTGGGCGGGCTTTTTTAATATTTCGTTTCGATATTTTGATTTTTTTCGATATCGATATCAATCATCTGACAGATAATGGTTATCGATATTTACGGCATTTATTTATCGACATTTATCGACTATCCGATTTAATGACACATCCTTAGTGGCATCTCTACTCTCTATACCCTGTTTTTTATGTCAATTTTGTCTCTGAAATTAAAAAACAGGGTATAGTATAGTCTCTACTCTCTAGTCTGTAGAGTTTGTCTTTGTGCACGCGGCTCGCGCCATTTTGATCACACTAGGTGACGCTATATATTAAATGAACGTTGCATCAATTTTTGCGGTGTAATTACCAATGGAATAAAAATAAACGTTCAAGTTTTACTCATTGTAACTTATTAGTATTAACTTCTATAGTAATTATGGATGGTCCGAATCGAGGTTTCCGCGGCGGTGGTGGACGCGGAGGCCCGGGTCCTCGAGGTCGTGGTGGATTTGACATGCGTGGAAGGTATTACATTACTTGAATTTCAGAATTTTAAACTTAAGTTGTATATGACATAAAACATTCTTGTAATTATGTATTATGAAATAGAACATTTTTTAGGTTAAGAACGCAGGTTATTTTTTTTGTTAACTGTCGTATACTATTACTTTATTTAGAGGTGGACCAGGAATGCGAGGTCGTGGAGGACCTCCCAGGGGTGGGGGACCACCACGTGGGGGACCGCGAGGCTTTCGAGGTGGGCCAATGCGTGGAGGTGGCGGCGAAAGAGGTGGTCGATTTCCACCTGGACCGCAAGGACCGGGACCTCATCCCGTTCCTACTATTGAATCTCGAGGACCCCCACAAAGTAAGCATTAAGTAATATATTTTCATCATTGAGCATGTGACGCTTTTTAACATCTTTATAGGAACTTATGTTGGCTAAGCATCATCTTAGTTAAAGTTAGGGAAGGACTTTAGTATAAGGGATATATATATCTATATATTTGGGGGGAGGGGTGGGGAGGGAAGGGGTGTGTTGATACCCAAACAAAGAAAAAGTGGAGGAAATACATAGTTTTTTTTAATGAGTTTATAAAAATCTCATTTTGAGGTTATGTTTTGTTAAGTGTTTACTTCAATTTTGCGTGAAATTCGATTTTCTAGTTTTATGGAATTTAGAGTTTGTTTTAACTGTTCTAACCTAACCTAACCAAATCAGACGACAATTACCTAAGTTCTAACCTAATCACAAACTTCTTACCTAACTTGTCAAAAGATAAGCTTTATATAAAGGGCATATTATATTGCTATCACATTTTAATAAAAATCAAATAAAATAAAGTAAAATTTCTAATAAAAATTAAAATGCGCGTCAACTTATTATTTGCAAAATTAAAACGCATAATTAAAACTCCCTAAAATGGCAAAACTTCTGTCTTGTAAAATCAAAACGCATAATGAAAACTCCATAAAATAGCAACACTACTGTCAAAATTACGTCAAAAGCAGTAAAATAGTGCAGGATGAGGTTATATTTATCAAATTTCGATATTTTTTATTTCCAAAAGTTTTTAATTTCCTCCACTTGAAACGTTTGTGGGATTACTCAAGATAATAATTACTTTGCACAAAAAATAAAATTAAGAATCTACTGCACGTCCCGTATACTAAAGCTGAGCCAAAGTTAGCACCATAGTTTAACTCGTTCAGGGTATCGTGGGTCGCTGGAGACCCGAGTCATATGTCGTTTCTCAAAACCGAAGGAAGGGATAAATACCTATCTGCTCTCTAAAAAAAACTTTAGGACACTATAAACTCAATCACGGTTCCCTAGAACCGATTTGGCCTTTGAAACAAGCAAGCAAATTGCTTGATGGGTCGCCAGCGACCCATGATACCTTTAACTGTGGTGTGAAACCTTTTAGAGTGATAAGGTGAGATATTGTTCTCCTTGTGCGATTCGAAAAAAGATAGAAAAACCATCAATTGTTGTGTGAAATGTAAGTCGCTGATTTGCGATGGGCATCAATTTTCTTGCTGTAAACATTGTTAGTGGTAACAAGATGATACAATTAATGGCTTACACAAATTTTGTATCTTTTTTAAGGATTTTTTATAATTTTTTCGATAAATATAAAACATGTAAACATAAAAATATATTGATTTATTTCTTGAATCTTTACTTTTTTCTTTCGAAATATGCACTACTTGACACCACAAACTTAGCATTTCTTTAGTTTTAGTTGAGTCATCAATTTTTTTGGTAAAAATTCCATTTGAAAACATTATTTACGCAATTTAGATATTTCAAATATCTCAATTTGTTCAAAAGTTATGAATTTTTTAGTCAATGTCTGCATTTATGTGAAGTGGTTATGTTTTTGACGAAAAATAAACTATTTGTTTAATTTTTTTGCAATCTTCATGGCATGCTCCTAAAGTGGAAGTATTTAAGAGTGTTCAGGAATTTAACAGGTTTTAGGAAATTATCAGGTTTTTTCATCAAAAATTTGCATGTTTTAACATGGCTGGGGTCTTCAGCGACCCATGATCTCCTTAACTGGGACTGAAAAAAAGCAATACCCTGAATGGGTTAATAAGAAGCATTTTATAGTGTGGCATCATTTTCTCTTTGTGGTAGGTTTTGATAATGAGATTCTTAAAACATTACTATTGCTGTAATTAACAGATCAGGTATTAAGTTTGTGCATAAATAGCTATAAACATAGCAGCAATTAGAGACAGCTTGCTTTGAATTTTCTAGAATTGCTTATGGAAATTTATAGTATTAAATTGTTGTTTATAAAAAATAAAGTATTTGTAGTATATTAAGCTTGAGTTTAGTTAAATGATCCTTAATTTTATGACACTATGGATTTATAAAAGAAACAAATTGTTACCTGTCTGTTAAAAATTGCAGGTGAAGGTTTACTATAACTTCTTTTTTAAATAAAACTTGTTGATGCAATTTGAATATTTTTGACCACTCAAATTAAATACTGGTCTTATACTAGGATAGGAAGGGTATTGCTGGGGGACACATGATATCCTTCTGATCGGTCAGAAGGATAATATCATGTGTCCCCCCACCTTTGAAATCGGTTTCAGCCTCTTGGTGCACAAGTGTATGGGCAGACATCAGTGCTCTCTATTCCTTTCACTCTGGTTTCTCTATTTTTTTTTATGTATTTGGTTAACACTTATGGAATCTTTTTAGGAGGAGGATTTAATAATAACAGAGGTGGTCCTGGTGGAATGAGAGGAAGAGGTGGTAGAGGGAGAGGAGATTTTGGACCCCGAAATGATAGAGGTGGACGTGGAATGCCTATGAGAGGTATTATATGTTATATGAAAAATTTCAAAAATTAAGTCAAATTTCTTCAAAATGTGATTACTGCTAATGTTAATTATAGGGCGAGGAGGTAGAGGTGGTCATGGTCCGCCAAGTGGACCACCAGGTGGTCCCGGGCCTCATCCAGGGCCTGGACCTCATGGACCACCTGTACAGTCTGCTGGACCAAACATTCCACAGCGTTCAGCGCCAGCACCACATCAAGCAGGGGGAGCACAACAAGGTGGGGCCTTCAAAAGAGGTGGAGGACCTCCACATAGTGGCCCGGGAGGACCGCCGAAGCGGGGAAGGTATTTCATTTGTTATTTTTCAAATGGTCATATGAGCACCTTCATGTACAGGAAAATTTATTTATTTTATTTATATATAGGTTTGAAGGACCAAGAGTTGGAGGTGGAAGTAGACCACCACCATCTGGGGGCTACCAACAGTCCGCACCACCACACAATGCTCCCCCAGCTAATGGCTATGGACCACTATCGTATGTATTGCCCATAAAAATATTAATTTAAAACAAATTTACCAAACATGTGTATTGCTTACTGTGCTATAAATTGTTAGATTAGATACCTACATTCATTATATATAATTACACAGCATAATACTGGGTAACCATTGGCAAATGCAAAGTCAATATTCCAAAGTGCAAATTTTTACTTATTAATATGAATATTTATAACTTTTAACAAATGATGATCCAGAAACACGATAGGAATGTGCCGTCTGATACATATATGACGCTATAAATTATTCTGAATTGAAAAATAATTAATTCAACTTATATGCCTTTGTGCTTTATTTTATAACAAAATTTATATTTCTATCTAGGCACACAGGATACCAACCCTACGAACAGCCAGTTGCAGACCCATATCCACCACAGTCATACAATACCTCAAGGTAATATATATATTTTAAAGTAATTTTATATCTATTTTCTTTATTCTACTTTTAATGATGAAACTTTTGTCATGATAGGAATTGCCGTCTGATACTTAGATGCAGATATTTATACTCTGATAAGGTTATAAAAAATTTTAGACTATTATAGTTTTCCCATTTTTTCTTAATTAATGTTTTTATTTTTAGTTCATATCAAAGCAACTACTCATCACAAGCACCTGCTCAACCTAACTCCGGCTATAACTCAGGGGGATACGGATCCAACTATGGATACTCAACTGGGAGTCAAGGCTATGAAAATGAAAGTTATGGGTAAATTTAGTTTACAATATTGGTCCCTAGATTATTTTAGATTTAGATAAAACCTCTTTCTATTGGTGAAAATGTATAAAAATATGTGAAGTTGATTCTGAGATTACCCCAAAAAAACACAAACTCAAATTTAATTTATAATATATAGTTACTCAATTATTGTAATTGTTTGTGTAAATTGTGGAATGATCTTCCTCCTGAACTTTTGCCTGAGCGCCATACTATGTGACTCTTCAAGAGTCGTGTCTTTAGCTCCTTTAGAAGCCTATGACACTGGTGAATTAATTAATAAAATAGTATTATATATGTTTCAAGCCGCGTTGACAAAGTCAAGATGCGCTTTGATTGCTCGTTTACATGATCCAAACATTGCAGCAATAATCCGGGTGGTGCCGGCGACGCTGGGTACGGGTCGGCCGGGCCGGAGTACCGCGGGCCCGCGCCCGCCTACGACTCCTACTCGCAGCCTTGTTACAACACATATCAGCAGCCACAATCGCAGTACAGTAACACCTATGGTAAGTACAAGAAATATTAACCGTAAAAGAAATGTTCCTTGGGTGCAGTAAAGCTGACTAAATTCTAGTCATACTTTTAGTGAATTAGGATAAGTAGACATTCCATTAGGTGTCTGTTTTTAAAAGGTTTAGGCAATACAAATTCACAATGACTATGATTAATTTATTTTCCTAGTATAATTTAAAGTTAAATGTTATTAGATCTTAATATAAATAGATATTGTCATTATATTTAGGTAACTATTTCATACAATTGGACTATAATATAGGATTTTTCCAAAGAAAATTTTCATGTATGAAATCAAAACTTACACTATAAATACAAACTATGAATGTGTGTCAAAGTTACTAGATTACATAAATGGATGACATCTTGTAGTAGTGCTAAAATAAGTCTCTTTACAATTAGTTGTTTTTGACTGCAGAATAAAAATATAGATAAGGAACTAATACTTTATTAAGTTGCAGAAATTCAAAATTATTTTTTATAGCTACATAGATTAGTAGGAGCTGCTATGGCCGGGTGTGACTTGTAAGAAATTTTAATGATGTTAGTAGAAAGAACTAAAGAGTTCAAAGGTTTACAAATACTCTATATAAACCATCAGTATTATTCATGCAATAAATTATTGGTACCATAAACATTATGTATTCTAACATAAAATAAATTCATATTACATAAACGGTATGAACAATAATTTTCTCATTATATGAGTGTATTTGATAAGTTGATGTTGTAGCTAAATGTCTTTCTAATTGTTTAAGTAGTATGAATGATTGCATCCTAGTACAATACGAGACATAAACAATAAAGTCTAATTGTGAATAATGATGATAATAAAACAATATTAAGAAAAAAAATATTATGATGTTGAAAACATTCCAGCTTTGTGACTGTGTAATAGTATATAATTCAGTAAAACTCGTTTTTTAAATATATTGTAGATGTGAAAGATGCATTATTATATATTTATTAATACTAACCAGGACAATTGATTCCATTAAGCTTTTATGCAAATGAATAATTGTTTGAAGCTTTTTGAACCAATATTGGCAAAGCATCAATATTTTTGTTATTGTTTGTATTACAGGCAGTTGGTGATGTTTGACTAAGAAAAAGTATGAACCATCTTTATGCAACACTATATGTTAGTAGCTGGATCAATTATCTGAAGCATAAATGGATGCAATGGTTTTATTCATTTTGTCATAATATATACATAATTAGGTACAATTAAACGAAAAATAGATTTAATGTTAGCATACAAGAATTGACATTGATAAAAGATGACGATGTTATTGATCAAATCACATATTATTAAAAATTAAAAATATAGGACTTCTATGAATTAGACTTTTTTAATTTGTTACAATTACAAGTCAGCATATATTAATAATAATGAGATTTATGATAATACATTTTGTATTAAACAATCAAAGTTGTATCTGATGGTATAAGTAGGTACCATGTTTAGAAATTAAGAACAATTCGTAATAAAATCATAATAGACAAATTGTGTGCAGTTTATTTTTATTAATCTTTAATAATTTAATTATTATTAAATAATATGAAAACAGTATTGCGAAGTAAATTGTTTGTGGTGAACATAATTATATGATAAATTATAATTATCAATTTAAAATTTTCTTAAGAACAAAATCACTAGAAAGAACAGCTAAGTTAATTCAGACATTGTCTTGTGACCAAAATTATGTAAGTGTAAGTTATATTTGAGTGAAATGGAGAAACAATAAGAAAATGGCGTGAATTGGTATTTAAATACATACAATGATAGAGATTGTATTAAAAGTTTATTCATTTATATAAATAAGGAAACTATATTAAATTTTGGGATCCATGTCATTTTTAGGTTTAATATTATATTTTGAATATGAATCTTTTTATTAGTATTATTTTAAGTCAGTTATGAAATACTAGTAATAACAAATTTGGAAAAAAGTCATAGACTTACACAAACTTCACATGAGCAACACCAATATGAATTAATGCGGGTAGTTTAAGCTACAATGTTGGAGATTATTATTATTGATGAATGACAGACAGGTAATCATTATTTACTCATTTTTTTATTTAGTTGTTTTAAAAGAAAGTTAATTAAGATTTCTTTATTATTATATAAGCGAGGCTGATGGTAATGGATGAAGTATTGGAACAATAAATAACATTAGAAACATAAAAAAATATCTTTAGAATAAAATGACATTTCTATTAAGTGAATGAATATAAAAGAGATTCAAACATTTTGCTGCTATTTGTTTATAATACATATTAAATACAAGTAACACTATGTGACCACACTAATAGTTATCACAATGAAAACATTTGTAAACACTGATATGAAACAAATGAGGATGCTCATGAGAGCAACAAATTTATGAATCAATAATATTATAATATGAACTTGCTATTAGAGCAAATACATCTTATTATGAAAGTATAGGTAGATTATAAGATTTATATTTATAAGACAATCAATTTTAATAAGATTAATGAATTTTGTCTATTTTTAATTTTCTACATACTTCAATACTAACCAAATGTTTTTATAACTTTCTATTTTTTTAATATGATATAATTTGCAGGTTGAATGCGACAAGATCACATAATGAGAATGGTACAAATCTAGAGGTGTTATGAGTCCACATTTTCTAGCCAAAAGAGGAGTTACAAAGGTATACAAAAATCTTATATTTTGTGAATTTTTATTGTGTGCATGTGCATTCTTAGTTTATATAAGTATCTAAACTTAAAGTTTAAGATTTAATTACATTATTGTAAGCAAAGAAACTATTTTTTTAACACTTTGTCACGGTTTTATTTATAGTTTTAAATCCCAACGCGACGTTTCGAATGCTTTACTGTTGCCAAACATGGTCGCACGGTAGAGACTCAATTTGTCTCATGTGACTGAAAAGATTGTTTCATTTAAAGTACATTTTTTTATGTGTTTACATCTATCGATAATGCATAATCACATTCTAAAGCAAACACTTGAGGGTTATTTATCTTTTTGACAGGTCTGTCATCATCGTGGCGCGGTGTTGAATATCTCTGAATGCACTTTTCGCGGTTTCGACTCCCTCGTGCGAGAATGTTTGTATTCACCATACAGATATGCTCACTTTGTAAACAGCCAACAAGCTCGCAGTGCCTACTTGTGTTTTCTCTGTTATCATAATAAAAATGAATTTTACTATGAATAAACATTATTTGTAATTAAATTTGCGCTTATTATTTATAACAAACCAACAATAAAGATTAAATCCCATAAAATTTTCTTTGACATAAAGTATATAGTTTACGAGAGTATACTGTATAGAGGTCTAATTAGTCTTTTTAACTACTTTTAATTGTCATATTGACTTAAATGATAAAGCAATAGTTTCCGATGGTCGTGCAGTAATTTAGTACTATCATGGATCATATAATACTATAGGGAGTATGCGCGAACTATAAGAGGACAGCATTTCTGTCGAAAGTGGAGTGCCCTGGTGTTAATTAAATAAGAAACACATAGTTATGTAAACGGTGTAATAAATAATATTAGTTATGCCTAAATAAAGCAAAAATAATAAAATTTGGTTTTATACCGAAAAAAATTTATCGGATTAGAGGTTAAAACGGTAGAAAAGGCCAAAAATTATTTGAATCGGGTCATATTTTAAATGCCTCGGTGGTGTAGGGGCTAGCATGTACGGCTGCACATCCTGAGGTCCTGGGTTCGAGTCCCGGGTCGGGCCAAGTTTAGTTATTGAGTCTTTCTGTATAGTAAGCCTCAGTAACAGCCCGGAGTTGGGAAGTTGGCGGTGTTTCACCCCCGTGCTTCGGAGAGCACGTAAAGCCGTCGGTCCTGCGCCTTAACTCTCACCGGTCGTGTCGAGTAGTCGTCCCACTGGAGTATGAGAGTGACAGGAATAGAGAGTGCACTTGTGTCTGCGCGTACACTTGTGCACTATAATATCTCCTGCGCAGTTGGCTAGTCTCAATGAGATTGGCCGCCGTGGCCGGAATCGGTCAGGAGAACATCATTTTAAATGTAATTGAAACTGAAGATGAAAATAAGCTATCAGTCACCTGCAATGCTGTCGCTCAAACCAGTGTTTCTAATGATTACATTATATTAGTTTACAGTATTGTTTGTGTGACAATTATTGTAAGTATTAAAAATTATTTTTATAAATTAACTGTATGATATTGAAAATAGTAGAAATCTGGTAATATTTAAACTTTTTGAAAAGTATTTAAACTTTGACAGAATAAAAAATTAAAAATAAAAGCTAAAATTGTTTAAACATTTTGAAGTACAAATAATATTATAATTTGTAATCACTTGAAATAAAAAAATCTTATTATTATTATTTTCAATGTTAATTAAATTCTTATAGCTGTTAATAAATTGAAAAATATTATTTTTGGCTCGATAATAAATAATAATTTTTTATTATTTAAGGAAAAATTTTTTAGAACTTATCTAATACCTGCCAACTGTAGTATCATATTGATTAACGACAAAATAATAATTAAAATTAATAAAAAATAAAAATATTACAAGACTTGTGGTTTTTTACTGCGTTTATCCATTTTTAACGTTTGAAGGTTACCACGCAGTGTTCAATGAAATTTCAGGGAAACGATAAAATTTCAACTGCTTATTATTTTTATACGGCGTATTTGAACAGCCACGAATATTGCAAGATACTTTTGATGAAGATATCACAAACACTTATTTCAATTACCAAAAAATAATTAATTAAAAACGCTGGTAATGCAAAACTAATACTTTTTACCATCACTTAGCTTGTGTTTTTTCCTAGCAGAAGGCGTAATCGTCATCTTTCTCACTCCCTATACTACTACAGATAGTGCATCCCATACAAATATTTGGACATCGCTATCCGTGCTTACTCAGCGGGTTATTTTTTGTCCTAAAATAGATAATAGATGGCGCAAGTGATTATTGAAAAAAGGCGACGACTAGCACCTCTAGTTGTAAATGTAAAGGCTCTAAATGATAGATGGCAATAAAAGCTTAGGTATCTATCCCTGAGCTGCCGTTGCGCAATGTTGCAGGTACAGCTGTGTAAAGCCACTATGGCAATTACAAATTATATTTTTCAAATATATTAATTACATTTTTATTATATTAAGCGCCACCTGTGAACAGAGTATAGGTACATAATTATTATCAAAGATCGTGCTATCACAACATAGTACCTATTATTGCCCTCAGTAATACAAGAATATTTATTTATTGAATTTATTTTTCTTAAATATTGTTTATTTATCCATTATTTAATTTTCCCTTACATTAAATAATTCTTTAAAATTAGGCTAAACACTTTTTTCATATATTTTTTTTGTATTTTGAATTTTAGGCGATTATTAAAAACAAATTTGATACATATTACGCTGTCTGTTATAATATTTTTAACTAATTTTTACTTTGTTCGTAATGAGACCCCATGGTACTATTAAGTTAATGTGATAGTGAAGCACTGAAGCCGGAGGAAGGTGGACGGTGGAACTCTTCAACTTCTCTTCAACTTGAATTTGGGCTTATTTGGTTTGATTTGAAAAGCTCAGTATATTACACCTGGATTTTAGTGCTAGTAGAAGAGTGTTAGTCTACATAGAAAATTGGCATCAAAGCGAATATTTTATTAAATACTTTCTTATCACATAGCTACTAATTACGTTTACACAAAAAATTGGTAAATAAAATCATTTTAAAATAAGTATTTAAAGAAACTTGGCAAAGCTGGTTCGGTTCACAATCAAAACAGGTCACAGTAATATGCTAAGAAAGAGCCCTGCCCGGTATTTCTCCCAAAAGCAAATTCAGAAATGAGAATCGGCAGGCTAAAGTGGCAGTGGGCCGGACCATATGTGCAAAAGAACTGTTAACCGATGGAGCAAGCAGGTTCTCCGCTAGAACTAAATAAGATGATTTGATGATTTTTTGAAGTTTGATTTGATGAAACTGTAATAATTATAATCTATACTATAATAAAGCAGTAACTTAGCGAAATCTGTACATGAAATATTTTTTAAAAACAATGACTGTAACGTAATGCGTAGACTATATAGACCCCAAAACAATAGTAATTAAAAAATTTGTCTGTATGTCTGTTTGTGTATGCGCGTTTCACGCAAAAAGTAATGAACCAATTTCAACGAAATTTAGTGAAGTGATAAATTACTACTCGGGTCAACACACAGAATTGATAAAAGATTTAGAATGGTAATCACGCGTAATTTGTATGGGAACCACTGTCGCCACTCATCCCTTCTTGATATTTTTACTACACACGCAAGTCAAATAAACACAAGCATTCGCACATATACGCAACCTTTAACGCAGCCCTGTAATTGGTCAACACATTAACCAAACATAGCTAAGAACAACTGCAAGGAAACTGGCTTTCAAATGAAAAAAAACCGCATAGAAACCGGTCCATCCGTTTGAGAGCTACGATGCCACAGACAGACATCGACGTCAAACTTATAACACCCCTTTTTTTGCGTCGGGGGTTAAAAATATATAATAATAAAATGTTTTCATTATGGTATCTAGTCACTCATCCTTTTATTATTAATGTGTTATAAATGCGAAGGTTTGCATGGATGCATGTTTATTAATCAGGCCAGAATGGCTGAACAGATGTGGATGAAATTTGGCACAGAGATAGATTATAATCTGGAATAACACATAGGCTATGTTTATCTCGGAAAAAGTATAGTTCCAGTGGGATAGATTTATTTTAGTTTTTCACTAGGGACGAACCCGAGCGAAGCGAGAGCGAGTTGCTAGTTTAGTTTTGTAATGTTCTTAGCTATGTTTGGTGCAAAATCAAATAAAATTACACGTACGCTAGTGGTTGAAAATAAAAAATGCTATCGATATTTTTGTCGATAATTTATGTCTGTGTATTAAAATACATTTTATATAAATATTTGTTTTTTTACAGTTATTAAAAACACATTTTATAAACGAATTAGATTAGTTCAATTTAAAAATAAAATAAAACAATGTTTAACTTCTAATAAATGTATTTTTAATGTTACATACGTGGTAAGTGAATTCAAAATTGTTTTTTTCTTATTTCTAAAATAAACCTGTATATAAACTTTAAATTAGCCATAGAAAGCGTTCAATCACATTATTATACAAAAATCATTGTCTTATCGATTATTTTGTCTTACAACAAAAGCCATCACTATTATAATATACAGCAATATAAGTGTGGGTTTCGCAGAGAACGCTATCCATTGCGGACAACGATCGCGCGTTGCTTTGATTATGCGCATGCATAGCGAGCAATGTATATTATTTGTTTTAGCTAATTACAATAGTATCGTTTTTTTTGAATTTTGTGATTGTTGCTACATTTTTGAAACTAAAGAGATATTCATTATTATTTTTGACTTACCGATGAAAAGATATACCTCCTCGATCGATACTTGAAGTTTGACTTTTTGTCTTTTTTTTTTTATGCGATTCAGTGACAAATGAGCAGACAGACCACCTGATGGAAAGCAGTACCTGTCGCCCATAACACCTACGGTTCATGCACTTAGGTTTTAAGTAACAAAAATGCTGAACCACAGGTGCGTTGTCACTGTGAGGACTAAGATGATATGCCTCTTGCCTGTAATTGCGCTGGCTACCTTATCCTTCATACCGGAACACAACATGGCAATCATTGTTGCTTGGCGGCAGAAATAGATAAAGGGGTGGTACCCATCCAGTCGGACTCCTCAGGCTTGACAGAGTCCTACCACCGGTGGTTGTCTTGCAAGTAATAATAGCACCACACGGCATTACAACATTATTTATCGTAGCTCCGTACCCGACGCACTCTAAACACGAACTACAAGGGGTGCACGCATGAATCGGTTCAAGTATGATTGTTTAATCATAGTTGCGGCGCGGCTGCTACGCCCACATTACCCTTCCAGCCTTTTTTACCTATTCCGTGGATCACTATTTAGGATACCTTTTACTTCAGGAAAATTTTTCTTTCCCACGGGAAATTGCAATAACTGGTTTTATCGAGTCCTCCTTAGGAAACCTACTGGCTAAATCTTTAGACATACATCAAAACAATGTACTAAAAAATTATAGATCTTGAAAAGGCCAACAGAAAAATCTGCAACAGTATATGTCCATCTCTTAAGGTACACTCGCAATACCTATCCTTATAAAACTAACTTATTGTTAGTCAAATCGATATACGCGTTTCACGCAAAAAGTACTGAACTGATTTCAATTACATTTTGTGTAAACTTATTACTGGGATCAACATTTAGGATACCTTTTACTACAGGCACATTTTTCGTTCCCACGGGAAAACACAATGACTGGTTCTATCGAGTCGTCCTTAGAAATTTATATGGCTAACGCTGGCAAAATAATGTACTAGAAGATTGTAGGTTTTAAAAAGGTCTACAGAAAAGTTCCCAACAGTATATGTCTATCTCCTAAGGTACATTCGCAATTACTATTTTTATTCACTACTCGCGACTCACTAACTTATAAACGTTTAGCTCAAGCTGATGAGCCGACTAGCACCACAAAAAAGCTAGCTTTATATATCCATACTAATATTAAATGCGAAAATAACTCTGTCTGTCTGCCTGTCTTCCTGTCCGTCATCTTTTCACGCTTAACCGTTTAACCGATTTAGATAAACCAGAGTTTGAAACCCTGGGAATGACATAAGATAGTTTTCATCCCGGAAAACATATTATATATAAAGGGGTGAAAAGGGTGGTGGAAGATTGGATGAGGAGTCATCATTTGACGATCACTAGATCGTAGACTTTATCTATGCTTTCGAGCTAAGATTAAGGTCAAGAGTAAACCCATTTCTAATAAAAAAGAACCTATGTATGTACATTGTACATATATACTATACTAGCGACTCACGCTCGCTTCGCTCGCGTTCGTCCCTAGGTACGTTTTCACGGTTAGCAATGTTTAGGTATACATAAATAGTAACTTGCTACTCTTTAGATATTCATTATAAATTATATAGCGATTTACCCTCGTTTTGCTCGGGTGCGTACGCCGTATGCGGATTTTGTTCACAATTTCATGGGTTTGAATTTTTTTTCGTGGAACCCTGATTCTTTTTCTAAAATAAAAGTAGCCTAAGTTACTCCCTATAACATCAGCTATCTGCCAGTGAAAGTCCCGTCAAAATCGGTCCAGCCGTTTCAGAGATTAGCCGGAACAAATAGACAGACAGACAGACAAAAATTGTAAAAAATGTTGTTTTGATATATGTACCGTGTATACCTACATCCATATGCATTTAGTAAAAAGCGGTTATTTTAATATTACAAACAGACACTCCAATTTTATTTATGTGTATAGATATTTAACAATTTAGTGCGGTAAAATCTCTCCTTTTAATTCACCGAAAAATGCAAAATTTAGTTCTAGCGCAAGTCGCTCATCTATGAGTACTTATATCTATACATATAATAAAATTCTAACTAAGCCGAACCTGTACCTTAAATATTTTTTTGAAAATCTTATTAAAATAGACATTATTATCGATGCAGAGGCCGAATCTATAGTTTTTAGAATTTTTGTCTGTCTGTCTGATACCGCATCACAGAAAAACCACTGGAGGGATTTTGATGAAATTTGGTATGATGATAGCTGGATATCCGGGTCAACATATAGGATACTTTTGACCGCGGGAGATTATCTCATTCCCACAGGAATACACGTTATAACACAAACCAAAAAATATTTATAGAAACGGTATTAATGCTCTTCAAAACAATTAAATAAATACGTGTTTTAGCGTTTTTTAAAATTTATCCCATAAGGAGATAAAATAAGGGATGAAAAATTGTATGAAATCTACCTTTTTAAAGTTTTTTTGTTGTAGTTCTAGCGCGAGCGAAGCCGCGGCTTTTGTTAGTGTTAATATAAAATTTAAACCTTATAACAACATAGGTTGCTTCTCCATACAAACTTTCACTCCCATTTTCACTCCCTTAAGAGATAATTTCCGGAATAAAAACTATCCTTTGTCCTTCCCAGGGTTTCAAACTATTTTCTTACCAAATTTCATATAAATCGGTTCACTCACAAACTCCCAAACTTTACCTCTTTATAATATTAGTATAGACTAAGTTTGAATAATGACTAGATAATTAATATTTTAAAATGTCCTTTCTATTTTTCTTCGCATAATTAAATTCTCATCTTTTATAGGAGTTATTGGTTAAAATAAAATTCGTTTGTAAGTTAATCATTTTTTTAATAAATGTCCAGCAGCAATGTTTAATTAACCAAAAACCATATGCTTAGTAAGAATTTAGAAAAATGTTATGTAAACCATGGCCGTTAAATTATATTATACTAGAAACTTACCCTCACCTCGTCCGGAAGAATCTCTGTGTGTCAGACCACGGAATAGGTAAAAATATAGTATCTTTCATCAATTCTGTGTGTCAGACAGTAGCCTGTGTTGCGGATATTCGAGGTAGTATATCTGTATACTAAATTTCATCCAAATCTGTTTAGAAGTTTCAACGTAGTCTTTCAGCCTATAAAGTAACTATTATTCGAAATTTGTTTCAAGCGTGTCTTTGATGTGAAACATCTGTTTGCAAGCCTTGGCAGTAAAACCGACTCGTATGCCGTGACGGGAAACGGCATGACACTCTACTAATTATTTGACGCCACCGCTCTCGACTCCCTTGTGTGTGCGCACGTTTACTATACACGCGCCATTGTAAAATAGTCTCTATTAAAATTACTTACATTTTTTTCCATTCTACGTACGATATTCTATAATTATTATTATAATTAAAACAATGAGGAAAATAAATGGATTTTATTGACGAAACTCTATTTTTTCTTTATTTTATTCCATATTTTGTTATAATTAGGTTTCCTATTAATTATGAATTATAATATTAACATAGATGTTACATTCGCCGTCACATTTGCCGGGCATCCCGTGACGCCAAACTTTTTATTTTTTAATGTATTTGATCGCGGACATGGAATCCACGTTATCTAATGGCAAAGAAGCCAATTTCAAAAATTCTATAAAAAATCAGTCTTTAGCTAATCTGTTTTTATAACTAACAACACAATTACTACATAGGTATGGAATAGGCAACGGTTACATAGTGAAAACATAAGTAATCATCTATATACATATATAAAAGGCAAAAGTGATTGACTGATGTATCAACGTACTTACATACCAAACCCTACATACCAAACATAGAAAATTGAAATTTCACACACTTATTCCTCATATAACGAAGACATCCACTAAGGAAGGATTTTTCAAAATTCACCTCCTAAGGAGGTGAAATAGGGGATAAAAGTTTGTTTGAAACTTTTTATTCCTTGAACATATTTGCATGAAATTTCGTATTTTTCGTAGTTTGATTGCGAGCAAAGCCGCGGGTTTTGCTAGTTGATATATAAAATATTAGACAAATCACTTTTAAAACATTTATTTACAAATAAAATTATGGTCAAGATGACAATGTCACGTGAGCATCGTTAATTGTTATTGGTATAAATAACGGACTGATTAAGAAAATTACCGATCCGATAGAATATTGAGGAATACACACTAATCTTAGAGGGCCGTAGTGTATAAATTGTTTTATAATGTAAGGACATTTTAAAAACATACTATGGTGAAATTGGCCCTTCACGATTAACGCGATGGTAAAGTAATTTAAAAAAATTAGAAAACTCGCATTCATTTACTATAGTATAGTAAACTACTGTCGTTAGTTTCGAAAACAGCCAAGTTTCACTGCCGATAGAGTCCCCTTTATGCGCCATCTTGAGGGTATCCTTAAAAGTGCAGATCCCATGAAAAACATAACATGTAAAACAATGCAAGTCTTGCAACTCAGTTATTCTATCGCAAAAAGTTTTGAGATCTAATGTAAAACCAAGTCGGTTATTATTTATTCAGTCCCTGTATATGGAAGCATCTATCTAACAATTTTGTTATAAATTGTTACCTAATTGGACTGTATCAATATTAGAATTTCGTTAAAAAATAGAATGACTTGGTTTTACATTAGATCCCAAACTTTTTTCGGTAGAAATACTGCGTCGCGACACTTGAATTTTTTTACATATTATGTTTTTTATAAGATCTAATTTCTTTTTGTAAATAGTTCTCTTTTTTTTCTTTTCTGGTACTATATCTTGTGCGTATACCTAACTCAATTTTGCCTGCTGTAACATCGCCAAGATCTCAATCTCATCGCTAGCCTTCGCCACGCTGCGCCGACTTATAACTACTGTATAGGTATATTATTAAAGGAGACCTCGTCTGGGACTTACTGTATGTACTACATATATATTCACTATTTACCTACCTATCTATTTGGGTACTGTAAGTGATAAAAAATTATATAAACTACAAAAGTAACTTTGTAATCGCATATATCGCATATCTATACATATAAAAAAACTGTAGAGGTCGAATGTCTGTACATAGAAAAAAATGCTAAAAACCGAGTTAGAGGGAAGTAAGAAAAAAAATAGAACAAATCCAGATTTTTTTAATTTTTTTTGTTTCTCTGTCTGTTTGTCTGTTTGTACGGGCTAATCTCTGAAAGTGTTGCACCGATTTAAATAAAATTTTGCATGGTGGTACTTATATCGCCGTTCAAAATTTTATATACTTTTCATCCCGGAAAATGAAAGAGTTCCCATGGGATAGTTAAAAAACTATAGTAACTTATACAGCTTAGTACACAAAAACTATTGATTGGATTTTAATGAAACCTTACAATAATATAGTTCATTCATCAGAACAACAAATAAGCTACTTTTTGTACGGTTCCCGTGGGATAGATTTATTTTTGTTTATCTATTTATATAGGATTGCAAAGTTACTTATCAGTTTTTTGTATATCTAGAAAACGGGACTGGAATTTTTTTCCTTGTTTTAAAGGCATACCACTAATTGTGTTCTAAATTTGAAGTTTGTGTGTCTGCTAGAAGTTCCTTAGAATTTTAGTGATTGGTGAGTGAGTGAGTAACGAAATTAAAAAACGTTGACCTGTAATAGTTTTCAAACTGTAGGTTTGAATCTTTATATTTAAACGAGCAATTCTTGTATATTTATATCTTTATTTATTTATTTATACCGGCGATCTTGGAAACGGCTCTAACGATTTTGCTGAAATTTGGTATATGGGGGCTTTCGGGGGCGAAAAATTGATCTAGATTAGTCACATGTCTGGGAAAACGCGTGTTTTCGAGTTTTCATGCGTTTTTCTTATGCATTATTCTACGCAAAATTTAATCGCGACATCTATACAATTCTCTCAGTAACACTTAGTCACTTAATGTAAAATTATTTTGAAGCCAAATTAAAAAGAAAATTGTTCTTATCGTGACATCTATACAACTGTCTCAGTAACACTTAGTCACTTAATGTAAAATATACAATCTTTCAAGAACTCCGAGCGAAGCTCGGTCGCCCAGGTACTTTAATATAATTTGGGAATATATTAAGTCCTCTTAGTTACTGAAAATTCAGGCTTTTAGCTTTATTCAAAAAGAAGTTATAGGGAGGTCAAAAATGCCCTGAATGGCTTTGAGAAAAGGATGTTACGGCTTGTGCCCTTTTTTGCGCGACTTGGCAAGGGCTCTGCCGTGCCCCCCGATAGGAATAACAAACGTATGTGTTATATAAATTATTATTGTACAATTTTTACCCGTGCGCTGATATGTAAGTAGTTGTGGTATTAAAAACAATGGCAATATTAGTAACAATTCCGCCAACACCTGGAAATTCTTAAATGCTATGGGAATTGGAGGTAGGCGTACGCAATGTGCAACATACTTAAACAACTGTACTGATTTAGATTCATTAAATACACATTTTACAACCGTAGATACGTTACCCAGTAGCACTAAATCGAGAACCCTTCAATCGTTATCACTCCATCATGACCCCTCTATTACTCCCTTCCATTTCACAAATATTACACCTGCAGAAATACAAAAGCATGTCATAGCCATCAAATCTGATGCTATCGGTAGTGATAACATAAGTAGGAAAATGATTTTATTAAGTCTTAGCGTTGTTCTTCCTATCCTGTGTCACATCTTTAACCATTCTCTTACCTATAGTGAATTCCCTGATGTCTGGCGGCTTTCTCTACTGATCCCTATACCAAAAACACCTAATCCTACATCCTTCTCACACTACCGACCAATTTCCATACTTCCTTTCTTATCTAAAGTACTCGAACGTATAGTCCATCAGCAACTATATCTACACTATTCAAGTGTAGATATAATAACATCCTATCTCCTTTCCAGTCCAGTTTCCGCCCTGGGCACAGCACTGTCACGGCACTTAATAAGGTCTGTGATGATGTACGACACGGATTCGACAATCAGAAAATTACCATCCTCGCATTGCTAGACTTCTCTAATGCATTTAACACAGTAGACTTCGATATCCTAATAGTCATTCTCAAGTCCATAAATGTCTCCTCGGATGCTACTGAATGGTTTTACTCCTACCTAAATAATCGCGAACAATGCATTAGGTTTAATGGTAAGCGCACTTCTTGTACTCGTATCAGTGCTGGCGTTCCTCAGGGTGGAGTGCTTTCTCCTCTACGACGCTATTTTCATTAACACTCTCACTAAGCACTTGACATCGTCCTATCATCTTTATGCTGATGACTTGCAGATCTATACGACAACAACCGTAAATGACATTGCTAAGGCTATTGATAATATTAATTCCAACCTCGACTTGATTAGTACCTGGAGCAAGTCATTCGGTTTGTCTATAAATCCTGATAAGTCACAAATTGCCGTTTTTGGCACTTCAAAACAGCTAGCCAAAATACACTTTCCTCTTCTCCCTCCTATCTCATTTAATAATGTCCGTTTGGAATGTAGTTGCAGTGTGAAAAATCTAGGGATCATGATGGATAGCACTTTCTCCTGGACACCTCACATTGCTCAAATTAGTCGTAGGATATTTCTCGTTATCGGCACTTTAAGAAGGTGGAAAAACTTGCTGCCGATAAAAACTAAAATTTCATTAGCTCATTCTCTTCTGTTGCCGATACTAGACTATGCCGATTCATGCTACTTAGATCTATCTCAGCAATTACTCAATAAACTCGAGCGTCTCCAAAATCTTATAATAAGATTCATTTTTGGATTAAGGAAATATGATCACATCACACAGTATCGGACACAGTTAAAATGGCTAACAGTACAAAAACTACGTAATTTACACTCCCTTTCTCTTTTATATACTGTGCTCTTCCATCCTAATACTCCTTCTTATCTCAAAGAACGCTTTGCGTTCCTGGGTGCGAGCTCCCAGCGTACTCAAGAACTTCGTTCTCGCAGTGAAAGGTTGCTTGAAATACCTTTGTCCCATACCAAATCATATAGCGAATCTTTCACTATAAAACTGTGAAACTCTGGAATGAGCTCCCAGTGGAAATAAGAAAATCCAACTCAGTAAGCATCTTTAAAAAACGACTCAAAAAACATTATTTGTTGCATTAGGTTAGACTGTCATTATAACTATACCATATAATATGTTTATGTATTTACATATACTCGCATGTATGTAACTAAATTTTACTGTGTTATTATGTACATGTACGTTTATGTATATCTATAATAAATATATATAGTTGAATTAGTATCTTATATATGTAACTTTGTATGTATGTTTATTTACATTTAGGTTAAGTAATGTACACATTTATGCACCATTTCCGCTCTTTCTTTTATTTTTTGTATCCTTCTCTGTAGGTTGCCTGTAAGAGATTGCTTTTAGTGATAAGGCCGCCTTTGCACATTTCTTTAAATGTATTTCTTTTTGTTACTCTTTTGTATGTACCATTTTACTGTGCAATAAAGTGTTTAATAATAATAGTAATAATAAAAACAATGGCGGTATAAAACCGCAAAGATAGCCGCTTGTATTGAATATTTAGATCACTAAATATTATTACTGCGAACAGTGCTGAATTTACACTGAAGGCACTCGGGTTTAGTGCCTAGAGCGCAAAATTTTGTGAGATAATTATGATCTGATGTCTTTATCTTATTATAATATAGATCAACATACGGTGGCGGCCCCGTCCAGACCGCGGAAGGCGGGGAGGCCAGCACCGAGGCACCAGCGCTACCCTCCAACCGCGGCCCACCCCTCTACCGGTTGCGGGCCTATTAACACAGTCCCGCATCCGGCCCCACCCCCCGTCCGATCACGGGATCGCCAAAGCGGTCCCGCCACCGGTGGCCGCATCGTCGTGGCTTCGCAAACGGAAGCCTCGTCGAGCGGCCCCAATCCGCCCACCGAAGTGGGCTCCCTTCACACGGCTGCAGAGGACAGGGCGAGCGGCAACGAAACACCGACACTCCTCTTCCCCTGCAGCCCCACCGCGTCTGCCATCGAAGACGGTGGCAGCCCCGTCAAGGCCGCGGGGGGCAGGGAGAACGGCGCACCGAAATACCGGCACTCCTCTCCCACCGCGGCCTTCCCCTCTACCGGTTACGAGCCTGCCCTCCCACACAGTCCCGCAACCGGTCCCCTCCCTCCGGTCGCAAGACCGCCGAAGCGGCCCCGCTCCCGGTGGCCGCAACTCCGTTCAACGGAGAGCGGCCCCGTCTGGGTAGCGCCCTTCACCGCGGTTGACGGCCCGCGGTTAGGGCACTACCCTGCTGTTGGTCCGCGCCGGATTTCTCCGGTACCACCCGCTGCAGACTAAGCGGGTGGCGTTTCCCCATCCGCCACCTGGGGACGCACCCGGTAGGAGTCAGCTCTCCCCCGGGCCCCGTTATATCGTATTTTTTTTGATAAAAAAAAATTTAAAACTTGAATAAATACAAAAACAAAAGTTATAAAAAACTTTGAATTTCAACTGGGATTCAATCCCGGACATATGTGTTGTCTTACTTCCGCGTTGACCGCTTGACCACGATGCTTACAACCGTGTGTAAGAAATTATCGACCATTCTGCGTGGAATAATGCAAAAAGAAAATTGCATCAAAACTCGAAAACACGCGTTTTCCCAGACATGAGACTAATAATCTAGATCGATTTTTTGCCTCCGAAAGCAACCACATACCAAATTTCAGCGAAATCGTTGCAGCCGTTTCCGAGATCGCTGGTATAAATATATAAAGATATAAATATACAAGAATTGCTCGTTTAAATATATTAGATATGTGTATCTAAAGTTACGGAAAAGAAGACAAGAAACGCAACGATAAAAGATACTTAAGAGACAATAGATGAAATATGTTAAATTTTCTACGGCTGTATATGTCATGATTCATGTGTTTTTATTTAAGAAGTTTTAGATATTTTCAATTAGGTATAACGTATATGTATATATTAACAGCAATGATTCAGCATGTATCGGGATCATGTGGAAGTGTATGTATAGATAGGTAGACCGCAGACTGTAGTACCTACTGAGTAGTGAGTACAGGCACTGAACTGAAGAGCGAGAGGTACAGTGAGAGCCGTCAGCCGATAGTCGTGAATCGTGATTCGCGTCGCTCGACGTACCGATACCAGACACGTTCAGACTTCAGTTCAGTCCGTTAAAGCATGAGCGGCGTCGCGCACATGCTGCTCGCAATTTCAAAATTCATGAGTGATTCATTTTGTGCATAAAATTATTGTGAACGTTTTATATTACAGTTTACAAACCCCGATTTAGTGACTACATTTACATGCACTTACACATTTGAATATATTTACGTACTTAATTAGTAATAAAAAAAATCCAAATAATTGAAATAAAACAATACATGTATTACCCTACTTCATTCGTTATTTAGAAGTCTTGATTAAGAATTTTATATATTTTTATGATAAAAGTCACAACGCAAGATGGATTCGAAAGTGGTACTTAAAGAAAAAAATCCTCACGAAAATGCCAATTTTTTATCAAAAATTTTTTTATGGTAAGTGGTTATTTGATATTACTTGTAAATGCTTTTTACATTTTGTAATGTAATGTGTTAAATACTAAAATCTACTTAAAAGCGACCTTATATTGTTACGAGTTTATAAAACGGTCCTACCGGCTACCACCATTCCTCGCCTATTGTTTGTGTGTTATCATTTCGTGGAAAGCTTTTGATTAATTTATTTGACATGAGCTAAGGATAATTGGGTATTTCGCGAGTTTGTAATTAAGGTTAAAAGCTACCAGCGGATATATTCATATTTATCAATAAAATATGCTTATTAGCAGCATAGTATAATGAATAACGATGTAATTATACCTTTCTTTTGGCAATTTTATTATTCAGTTAAGTACTATGTAACTACCTACTACTAAATTTACCTATTAGGAACTTATTACTTATTATAAAACAATACTGTTACTACTATACTACATTATTAACATGAAAACTCGCAATTTCGAGTTAGTTATTAATTAAGTTACCTAGTATAATATAATAAAAAAATCTTTATTTTTACTTTGCAAATATTAGTTACAGAAGATATTATCAGTGGGAAATAATGTATAGTTATATAGATTAAGAAGAATATAATTCTAGCAGCTCACCCGCGCTTTGCTCGGGTTCGCCTCTAGACAAACAAAAACAAATCTATATCAAAGGAACCGTACATTTTTCCGGGATAAAAAGTAGCCTATTTGTTATTCTGATGTATGAACTATATTATTGTAAAGTTTCATTGAAATCCTATTAGAACTTTTTGTGTACTAAGCTGTATAAGTTACTATAGTTTTTTAACTTTCCCACGGGAAATGTTTAATTTTCCGGGATGACAAGTATCTAAGATGTTGACGACCTCTATAGTTTTATTATAATAAACCTATAGATTATAAATGCGAAAATAAGTCTTGTCTGTCTGTTTTTTTCACGCTTAATCCGCTAAACCGATTAAGATGATATTTGAGACCCTGGGAAGGACACAGGAGGGAGTGAAAAGGGCGATCAAAGTTTCAAAGAGGAATCATTTCTCAAGTAAAGGATATATATATATATATATATATATATTTTTAAAGGTACTTACTTTTCTATACCTATGTATGTACATATAGTTTATCCAACGAAAGATACTCAGGGACGAACGCGAGCGATGCGATCGTGAGTCGCTAGTTTGAAATAAGTATTGATTATTACTCTTATATCAGTATCTAACACTACGTACGTAATAAAAAATAAAATAATAACTACTACTAATATTCTTTAATATTATAGTAGGTATCTATAATATTCTATCTAATTTTCTTCAATATCAGTCGCAATTATTCATCATAATAATATATTTTATTGTTACATCGATCTCGTCTAATGCCTGTTACTATAACAGAAAATATTACATAGCGTCGGCGTTTTATATCATCGTTATTTATTAGTAAATAATTATTAAATACACATAATATTATTTTTAAACTGTGTTTTAAGTTTCCCCTAAATTAGCGTACAAAATGTCAATATAATCTTTTATAATAACTAGTGACTAAAAAAAGTTTTGTGGATGTACCTTAGGAGATACGCTATCGTGAATACACCTTTTAATTAAGACCTACTATTTTCTAGTACATTGATGTAAGTATAGTTAGTATAGATTTTTTGACAAAACACCGTCGTAATTCAGCAATTTTGTACAAAATATTTACAAAATATGTACAAACTTTCCTCGTTGATCGTTCTTTCCATTAGTGAAAACCGTATCAAAAACCCATTGCTTATTTAGAAGAAGTAAGCCGAGAAATAGATAGATAGACAGCGACTTTGTTTTATATACTACCTATACATAGAAGAACGATTTCGTATCGAACTACATTATTGACATGTATTTTCGCATGAAAATATAAGATTTTACTGCACTGTGATTTTTATATATGTTAATTTTTAACCATTTTTATCATTGAAATTTTTATGTGAAAGACAACTCAATCGAACCAGTTTGTGTTTTCTCGAGGAAATGAGAGATTTTTTTGTAATATTTTATTAACCCGAGTAATAAGTTATCACTACGATTTTTTTTGTTAAAATGTGTTTAGTACTTTTTGCGTGAAATGCACATATTATGTAGATATACAGACAAACATACAAAAAATTCAATAATTATTGTTTCAGTATAATTATTTAGTATATTATTATGTACAGTGTACACAATACGCACGTTTTATTATTTTGAAAAATATTTATTAATTTATTTATGTACCATAAAATATATGTTATACAAAATAAAGTAACAAAATGTCGACAAAGGATAACGTATCTCTTTCAGAAACCCTTCAATAGTGAGAAAATAAGTTAATTTAGAATAATAGGTACAGTAGGTACAGCATAACAGTAACAATATATAAAGAAAAAACATTACAGCTTTAAATGGTATAAACTTAATATTAAAATATTTCATGTACCTACAGATTTCACTAAGTCACTATTCTACTATTAACTAGCGACTCACCCTCCCTCCGCTCGGGTTCGTCCCTAGATACGTTTCAACTTTTAGTACCTATAGATTTATCAAAGATGAGATATTTTCCCTGAGTAAAAAGTATCCTATATGTTACCCGGGTACTATACCAAATTTCATTAAAATCTGTCCAGTGGTTTTCTCGTGATGCGGTCACAGACAGACAGAAAGACAAAAATTCCAAAAAATATGGATTCGCCCTCTATCGGTATAATGACTATTTCAATAAGATTTTTCAAAAAATATTTAATGTCCAGACTGGACTCAGAAATTTATTAAATACATATAGATATGTATGGATTGATTATTTTTTCCTGAGACATAAAACACATCAAAACAATCAACGCAATTAAATCTGGGGTTATTTGCGCTGATGACTGTTTATTGTGGGTAAATTGCGCTTAAAACACATCGATATTAAAGATTTTTTCTCATTACGACCTACGACGTATATATCTATACTAATATTATAAAGCTGAAGAGTTTGTTTGTTTGGTTGAACGCGCTAATCTCAGAAATTACTAATCCGATTTGTTTTTTTTTTTGCATTACATAGCCCATTAACTGAGGAAGGTTATAGGCTATATATCACCCCGTAAAAATGTACGGTTCCCGTTTAGTAGATTTGTTTTTGTCTAGGGAGGAACCCGAAGCGAAGCGAGGGTGAGTCGCTAGTATAATAATATATATAGATCTTTAACATTATTTCTACTTGCACCGCTGTTATATTTAATTCAAGCTTGGTGACAGATCCAATTCAGATAAGTGAGAAGACTAAGGTAAATTGGATAAGCGTTATCTAATTCATAATTTTTCCATGCCTTTACAAGTAGTACCTAAAGTACGCGTTCTTACTCAGCTCGACGTCGCGTCGGTGACATCACAACATTTGTAGCTCAAAGTTTTCACGATGTCGTCGATAGTAAGAACACTTAAAAATACATCTTCATGTGATTCCATGAAGATAAAATATGTACATTGTACAAGTATTGATATACTTGTACAATGTACATACATATTTTGTTAAATATTACACATCATTATTATGTATGATTTTCAATATTTTTTTTAACATTGCTTTTAGTTTTTTAAAGGCAAGATAAACCGTAAATCTATACTTAATATTATAAAGCTGAAGAGCTTGTCTGTTTGTTTGTTTGGTTGAACGCGCTAATCTCAGAAACCACTAATCCGATTTGAAAAATTATTTTTGCATTAGACAGCCCGTTAACTGTAGAAGGCTTATAGGCTATATATTATCATTCCGGAAAATGTATTTTTACTTAATTGCTATTTGCAACACTTTAAAACTTTATTAAAAAATAGAATATAAGTACAAAATCTATAGCTAAAAACTACAAGTACGACATAAATTTTATTTTTTCGACAAATTTTAAATACACAAAATCAATCTAAATATCTAAACAAAATATAGGTAGGCCAAAGCAGAAATACTATTTTTTTTAAGTCTTCAGCACTTAATAAAAAAAGGATTAACAGAATACGAATAAAAAAGATCGTCGAGCCACGAGTACGCGTATTTGCTTTTATATCAAGACACGCGGTAGCGTGTCCAGCCAAGTTCAAGCCAAAGGAATTGCCGACGCAGCACCGTGTGTTATTTTACACGAATTATTTTACACGAACTATTTAGAGCCACTGTTGACCTCTTAATCACTCAAAATCTATTTAACATAAAGACATGTCATTTGGTTCATTTATTTAATCCTCTTAGATAAACTAGAACCCTTAATTTTATAAATACAGTTCAAACGGTTATTGAGATATTAACGTCTAAAAATCGGCATTTTAGTCACTGACTGACTGACATATCGTAGTAAAACCCACTTCCAGAGGACTTGGAAAGTTGAAATTTGGTGTTCCGATGGGTAATTGTGTGTATACAAAGGAAAAATCCGAAGACAATGAATTTTTAAGATTTGAAATATTTTTCAATTAATTTTTATTAACACCTAGCGCCTTCCAAAACATAATAGCAATGGCTTAACACGTAGCGCCTTTCGAAATATAATTGCAATAGCAATCACAGTAATAGCAAAAACTTTTTCTTTTGTAAGATAATAGGTCCCATGATGAAAGATATTTTTTTAATTAGTAGTAACTTAACAAATTAGAGCGTCTTCAAAATCTAGCAATTCGTTTTATATTTGGCTTGCGTAAGCATGACCATATATCAAACTTTCGTGCTCAACTCAAATGGCTCCCAATCCGACTTCGCCGTGATATGCACATCCTTTCGTTCCTCTTCAATATTCTTAATGACCCCAATGCCCCTTCATACCTTTGTTCCCGCTTCCAAATTCTTCCTACTCCCTCATATTCCAGACGGCCTTGCATCACTGCGATGCTTGACATACCCAAGAGCAACACAAAGTTCTTTTCACAATCTTTTTCGGTGTATATCGCATTGCTCTGGAACAAACTCCCGAAAGATATCCAATTAAGTCCCTCTATAACTTGCCTTTAAAAAGAAAATAAAACAGCACCTTCTCACCCAAGTTAATCCACAATTATATTAACTACTATTATTATGTATTATATTATATAGATATGTATTTGGTATTTGTGTATGTAGTAGTATGTACATATGTTATGGTATATAGTATGTATATTATTTTACTATATATTTATATATAATTTATTTATTTAGTTATTTATACTTGAGTAACTGCACTTTTTTTTAACGTGTGGAAAACCCTGTTACGGGTACCCGCTCGCCTGGGGAAGCGAGACGGGTTATGTGGGGCTCCTGCCGCGCAAAGATGGTAAGCGCGCGACAGCCTACCCACTAAAAACCGCACGAAAGGCCACTCTGTCGCCACAAGGCTGGGATCACAGGTATCCGAATTCCTCTGTAAACCCCAGCGGCAACTGCACTTTAGCCTGCTTTTTAATACTATTTCTGTAACTCACTTAGGTTGACTGGAAGAGATCTCTTCTAGAGATAAGTATACCTTTGCTAACTAATTGTATTGTTTCTTAATTTCTGTAATTTACATATAAGTGCAATAAAGAATAGTAATAAATTCTACCAAACCATCATCAACCACCACAGTCATCAACGTCACCGGTATCATAATTTTTTTTTAGGATTTATTTGTATTCAAGATTTGACTTGGCTTGTTTTTAAATACAAGTTATCTTATACATATTTGGCTAATCACTACCATCTTTATGCTATACACAAGTTACTGTTTTTATATTGTAAGGTCAATATGTTTCCTCATCTAAAAATTTGGTTTACTGGTAAAAACTAGCCCAGTCAAATCTTGAACGTCAATTTATCCTAAGCTATCTACTCTGTGTAAATAATTCGACTGTTCAAATTTAAGAAGTTCTACTTTTAAATAGCAAACACTGTTGTAGCAGAAACAAAAAACAAGAAATTGTGTTTTAAATTTATTTTAGAACTAGCGACTTACCCTCGCTTCGTTCGGGTGCGTCCTTAGGTACGTTTTAATTTTCTTCAGCGAAACCCTAATTCTTTTTCTAAAATAAAAGTAGCCAAGTTACTCCTTATAATATCAGCTAGCTGCCAGTAAAAGTTCCGTTAAAATTGGTCCAGCCATTTCGGAGATTAGCCGGAACAAACAGGTAGACAAAATTTTTAAAAATTGTGTTTTTCTTATAAGTACCGTATATAATTTCATATGCATTTAATATAAAGCTGTTATTTTGACATTACAAGCAGACACTTCAATTTTATTTATCTGTAGGTATAGATGTTGTATGTTCATATGAATAAATTTTAGGATTATCTACAGATCTTGGTACCCATTTAGATCTCAATTCTTTTGTCGCTGAAGTCGACAACCACGCATATTCTTAATATTGAACTTGGCTCCCATTTTCACATTTATGTTTTTGATGGAATATCTATCACAAGACAACACACACATCCTTAACGTTAAAAGTTTTCTTCGAATTATTTGCAAAAAACTGAATTCTGATTTTGGAATCTTTGATTGGTTTTATTTGCGATTGCTGTTTGTAGGTTTAAAAATTTCCCATTCTTTGGAGATTAATTTCGAATTCAATGGGCCAACACCCAAAATGGACTTAATTTAATTCTCTCAGAAAAAAATTTGCACGTTCTGTAGAGTATAGTTACTTTTATTTTTTAGTTTAAAATAACATTACAAAGGGAATTAAAAAGCTTTAAACCAAATGGTAAAGCTAAATGTTAAAAAAATAATCAAAAAAAATAGGATAACGGGATTCTTGGTATCGAGACTTACAACTTAAAATAAACTGAATTTTAATTTAATACGAGGTAGGTACCTTATACACTTTAACTTTTACAAAATTTTCAGTATTTTTCAAATTATTTTGATGAAAAGAATTCGTACGGGGCAGACATAGAGTAGAACATACTACTCTCTCTCATCTAGCCGTTCTCTGTGCAGCGATAATGTCGGGAATATATACCTAAATAGATCTGCGTAAAAACAAACCAAAAATATATTTTACATGGTTCTAAAGCATTAAATAATTGAGTCTGCAGTAATAAAACTTGCGACAAACTACACAGTAGCACGCACTTCTATCTAGACGATCCACAAATTAAGACGTTTTTGAATTTAAATTTTTAGTAGTAGTAATGAGGAATCTATACAATATACAGCTTAATAAAATTGAAGTGTCTGTTTGTAATGTCAAAATAACAGGTTTTCGCTAAATGCATATGAAAGTATATAGGTACGGTAGATACTAATAAGAAAAAAACATTTTTTTTGTCTCTGTCTGTTCCGGCTAATCTCCGAAATAGCTGGACTGATTTTTACGGGACTTTCACTGGCAGATAGCTGAGGTTATAAGGAGTAACTTAGGCTAATTTTATTTTAGAAAAAGAATTAGGGTTCCGCTCAACAAAAATTAAACGTAGGTACCTAGGGACGCACCCGAACGAAGCGAGGAAGTCGCTAGTGGTATCTCTCTCTTTGCTAAGCGTCATCCAATTTCATTTGGTCGGCTCTCCTCATCATTGTTCGCCAGATGTTTTGGTTCTGGGTCGTCGAGTCATTCACTTGGGCTTGCTTCAGGTCGCTGTTGACTACGGACAACCAAGTGAGAAGAGGTCTACCTCATTTCTTTGGACCTGAATTCATATAGAGAACTGCATAGTCATGTGTTCTTCGGGCTTTTCATTACATGGCCATACCACCTCATGCGTACTTCAGTTTTTCTTCGATTGAATATGCTCGTTTCTTACTCTACTCCTGACAGTGGCACCTCATCTGCTCATCGCAGCATACTCATCTCGGTTGTGTGTATTTTTTAGATCTAGGTCTTTTTTATTGGCCAGCATTCGGCACCGTACATTAAAGCTGGGCGCACTGCAGTTTTGTTCACCTGTACTTTGCATGTATGGGCATTATGCTATCGCATAACGCGCCTAAGAGTTGTCGGCAGTTCACTCATTCAGTGTTGATACGGTGAGTTATATCGTCGATTGTGCCATTATAAGAGATCACAGAACTTAGGTATTTGAAATAGTCGACTTCCTTTAGCTCAGCTATACTCAACCTGCGGCCCGCGGGCCGCATGTGACCCGCCAGGCCTTTGTTATTGGCCCATCTGAAGTAACAAATTTATTGTAACTAGTTGTTTGATGAGTTCATCGATTTTAAAAACGATACCAATTTAGAAGTTCTGTTTAAAGAAAAAAGGGAAAACAGAGAATATGTGGAATTTTGGAATATTGTTCCCTAAAAATATAAAAGCGTCCAACGATGTGCCCAAATCCTACTAACATTCTTTGGGTCTACGTATGTGTGCGAATCGTCTATTTCAAAATATCGTTTACAGAAATAAACTTACAGATTCTCATCTGGATGATGTTATAAGGTAGCGTGTAGCGACAAGCCAAATCTTGAAAAAGTTTTGAAAAAGAATTACGTTTTAATTAAGACCTAAATAATTTTTGCTTGCGGCCCTCGACACCATGACTGAAACGTGTTTGTGGCCCCTATAAAAAGAAGGTTGAGTATGGCTGCTTTAGCTGGTTGGTGGCTTTGAATTTTTACACTAGGTTGCTTGTCGGTTGTCGTATAGCAACGCCGCATGAATTCTGTCTTTTGCTGACATATAATAAAACTAAAAAAAAGCTTGATGATTTTTTGTACTTGATCATGTTGATTGGAAACTTGAATTGATGGGAGGCGTGAAACAAAAAAATGTTCTAAAAAATTACATATTATTTTAAGACACTAATATGTAACCTCATGTTTTTATGAATCCAGATAAATCTTTCGACTTGTTTGTATTATATTTAACGCTTATTGAAAGATTTATAATTTACTCGTTATCTTATCACATATGGTCACACACTACTACTACAGTTCCTGCTTCGTCTATGTCTATGTCGAGTCGACAAGTCTGAACTCATTATTTTTTCATATGCCAGGTTTTTTATACGCCATACTTTTTAAAAGTTTCAAAATGAGTTCTTTTACCTCAAGGAAATAACAACCTCATGTATGCAAAAATGTACATACCCAAATATGCACCTTTCACGTCAATATAATATCGTTATTAGCATATTTTATAGTACTTATAGCATACCGTCAAAGTGCTAAATCAGTTATTACCACCTACATAGTAAAGATTTATTTCGGTTTTTGTCAGTACAATTCTTTTTATGACTTTAAGATATCTGAATACTAATTACGTTTAATTTGGTCGCTACTATTCGCTCCGTATTTTTTAGATATCATCAGGGCGATAAGACTTTGGACAGTCCGCGAACACGAAGTTGGTATTCTAAAGCTGGAGTTTGCGTGGTTAGGTACTGTTCGCGGGGGCTTGTAGTGCTAGCGTGAACAACGCGTAGGGTTTCGCTCATTGCCAGAAGTGCTAAAGAGGTTATTATGGGATTTTACCGACCTGATACTTTAAGTAAATAAATATATATAATATGTAGGTACCTTAATGTCATAACCTGTCTCCTCGAATGAAGATGGAAAGATAAAGAAAGAGAATTTACACACTAATGGAATTATTAATTTGATGAAGCGTAATTATCAATTATCTAATACGGGCAATGCTGAAAAAGCAACAACTGTCAACAGATATTGCGAGTAAATTGATACGAGTAAGTGTGCAAATCTTGGACATTGTTGCGCAACAGTGTTTACATCGTGTTTTTTACTGTACAATGTACATGTAAATATTTTTATATTAAGTCCTTATCGTGTAACAATTGAAGTTTAGAGGTAAAGTTTATTGAAAAACCTTGTGTGAATTTTTTTTTGTGTTATCCTCAATAAATGGGTTAAGTGGTGGGGCCTTGAATAACATTTTGGGTATTAAAATTATTGTACGTATAGTATTTCTTATACGTACAATCTTATACGTACAAATAATAAATCCATCGGAATTCGGCATAGTAAAAAAAGTTGTAATTATAAAACTTCTATTACTGAGCACATTATTATTCTGGGAACTTATAAAACTTGTGCTAGTAAAAAAAAATTAAATAGTGTTAATAGTTCCTATTAAATAAAAATAACATTTTATAGTAGTTCCATCCCTTAACAAATATTAATTACGTATCTAAATTCAATAATTATAATAACAAGTTATAACTAAATGATAAATGAATAGAAGGGATAAACGAATGGAAAAACAGGCAATAAACCGGCCAAGTGCATGTCGGGCAATGTAGGGTTCCGTAGTTGCCTATCATAATAAATAATGCGGACTAAGAAGAGGGCTTTTTATAAAAATGTTATGATTTTATTTTTGTATGTTTTTACATGGTTCATAAACTTGTACACTTGACTCTAATAAAAATTAGTACTTTGATGCTTAATATTTCACAAACCCATAATATTTTTGAAAGACCTATCCAAAGACGCCCCCACCATAGGGTTGACGAGAAAAAAAACATCCCCACTACGTGTAGAGGAGGTACCCAAAAAAAAATTAGTTTTTTCAAGTTTTTATTTTACCATATCCATGCAAAATTACAGCTTTCTAGTACTAAGAATCTCTAAGCTAAGCTGCGGACAGAGGGAAAGAAAGACATGGCGAGATGTCCATAATGTTGACCCCGCAATATTCGAATTTCTAAAAAATAGAAAATGTGCTGAAATGTGCCGAGTTTGTGCTATTACGTGCCGCTTAAAAAAAATACACAAAAAATATATTTTTTATAAGGATGTCCCTTTTTTCAATTCCGGTTAGCCCCGACACTTTACCGTATTGGTATCATTACAATTGTGCCGTGGTGTACTCAAGATGTGCTATCGTGTGCACGTGTTGAAAAAAAAAACAAAAATTATTATATAAATAAAAATGGAAAATTTTGCATTTCCATAGTGTGTACTTTAAAAAAGGACCTCCTTATAAAAATTTTATTTTTTGTGTAAATGTTTATAGGTGGCACGTAAGAGCACACATTGGGCACATTAAAGCACATTTTTTGTTCCTTAGAAATTCGAAAATTGCGGACTCATCATTCTGGACATGCAAATTTTCCCATTTTTATTTATATAAATATTATTATTTTTTCTTTTTCAACATTTGCACATGATAGCACATTTCGAGCACACCACGGCACAATTCTAATGATTCCGATATAGTAAAGTGTCGGGGCTAACCGGAATTGAAAAAAAGGACCTCCTCATAAAAAATATATTTTTTGTGTAGTTTTTTTTTTAAGTGGCAAGTAATATCACACACTGGACACATTTCAGCACATTTTCTATTTCTTAGAAATTCGAAAATTGCGGGGTCATCATTATGGACAACATGGCGAGACCATAAGGGTTTCTTGTTGACTACGGAACCCTAAAAAGTCTTTTTATGACTTCATTACACATAAAATATTTTGATAAACAAGTGAGGATGATAACTGTGTCGCTTAAACGATCTTATATGAGCAATTGAGTTGATATTAATGTAGATATCAATTGAGTTTAATAAAGCTGGTTGTTGTTGTTTAATATTTAAAGCAAACATATTCTCCAAATGTACGGTTATATAATACTAGCGACATACTCTAGTTGCACTGCAACGTTATAGTTATGACAGACTTTTCTTTAGGCCTTTTTAAATCTACAATTTTTAAGTACATTGTTTTGATGTGTTTTTAAAGGTTCAGTTCGACTGCATAATACTATGTTCCTTCGTCAACATCAAAGTCGGTGTGCTTTGATAAGTTTTTATTTTTCCATTTTTAGTGTAGACGTATCATCAATACAAATTAATTAATCAAGCCCAAACACCACCAGGTAATTGCTGTAAATCGTTGAGAAGTTCCCTCGACTATCTTTCGGGTCCATCATCAGATCGACTCCAGACCTTCATTAAATAGTAGTGCCTAATGAAAATGTTATCAAGCGCACTAGTCGCCGCTACAATTTTCGAAAGTTCCCCTCGATTTCTCTGGGATCCCATCATCAGATCCTGGTTTCATTATCATAGAACCAGTCTTGGGATAGGTATCTCCTTTCCAACAAAAAAAGAATTATCAAAATCGGTTCATAAACGACGAAAAAATCTGCAAACAAACATAAAATATATATATATATATATACGGTCGAATTGAGAACCTCCTTTATTTTTGGAAGTTGGTTAAAAATACAAATAGCACCCTCTTTTGAATACGCAGTACGTACAAGTAAAAAAATTTGTTAAATAATGCAAATTTTACGATCACATGTATTATTTTCTTTGGGTGCGTACTTATGGTATTTATTTTAATAATCAATTCTGATCTATTTATTATTTCTATTATTAATTTTACTTAAACTACAACATTAAATTGATTCTTATAACGTCAATTATTAATTTTTTTTTGGATTATTTTTTCTTTCATCCCTATGAGAACTAATAATAATAGTAGTAGATAGGTACTAAAAATTAGGGGTAGGTACAACAATGGGAAAGAGTGTACCCCTAGATTCTCATGGATAACAACCTTATAAACAATTTCCTAGACTTTGGTGTTTTGAATACGTAAATTTTAACTCCTCATATTATTTCTCTTTCTTTTATATATTGCATTAAGGATGTTAAGTTATTTAGATACTTCAAATAAACTGAAGTTATGCGAATCTCTCAGTTACTATTAATTATTCTTTACCTTTTTGTTATCTAAATGGAGGTAATAATTACTATTGGACATTGATAACGAAATAATTATTAATTAATAAAATATGATATAACTATCATTGCGAAACTGACAAGCACACCAAAGATTTGATATCAAACATGCAGCTTCAAAATACGCCATTTTTTACAAATAAAATAAAATATATACCCATTCACAATATTCAATTTATTGAAACCATAAAAAAGATTTTATAGTTAGTACCTACTTCTATGTAAACTGTAAACAATTTTGCGACCGAACTAATCAACGAATTTTCTTCTAATTAATATTCGTATAACACATCTACTTTTTCAGTTTTATTGCTTTTTTTTTTTTGTACAGTCCCATAGTCTCTAAGTACGACGAAATTATAATGTTGGCGAAATTATAATTGTAATGTTAAAATATAATATCAAACGCATTTTATGAGAACTGAGATAGGTGTAGTTTAAAATAAGCAACTTTTGTTATTTCGAAATGGAACTTGGTATATATGGTAGCAAAACTACAACAAAAACCCTTTGAAAAGGTAGGTTTCATAAAAAGTTTCATCCCTTATTTTATCTCAAAAAAACTGAATCTCAAAAAACGCTAAAACACGTATTTATTTAATTGTATTGATATTATGGGATTCAAGAGAGCTCTTGTGAATTGAAGAATGAAAGTTGGCATTATAGTACTCTTTGGTTGGCAATATCTTTAAATCTAAAAAATCTTACTAAAGAAATTTATAATGCGTATTGAGTACCTACATAATTTTTATGTTAACTACGTATATAGTTATATAGTATATACCTATTATATACATTTTTTTAAAATAAAATAATATATTTTATTATCTATATATCTATCTATTTGAATTTTAATTAGCTAAGCTATTTTTATAACGTGCATTCTTCCCTAGTCTGATGAAAATTCAATACTATAACAAAATATATACATTTACACTATTGTCACAGACTTAAAAATATTATCAATAAAAATAATGTTTCCAAGTGTTTCTGTTTCCATGGTCATTGTAATTACTATTAATAAATAACATGAGTGACTATAACACTCGAACGTCCAAAACACACAGTGTCTATTTATTTCTTTCATGTGTTATTTACAGTTTTATATACCTTTAATTTTCTTCCCAATAAATATCATGCTTGTCATTTTTATTTAAAGGTTATTTTTATCTATACTAATATTATAAAGAGGAAGGATTTGATTGTTTGTTTATTTGTGTGTTTGCACCGAATAGGTTTCGAAACTACTAAACCGATTAAGATGAAATTTGGTAAGAAGATAGTTTGAGACCCTGGGAAGGATATAGGATAGTTTTTTTCCCGGAAATCATCCCTTAAGGGAGTGAAAATGGGGATGAAAGTTTGTATGGGGAATTAATTAACCTATTATTATTAAAGGAATTATGCTATCAAAGTTCTTAAAATAGTGTAGCGTTTAATGAACAAATGGAGGATGGCCATTATATAATAATTATTCAATATAATGTCACTTACTATATTACAAAAGAAATACTAACAATGCACAATAAACAGATCGTGGCTGGAACAGAACTATAACTTATAGCAATATAATTTACGAAAAAACCATTAAAACTCTTAGGGTGGTAAGATATTTGAGATGAGGTATTACTACGCTAATATATATTATTATAAAGATAGTGAGAAACCACTTAACGGATTTAATATCGTGTATAGCAAACTTATCCCATTCAAGTCCCTCCCTATGTCCCTCTCTAGTCTGTAGCTAGATCACTTCAATAATATCACCGTCACAACGTCACACTGCGTCACAAAGTAGTTACTATTTTTCATGTGCTTAAGTAGCACATGACTACTAACAATTTTAATTTTCTTAGACGGTCATTTAGTTTTTGATTGTCTATTATGCCTTTTTTTCTGTTGTTTCTTTTTCCTCTGAAGTGATTTTTCTTTTATTATGGCGGGCTCCATTCGCGCTTAAAGTTATCTTTAGCAGAGCTGAGTAAGACCGTGGAGAAATCCCCAGTCCAGCATGCAATTCCCAACATTAAAAAAAGGTTCTTTAGATATAATTTGTAATACGGACTGATTTTGGTCTTTTTGGTTTTCTTTATTGAAAAATCAGTTTGTTTTGATTTTAGTGCTAAATTTAATAATTTTTTTGATATTCTGAAAACGGTTTTTTTACTTTTTATAATCAATTTTATATTAAAGCAGATAAAGTAGCTTTTATGTATTAAAAAAAAGAATGATTAAATAGGCCATATTCTTTTGCAGTAAGTAGGCAGGTGCATAGGTAGCTTTATATAAGCATCAAATAGTTATTTTTATCCGACTGCGGCGAAGGCCAAAGAATAGTTATGTGTTTGACCTGTATGTCCAACCTTATGTTCCCTCGGAATTGCTGAACTGCGCAACCGATTTTGATGATTCGTACATTAGATTCGTCTTGATAACGCGAGTGTCATAGGGTATATAGATATCATTGAAAATCAAAATGGAAGATCCTAGGTGCCAATTTGTGTCTTGAAAAAAAAATTCGTCCGAATCAATCAAGTGGGGTATCAAAATACCGATTTTAAAAAAGCCATTACATAAATTTATACAACTTACATGTATACATAAAATGCTTTGTCCTGACTGACTGAGTTATCGATCAAATCATATAATTCCTTATATAATGTAGGCATCCGCTAAGAAAAGATTTTTCGAAATTCATCCCTTCAAAGGGGATTGTGCTATTTATATTAGGAAAAAATTGTTTATGTTCAAAATTACTTGAAACTTGGTATATTAATGCTCTTTAATTTAATTAAATAAACATATATTTTAGATTTTTTAATTCAGCCCCTAAGTGGGTAAAACTGGGTGGTGAAGTTGGTATAGTATTTGAATATATTTAAACGAAGGTAACGTAAGTCAAGTTCTCCGTAAGTACACACTTACTAAGTTACTATGTTATAAAATAAAGAACGGAGATTATTCTAAACCCAAAAGAAAATTATGTATGACGTCTCGCCTGGCCACAGCAGTGACAACTATAATAGACCTAGAGCGCGAGAGAAAACCTGGGTAAAGAGTATCCTGTTAGTTATATCCTCCTTCTGAAGGTTTTTATTTATTTATTAGGCAAGCCAACGCAACATACAATGTGACATTAAAACCATAAAATATTAAAAAGAAAAAAAATTACATTGTAGACCACACTTACAGGCTAGCTCAACATGAAAAGGCATTCTGTTTACATTACCCCGCACCGAAATAAAAAAAAAACAATCAAATAGTATAAAAAAACAGTGCAAAGGAAAAGAAAAACCAATAAATATATAATAATAATAATAAAAATCTTAATGACAACTACTTATGACAACGATTACAAATATAAAAACACTAAATTAAATTACTAAACTAACTTTAAAGGTTGGCACAACTGTAATGAAAAAATCACCTAAGCTATGTAACAAGATTAAACTGTGAGTAATTCATTAAACATCAAAGTGGCCACTGTGTTTACTGAATGTACTCGGGGAGAATCAGAATTCATACCTCGAATACCACTGATAACTTGCTTTTCCTTTGAATTTAATCTATCGTAATTCCTTCTTAAAGTTTGCTTGCAATGACCATTACCATATATCTCAGAGCCCGTCATTAAAAGTAGCAGGCGTAGCCTTAAGAGAGGATAGCTCCTCACAGGGAAATTTTAGCAGAACCCAGAACTAGACAGAACATCCATCAATGTGGTATATTTGTGGTTGGGTTTTTTAGTGTAGACTAAGTGTAGTCTAGACATAATATTCAAAAAATCGATAGGACAACATATAAATTCAATGAAAATTAAAACTGAGCAAATTTTTCAGTCCACGCAAACTTAGCCGCGGGCAAAAACCTACAGCAAAATAAGAATGGCACTTTATATACATATGTAACTTAAAAAATAGTAAGCTTCAGGTGTTAGTAGCATTGGGTCTTTAAAAATAACGTAGATGTTAACCTGTTAGTATGTTAGTTAAAAAACCATATTAGCCGTGTTACATGATTCTAAAGCCGTAAACATTTTATGCGATTATACTCTCTTTCTCTAACTTTGGAAAGATGGACTAGAAAAATGAGTAAAAAATATAGGTAGTGGAGCATACTAAATATGTATCTAAAATGAAAAATTTATTTACAGAATCTGTTATCTATGTTTAACATCTTTTAAGTTACTGGATATTTTGAGTTAGGTACTATCGCTAAAATTAAATTTGGTTTCCTTATATCTTTAAGGACACGAAATCTTACACGAACTTATTTTTGCGAATAATAAAGTATGTGTAGCGAATAAGTTTATTTTTTCTATTGTAAGCTGCGATTCTGGCTACATGTATTGTATGTCTCCGACTGCATAATATTATGATTCTTCGTCAACTTGTTGTCATCTTTTTAGTTCGCTTTTTACGCATTCAGGTTTTTTATTTTTGTAAACTAATTTTTTGGACTAATCATCCTTGGATTTATATTTAATTTTGCAATAAATCGATATTATTGTTCTGTTATTTAATTTTTATAACGCTTATTAGTTCGTTATATTTCTTAAAAATTTTAGTTCACACCTCTTTTGCGTATGTGAACTGTGGGATGTTTGTTACGAGTATGATTAGGCAGTAAAATTACATTATTTCCTAGTATTATTTTAAAGGCATTACATAATAGGTACTATTCATAATAATTTAAAAAAAATTAAAGCTTAACATATGAAATATTCTTCATTGGTTGTTTTTATTCTGTTGTTGCAGGTCGAGCTTTCCTCTGTTTAGAAAAGGCTATAAAGAAGGGTTTACACTAGAAGACTTATGGCAAACTCGCGGCGGAGACCAGTCTGGGCGTCTTGGAGATCGCCTAGAACAAGCGTGGGAAAAGGAAGTAGAAAAATGTCGCAAAACAAAAGATAAACCTTCTCTATCTAAAGCAATAATAAGCTGCTTTTGGTTTGAGTACATGATGTGCGGCTTCTTAGCAGGCATACTTTTTATTGTCGTGTGGTAAGATTTTTATTAACATTTGTAATGTGTATTTAATAGAAATGTCGCGTAAATATTTAAATTTATAAAAGATTTTTTCTTTAAAGTACTTTGTTTAAGTACGTTACAACGTTTACGACAAAGTTACATAAATAATTGAACACGTTACTCAATACTTTGTAATGACTACGGTCAGACACGTTGTTATATTATAAAATATTCAATGTAATACTAATTCAGAATATTTATTTTAGGCCACTGGTTCCTTTTACTTTAGCTTTATTTATAGAATATTTTGCGGGAGATAAAACGCCAGATGCATATAAGAAAGCACATATTTATAATTTTGCTATGAATTTTTCTACAATATTAACTGCCTTGATGATAAACCACCTACAGCTACTTCAGGGCTGTTCTGGAATGAGAGTGAGGATAGCGGCATGTTCTATTTTGTTTAGAAAGGTAGGATATGGAATCGCACTTACATGTTTATATCTTCGATCGTTTATAAAAGATTGAATAAATGTATATATGTAGACTAATCAAAATCCATTTATTTTTAAGAGAAAATAAAATACTGAAAACTTGAAGTTTTATGATTTTAAAATGTTAGCAGGTTTATAAGGAATAGAAATCCGTAAAACGCCTTCGATGCCCAGCACCGACACAAAGCGCAAAGCGTTAAAAAATATTTTTTTTTTCAATTTCCGGCTTACTGAGACGTTCTATCAAAAAATATTTTCTACAAAAATTGTAGTAAAAATCTACAACTTCTATAGATTACACTTTTTACAATAACCTCAAAGTCTTCGAGATATTTGCAAAAAACTCGGTTTTTAATTTTTTCTTTGTTTTTTAATTTTTAATTTTTAGAATAATCTTTTGATTTTCATAAAATTAAAGGAAAGTAACAAATAAAAAAAAATTGAAATTGAAATGTTTAGCTATTTCCGAGAAAAATATATTTTATGCTCCCCAACTTTAAGTGGACGTTTACATTTAAAAAGAATTTCGTTCAATTTTCAGATAGGGCTTATTCTTTTCGTCTTAAACTCTACTTTTTGAAGTCGCCCTGTAAGAACACTCTTAAAAATTGAAAACATTGGAGAAATCGATAAGTTTTACTGTGTAAACTACATTTTTTTTATTATTATTGAAAAAGTATACTTTATTGACCAAATTTTTATAAACTAATTACACCAATGTATTTTTCGGGAAAAAACGAAAAAAATGCCTTCCTTAAGTATTTTTTTTGACGCTTATTTATACAATGTCGCCGTGAACATTCCAACTTTGCAGTTTGACGAGTCGAAAAAAATAAAAATTAAAATTGGAATTCACGTAATGTATACAATCCTCTTTTGTATTTTTTCTCGTAGAATCTATGTATGTTATTATATTTACGAATTTATCAATATTTTTTTAATTTTTGATCGATTTTGGAGTTAAATTTATTGATTTTTTTAGAAAAAATAGATTTTAAGGTAATTCAGAAACAAAAAAAATTAAAAAACAATTAAAAAAAAAACTATGATAGATCCTTTGTAGAAAATTGATTTAAATTTTTAAAATTACCCTTTTATGTACTTTTTTTACATTTTTCGATAAAAGTCACAGTAAGCCGGGAATTGAAAAAAAACTATTTTTCAACTTTTTACGTCCGTCCATTTCTCGGGGGTAGCTGGGCATCGGGGGCATTTTACGAATTTCTATTCCTTATTACATATACATTACCTGCTAACATTTTAAAATCATAAAATTTCAGGTTTTAAATATTTTGTTTCCAAACCGGATTACGATTGGACTAATAACATTATGCATGGTATGATCGTCATTATTATAGTACATTGCATTTATTTATTGCTAGCACATGCTAATAACATTTTTTTTTCGATGAAACTTGTTACTTGTATAATCCTGCTTTATTTTTTTACTAGCGACTCACCCTCGCTTCGTTTCGGGTTCGTCCCTAGACAAAAACAAATCTATCCCATGGGAACTGTACATTTTTCCGGGATGATATAGCCTATAGCCTTCCTCAGTTAACGGGCTACTAAATGCAAAAAGAATTTTTGAAATCGGATTAGTAGTACCTGAGATTAGCGCGTTTAACCAAACAAACAAACAAACAAACTCTTCAGCTTTATAATATTAGTATAGACTAGCGACTCACGCTCGCTTCGCTCGTGTTCGTCCTTAGGTACGTTTTCGCAGTTAGCTATGTTTATACATAAATAGCAGCTTGCTACTCCTAAGACATTCATTTAAATTATATAGCGATTTACCCTCGCTTTGCTCGAGTGCGTATGCCATACACGGTTTTCACAATTCACAATTTCATGGGTTTTATTTTTTTTTCGCGGAACCCTAATTCTATTTCTAAAATAAAAGTAGCCTAAGTTACTCCTTATAACATCAGCTATCTGCCAGTGAAAGTCCCGTCCAAATCGCTCCAGCCGTTCCGGAGATTAGCCGGAACAGACAGACAGACAAAAATTTTAAAAAATGTTGTTTTGGTATGTGTACCGTGTATACATCCATATGCAGTTAGTGAAAAGCGATTATTTTAATGTTACAAACAGACACTCCAATTTTATTTATCTGTATAGATTTAATTTTTAAACTATATAGTTGATTCGGGTTCGTCCCTAGACAAAAACAAATCCATCCCACGGGAACCGTACATTTTTCCGGGATGATATATAGCCTATAGCCTTGCTCGATTGACGGGCTCTCTAATGAAAAAAAATTTTTCAAATCGGATTAATAATTCCTGAGATTAGCGCGTTCAACCAAACAAACAAACGAACAAACTCTTCAGCTTTATAATATTAGTATAGATTAAGCCAATTATAAAAACAATTAATTATAACTTTGAAGGTCAGCCCTCAAATTATAGTTTTTACAAATAAAAAAACAATTTTTTTTTTAATAATATTTTTTTTGTAATAATAATTTATGCTTTTTTTTTAAGATATTAAAACTGAACCGGATCGGTTTGAGTAAAACAGAATCAGGGCAGGTCATTAATTTGATGTCTAACGATGTTAATCGTTTTGATATAGCAGCTTTATACCTTAATTACATTTGGGTTATGCCGATCGTCGTGCCTGTTGTCTCATATCTGGTCTGGCAGCATATTGGTTGGGCTACACTTGCTGCTCTCGCCGTGATCTTCGTACAAACAGTTATCGTGCAAGGTAAACTTTGATTTGAATTGCAAAATCTGATTTTAATTCTAAAAGTTGCATTTTAACGTTTAGTATAGATTTTTCAAAGATGAAATATTTTCCCTCTGTAAAAAGTATCCTATATGTTGATCCGGATAAAAAGCTATCTTCATAACAAATTTCATCAAAATCTGTCCAGTGGTTTTCCCGTGATGCGTTCCCAAACAGACAGACAAAAATTCTAAAAACTACAGATTCGGTCTCTGTATCGATAATAATGACTATTTCAATAAGATTTTCCAAAAACATTTAATGTACATATTAAACTAAGAACTTTGTTATATGTATAGATTATAATTATAATTGAAAGAAATGTGTTTATAAACGTTACATTTGCATATATAGGTACATAGTTGTGCTTTTTATAGAATTTTAATTATTATCAATGTATATTTGTATTATAACAGTAACAGTAAAAATTCTTTAGAAATTGTATTAAAAAAATCATCTCGCCAGCTTTATTTATTAGAATAGACTGATTTACGAAATATCTAACTAGAAAAGAATCACTGTCAATAGAGTCACATTATATAAGTCCAAGGACCTATGTAGCAAAATCATTACTTGTGTTCAAGTTCATTGCTCATTGCGTCGTACTCGCGTATTTCACATTACATAGTACAAATCCAGTTTTGGTTTGGCATGGCCCAAGGTAAGATTTATGTATCTTTTTAAACTAAACTACTGAAAAATGAAGCAAGAAAGAATATTATAATATGTGATAGGTAGAATAGTAATTTATCAATGAAAATGTCACCTTTTAGCTCGAAACGTATCTGTAGTATTTTAATGAAGGTCAAATGTTCACCTTTATTTATTACAGCATATTTAAGCAATCTCCAAGGTTCTTTGAGAGGAAAAATAGCGAAACGTACAGACGAAAGGGTAAAAGTGATGAGTGAATTAGTTAATGGTGTTCAAGTTATAAAAATGTATGCCTGGGAAAAACCATTCGAGAAACTAGTAGATAAACTACGCAAGTAAGTAAATTTCTTAAATTCAAAGTATGTAATACTAAATAAGCTATCTTTTCCGATTTTTTTGCGGATTTATTTTGATTTTTGGATTTTTTCCCGCGCGACGTCTCGAATGCTTTACAGCAATCGTGGTCACGGGAGAGACTAAGATCCTCACGAAACTTCGAAAAAAAAATAATAAAAATCTAAATAAATCTACCAAAAATCCGAAAAGATAGTTTTATTTTTAAAAAATCATCAATTACTATAATAATTCCTTATTATTATGAATGCTATGTTGTAATTGATATGCATGTCTGTTTCTTTTTTTACTTGAATTATTGTATTGAATTGCTTTAACATGTGTATTGTAAGTGTGCTTAATAATAAATAAACATACAACATTGTATAAATACAATTTGTTTAAATAAATAAATATATTAGGAATATCCTAACCACATAGCACAATCTAGTTTCATGGTAAGCCACGAGACTTGTGATACCAGATAATTGATACACTATATATATTTTTGTATATATAGCTTTAAATACATAGTTACATACATATTATAAATATAAACAGTAAATACCCATGACTGAAGTCAAACGTTCACGCTCATCACGTAAATGAATGCCCCGAGCGGGACTCGAACCTGCGACCGCTGGCACAGCGAGTAGGGCAGCTATAAACTGAGCCAAACGTGTCGTCAAAATTGTTATTTATAGTATATTAATTACAATTAATTATATATTTGACAATGTTTAACGTTATGTGAATTTTCAGGTACGAAGTGAAATTTATCTTGAGAACGTCTTTTATCAAAGGATTTTCCACTGCACTCAGTGTGTTTACAGAGCGGTTCATATTGTTTGCTGCAGTGACCACATTTGTACTGTTAGGAGGAAATATTCACGCAGGAATCACTTTCTCATTAGTACAATACTATAATCTTCTTCAATTAGCTTGTAATATATTCTTTCCGATGGCATTGGCATCCCTCGCTGAATCCAAAGTATCCATTAGGCGTCTTGAGGTAACTTAAAGAACCTGTTGAATTCTTTTTTTTTTTTTGAAATAAACATTTCAGTTGTACAACGGATTTTTATAAGATAAAAAAATATTGAGTGAGTATATTACATAATATAAAGTAAAATAAGAAATTAAATGTTCTTTATTTCTTTAACATTATTTGTTTTATATAATTCGTAACTATAATTATTTTTGTTTTATTTTGCATTTATTTTATAATTTTCAATTATTATAAAACTTATATTTCCTTTGGATCGCAGTCCGAATTATTATTTTTTCAAATTCAAAAAGAAACAGGTTTCTCAATAACCTTAAAATAACTTTCATGTATTGCCGATTGTGCATATTTTTTAAGTATGTATTGAATATATATAATAAATTCGATTTTGGTCTATAAATACGTATACTTATGCTATAATTGAATATATTTATTTTATATTATGAAATCTGAATCATTCATGTTTAAAATTGCTTTCGTATTTTATTTTGTGATTATTTAACTATTAACTTGTACCCGAAACTTACGAACATATTTCTTTTTAGGAATTTTTATCCCTCGACGAGCTGGAACCAGAAGAAATTAAGACTAATGGTATTAGCGTGAATGGTATAACCAACGGTGTAGATAAACATAAAGAAAGTATAAAATCGTCGGGTTTGATATTGACAAATGTGACGGCTAGTTGGCAAACAAAGCCTATTGTTCCTACTATAAGAAATATATCTCTAAACGTCCGTCCTGGAGAGTTTATTGGAGTCACGGGCCTAGTTGGAGCAGGGAAGGTACGCAATCTTTTTAATGTTATTATCATTTACAAAGCTCATAAAGATAACTAAAACTCTAAATTACCTTATATAAAGCAGCAGTTGCCTCGTTCGTTTATTTGCAAGCCTATATGGCTGGTAAGACAGTAGTAGCCCAATGGTAACGCGCTCGCTTGGTAAGTGAAGCGGGTTCAAATCTCGAGTCTCGCACCTCTGATATTTTCATGTTCGAATCATTTCCAACATGATTACCATTTGTCTTACGATGAAGGAAAACATCGCAAGGAAATCTGCACGTCCGTGAGAATCCACTCCACGTCACTCTTAAACTAATCAGTAGTCTAGTCGAATTTTCACTGAATTTGAGGATGAAAGGAATAGAGAGAGTACTTGTATTTGTGCACACAAAATAATCTAAACACATTTTACACCACTATGTTTAGTTTAATCATTTTTACTCCAAGTGTATAAAGCGATTTCACCAAGGTAACTTTATACTCACTGTAAATAGATTATATGTTCATTATTTGTTTAAGGATCACTTTAAATTGTAAAATGAGGAGTGACTATACTAAACTTATATGTACTTACTTATATACATATATTTTATAATTTTCCTACTAGTGTAGTTAAACAACTAAAGGACAGTACATCAAAAACATCTAAAGAGTAATCTTATATATTTAAACGAGCAATTCTTGTATATTTATATCTTTATTTATTTATTTATTTATACCGGCGATCTCGGAAACGGCTCTAACGATTTTGCTGAAATTTGGTATATGGGGGATTTCGGGGGCGAAAAATTGATCTAGATTAGTCACATGTCTGGGAAAACGCGTGTTTTCGAGTTTTCATGCGTTTTTCTTATGCATTATTCTACGCAAAATTTAATCGCGACATCTATACAACTCTGTCAGTAACACTTAGTCACTTAATGTAAAATTATTTTTAAGCCAAATTAAAAAGAAAATTGTTCTTATCGCGACATCTATACAACTTTCTCAGTAACACTTAGTCACTTAATGTAAAATATACAATCTTTCAAGAACTCCGAGCGAAGCTCGGTCGCCCAGGTACTATAATATACTAATACGCAATGGAAAATAACGAATTTATTTAGACTTTTATTTTTATTATTGGCATCAATATACATAATATTTACACATCATCCAATGTTATTGAAGTTGTGCGTGAAAATGAAAGTATCTTTTCGCTCGCGTTCAGCGTTTGCCTAATCTCTGTTTCTATTTCAAATAGGTATTTATATCGTAATTAAATCAATTATGAATTCGATTAACCATTAATAAAAAATGGTAAAACTTTTTTTCACTTAAATCTCACGAGAATATAAATAATTTTCACATCATAGCTGGATTTTATTGGGAATATCCGACAAAACCCAGCTATAGGTTATATAATACTGTTCGGCGGGATTTCTCGGTCAATGTATTTTAGAGTGGTATCATTCAGTTATAATTCGACTGAAGAAACAAAATAAAAAACATAACCACCGACCTCGGCCATGGCCCGTGATGTGAAGTGACTCCGAGCGCAGCTGGCGGCGTATTTAAAATTTATTTTTATCTTTCGCACGCGATTAGGCTCGAAGATGTTTTTTTTTTCGATAAATGATTTATGGACTACGAAAAATTATTCAGAGTCGGAGAACTGAGGATGTCATTTTAGTGAACTTTAGGTCCAATATTAATTGTTAATAAAAAATATGTACCTAACAAGTTCATACATACTTAATATATTTTAGTGTATATATATATATATATATGTTAGTGTGGTAGTTCAGAAAGCTACTCGTAGTGTGCGAATAAGACGCTTATTTGACTATCTTTCCATCGTATCATTACCATATAAAGGACAACCTAGCCAAGCCTAAGCCTATGAATGAGCGAATGTTCAACGCTGAAAAATATTACTACAAATCCGGTTTATTTATAACCCACCACTCCACATTACCACCTTTAGCTAATACAAAACGAACGTCATCACAAATAATTTAAAAAATTAAATCTATACATATAATAAAATTTTAATGTCTAAATATATCCAATACTTGTTTATTTTTGTATTGTTATATCAATTATAAAGTCAATACCAAAAATAGGCAGCTCCTTTTTATGTAAATAACATTTATTAATGATACAAGATTAAAGTTATATCTGTATCTTTGTTGTATCTTTGTTTAAATGTATTCATCCTCAGTCGGACGATAGGTAGATTTTATTGATTATTCTATTGACTTCTAATATTTGGTTTAAGTCATTAACGTAATTTGATTTCTCACACATTTACCTACTAACAAGCAGTTGCCTGCAGCTATGTACGCGTGATTTAAAAAAAATATTTTTATCAACATCCAGATGTATAAAATGTGTGTGTTTTATGAACTCTGAAAAAAAATATAATAGGCTTATTTTTATTAAAAATTTCTTTTGTTCTCCCGGTATAATACCACAATTGTTTACCCGATAATTATCAAATCAATGTATTGACTTACCGGATTAATTACTAATGAATGGAGGAGGTACTGCAGTATTAACATCGATAATAATGAATAATGTTTACGGACCACATTAAACGTTTTTACAAAATATTTAAGAGGAATTGTGGAGCTAAATAAAAAACTAAATTTTCATACAAAAAGCGATAACGTTTTTCCCTCCATTAACATAGTCTAATTTTCATAATTTTTGGAAATGTTGTAGATATAATGAAAAACCAGGTCCGTACGTTTTTATTTTAAAGAAATATTGCGTATGATAGAAGTTATTAGCATCTAAATATCTGTATTTTTGAGTTAAAAACTTCCTCGATCGTTTTTATTTTTTTTAAATTAAACTAAAGTGAATTACTAAAAAAGGAAAACGTACAGACATTGATTAAGGTGTACTGAATCTAATGAGACCAAAATTGTCTCATTTCTTAAATATTTAGGGGGGTGAAAACGTTATCGCCCGAAACAGTATTTCAAACAGGAAATGTAGATAATTGCCTCTAAGATTTGCAACTCTCTCTATAGACAGATAGCGAAACAGATAGCATTTTTTTATAAACGTACTCGCGCCGCGTATCGACACTTCACATTCCTCTTAATGTAAACTATTTTACATCTTGTTAAATGTATTGATTAATGATTGGGTATGAATAAAAATAAAAAATGGTAAATAAAAACGATAACACACGTTAATAAAATTTTCATTTTGAAAATGTCATTTATTACAACAAATTTAGATTTAGAAGAGAGATGGGAAAACGTATACAAGGTACTATGCAAAATTGTTGATTCATTAAATTACTTATAATGTGCTTATTGATTTTCGTTGATGACATGGGAACCATGAGCATGGCCTTGGCGTGCGCGGAATAAACTAGAAGTTATAATATTATTAAGTACCTAGAACCTATTATTATATTATAGTCAATTGCTTTAAAACTATTAAAGAATTAGAAATAAAAATAACCATTAACATTAGTTAAAATAGGATATGATAAATATTATTGTTAAAAATATTCGTATCATCGTATTTTCGATTTAATGTTGTAGTTAGATTAATACTTTCTTAGATTTATTTAAAATTGAAGTTAGATGTTTCTGTAGTGTAGTGTAGTGATGTTTGATACTTGACATACAAAATTCGCAAAATTCTTTACGCTATTTTATCCATGAAAAAAATGTGTAATTAACAGAACAAATGAGCGTAACGTAAAAAAGTATTTCATTGCCAACAAACAGCCACTGTTTGTTACTAAAACAAGTATATTATCGTTAATATCGGTATCGCTTAAAAATATTTGGCTAACTGCGTCATGTAACGTTCATAATAAATAATATATATAAGTATTTCTTTTATTTATTTTTTTCTTATATTTGCGATTTATTACTTCTTGAATAAGTAAATGTATAATATTATGTACATGAATACAGTAAGCCACTCTTTTTATGAATTTTATTTGGTTTAAAATGCTAATTTTTTGAAGTAAAATTTCTTTACGCACGCTTGACTTAAGGGGTAAAGCTGGTGAATGCGTTGCGAAAAAATGTACGTACGTTTGTTGCTATGGTAACTGTTGTAATTGTCTGACAAATGATATACTTATAATATTATATTCTTTTCTTAAATGATATTCTATAAATGTATGATTGTAATATGCCTAATATGCGTTATTTTTAGTATCTCACCTTAAACCTATTTTAATTATTTTTTACTCTATGAAATAACATATAGATTTTTTCCACGGCCAATAAAAAACGTAATTCTTTTTCAAAACTTTTTCAAGATTTGGCTTGTCGCTACATGCTACCTTATAACATCATCCAGATGAGAATCTGTAAGTTTATTTCTGTAAACGATATTTTGAAAAAGACGATTCGCACACATACGTAGACCCAAAGAATGTTAGTAGGATTTGGGCACATCGTTGGACGCTTTTATATTTTTAGGGAACAATATTCCAAAATTCCACATATTCTCTGTTTTCCCTTTTTTCCTCAAACAGAACTTCTAAATTGGTATCGTTTTTAAAATCGATGAACTCTTCAAATAACTAGTTACAATTAATCTGTTACTTTAGATCGGCCAATAACAAAGGCCTGGCGGGCCGCAGGTTGAGTATAGCTGATCTAATCTAATATATTTAAACGAGCAATTCTTGTATATTTATTTGTTTATCTGTACAGGCGATCTCGGAAACGACTAACGATTTCGCTGAAATTTGGCATGTGGAGGCTTATGGGGTCGATCTAGATTAGCCTTATGTCTGGGAGAACGCGTGTTTTCGAGTTTTCATTCGGTTTTCTTTCGTGTTGTTCCACGCAGAATATGGTTGATAATTTCTTCACTCCGGTATAAGCATCTTGTCAAGTAACCAAGGTGCAAGATTAACAATCACAGGTGTCCGGGTTCGAATTCTGTCCGGATACAAAGTTTTTACTTTTGTTTTCTTTTGTTTTTTTTTTTTTGTATTTATTCAAGTTTTTAGTTTAAAAAAAACTGTACCTTTGCCCAAAAACTCTGAGCGAAGCTCGGTCGCCCAGGTCTTTGTTGTATATATAATACACAATTAGCTATTATTTAAAGATTAAGTTTATTCAATAAGACTTTGAGAGATAAACGAAGTATAATTCTACTTAAGCTATTTAAATGGCCTTCATATTTCATCTTTCATTAAATATTTGTTGAGATTGTATTCATATTATCTCACGGAAACAGATAACGTTACTAAGTGGTAATAAATTTAATCCCTACTTTCCTCCGGTTTAGTTTTTTCGTATGTTAAATATTCTCCTATATTTGGTCAACTGTACCGATTTTAGACCCTCTATCCCCGTCGTTGGCGCGATGCCAATTTCCGGCCAGAAATTTCGGCGCCTGTTGCCGTAGCTCGTTTTGACTCCATTGATCATACGATCGCCTAGAGGCATGACCGGCTATTCATTTTTAACGTATATATATATGGTAAAATGAGCGAAAATCTTCCGCGGCAGAGCGTTGACGAGCGTTAAAATAATATTCATGAGTATTTTCTGTTGAATATTTTCTGTTACGGTTGTCGGTTCAGTCAACTTTTTGCTTCTACGCATGCAGTGAAGTTTAAATTACACTACCTATTACCTTATACTGTTAAAAAGCTTTTATTTTTTTTTTTCAAAAGATAAGGGCAAGTATCCGTACCGAAAAGGATAGTCGCCCCATATAATTTTGCGGATAGTCGCCCTAAGGGCAATTAGAGTTGCAAGTAGGCAAAATGCCTCGCAAATATGAGCAAGAGTTTAGCATGTCTAATAGGGCTAAACAATCTGCCAGTTTTAAATTCTAACAAAAAAATTGTACAAAAAAGAATAAGGAAGAAGAAACAAACATACTAAAGAACTAGAATGGATACATAGAAATAAAAAGATTTTAATACGGTAGAAAATAGATCAGCGGATAACGAGATGAAAATTATGAAGAAAAGAGGTCGAAACGAAAGTAAAAGATCAAAAAGTATGTCGATTTCTTTAGTAGTGATACATATATTTATGAACGATGAAAACATATGTTTATTAAACTAAACGGAGAAAGAGCTAAAGGATGACAAATAACAATTTATAGTTCCGAGAGTGAAAGTGAAAAAAGCATTATAAATACAAAAACAGCCAAAGAAAAGGCTACTAAAGGAGTACGAAAAAAGGAGTAAGAAATTAAAGACGATAAGAGACACTGAAAAGACACTAAGAGAGTTATAGACATTCGTACAAAAATAGAAAATGCGAATGAGAAAAGTTCAGTTGATGTTTATCGTAAATGTTTTTAAAATTACAATAATACTAAATCCAAATCAGACTGGATTGTACTTTCAGAAAACTTGTTCATCATTTAAAGAATATTGTGTAACATGTGAAAAATTGAAAGTTCTGGCTTCGTAATTGATTTTAAAATATTTCTTGGTGATATCCGCCTACCCACTAATTTTAATATTCGTGCCAAAGTTGATTGCCATATTATTTTAATCTGTAAAATTAATTATTATTTATAACTTAAATTTTGGAGATTTTATATGTATTTTAAAAGTTGTATTGATTAGTATTTCGATTAGTACCTACTTAATGAATTGATGTTAATAATTAATAATGGTTAATTACATAAATTAGCTTTAATCCAAAAAAAAAATCGAAGCAATTTCATAATGAGTCTTCTATCCCCGCATGAGGCTAGTATCCCCCAAAGCATTTTTAACAAGAAGCAACTATCCGCCACAGAGGGCAACTATCCCTTTTTGTAGAGGTCAAATAAAACAGGATTTACTGAAAAACTATATCTAAACACAATGTTTAGAAAAATAGGTCACAATGAAAGATTAAAGACCAATGTTTTATTATACATGGAACATGTTGTAAGTAGATACTTAATTTTTATGTAATTTAAGATTTTCAAAAGGTCAAGGCCAAGGCTTAAGAAATTTGGAATAAGAATTTCATATAATTAAACTTGAAAGTGTATACGGTTCAACAATTTAAAATCTAAGTGAAAGTTCGTAGTTAGACCTGTTTGTAAGGTAATTTTAGATTTTTTTAAACGGCAGTACCTGGGCGAACGAGCTTCGTTCGAAGTTTTTGGTTAAAATTGCTTTTTTTTTAAATTTGGCTTAAAGACAAAAAAAAAACTTGAATAAATACAAAAAAATAAAAAATAAAATCTTTGTATCCGACCGGGATTCGAACACACAGGTGTGGTAGTCAATCTCGCGCCTTGGCTGCTTGGCCCCGATGCTTACAATTGTGCGAAATTATTAACATATTATGCGTAAAATAATACTAAAGAAAATCGCATGAAAACTCGAAAATACGCGTTTTCCCAGACATAAGACTAATCTAGATCTATTTTTCGCCCCCGAGAGCCCCCCATATACCAAATTTCAGCGAAATCGTTAGAGCCGTTTCCGAGATTGCCGGTATAAATAAATAAATAAAGATATAAATATACAAGAATTGCTCGTTTAAATATAAAAGATTAGATAATTATTGTCAATCCTGAATTCTGTTCAACATAATTCTAATCCTATCGTAGGTACTACCTTAGTAGTACTAGTAATAGTATTATCGTACTTAAATTTGTGCATACGTATGGTATGTAATTATTGGTAAGTAGTAGATTTTACAAATGTGTATTTGTGCAAAATAATTCCAAATATTTAGAATTATTTTGCACAAATACACAATGTCGTTTAAATAATAATATATTTATATTTAAAAATGTTACTTTGTAGGGATACCGGGAACTAGGTTTCTTTATGTGGCTTAAAGTTTTTGCACAGATATTATTCTTTGATTACTACTGATCATTATATAACAATTTCTTTATGAGGTAGGATCTATAGACTATTTCTATTATCGTTTATTTATTTTTTTGTTTTGTCATGTCGTTTTTTCATGTTATATAGACAGATAATTTCAGAAATTCTGTACAGATTTTTTATTAGCGTTATGGTGATTTCGGGAGCCCTTACCACATAACATCATTTCCCAATTTAACTGGCAGCCTACGGTTTAGTCAGTGTTAGCTAGAGCCTAGACAACCATAAAATTATTAACATATACATATCTTTTACACAGTCATCGCTGTTACATGTAATTCTGGGAGAACTTCAGCCCTCACAAGGAAGTGTTTCTCTGGGTGGAGCACACATATCATACGCAAGTCAAGAGCCCTGGCTCTTTGTAGCAACCGTCCGTCAAAACATTTTATTTGGTCTGCCTTATGATCGTATGCGCTATAAGAAGGTAAGTTATTTAATATTTTTCAGATATTATTACTATTCCGTGTTCTTTGTGAATATAATTGTGTGCATTTATTCATTTTGTGAGCAATTTTATTAATATTTCAACCCTTGACAAAGTTACATATTTGATAATAAGATTATTTTTTTATCCGCTAAGATCTGATTGTCTTTGCATGAAAGTGCTTTTTAAAAATATTGCACTAACTTCTAAATAAATTACATATTTCATGATGATGTGATAGGTACCTATACCTACTATCTTTAAACATACCAAATTACTATTAGATAAAACAATATATTATTAGATTCCTTAATTTAATGAATATTTATTGATTGATGTTTTTTTAGGAATAAATATTTTAATATTAATCTTTAAATACACAAAGATTTTCATCATATTAAAACATTAGAAAGATTTAAACATATTTAAAAGACATATAAGGTTAAATGTAATTCTCAGGAAAATAGCATTAATTACTTATATTATATTTATAAAAGACAATTCGATTTCTTTGTTTTATTTCAAATGTGCGTGTGAACAAGTAATATTCATTGTTCAATTAAAAAAAATATCATGTGATAATTACTTATATTAAACAGATTGTGAAAAAAGCTAATAAGGTTTTTTATGTCTATATATAATCAATGTTTAATCATTATTTTTTACATTATTAATTATATTGTATATTTATTATTTACGTTATGACATAAAAACCATGGGTACAACTCATGTCATGGGCATATCCTTTTTAGATATTTTCTCGCAGTGAGGCTATATAGTTATAATCGATTTTTCCTGCTTATGTGACAAAATATTTCTATAAATATATGACAAACAACAACATGTGACAAAAAACATTTTTGACACTCAGCAAAAATGAATTTCACACCAGTAGATGCGTTTGATTATATTTTTTATAATTGCAGAAATAAGTGCACATCGTTTATTATTATTCAAATTTTATACAGGTGGTAACCGCATGTGCTTTGATTCGTGATTTTGAACAACTACCAGCAGGGGATGCAACATTAGTAGGCGAACGTGGCATCAGCCTTAGCGGAGGTCAGCGTGCGCGCATCGGCCTAGCACGTGCCTGCTACAGAAATGTAAGTGTTAAAAAAATAAAAATAAAAAATTTGTTTGTTTTGTGTAGGACTCTATAATACTGAATGATTACAACTCGACTATTTTATAACTAAACATTACATAATTCCATTAGGAAAAGAAGTGCATAATTATTTATGTCATTTCAAAATATATATTTTTTATAGACTGATCTTTGTAATTTAACTACGCCATTTACATCATACATTTTACAGCAGCTTCATAGAAGACTCACTCGGCCATTTGCGTAATGCCAATAGTCTGCAAGTAAACTAGCTGCAACATACGGTATGGCTGCAAAAGAGAAATAATAATGGTATTACCGTATACCTGTAGTATAAATATTAATATTTTTCATGTGTAAATGTCATTTTGTTATCATTTAAAAGGCAATTTGTAAAGGCTAAATTATATGTTTTTACTATCAACTGTAAAAATACTTTATTAGACAATCAAGACACTATCTTTGACAGATATGTATAATATAGCAAGTAGATTACTGCTCAAAGCGGCAAATTATACATAAAGTTAAACATAATATAAATACTATCAAGTATAAGTTGTACAGTACAACAATAAAATACATATAAAATGAGTAATGACAAATCAGAATATTATATTTAGTTACTGTATAAAATTTGTAAAAAATATCGATTTAGTGCAAAATAACAATTTTTAGAGGCATGATTCTATTTTAATGAACTCATTACAAAGCTACTATACCCGCCTAGGTTACAAAAGATTTTTAAATATTTATACTAACTTCAGAAAGCCGACAAAGAAATATTTATCAAGATAGAACGTAAAAGTGGTTTCAGACACCTTGATGAGACTTCGTTCAAACAACGTGTTATAAAATAAAACCACTAAAATGCTTTAACCTTGTTGTGAAATTTCTAATTGTAACAATTAAAGTATCTACACAAGTGGACGTTAAAGGAGACGCAATTCTTATTATGCAATATTTTAATAACACGGGCTCGTCTGCTGATGGCGACCGTCAGAGCCAGAAAAGCGCGCCGACTCCGCTGGTGATTAACTATATGGATAGTCGATATTTTCTAATTTATAAATGAAAAAAATAATACTTAAATATGATTTTCTGTTTTATATTCCTATATAAAACTATATTATTGACATAATATGATTAATGATTATACTTTACTATACAATTAATCATTCGTTCACATTTTATTACAGGCCATGGTAAATTTAAGTTGTTCTATTTTCTATAGATATCGAAAACTGTAGCAAAATGTCGCTGTAACTCAGTTACGTCAGCGTGTGGGGTATGGGGTGGCAAATAATAAAACAGCCAAGAATTGGATCATTTTCATACATTTCTGTGAAAATTGTAATCGAAGGGGCCTTTCCGCATGCGCTCTACGATTATTAGACCAGTTGAATAAGAATTTAACCTCGGTATCGAAATAAACTATAAAGCTGTATTATATACTTTTTTGTACCATTTAATATGTTGGTTCAAAAGTGTCATAAAATCTTATATCCATGATTCACGTACCATACAATCAACCGTTGTTTAGATAGACCGCTAAGAACAAGAAGCGTTTAGTTGTATGTAGGTATAGTATATAGTAATAATACTATACCTACATACAACTAATTACAACAACTAATTTAAAACTATGTAATTCAGTTAATAATGTCTTATAAAAATAATACTCTTCTAATCTGTCAATATGATAATATATTCAAACAAAACTATTTTCCAACAGGCGGACATCTATCTTCTAGACGATCCATTGTCTGCCGTAGACACCCATGTTGGCAAGCATTTGGTAGCAGAATGCGTCATGGGACTCCTTCGACATTCGACACGAATTCTTGTTACCCATCAACTGCATCATCTTAAATCTGCGGATAAGATTATCATATTACGAAATGTAAGTAAAATGAGTCCTACTTACTATTAATGTTATCTTACAAAGCTTTAGAGGACAAGGTCATCAAGCGGAATGTAACGCAGCATGTAAAATGTGACTAAAAATTAACTAAACACGGGCAGTGAGCGAGATAATGTTATCTTTTAAAGGTTAATTCTTCCAGGTCATTTGTCTGCACATATATCAATGAACTAGCGACTTACCCTTGCTCACTTGGGTGCGTCCCTAGATACACTTAAATAGATAATAATAGTTATTATAAGCGTACTTTAGGAGATAAACATATGCTACAAGAAATTTTACAAATATGTACACAAACCTTCCTCGTTTGTCGCTCATTCTATTAGTGAAAACCGTATTAAAATCCACTGCGTAGTTTATAAGAAGTAAACGGAGAAACAGACATACGGGTATTATTAGTAACTATTTTGCATTTTCCCATGAAAATGAGAGATCTTATTGCACTAAATTGTTAAATAAGTTAATAATTATAGTCATGCTTCTATAAGTTCTTGTGTAATAAATCAATGAAATTTTTGTATGAAGGACAACTCGGCCGACCAGTTATTGTGCTTTCCCTTAGGAATGAGAGATTTTCCTGTAGTAAGAAGTATTCTAAACGTTGACCCGTAAACTAATAAAGTTAACACTACACAAAACTATTGTTTTGGGGTCTGTATTCTGTACACAATACGTTACAGTCATTGTTTAAAAAAAAAACATGTACAGATTTCGCTAGGTTACTATTTTATTATGTGTATACATCGAGCAAAAAAAGTACTAGATACACAATCCCATGCAAAAGTTCTTTAACTGTCATCAATAGGTACTAGCTATCTTTACCAATTCTATCGATACAATCTTGTAAGAAATCTTGGCTCCTAAATAGTATAGAATATGGATATTTAAAAAGATTCGCATTCTTTGTTTTTAATAATGAATATATATTTATTTTCTATAACGCTGTTATACGTTATTTGCTTAGAATTTATAAGAATAAGATAAGTTTGCAAAACAGCTACAAAAAGCTGGGCAATTGTCATTAAGATAGGCCTAATTTAAAAAAATATTTTTTTATTATATTTGTCTTATTTTACACATTACGTAAGAATTCATTCGTCTTAAGATGTATCTAGATAGCTTAGACAAGTGTTATCTAGCTTAAACACGTTTACATAATCTAAACACGCAGAGTTATCAGAGCTAAAAACATTAGGTAATCTAGAAGTCTTCAAGTCGTACTATAAAACTAGATCTATATAATATTTTCTTAAAAGATTTGTAAAGATATTTTTATCTACGAGTATAATACCTATATCAATTACGAGCGACTTACCCTCACTTCGCTCGGGTGTGTCCCTAGGTACATTTCAATTTTTTTGAGCGGAACCTTAATTCTTTTTTTTTAAATTAAATTCATCTAAGTTATTCCTTATAGCATCAGTTATCTGCCAGTGAGTGTTCGTCAATGTCAGTCCAGCTGTTTTGGAGAACAAACAGACAAACAATTTAAAAATGTACAAAATTAACAAATTTTAAAATTGTATTTTTCGTACCGTAAATAAAGTAATTTTCATATGAATTTAGTAAAAAACTGTTATTTTGACATTACAAACAGACACTTTAGTTTTATTTAGGTACTACCAGTGACTTACCCTCGCTCCGCTGGGGTTCATCTGTACTTACGTTTTAACGTTAATATAGATTTCACAGAGAAGAGATATTTTCCCGCAGTAAAAAGTATCCAATATGTTAAACCGGATAACCAGCTATCATCATACGAAATTTCATCAAAATCCAAAAAATAATTGGTTTGGTTTAGTAGAAAAAAACTAAAAACAATAAATTCTGTACCTGGCCTCTGTATTGATAATAATGTCTATTTCAATAAGATTTTCCAAAAAATATTTATTGTACAGATTCGGCTTGATTAGAATTTTATTATATGTATAGACTTAGCGGCTCACCCTCGCTACGCTCGGGTTCGCATTTTCCGGGATGAAACGTAGCCTATTTGTTATTCTAATGTATGAACTATATTGTTATAAAGTTTTATTAAAATCCAATCAGTAGTTATTGTGTACTAAACGGTATGAGTTACTATAGATTTTTAACTATCCCACGGGAACTCTTTAATATTTCGGGATGAAAAGTATCTAAAATGTTGGCCGGGGATATAAGGTACTACCATGCAAAATTTCATTTAAATAGGTCTAAAAGTTTCGGAGATTAGCCCGTACAAACAGACAGAGAAACAAAAAAATTGAAAAAATCTGGACTGAACGGTTACCAGAACATTCATTGGCAAACAGGAATTCATACGTGATTGATCTTAGTTGGATCTTTAGTGAATATCTAGGTAAAGTATTTGGTCAAAAATGATTTCCTGAGAAAAGACAAGTTTCCGCAGGATAGAAGTTTTATAACACGGGGCACGTTTACACGTAGTGACAAGCCGAAAGTGTATGCGAAAAATACGACATGGTTACAATGGTTGTTGACATTCACACTAGAATTAAGCGGAATGAAGCATTAATGTACCTAATTCTGTTATTCGTCTGACACGTTATATCCAATGTATCTAATTAAACTTATGTAATAAAATTCGAACAAAAGTACTAATGTGTGTAGATAATTTTAACATTTAAATATAATTTACCTAATTAGGTCGTCCTCACTTAAAATATATATCTAATAAATGCTATGCCAAGTTTTCATAGGTTAGGTACTATGTATTGGTGTAACTACCACACGAGCACACGCTAATGTGGATTAGAATACTTAATAATTATGTTAAAACAAATTACAATAAAACACGACTTTATAGAAGATGTCTAAGCAACAGTAGGTATTTGTACTTTTAACTAAAATTAATATACCTATCTACCCTTATTTCCACCCTTCTCATAATTTTTAGTGTTGGTTTTTGAACTAAAAACTTCTCGCAGGTTTGGATGGGGAGTAAATTCATGTGAGTCGTCATCGACATGGTCACGTGACTTGTAAACTAGAGATGCCGCGAATACTTGCTATGATTCGGTATTCCGCATTACTCGATTTTTTTTGTTATTCGTCGAATACCGAATAATAGTTAGTATTATTCGTCATTCGGCGAATAGTTGTCTAAAATAAACTTTTAACGAACAAAAAGAACTATACAGTATAGACTTAAAAATAATCAAACTTTAATTTCTCTTAGAAACAAAACACACTTAGTATTAATTGTTATCATTTATATAAAAAGTTAGTCAAAAATCAGTCATGTCATGTTGAAGTTAAGCAGTTGGGCTTTTTACTTAAAATTTAAATTCCATAAAAACCAACTTCAAAAAAAAAACACTAAAAAGTAAAAAGTAACTAATAAATATTCTCAAATATTTTCTAAGTCGTTGCGAGCCGATAGGTACAAGTCAAAGCACACCGACTTCGAAAATATCTGATTAGGTATAGGAAATGAAAACTACCAATCACTTATTTTTTACTTTTAGTGTTTTTGAAGACTTTTTTTTATTTCAAAAAGTTTTATATGTCGAATAATAATGGCGAGTTATTCGACTATTCGCCATAGGGAATGGCGATTAATCGGTATTTGACTATTCGCGGCATCAATAATTAACCCAACACTCAGAGTGCCGATAGATGTCAAAACCAGATACCTAAATGTAAACAGTTTTAATTTATAAATTTTAATTTAAGATCAAACAATTAATTTGAATATCCAAAAAGAACAACTGTTTGTTTATAGTTTTAAGTTTTCACTTCTCTCAGCAATCCTAATGACTGCTTTTTTTTATTTAAAAACGCGCCTTAATTAATATAGTTTGATACCATATGTAATAATTTGAAACAGGGAGAATTAGAGTTGCAAGGTAGCTTCGAGGAACTGTCAAAGACTCCGCTGTTCGAAGAATTACTGCAAGATGAGGAGCCACCAGAGGAAACTGAAGAAACTGTTCATATTCAGACACAGAGACAACGTACTATATCAGTTCAGGTAAGCTCTTTTGGTAAGTAGGTTCTTATTAAGTAGGAAAATTATGTTCTTATTCAAAAACATAATATAATAAATATTATAGTTCCATTTGTAAACAATAATGCAAAAGACTCGCTTAAATCATGTACAATAATTATTATCTATTTAGCACACGGTAATACAACGCAAGTCAATTTACACAAATAACAAATCTACAAAATACTTATATTATATAATAATATTCGTATATAAGGTTTGGTGTATTATTTGTATTTACTTATAACAAATATTATATAATTATAGTCACGAACAAGTGTCAGCACGACAACGGAAGCACAAGATGATGAAAACGAGCCTCAGGAAACCGCTGAGCTTATGGAAAAAGGTAATTACATACATACATTTGTATTTATTTGTATATTATATAATTATAATTAATGAAATTAATTTTAACCATAAATAGTCCTAGGAAGTCATCAGTTTTTATAATTATAGGTCTACTGAGTTTAGTATAGTCAGTTAGTCAGTCTGCGAGGGAGCTACAAATATTAGAACTTCATTAATTGCAAAAAATATATTTAAAATGATTATTAAATTAAGAAACTATCCCTTTTATATTTATTCGGACATCTACGTTAGACGTCGCAAAACATTCGTGCAGAACAAATATTTTTAGTAGCGCAAATATTGTTGAAAACACGTGTAAATATCATATAATATGTACATTGTACGAGTACATATCAGTCAGTGGTGTCCACCCATTATAGAAGTCTGTTATGAATTCAAATGGTATAATAAAATTATAGGATCGACCATCTTTATATCACACTAGCAATTACCCTCGCTTCGCTCGGGTGCGTCCTTAGGTTATTAAATAAAAATATTTACTGCGAGCGTACTTTAAGAGATAGACATATGCTATTGAGGGCTTTTCTGCAGGCTTTTTTAAAACCTAGACTTTTCTAGTACATAGTATTGTTGTATCTCTTTATGTTTAGTCAGAGTTAGTCATGTACATTTCTAGGTAAGGCTCGACAGAACCAGTTATTGTGTTTTCCCGTGGGAATGAAAGATTTTTCTATAGTAAAAGGTATCCTAAATGTTGACACGAGTCAATAGATTTAGTTAAAATCGGTCCTATACTTTTTGCGTGAAATGCATACAGATATAAACAAACACATACAGACAAACAGAAATACAGTAAAATATTCAGACAAACAGACAAAAATTCAATAACTTGTTTTGGGATCGACATTCTACTGTACACAGCACGTAACATCAACGTCATTATTTAAAAAAATATTTCCTATGCAGATTTCTTTCTATTTTTATTATATACTAGCGACTCACCCTCGCTTCGCTTCGGGTTCGTCCCTAGACAAAAACAAAACTATCCCACGGTACCCGTACACTTTTCCGGGATGATATATAGCCTATAGCCTTCCTCAGTTAACAGGCTATCAAATGCAAAAAGAATTTTTCAAATCGGATCAGTAGTTCATGAGATTAACGCGTTCAACCAAACAAACAAACAAACTCATCAGCTTTATAATATTAATATAGATTATGCTAACTGCTCTTGTAGTGTAGTGACTAAAATGAACGGCTGTACATCCTGAAGTGGTCCTGGGTTCGATTCCTGAGTAGGGCTAAGTTTAGTTAATAAGTCTTTCTGTTACTACATTGGAGTCTGTGCATACACATACACTTGTGCACTATAGTATATATCGCCTGCGCAGTTGGTTTAATTTCCTTAGATTTAGTATTTAAAACATAGTATGGTTTAAAAGGTAAAAATGTGCATAGTTGCCCCGAATGACTATATCTCTTGCGCTGTTGCTTTATCTCAGTGAGATTGGCCGCCATGACCAAAATCGGTCGGGAGGGGAGGACTTCATATCCTTTTGCTAGAGAAAAATGAACATAATAATATGATTTCGATCATAAAAGACTTCCAAAAGTCAGCTATGATATTTATTTTTGCAGATGTCGATATAGACCTGTCTCTTTCCCTAACTACTATGATTCTTTTGCTCATGACCGTGAATTAGGCATGCTTACACGAACACATCTGTTGCGCTATAATTGGCATAATGACGTATGTCAATTATGGCGCTTAAATTGGCATGCTGGATACATACTTGGATACTACGAATCCCAATAACCTATGTACGATGTACATATCTGTTGTTCTACTTACTAGAGATAGGAAGTTGACATAAATCGTATAGAGCTTATATCAAATGTAATCTATCTATACATACATATAATAAAACTGTAGAGGTCGAATGTCTGTACATTAAAAACAAATGCTAAAAACCGAGTCAGGGGGGTGTAAAAAGAGCAATAAAACAAATCCAGATATTTTTTTTTAATTTTTTGTTTCTCTGTCTGTTTGTTTGTACGGGCTAATCTCTGAAACTGTTGCATCAATGTAAATGAAATTTTGTATGGTTATATATATACCTTATATCCCCGGTCAACATCTTAGATACTTTTCATCCCCGAAAATTAAAGAGTGCCCGTGGGATAGTTAAAAAACTGTAGTAACTTATACAGCTTAGTACACAAAAACTACTCATTGGAATTTAATGTAACTTTACAATAATATAGTTCATACATTAGAATAACAAATAGGCTACTTTTTATCCCGAAAAAATGTACGGTTCCCGTGGGATAGTTTTATTGTTTGTCTAACCCGAGCGAAGCGAGGGTGAGCCGCTAGTACTATGATAAAGCAGTAACTTAGCGAAATCTGTACATAAAATATTAAAAAAAAATGACAAACGTGTTACGTACCCAATATAGACCCTAAAACAATAGTTATTAAATTTTTTGTCTGTTTATCTGTATGTCTGTTTGTGTGCGCGTTTCACGCAAAAAGTAATGAATTGATTTCAATGAAATTTGGTGAAGTGATGACTTATTACTCGGGTTAATATTTAGGATACCTTTTACTTCAGAAAAATCTTTCTTTCCCACTGAAAAACACAAAAACTGGTTCTATCGAGTCATGCTTAGAAGTTAATATGGCTAACGCTGACTAAACCTTAACAGATACATCAAAACAATGTACTAGAAAATTGTAGGTGTTAAAAAGATCTACAGAAAAGTCCGCAATAGTATATGTCTATCTCCTAAGGTACACTCGCAATAACTATTTTTATTATATATTAAAGGCAATGTCGCGACTCACTAACTTATCAACGTTCAGCCCAAGCCGATGATGACCAGCACCACAAAAAAAACAGCTTTATATATCCATACTAATATTAAAAGCAAAAGTAACTCTGTGTGTCTGTCCGTCACCTTAAACCACAGGTGGCCGTGGATATATGAGTGGAATCCTCCCTCAGTAATAAGAAAAGAAGTAAAAACAATGGTTTGCAGGGCCGGATCTACCTAAGGGCTGCTTGGGCTGCAGCCCAGGGCCCCGAGGTTACAAGGGGCCCCCAGACCCCGCTAAAAACAATAGGCGATAATTTGAATTTTAAAAATGGTTGTCTGAAAAGGGGGTTTACGGACGATATTTTTACGTAATAATGTCATAAAAAACATTGATGAAAAATTGCATATTTCTATGAATTGAGTTAAGGGGGTAAATACGTGTAAAAGGATGTTTTAATGCTGATTTTCATTAATTTTGTTAAGGTATAAAAAATGAATATTATTTATTGAAACTATTAGTTTATTTTATACATATATTCATGAGTTTTTTTCATATTTTACAAAAATATAATCAGCTGATACACATCATAGGTTGTCATCCGACTTAGCAGTTGGTGTACACGAAGCCACAATTTTTATCCGAAATCAATGGCACAGAAAAATTACTTTCTTTTATATGTGTGTCTTCTATATAAACCTCAATTTGAAAAAAAAATATAAAAATTTGCATTCTTCAGAGGACTATTAAAATAAGTCATGTTTTTTTAACATTTTTTCATAAATTGTTTACTATAAAAAAAGTAGTTAAAATAAAAATATCGCTTATGATTGAGGTTCATATTCAGTCAGCACAATTGTGTAAGGAAATTATATCAATCTGCAAAGTCGCGCCAAGAGCTTCCTTATAAGTAGATCAGTATTCTTTTTTGACATGCATAACTTTAATACTAGGAGCAAACGCAAACTTGTAATGCCTGTGACTCGTTTAAAGAGAGTCAGTAATTCTTTTTATGGACAATGTATACGCTTGTACAACAGGATCCCAGAAAATGTTCAAAAAGCTTCCATCATTAAATTCAAAAAAATTGTTAAAGAACGTTTGTGTGCTAAAGGCTATTATACAATAAATAATTTTATAGAAGATAGCACGCCTTGGGAATGAAGTGATCGCCTCCAGGCTACTTCAACTTTATAGAAATATTGTAAATTACAATTTATTAAAAAAATATTAGTCCCGCTGAGTTTCTTTCGCCAGTTCTTCTCAGGTCTGAGGTTTCTTCTTTCCGAACTGGTGGTAGACTCATGACGTTCAGTAAGAAATTGTAATAATTTAATGCTGAATAAAATATTTTGAATTTTGAATTCATCATGACAAAAATTGATTCTATGATCTTTTTAATCAATACTTAATCGTTGTTAACTCATAAATTGTTAGAGATACGAATAAAATAGTCATGAGCAATTTTATAGAAAATTTGTATTTCTATAAAAAAACTCTCATGCAATTTTTGAATCAGATCAATAGTTTTCGATTTATATCAAAAATTACACTTTTTTTTTCGCTAGACTAATAGTTTCCGAGTTATGTTAAAAATAAAGCTTTTTTATTTTTTTAATAACTTCAAAATGGCCTACTATGCACATACCTAAACCAATGGTCGCGATTATACCGACATTTTTGGGAAATATTCTGAAACGTGTTTTGGTGATTGTGAAAAGTAAAAATATGACATCATTTTCGATTAATTTATATAACATAACTGTCACACATAACCTGTCAATTTCTTTTCCTAATTCATAATAAATAAATAAAATTATTTTATTGTTTATATATATATATATATATATATATATATATATATATATATCACTGTTTCGGTTTCTCTCTCACCCAAAGGTTGCCTGGAAGAGATTGCTACCACAGCAATAAGGTCGCCTTTTGTACAACTAATACTTGAGTAGATTTAATTAATATTTATGTTTTTTGTGCAATAAAGAATATATAATAATAATATATTATTATAGAAACAGTTTTTTGACATGGCTATTAGTTGAGTACTTAGATAGGCCCCAAAGTAGTTTCAGCCCAGGGCCCCACAAATTCTAGATCCTCCCCTGATGGTTTGCTATAACTCTTTAGGCTCAATTTATATTAAGTGTCAAAGTAACGAGGTAAATAACCATGCAATTATAAAGTAAATTGCGGGTTAAACATATATGAATTTAATGAAAAAAAGTTACATGCAGACTTTTAATTTCATTTTTCAACCATTGATGGTACTATCTAAATTAATTCTACGCACCGCACGATTCTTTGATGAAAAATTAATATTATTTTGACTAATTGGTTGTGCACTTTTTTCTGTTTATTTGATGATTTTATAAAATCACTAGCGACTCACCCTCGCTCCGCTCGGGTTCGTCCCTAGTTACGTTTTAACGTTTAGTATAGATTTCTCAGAGGAGAGTTTTTCCCACAGTAAAAAGTATCCTATTATGATTAAATAACTAAAATTGCTATTAAAAAATAAGGGTTGATCGTAGAGGGGTGAAAATTTAGGGTTGTAGGTATTTTTGTATGCTGTATCATAAAAAAATTAAAACAAAAAATTTTGTCTGAAAAATAAAAAAAAAAAATTTAGGGGTGGTCCACCCTTAACATTTGGGGGGATGAAAAATAGATGTTGGCCGATTCTCATAGATACCGGATAAGCACAAAAAATTTCATCAAAATCGGTCAAGCCGTTTCGGAGGAGTATGGCAACGAAAACTGTGACACGAGAATTTTATATATATAATAAAAGATAAAACTAGTTTCGTAGTAATGATACTATTTTGTAATTATTTTTATATTTTATAACGAAACTAGATACATTAAACTAGTTTCGCTATATAAATTCGGCTTACTCCCTATCACTTCCGCGTGCAGGCATTAGATTTGAATATATGGAATAAATTTCGCATCAGTATGTATCATTGAAATTAACTTCTTTTAAGCTAGTTTTATAGGTAATTGATTTCAGGTTTCACGTGTTATCATTTCATTATTTTGTATATTAAAAGAATTTACATTATAAAGTGTTGTATGTTAACTATAAAGATTATTATATTTAATATATTTAAACGAGCATTTCTTAAATATTTACATGTTTATTTATTTATTTATACCAGTGATCTCGGAAACAGCTTTAACGTTTACGTTGAAATTTGATATGTGGGGGCTCTCGGGGGCGAAAAATTGATCTAGATTAGTTTTATGTCTGGGAAAACGCGTATTTTCGAGTTTTCATGCGATTTTCTTTAGCATTATTTTACGCAAAATATGTTAATAATTTCGCACAATTGTGTATAAGCATCGGGGTCAAGCGGCCAAGGCGCGAGATTGACTATCAGAGGTGTGTTCGAATCCCGGTCGGATTTTAAAAAAAAATTTTGTATTTATTCAAGTTTTTAGTTTTTTTTGTCTTTAAACCAAATTAAAAAAGAATGTACTTTTAACCAAAAAAGTCCGAGCGAAACCCGGTCGCCCAGGTACCAGAAAGCGCAGATGAAAGTATGCAAAAAATCCTATTATTGTGAAAAGACTAAGTACTCTATGAATTTTAATGATTTTACAGTAGGTATAATAAATATGGATATGAAGCAGATGATAAGCACAACCATATATTCTTATCTCAACACGAGACGCAGATTAGTCATTTTACATATTATAGCAAACTATTATTTACATGATTTTATATTACTAGTTTTTTATATGACTATAAACCATTGAGTCCTATTTGACCCAAGATTAATGTACTTTTTTCTCTTAAATACCATAATTATAAAAGACGAAACTCCTGGTGAGGTTTAAGATGCGAAAAATAACTGGCTCGTTAAAATAGATTTAGAATTAAATTGCTCTACACAATAGTTGATCCCTTAATTACGTAGTGTTTGTCCTGTAGTGATTGTAAACCTGTATGTCAATATAATATATCGATCTCAATAGATGTAGGTACATTTGCGGTATTTAGATATGTCTATTGGTATAAACATGATGACCTAGTTCGAATGACACGATCTCAGTATAACAGCACTTGTGATTTGATTGATATATATAAAATATATTCGTACATAATATATATTTAAATAAATAATAATATATAATATAATAAATTATAAAGCCAGCTTCAGTCGAGTTTGCCTGCTGATTTTTAATTAAGAATGAAGACGAGTTTAAATTAACAGTTTAATTATTATCGTTAATCGATTCAGCAGTCGATTCTAATTAAATTATTTTTAATTATTTATTTAATACTTAGATACTTTACGAACGTACGATGACTCATATGCAAAATGTTAAAACTTATATGTATTCGTAAAATACCTATATTTTTCCCGACAGATAAGGAACAAAATTTTGCCCCAAGTAAATAAAATACAGAATAATAACTGTTGTTTATATATATATATAAGTTACCATAATATATACGTCTTGGATTTAGAAAAATGTAACAAAATGAATACCTACTTTGTTCGAGTTTTGGTATCGGGTAGGTGGGGATCAAGGTAGCCTATGTCAGTTCCATGATATAATGTGTGTTCTTAAAAAAATTTATCGAAATCGGTTCAGAAATGTAAACGTTAATATAAAAACAGACAGAATACAGAGTACACTACCTACCTACTTATCTAATAACAATGACCCAACCAAATGACAATGTTAACTTTACCACTACCTTAAAGTATTTCAAATTATACAAATTACTGATCTTGTATTAAGAATAATGTTACAAAATTAACAATGAATGCTACAAGCGATCAAAACCAGTTATTTTCTCGTTATTTTGCCTTAATCATTTTATTGCAGTAATTAATATAAAGAATTTAGTAATGACAAAATTTCCTCCCGTAGGACGAGTATCAGCGTCGGTGTACACAAAGTACTTCCGCGCCGGAGGAAGCTGGGTCTTCTTGTTCTTCACATTAGTATCCATCCTCCTCGCCCAAATTGTTACGTCTGCAGGCGATCTATGGCTCACTAAATGGTATTGATCTATTACAGTTTATAATTAATTAGCTTATAAAATATCGATCCATTGAACCTATACACGGGCGACTTTTCAAATACCCAATTTCCGAAAAGTCTCGAACCTGTCATTATTATTGTTTAAAATATATACGATTGTTATTTATCGAAGTTATAATTCTTTTGGCGCGTTATGGAAGAAAATGATTACAGTGATTTTTTTACGATGCGACTTTAGACTACAGTATGTAGTTAGTCGTTAAATCTCTTTTTAGTATAGTGTGAAGTGATGTCTATATTGAAGATATTTTTAATTCCAGTATTTCTATATACACAATACGTTTCTTATATTGATAAAAATAAAAATGATTACAAGCTTTTATTTAGTTTCCCCTGTGTCTGTCTGTAATCAAATATTGCAAGTTAAATTTGACCCACTTTTCAGTGTCCGATTGGGCTGAAATTTGGCACACACGTTTGGTTCTCGTGACTGCATGATTACCTAAATGCCCCCATTTTTAACGATGTGACGCCATTCTAAATCCAATATGGTGGGCTTATATTTTTTTATGCACTTCCATAATATGGATATCAAAGGAAAGGGTTTGCTGAGAAGAATACAAATTAAAACAAAAAAATAATAATAATAAAACAAAAACAAAAATCAAGGTTTTATTTCAACGCTTAATTATAACTATTCACTTTTTACGTGCCTACATAAGTACACACACACACACAAACTTTTTTTAGTTGAATCAAAATTAAATTAAAAATAAAAGTTAAATAACAAAAACTATTTCAGGATGAACGTTATAGAAGAGAGAAATATTAAATATGCTTTGTTGAAAAACGCGAATGACGATTTAGACTTTACATTAGCAAATAACGTAAGTGCAACAGACAATGAGACGGTAACAGATGCTCCTTTTGAAAACATCATTACAACAACAATGAGCTCAAACTTATCAGTCATCGGCACTATGCTGAAAACAGCACTGACAGTGAAAAATTTAACATTAGCAGAGGAATTATACGAGCCAATCAATCATGAATTCTACATTTATATATGGGCTTCAGCTATTTTTGGATGCATCATTCTGACAACCGGCAGGTAAATATTTTTGTACTTTACCTACTCTGTTCTGATTTTTTTAGATAAAAAATGTCAATGATATGTCTGTTAGTGTATGTGTCAACAGTAAATAATCAGCTAGGCCGAGCGGATGTATCTGAGACAAGTTCTTCACCTCATTCCGTCCGATAAGCGTTTTATAAAGCAGCATCTAAGACAGCGCGCTAACTACAACTTTTTGTCGCGGCTTCCTTTTGTATCTGTCTCGTACTGTCGCCTACGGCCTAGGGTGCGCCGGACTGACGTCAAATCGCATGCATGTTGCAACTCATCCAATGCAACTTCATATTGCAATTTCTTTAAAAAGAAAGCTATGAAGTATTTTTTTCGCTTAGCAACTTGTGAAATTCGTCGTTCATTTAAAATGTTATTGTTAACATGCTTTTATCGATACAGATAAATAAAATTGTAGTGTCTGTTTGTAATGTCAAAAAAAACAGCTTTATACTAAATGCATGTGGAATTATATACGGTACTTATAAGAAAAACATAATTTTTAATTTTTTTGTCTATCTATTTGTTTCGGCTAATCTCTGAAACGACTGGACCAATTCTAACAGGACTTTCACAGGCAGATAGTTGATATTATAAGGAGTAACTTGGGCTACTTTTATTTTAGAAAAAGAATTATAGTTTCGCTCAAAAAAATTAAAACGTACCAAGAAACGCTAGTAACTTATATATACTTACTATGTAACCAAATGTTGGTAGTCTATTTTATCTTGTATGTGAAATACTATAGTTAAGATAAATAAATAAGGGTGACAATACGATAATTTGACACCATCAATGATCTGATGATAGAGCCAGAAGGAATAGATAGGAGGTATTCAATAGCCATTACGAGAAATTTTCGATTTAGTCATATTTCTTAAAAGATTTTTTTTTACTTTTTTGAATCGTTTCATATTGTATTCTAGATCAATACAGTTCCTATGGGTGTGTATGCGCAGCTGTATCAAGCTGCATAATCAAATGTTCAGTAACATCATGTCGGCAACAATGCGCTTCTTTGACACCAACCCGTCGGGTCGTATTCTAAACAGATTCTCCAAGGACATGGGTGTCATCGACGAAATCCTACCCAAGATGTATCTTGATAGTATACAAGTAAGTGTAATTAATAATGTACTTATAATAATTAAACATGTTACTTTGTGAGTAATTAATTAAAATTTTACTAATAAGGTTAATATTATCCATCATTCACTAATCTCCATTGAATAAATATCTTAAATTTTTACTTCCTTTAAATTTTAGCTTAAGCTTAATCTGATTTTCTGTACAACATCTCATCTCATGAAAAACAATCTAAATAGTGTTTAGAATAAGTAACGATAACTTCTTATTTGTAATAGTACATACGTAGTAATATTATTATCACCTTACTTTTTTATAGGTTTTATATTTTCCTTTTACTCATAGATATTACACAGAAACCCAACTCACAGTATTATTACATTAAGACAATTATGATTGTAATTATTTATTACGTAAGTTCGGACTTGGAAAGGTGCCAGCTGATCTAACAGTTGCCAATAGTTCGCCGACGCCCGACAGATCAGTTGGACTGCAATCGTGTAGCGCAACGGACATTTTAACGTTCTTTTATTAGCTTTACTTGTAAATGTAAACAAATCTTTGAAGTTTTTGACCTACTTCTGAGTCGTCTCGATCTAGATGGCATATATGCTATAATTTGATCCCGTCTAGTTGATCCGATTATGGAACCAGGAAGTAGTTTTCTTAGTGGTAGAGGTAGATTCCTTTTGACAAGTGCCATACATTATACGTGATCGAAAGCGTATTTTTAACTAAGTATAACTCTATACAATCTAGTTGTATGGTAAGCTATGAGGCTTGCGTTATGAATATCAGAAACTTGATACACTACACATATATTACATACATGTTATAAATATAAACACCCATGACTGGAGTACAAACATTCGTGCTCATCACACAAATGAATGCCCCGGCGGGACTCGATCCCGCGCCGCTGGCACCGCAAGTAGGGTCACTACAAACTGAGCCAAACGTGTCATCAGATTATAATTCGTTGACGCACTCGCATATCTTGTACGCACTCGTGTTCTTCATACAGATTACGAATAACGCAACTAAACTCTCAATACCTTGAAGCCTCTTATAGTGGGGCTCTAAGAGTTAAGTAAATAGATGTAACACTTTCGCACTTGGTCAGCTGGACTTAACCTACTTTACACCTAGAATGCAAGCCCTCTGGTCTCGCAGTCGTCGTGAAGCTAATAAAAGCATGTTAATCATTATACTATATCATTACATGATTAGCAATTCGTAATTTAAGAAATAATGTACAATCAGCTCGTAGTTTCAGAATAGACAATATGTAGTAGGTACTGAGGTAGCATAGTTGAAATCAAAACACATACCTAATTAAAAATTTATAGGAGTTGAATGTAAGTAAATCTTAAAAGAAAAAAAAAAAAATGATGCAAACTAATGTAAAAGAGATATTAAAATAACATTAAGAGTAACAATTACCTCACAGAAGTAAGTAAAGATTACCCACAAGATTTTTTACATAAAAATTGTACATAGAGAAGACTATGATCCGCATAAGTCACATTATGTTATATCTTAAGCCAACGTGATTACATATTTAAAAAAATTACGGATTTGACTATATTACATCAATTTATAGATTTCACAAGACGGTTTTGTTGTGGAAATCTTTAGGAGAGGCCTATGTCCAGCAGTGGATGTGTTTGGGCTGAGACGACGACGACATCAACTTTTAATACCTTATAGTATAAACATAGAGCGTCCTTGAAGTTCAAAACATGCCTACGTTTTTTTAAGTTTAAATGATTTGAGATCACGTTAAGAATTAAGATTTATCTGGTACCTACATACTTCTGTCCTTTCATTTACACAAGTTTTTTTTAGTGAATTGAAGTATTTTTAAACAAAATACAAAAAGGCGTATTATAAGTTTACTTTATAAATTTTTGTGCAAGAATGAGTATAATGTCAAATTTATGTAAAATATTTTTTTTCAGGTGTTTATGGTGATGTTGGGTATTTTAGCAATGGTAGCCATTAAGAGCCCTTTCATGATAGTCACGACTGCCTTTTGCGGTGTCTTCATGTACATATGGACTATTGTATATCTTAGTACAGCTCAAGCTATTAAAAGGCAAGTAGACTGCGGGATTACTTTTCATGTTTTTTTTTGAGATTTTTGAGTTTCAATTTAACATTCCTTTATATTAAATATGAAAAGTTAAGGATGTTTAAATGTGCTAAATTATTGATACAAAATCTAAGGAAAACTAAAATGATTCATAAATAAAATACACAAAATAATAAATTTTAATTACAATTGATTTGTCATTTGTCTTGTTTTCTTTTAATTTTCTTTCTATTTATTATCTGTATACTTTAAACATTTAAAAAGTTAAAACGAGAAAATTAAATAGAAAGAAATTAACAAACTTGATGGAATTTAAAATGTCCCTCCGCACAATAAATGTAGTTGTCGAGCTATGTAAGGAATGAAAAACTCTAAAAAATTGAGTGAATAGATAGAGATTCCAAAATACTTTTAAGAAAAAATATTTTAAAAAAGGTATCATATACAAACTTAAGCCGTCAATAAAATTAATGTTGTAAAAATATAAAATATCTGCGATATTTACTATAAAACCAGCTGTCCTCCGACAAAGAATTCCCTTGGCTAGGGATAATTTTCGGTATTTTTCTAAATTTCCTTCTTATCTAGAGCAAATCAAACCTCCCAAGTAGCCTATTGATTTGTAGGATTGAATTGCCGGACCCTACTAAGCCACCACTCAATCGGGGGGGGACTTATATATTCATATAAATAGATATTCAGGAGGGTCAAGTTTGTGACTGTAAAATATTTTTAAAAGTAACACACATATTATTTTACGGCATAATTATGGCACGCATGAATTGCAAGGGTGCAAATGTTACGTTAATTATAATGAGCCAAATCACGATAGGGTACTTATTTCGAATTTTGATACTCGCCTTCTATTATTGTTTTAGTCTTAGCTGTAACGAAGCAAAGGCCATGATCACTTTACATTTCACTACAATAGTTAGTATGCGTGAATATTTATTTATTCAAACGCTCTTCTTCTGTAAAGTATGTGTTTGCTACTTTGTCATATTTGAATTATTATATCATATCAAGTGATTAACCTTGCACATTCATTGACCCGAGCGTCGTCTAGCCTAGGTATTAGGTTGTTTCTTATATAAATATTAGCTGCTCACCCTCTATTCGCTTCATCCCTAGACAAAAACAAATCTATCCAACGGGAACTGTATATTTTTTCCGGGATAAAAAGTAACCTATGTGATATTCCAAACTATAATCTATCTCTGTGCCCGTCCGGATCCAGAGTAACAAACATTCATTCATCTATCCTCACAAGCTTTCGAATTTATAATATTAGTAAGTGTATGCATATTGTTTATAAACTTAATATATTTTTCGTTTTAAAATATAATATACGGTGATCTGCAGTGATAGTTCATTAAATAAATTTTGAAACAACTTATTTCTTTTTTAATTTTTTGAAATTAGTAAATAATTTTTATTTATATACTAATTGCTTAAAGTGCATTTAATAGATTAAAAGTTAAAACACATCAAATAGCGTTTACATGTATACATACTCTACTATCTGCAGATTTACAATAACCATATTAGGGCAAATATCATCTGTGTGATCCTTACATTATCTACACTCTTTGCACATACATCTATTAAAATTACTACTATCCAAAAGACGTGCGCTATGGCTCTATCCGGAGACACGATAGTCCAAGACAGTATCTTTTCGATTCTACGACAAACAAATGTGACGCTGCGCTATAATGCTAGTCAAATGTAAATAAAAAAAATGAAAGATATAATCTATTAATGCAGAGTGGAAGGTGTGTCACGTAGCCCGGTGTTCTCGCACGTGTCGGCCAGCATGGCGGGGCTGACCACGGTGCGCTCGTGCGGCGCGCAGGCCATGCTGCGCGAGCAGTTCGACGACAAGCAGGACGTGCACACTGCGGCTTGGTGAGGGATTTGCATACATTGTAATATAAATATATATATAAGTAATCCTATTCACACATGTATGTATTATTCAACTGTGGTGGTCCTCTTATGCTTCTTCTTGCACGATTTTTTCCGCACTTAGGCAATTTTGCCCGCTGTGCGTGAGTTTGCGCTATTTAGTGTGTTATTCTTTCCACCCCAGGGCATCCCAGTACTTTGATGGTCCTATTAATATTAATAATTTCCATGCCACAACGGCTTATTCCAAAGTAGCGCAGTTATATATTTCGTCATAGGTATTGATAATAGTAATTTTTACTCACGTGGTTATAATACGCATATTATCTCCATTGCTCTCAATAGACTGACAGATATAATCTAATCGTATTTTATTTATCCCTCTTGAAGCAGGTAACTAGGGAGTCCTAGTTCCCTTCACAGACAAAAATGCCTATTGTTTAAATTAGAACAAAAATGCTTCGAATATTTTGTGTCTTTTTTACACGAACATTGTTCTTTAAAAAAAAATTTTTTTTTGTTTTCTAGTTGTCTCAAATCTCAACTGGACATGAAATATTGCTACTCAAAATTAGATATAGTGAATGATTCATTGACAATATTAATTGTGTATAATAAAGGGGTTTCATATTTCTTATAATTTTTATTTACATTTTACATTTTCTTAAAGAGCATTTTTAATGTAGATTTATTTTTCAGGTACTTAACACTAGTAACTAATACAGCATTTTCAGTATGGCTCAGTCTTATGTCAGCAGTGTACGTCGTGATTGTCGCGTATACATTTTTGTTATTAGATGATGGTAATATAAATTCTTTTTACTAATTTTATGTTACAGTAATCCCACAATTATATAATAAAATTAAATTTATTTTAGGGTCAACAAAATCGGGTAACGTCGGCCTAGCCATCAGTCAAGGACTTATACTGGTGAACATGGTAAATTATGGTGTAAAGCAAGCGACAGAGGTGATATCTCAGATGACGAGTGTGGAACGAGTGCTCCAGTTCACAGACCTTCCCAAAGAGAAGACCGACGGCCCCGCGCCGCCGCAGGGCTGGCCACAACGCGCACGTTTAGTCTTCAAAGACCTTTATCTTAGATACGATAAGGACGCTGAACCAGTACTTAAGAATCTAAACATTGTCATTGAAAGTGGATGGAAAGTAAGTATCGCAATATCAGTAAATTCCCTTATCTCAAAGAACACTACACTTCTGAAAGTAGGCTACAATACATCGTACTATTTACGTATTCGTATATCATCTGAGAGACAGATCGTGTGAACTACTTGTTGGTTTTTAGCACGGTTGCGCAATTATTTCTTTCTCCTGACATTTATGTGAAATACTTTCGTAATTATCTATTAGGTGTTGGATAAACTAATAGTTAAATGAGACAATGCAGTAAGAAATGATCATCCAGCCATCTCACTGCATCTCACTAATAGGTATTAAATAATGTCTATTAGTGAGACGCAGGGGGGACGAGGGGGATCAAACCATAAATAAGAAAGTAACATCTGAAATGTATTGTACAATACATTTTTTTGCAAAAAAAATATTATTTAGTAACCAATTGTGACTTAGATACAATAACAAAGAGACTGCAAGTCATTTAGCATTATCAACAGCTTTTTTTCTCAGCCTCATTAAATATTTGCTTATCTTAATCAATTTACTAGCCAGTAACACCTTATTGAGCTACATCGAAATTTTAAGATCGAGAATTATTCGGATCATGGACGACTTGTCGCCGAATAACCTGTTCATTTGTATTGGACACGTAAGTCCTGACAGGCGATTACATATCATATTTAATTATTTAATGATTTCTGGAACACAATACATAGAAATTGTTCAAATGTCAGCGTCGTTCAACTGGTACCTACTATATATAATGTATAAGCTGATTTAACTTTTCTATTATTACTTGTCCAATATCCCTGATAGATGCCTATTAAAATAAAAAAATACTAACCCTCACTCTCTCACGCACCTCTGACTCTATCTATCCTGCACAAAACCTATCTATACTACCCTCTTGTTATGACAAATCTGTTCTTGTTATATTTTAACAATTATTTCGTGACCATGTTATGATATTTATAACGTCATTCATTTTAATTTATTTGCTTTTTTTATTATAAACAAATGCCAGTCGTAAGATCGAAAGTTAGATACAAATTTAAATATTCCTATGAAAATATAAATTAGTGCATAATAGTACATATCTACGCACTAGGTGGGAGTAGTCGGACGAACTGGTGCAGGCAAATCATCGCTTATATCTGCCCTCTTCCGGCTGGCGCCGATCGATGGACATGTCTACATTGACGATGTCGATACTGGCGAGATAGCTTTACAGGTAATCTAACCGTATTTCACTGTTTATTTTTGAAGTATTACACAATATTTTGTGTTGATACTTAAAATGCTACGTACTTTACATATGAAAACCTGATTATTATGTAAATAAAGTGAAGTCAAACGTTAATATAAATGTTGACCCTGATGTTGAGGGACGCCGCTACGCTTTGTAAAGCCATAACGATTGGTCAATATGGGGTGGTTTGATATCACGATTGTAATTTCTAAAATCCATACGCCCAATATCATGTCATTCTATAGCCTCTAAGAATAGAACGTTTTGGAATAATACTTTAACATCCTACAATTAATTAAAATTATTGTACACTGATATCATTTTTAAGTTTTTTTTTTTATTTAACAATTATATTTCTCCTTAAAATTGCGTTTGCAATGGCTTGCTAAATTTATCATATTTTAGTGCGTGCCGATTACTCTTAACTTCTATGAATTCTCTATTGTAGCAATTACGGTCGAAAATTTCCATTATTCCTCAAGAGCCGGTGCTATTCTCAGCGAGTTTGAGGTACAACTTGGATCCCTTCGACAAATACTCTGACGCTGAAATATGGGATGCATTGGAACAGGTAACGTTTTATACATATACCCATTCATACATAGTTCACCTATAGCTATACTAATATTATTAATATGAAAAATTTCTTTGTTTGTAGTCGATAAACTCTGAAACGATTGACTGATATGAATATCTATAGATATAGCTCTATATTATCCCTGACTGTTACAGGCAATAAGTTATATTTGTAATATGTGAATTGTAGACGTTAATTTAAAAACAATATAAAGGAAATACCTTTAATAATTCTACAAAAAAAAGTCCGCAATACAATAAACAACATACATACATATAGTGGTATTACAACTGACCTTAACGTAGCTCCGAAAGCAATATTTTGTAAATATCGTTCCAATTATTTTATTAAAACCGATATAATAACTTATAATTATTTTAAATACCTCAACAATCATATCGATATATATGTTAATGCTTAAACTTCAAAAGTCCCGCTCAGGGCAATTACCTATATAATTATAACTATGATGATTAATGATTGTATTTATCTACATGCTTCAAAGTAGATTTTTTATAAATAAAATATATATGTAAATAGAAATACGCCATTATAAATACAAGGCAGGCAACTAACTAAAAGGGTTTATGGGAACTCTTAAGGTTAGATTAGGGTGAAATTAGGAGCAACCCCATGGTTGTTGTCAGTAGACCCGCCGTGTGGGCGACGTGGTTGAGTGCGTAAATGATCTTACGACGTCCACATTAAGACTGGGATAGTTCTGTTGGGTTTTAGTGGGTAGTACTGCCTTCTCTAGCCGATGATTTCCACATTACCTGATTGTATGCAGATAGTATGCGTAAATGCATTAGAGTAAGATATCAAAGTCACATAGTCCAAGGTCACGTGGTATGTACGGCAGGTTGAGCTGAAGCAGAGCGTGACGTCGCTGTCGGCGGGCGTGGAGGCGGGCGGCGCCAACTTCAGCGCGGGCCAGCGCCAGCTGCTGTGCCTGGCGCGCGCCGCGCTCGCGCGCAACCGCCTGCTCGTGCTCGACGAGGCCACCGCCAACGTCGACCCCAAGTCAGTACACAGTACACAGTATACACGCACATATCGTAGTTAACGTTTATCTATACATATAATAATACTGTAGAGGTCGAATGTACGTACATAGAAAAAACATGCTAAAAACCGAGTCAGGGGGATGTAAGAAGAGAAATAGAGCAAATCCAGATTTTTTCAATTTTTTTGTTTCTCTGTCTGTCTGTTTGCCTGTACGGACTAATCTCCGAAACTGTTGGACCGATTCAAAGGAAATTTTGCACGGTGGTACCTTATATTCCCGGTCAACATTTTAGCATGCAGTAGCCTATTTACCCTATGGTACGGTACATGGCCGAGGGCGACAGGTTGCGAGGACATCGTCAAATTATCTCAATTAATTGATTAATTTAGTATGATTGTCTTGTCTGTGGCATCGTAGTTCCCGAACGGATGAACCGATTTTGATTTTGTTTTCTTTTTTGTTTGAAAAACAAAATGGCGGATTACATATTTTTTTTAAACTACCTCAATATGGGTATCAAATGAAAGGGCTTAACTAGTAGAATACTATACACTGTGTTAAATTTCTTATCCAAGATGGCCGCCACCACAAAATGGCGAATTACACATTTTTTAAAGGTTTTTTATTGTGTAGGGGGTTACTTAAATTTTTAATTTTATCTTTAATACAGAGCTGCAGTTATGAAGTTTAATCAGATTATATTAAATCGAGTTATGTGTTAGTAAATGTGATTCGTGGATAATATTATAATGTAAATTATAAATATGATTATAATATAATTTTTGCGACCTTGTAAAATTAACATTTAGACATCCAAATATTCACTTCAGACATATTATATATGTATAGAAATACCTAATACTAGCAGACCCGGCCACGCGTTACTATGGCACACATATGAAAATAAAAATATAGGAAAATCGTTAATTTTACAATAAAAAAGGAAATAATCGGGATAAAAACTATTCTATCATTTAAGTTAGAACAAATTACACATTTTGAAAAAAAAATTCGTTATGATCGAATAAGTAGATCCGAAGTTCATCCCGGACATATACAAGTGTACGATAGTACAACACCACTACACTAATAGTATTATAATTTATAACTTTGCCGCTTTCAAACAAAATGGCTGTGTATTTGTCAATATTATCATCATAGTAGCAATTTGAATGCGCGAGTAATGCTATTTACTCGTTAGTCGTTTGACGGAAATTTGGCAAGTTTTTCAGGGAGTCACAGATATACGCGCCGCATATACTTATTTATTGACATAAAATGACTCACTCAATATTGAGATAAATTTAAAATAGAAATTAAGTGTATATAATATGTTTAATATCCAAAATCAAAATTCCTACAATATTGACTTACGATGTTGTTGTATATCTAAATCCGTGATGTATAATTAACTTCAATCACATACTCATTATGTTTGTTTATTATCGACGTTAGTCAAATAAAAGATCGTTATTGTAATATTCACGTTCTAATCCTTAAGACATTTTTGCAATCACTTATTTTGTTTGTGCAACTCTTAAATTATTATTAGTTCTTGTGGCCTTGAATGTTACAGAAGACCTCGCGCTATTTATAAATAATATGTAGGTACATTGATCCAAATCGACGATGAATTCACGAAACTATGACGTAATGGAACATCGTTTGTTCCATTGATTATCAGAAGCTATGGACAAATAATAAATCTATAATGCTCCTTCCTGTCCCTGATTGGTATAACTATTTTATCCTAATCAGATGTTTCTTATCATTTTGCATTTTAAACTTAATATGTATTATAAATATATTTCAAAGCCAACGATTGATCGCTATAAACGATAATTTTCTAACAAACTTCATAACCACATATCCTCCATAAACACAAGTAATAAACTTTATTTATGTTATATCATCAAAATCCAAGTACTTTTGTATACTAATAGATTTTTAATACCATATCAATTGGTTACGCCAAGGCAGATTAAAACGTTGCAACAATTCTCACTAACAGATTCCCTATTTTTTAAACAAAAATAATGGCATACCATATCAGCAGTTCTGACGTTGTAAACGAATATTTGAGAAGATATCAGATAAAAGATATTATATATAATATGAAAAGAATATTCCTTTGGTTACCGGTGTGTAGCCTGTAGCTTGTAGGTGACTCAATAGTTCCTCATTAGACAGTCATATAATTATAAGTTTTAAATTAATCAAAATAATGCTATAAAATCTCCTTATGTTGAATAAAATATATTTTTTTTTATATTTTATAAAATATGTTTAATTGACCGACAATTCTACGATAAAATTAAGATATAATGAAGAAGTATGCATTGATTAACATTAATGTGCGTTTTTTGTAACAATTAAGATTTTTATATTTATATAACATGTATAATTTTGTATTAAATTACAGCACGGATGCCTTGATCCAGAAGTCGATACGTAAACATTTCTCAAATTGCACGGTGTTGACCGTGGCGCATCGTTTGCATACCGTAGCAGATTCTGACCGAGTTGTGGTAAGTAACTTCATCTAACACTTCACTGCTTTGGTTTCGTATGTACTAAAGTTAAACTAAAAGTATTTTAAGCAGGTTAAAGAAAAACATACTGGAGATTAACGCATATTGACGAAAATATCCTAAGATTTGTGTGGCAAGGGTGGTCAATTGTAAAATATTATTTTACTCATTATGTTTTATTTTAAATCATTAATCAGTAGTCTTTAATTATGCAAATGCCTTCGTTAGCCTTTAATTATCTATGAATTTGGCCATTTTGAATTTAAAAATATAATGTCATTCTTGTAATCACCCGACTTACCTGTGGCCTGCGACCTTAGAGTATACATAAGCTATACAGCGCGCGCATCGCTCAGTGTCCATTATGCGAAACGTATGCACTATGCAGATGTTCTATACACACTTATAGATATGTATACTCGTAGATGAAGCGGTTGAATAGTGATGCACCATGATTGACATTTGTGCGTGAATGTAAGGTGTTAGTTTAAGTAATAGGTACATAATATGTAAATATTTAGTAAATTTCAGGTAGTAAGACTTTTAGTATTTAATTGAAAAAGAAGTAGGTATATTAACATAAACTACATTTATTCAAGCACACATACATATAGACTTTATTATCTAAAATTTCATTTTAACACATTTCTAATTAATATTTTTCATTTGAAAATGTAATTAATATTTTGATTTTTTTTTCAATAATAGCAGACTAAATTAAAATTATTATTCTTTATAAATTTTCGCGTTGATGATTATATAATAATCACCTACGGGACTTTAACGCGGCCTACGGGAATTAAAGGTGAATAAACGCCTTCAAATCCCGAAGTGTAATTGTTATGTAATTATTATTCTTAATTAATTTTAATTTTTTAAATTTCACGTAGAACAATAATGTGGCTTGAAAAATTAATATTTTATTTTCTTTATGTCTATAAATATAATAATGGCAGCACTAAATAAGATTACTAATTAATAGTTTTCTAAAAAAATTGTTATAATTATTATAACAACAGCTAAAACTAAATAAATAATATTTCATACACAATTATAAAACTTATTAAAGTTATAAAAATGTTTACAATTAAAATTAACAAATATTGTAAGTTACTTTGGTGCTATTAAAATTCAAAGGTTTTATTTCTGACCAATAAAAAGGATTTTAATTTATAATACTATGGTTATACAAAATATTCGAGTAGTAGTACAACGTGGTACAACACTAGCTCTTAACGAGGGAATGTAGGAAGCGGGGGGCGCGGAAGCACGTGTTGTGTTGACCCGCTCGCGCGCCTCCCGCAACACCCGCTCACACCTGTGTAATTTTGTTAAAATCAGTATTTTCTGTTAAAATATTATGTACCGATAAAAAAAAATATCTTTGTCATTTTCAGTTTGCTTCCGTGAATCGTTTTTACAGCTTGCAACTGCACATTTCACCATGAGTACATACATCCAAGTAAATACGGACGAGAGAAACGATCAGCGCGCGTGACTTTTCGTGACTAACAGCGTCGCCCTTGTTATTTTGAGACTGTTCATAGTTCATAGTTCATACCCGTGCTTACAGTTCATACTTGCTAGCGCGCGCTCTATGTATAGGTACTCTAAGCCTGCGACTAACTCGTGTTTCCTCGTCCACGTTGTTTTAGTCAATAGTAATGTAAATAAGTACATGATGTCATTTACTTACATTATTACAATGACAATGTGTTTTAAGCGCATAATTGTATAATATTAACCGTACATGAGAAGATCTGTGTCACTCTAGGTCTAGGGAATGACTTGCATGAGATATTGCATGTGCTTACTTTAATTGGACTACTATACTAATGTAGTGGTTGTACAGCTATGTATGTTTGTTACTCCTTCACGCTGAAACGGTTAGACGGGTTTTAATGAAATTTTGTACACAGACTTATGACATGGAATTACAAATCACTAGTTATTTTACAAAATAGAGTTTCTGTCATACATGGGTCTGCACGTACAATATATTTCTTCATTAAATAAAAATAATACATATGACATGTGTAATAGTATGTTAAAATCCATATTTAGCATAAATGCTCCTATATACGTATTTTTAAAAAAGAAACAAACACGTACCAGCCCTAAGAGTTACCTGGCAAAATTACAATCAAGGACTATATTATGCAGTTCTGGCCTTCATAAGCCGCGTATCGCGCTTCACGTTCCATACAGTTACTCTGTCAAAACGTGTTTGTTGTACCGACTGACGACTGCATGCCCTTCTTTACACTTTGGTAGGAGGTAGTATAAGTACCTACTGCAGTTACTACATTGCAGGTCAAGGTTTTTTTATTTATCTTTTATTGATTCGCATCCATAAAACTAAACATTGAGCAACCATTTTGAACGAACTTTTTTTTGATCATCACAAATTATGTAACAATTTAATAATTATGTTGTATGTAGTTATTATCATCTAATAAATAATTTATTTACGCTGCAATAACGTTAACAACGCAGCGTGGAATTGACATTTGATCCTTTTTATCTGTCTACGATGATTCAACGTGTACAAAAATACTTGATATTGTTAAATATATTTTTAAAAGTCACTTGGAGATCTACATACGTCTTAGTAATAAAATTTGTCATTTTTAGCAAAAGATTAATAATTATTATTCAGTGTTGTCTCGCTAATAGTATTCTATTACATCCTATGACCTTCAAGTTTCAACATTTAGTTTAAAACACTGCATCTTTTTTGTAACAATCAAACAAATCCGTTCAGTAGTCATACCGAAATTCTGTTAATTATAAATGCTAAAAACTAGTTCCTTCATAATTTTAAACATTTTGAATTTAATTGTAATTAATGATAAATAACAAATTAGCAAACAAAATAACGATTTTGAAAAAAACTAGATACGTACCTACATATATAAATGTATATAATATATTCTTTGTAAACTATTTAAACTGCTCCGGTGTAGTATGGTAGTTAGGTGGCTAGCATGTACGGCTGCACATCCGGAGATCCTGGGTTCGAGTCCCGGGTCGGACCAAGTTTAGTTTTTGAGTTTTTCTGTTTAGTAGGCATCAGTAACAGCCCGGAGTTGGGAAGTTCGCGGTGTTTCATCCCCGTGCCTCGGAGAGCACGTAAAGCCGTCAGTCCTGCGTCTTTAACTCTCACCGTTCATATCGAATAGTCGTCCCACCGAAGTATGATAGTGACAGGGAATAAAGAGTGCACTTGTGTCTGCGCGCACACACGCTGCACTATAATATCGCCTGCGCACATGTCTAGTCTCAATGAGATTGGCCGCCGTGACCGAAGTCGGTCGAAAGGACATTATATGAATGTATATCATTTTATCTTTAATTTTAGGTAATGGAAGCAGGTCAAATAGTGGAATGCGGTCACCCTCATGAATTGCTACAAAATGCAGAAGGCCACTTCACAAAAATGGTCAACCAACTTGGTCCTGCTTCTGAGCAGAACCTGCGGGAGCTCGCGCACAACGCGTACTTACAACACATTAAATACGTCGATGCAGACGACCAACCCCAAATATAGGAATATATATTATAATAGGTAATAGAAACCGTCAGTGCAATAGTGGCCTAACTCCTTCACTATTATACGAGTTATACTATTATAGCTATTGAGTATTCGTATAGATATATTGTAACATTTAATTACGATTTTTAATTTGAAGGCTTTTATGATTTTTTAGCGAACTAATTACTTAGGAGCTTTTAAATTCAGTTTAATATATATATATGTATGTATGTAGATTGTAGATAGCAGGAATGTTTTAGAAAGCTTTTAAGGACAAGACAATTTCTTTGAAACATAATTATTAAATAGTCAAACTAAACGTTAATATTTGAAGTATTCTTTATTGACATGGCAACATTTATATTTTTGAATTGAAACTTCTTTAGGCGCGCTAGGAAAGGGAAAAAAAGTACTTTCGTTACGATTTTTGTAACAGAAACGGTTGTTATGGAAGTGAATAAATAGTCGATTAAAAATTATTTTAAAATAATATATGAATATTTCAAAGAAAATATTAAATAAAAATAGATAAGTATTTATAAAAAGATACTTCTTTCATTTATTTTTAAATGAGCGAGGGTATCATATCAAATGATTATTGTTAAAAACTATTTACTTGAAATATTTTTTGATACATAAATTCTTTTTTCACAAAAAAATTTGCATCCTTGTATTATTATTTATTTTATTGGAGTATATAATTTTATGAATCATTACACATTTGATTGAAAATTAAATTTTATTTTAACACCATCTGTACCATGTGAATAATAAAATATTGTTTTCCTTTTTAAATCGATAAAAAAATATTTTTTAGTATCTCATTTTAAACATATTATATTGTATTTCATAAAAAGTACCGATAACCTACAGAAGTTTCACTTCTTGCGCACACATTGATACACATTACACGCACTCTTTAACTTTTTTTTTTACTAATGACAATACAAATTTTACTAAGATAAAAATCTTGATCCTTACAACAAATATGTATATATATTATATGAACAATGTGGTTCACATATTTGTATAACTTGTACATCTTTATTCTATATATACTCTGTGTGTACCTACAATGTTTGTATAATAATTGTTGTATATGTATTTAAAAGCGAATAAATCAAGCAATAAAAGCAGTATTTGAAATTTCACTAATTTATATATATTTGCATTATCATCTATTTTGTTTTGATATAAGTGTGATTGTAAAAGTTATATACGTAAAGGTTTTTCTCTAAGAATTAAAATAAAGCAAAATTGCTATCAAGTAAAATGTAAATAAGAAACTTCTTATAGGGTTTATTATTCTTTAGGTTAGGCTTAATTTTAAAGATAAATAATATTTTGTTTTAAAATTACACGTTACCTCATAGCCTTTTTATTAGATAAGATTAAGTTATAGATAAGAGATTACAATTTGAAGGATATTCAGTCTAAGCCTGCTATCATTTATAAATAATTAATTATTGAATCGCAAGTGGTCTAAGCTCTTGTCACTTTTACATCGTTAAAAGATGAAAATACATAAATAAAAAATAAATTTTGCTACAATATTTGTTATTAAACTGAAACTGAGTAAGTACATCTAGTGTGTGTTAGGCCATTTTTGCACAAACGATCTTTAATCAACAGCAGATTACCAAACACAAAGGTAGGGCAAGAGTGTAATTGTCATTAAAAAAAAAATTTGCTTTTCTTTGCCTTATAAATCTCACTCTGGCTCTATTTATTGGTCATTACTGCTTCTTAAGTAAATAATAAATATATTTTATTTGTGCATAAAAAAATTTAGCTAAGTTTAAAAATAATAAATATCCCATGTGTACAATCACATGGTAGGCTGCATGTTCATAGGAAAACTAATCCTAAATAAATGAATGTGATAATGCATCGATAAACAATGACATTTGCCATATGATGGCTTTAATATATTTTAAAACATTTGTGATGAAAGACATTTAAGAGATTGACTCTAATGAGTTTAAGGTATTTAATATGTTAAACTGTGCCTTTATACTTAATTTTCTCACTAAACTTTTATTTGTACAAACATGCAATGAATAAAGTCCATGCAAGATATATTTTTTGAATATATTATATTACAGGTAGCATAGCTTTTCAGAAATGTATGTGCCTATTATAAGCCTGAAAATTGAAATGTATTCAAGAACTCTTATATAAATAAATATTTACCATTAGTTTGATGTTTTATAAATGATACAAAGTATACACATTAGATAAAATATGCGACATATGCAATAAAAAGTACTTTTATAGTAATATAAAGTGTTTCAGGGTTCTGAAGCCCACAGTAAAAATGTGAACCTTACAATTTCATCATGTCTGTCCATATTAAAAACTAACAAGCATTTTACTTTCAAGACTATAGGTGCTATTAAACTAAAATTTAAAGGTTAACTAGCTACTTTTACGTGAGCTTCTACTGTACAATTTACAACATTGTAGTCAATTTACGAAACAAATAGAACTCTAGAAAATTTTAAAGTCTTAATGTCAGTGCATTGTGTGAGAAATTCTAAGAAAAATTAAGGCACTAGAGCTTCCAAAATAAGTCATTTTTCAATTAAATTATTTATTCATTCATATAACATTGTTTTGGCAAAAATTATTAAATAGTTTTTGAGATATGAAAATTTTTTGGTTACATGCTTTTAACTTTGTTTTTATAGTTCCTTTGAGTAATACAAATATGTTTTTCTGCTGATAAAATGAATATTAGGGATATGTAAATACTTTAATATTTTAACTTAAAATAATACACAAGGAACAAATTCTATGTTAGTGGTACGGACCCTTGTGGCACGGTTCTAATGTCTGACACACACTTTGCAATTTTATTATGAGTTCAATTTGGTAAACAATATGGCTTGATTTTACAAGTACCTCAGATGCTGATAAAAATGTATTTGAAAACTTTCCACCACCTGGGGCCCATCTAGGGTGTGTATTTTTATTCAGTCCATAATTAATATTTCATGTGAAATGAAACTTCCTGTGTTTTTAAATTGGACTACTTATTATATGCACAATAAAAATTGTGGAAAACTTTGACTTTTTAATTTTATTATATTATGTAGACCACATATGATAAAGATAACTTTGCAACTGTTTATAACCTACTTTTTAATAAAATTTTAAATATTTATAAAACAAAAAAATGTATGCATTACTCTAGGATAACTGTTTCATTGGCTTTGTGCTCAATAATGTCAAAACATTTTTTAAAAGGCTTAGTTACTTATTTACCAAAGTTTGTGAATTTACAATAAGCAGTGTTAATATTGTGCTAATGCATTTTGTTTATCTAACTGGGCTCATAAAACACTCACTTTGAGAAAAGACAGGAACCATAAAGTGAGAAGGACCAAATAGATGAATATACATATAAATTATTATTTGTCACAAATCTACCTAGTTTAAGTACTTAAACAACAATGAATTAAATTTCAAAAGTTGCCTGTGATTTCATTCACGATTTTATTATGTATTTTAGTAATATAATTTATGAAATATACATGTATATTTCATCACATGCATTTAATAACAATTTTTGTAATGTAAATACATACCTTAAATTCAAATAAAAAAATGTGTTGAAAATATTATTTTAATGTTAGATGAAAGCCTAAAACAATATTTGTGATTTGTTTTGGAATAAAAAGAAATTGCAATTTTTATTTGTTTTTATTTTACCTTTCCCAGACAAATTAAGAATAAAAATTATACCAGCTGGACTTTTCCATTTTTCACTAAATCTGCTATTGGTTTATACTGTAGTATATGTTGAGAACCCTCTGAAAAAATATTTCATACTATATTATAACAAACAATTAAAAATATAAAAAATGTGTGTGAGTAATAACATGTTTAATGATAACTTTTCACAAATTTTTTTTATAAATATTGCTAAGTTAAAAATTCTATAATGTAAATGATGTATGAATCGAATATTGCTAGAAGGTCGCCCATTTGTTTGTCACATGTCTGTGTTAATGAAGTACTTCTTGGGAATAGCAACTAAAGTTATGTGGATATTTTTAAGATTGAGCATAAAACTTGTGAAGGATAGATATTGTTATTAAAATAATATTTTACAACTAGTACTTTTATAAATTTTTCATTATTAATTTTTAACCCAGAAATAAAATCATTTCTTCTTTTTTAGTGAACTATTGTATAAATAAATTAATTAACTCTACCTTCTAAATCTATTTCTTCATCTTGATCACCTAATATATCTTCCAAAACTATGCCATTTACAGTATAATTTGCTTTCAAAAATACATGTGACTGTAAATTAGGATAAACAGCCATTTTATTCAATTCAAATGTTTGCATATTACCAGGAACATGATCAAGAATTGTATTTTTAAAATGATTTTCCATGTTTAATAAGTATTCTTGAGCATATCTAAATTCTGAATGTGTCAAATAATTTGTTCCTGTCTCAATACGTTGTTTTTCTTCATTGATAATAGAAATACAATATTTTTCTATTTTATTTAACCTAGTCTTCAGGTAATTGCAAATTATGTATTTAATCCTATTTAATTCCATCCTGTGAATAGATGACCGTAGGTCTGTTTTAGGGAGCTTGTTTATATTTCGTTCCATATGTTGTATCTGCCCCAACATACACTCGACCATATCGTTCCGATGAGGTAGAATTTCAGGAGCTAAACGCTCATTTTGCCAAGCATTCTGCAGTGTTTTTAAAACCGTTTCCGCCGTAATTTCCTCTTCATCGTCACTCATTTCTATATCTTCAGTATCTTCCATTGCTTTAAATTAACTCTATAATTATTCAATTCAAATTCTTTAATCTTTTGATTTTAGCTTTAGTGGCTTCTATTATTTACAAATTACAATTTACAACAGAATTGACATTGACAAGTGACAGATTAGAGTGATAACCAGTGTTGCAAAAGTGAAAAATAAAAAAAAACATTGAATTTGCCAGCTAAAAATCGGGAGAAATCGGGAGATTTTTATTTATAATAAACAACTAAACAAATCATAAAACAACAGGTACTTTGAGATATAGTTCTTCCTCGTTTCAAATTTTTTTTGCGATCAAAACAATGTCTTTATAATTTAAATTAAGTTATCCTCCTCATGAGGCAGTGGTAGCCCAGTGGCAACGCGCTCGCTTGGGAAACCGAGTGAAGCGGGTTCAAATCCCGGGTCTCGCACCTCTGATATTTTCATGTGCGAATCATTTCTATCATGATTACCACTCGCCTTACGGTGAAGGAAAACATCGTGAGGAAACCTGCATGTCTGAGAAAACCTAGCAAGTTTTCGAAAGACATGTGAAGTCCGCCAATCCGCACTTGGCCAGCGTGGTGGACTATGGCCTGATTCCCCTCGTATTGAAGGGAGGCCCGTGCCCAGCAGTGGGACATGAAAAGGGCTGAATACATATCCTCCTCACTGTTATCGTGCTTATTAAGCATCGCTCCACTTGTTATGCGCGCTTAATTAATATAAGTAATTATATTGTAACTGAGACTGACACATATTACAACTGACAACTGACAAATGACACTTGACAGTTTGACTTTCTGAAAATTTGTTATTGGTTATCTAACGCATTAGCAGCAGAAGATATATTAATATCATTATTGCAACTTTGACAATAAGCGTAGATTTTTCCTTTTAGGCTTTCTTTTAACCAATTTGAATATACTGGTTGTAATTCCCATTCCTTTTTATAATTTTGAGAGTATTTTGTACTCCTAACTCCAGCACTAGTACTTGGTTGACTATCAGGATCTTTTTCTGATTTGGACATCTTAAAGCACAATAGTTCACAAAACAACAGTAGAAGACAAATTCGAGGAATAACCCGAAAAAAGTTATCTTTATTGATTTCCCCTGTACTTTCACCAAAAAATTATAAACTCTATTTTAAGATGTTTCAGTGCAATATTATTTTAAGCAATAGATAGATACCGCATTGTATTTTATAGTTGGATAGCCTTATTGGACGTGGTGCGAGCAATTTCGGAAAGTCCCCGTGCGTTGATTTTGTATTAAAGGGTTATTTTAGTGTTGTCGTATCTATACAGATAAATAAAATTGGAGTGTCTGTTTGAATTATTAAAATAACTACTTTTTACTAAATGCATATGGATGTATACACGGTACATATACCAAAAAAATTTTTACAATTTTTGTCTGTCTGTCTGTCTGTCTGTTTTTTCCGGCTAATCTCCGAAACGGCTGGACCAATTTTAACGGGAGTTTCACTGGCAGATAGATGATATTATAGGAAGTAACTTAGGCTACTTTTATTTTAGAAATAGAATCAGGGTTCCGCGAAATAAAAATAAACCCCATGAAATTATGAACAAAATCCGCGTACGACCTACACACCTAAGCAAAACGAGGGTAAATCGCTATATAATTTAATTGTATATCTCAGAAGTAGCAAGCTACTATTTATGTATACCTAAACAAAGCTAACCGTGAAAACGTACCTAGGGACGAACGCGAGCGAAACGAGCGTGAGTCGCTAGTATAGAATATTATTTTATAATAATTTTACTAATAAATATTATTTTACATAGTTGAAAATTCAAAAAATCGGGAGAAACGATAGCTAAATCGGGAGATCGGGAGATCGATCAATAGCCAAAATCAGTAGATCGCCCGATAAATCGGAAACTTTTGCAACACTGGTGATCACTGAAGCGTTTTTTTATTACAAGGCTTATTAATTTATTTCTTATTGATCGTATTCTATTTAATTTTCCCAAATTGAAATATTCCTGTGACATAATCCCTCCTCAAATTCACCGCCCAGTTGACACCAAATGTTTATTAACCCTTGTGTTTAGCCTATTTATTAAAAAAAACGTTAAATTTATAGTAGATAATTGAATTAAATTGTAATATAGTCTCATTATTTATTTCTGCCATTTTTGTATTGCGTAATTATCTTTTTATTGCTGTAGGTTACTTATATAAACCGATAAGGATTGGAGATGAATGCATATATAGTTTTAATTCCACTTTATAGCTGCTAAATTTCAAAATTACATGCCAAACTCATTCGTGTCTTCCTCACAATACGTGACACTGCAGAATGTATTGCGACTGTTAAGAAGAAAAAGTTTATCAGAAAAAAATATATTAAAGAGTGCGTTTATGAATGTGTACATGCGCAAGAAGTAAAACTTCTGTAGGTTATCGGTACTCTTTATGAAATTCAATTTATGTTTTAAGTAATTAGAATAGATGAGATACTAAAAAAAATATTAAATAGCGCCTATTAGACATATTACAATCATATATTTGTAGAATATCATTTAAGGAAAGGATAAAATATTATATATCATTTGTCACACAATAACAACGGTTACCATGGCAACAAACGTACGTACATTTTTTCGTAACGCATTCACCAGCTTACCCCCCAAGTCAAGCGTGCGTAAAGAAGTTTTACTTCAATACTTCATTCGGTCTCGCTCCCATCCGCTCAGAGCGTGTAAAGCGCGTTATGGAACTTCGTTCCAAAATAAATGTTTTCTTTTTCACAGTATTACACTACTCTAGTAGGGGTTAAATTAAGTAAAAGTTCTTGTCATTTTATATGCAATATGGCAACACTACATTGCCGGAAATGAAAACTGTAAATATTCAAAACAATGACCACCATAGTAACTTTTATTTATCATCCATGATGGTGACAAATCTTATATATTTAAACGAGTAATTCTTGTATATTTATATCTTTACATCTTTATTTATTTATACCAGCCATGGATGACAAATAAAATAGATGAATTAGCTCTGATACCAGCGATCTCGGAAAGGGCTCTAACGAATTCGCTGAAATTTGGTATATGGGGTCTTTCGGAGGTGAAAAATCGATCTAGATTAGTCTCATGTCTGGAAAATTCAATTCAAGTTCAATTTTTAATTTTCAAATTTTTAGTTTTTTTTTTTTAACTATAAATTACGATATAACAAAAAAGAACTCCAAGCGAAACTCGGTCGTCCAGATACTGATGTTTATTTAAAGTCCATTGAGTAGGTAATTTTCGTACAACTTATCTCTTTTCTTAAGAGTTCCTATGTGCTTTCTTTTTCAGTAGTTAATGTGTAAGTAACCCTTATTCATTACCGTATATCGAATTTCGTCGAGGTAAATTCAGAGGGCCTACTAATAATGTAGAATTATGTAATTCGTATATAATGTAATTCCAGAAAGTAAGAAATTATCACCTGCTCTTGTATTTGAATGCATACATATGTACATGATTGAGCGATAATATTTTATTAATAATATTACTACAATATGTAATATCACTTTCTAGAAGTTAACAATAATGAATAGTCAGGTGGTGCCTTTGAAAATATTAAATGTGTAAATCCTTAATTATTTTTTTTATATTTACCTTGCATACCGAATTTTAAGACTTACTAACTAACGACTTACCCTCGTCTGTAGTAACGTTTTGACGTTTAGTATAGATTTTTTAGAAATTAGATATTTTCCCGCAATAAAAAGTATCCTATATGTTGAGCCGGATAATCAGCTAATTATCACCATACTATCAAAATCCATCCAGTGGTTTTCTCGTGATGCGTTCCCAGACAGATACGACAAACAGACAAAAGTTCTAGAATCGATCTCTGTATTTTTTTTTTTATGGTACTCAGTGATAAAAGAGCAGATAGTCCACCTGATGGCCATAACACCTACGGTTCATGCACTTAAGTTTTATGTAACAAAACTGCAGAACCGCCGGTACGTTATCACTGCGAGGACTTAGATGTTATGCCTCTTGCCTGTAATTGCGCTGGCTACCTTATCCTTCAAACCGGAACACAACAATGCAATCATTCTTGCTTGGCGGCAGAAATAGATAAGGGGGTGGTACCCATCCAGTCGGACTCCTCAGGCTTGACAGAGTCCTACCACCGGTATCAATGATAATAATGACTATGTCAATAAGATTTTCCAAAAAAATATTGAAAATACAGATTCAGCTCTGTTAGAATTCTAGCGACTCACCCTCGCTCCGCTAGGTTCACTCCTACTTACTTAAAAAATGAGGGTGGGGATAGGAGGGTGATAAATACTTTACGACCTATTCTCATACCTACCAAATATACAAAAAAGAACATTAAAATCGGTCGAGCCGTTTCTAAGGAGTGCGACCACAAACACCGTGACACGAGATATTTATAATATATTAGATAGATAAATATGTATGTAACCAGTGAAATATAATATCACTATATATTTATTAAAGTTTAAATTCATCATTTATTTTCGGTTAAATGAATGAATTTACTTAACCTACTTATTAATTGAAATGATACCAAATTGTACTTAGTTAAGGTATTTTTCTTAAAATATTTTAAATTACCGTATTCTGTGGTCACCTACTAATGATGTGTGGAGTATACTAACTAGGTACTAACAAGTAACAGACACTTGCTTTGCTGCGGCGCAGTGTATAATCTTGTTACCATACTTATATTTCCATAACGATATTAGCCGGCTTAAATTAAAAAAGCCCAGGGAGGTATCCATGATATTTTGTAACAATTAATTTGCAGAAAAACTAAATATTCATAAAACAAATTATCACAACTAGAAATATTTATTAAAACATATCGATTTTAGGGCCCTATTATATCTTCTCGTACATAATAACTTCAGTATTATAAAAATCTCTTAAATTCTTAGTTTCTTGTCAGAAATAAGCAAGTAAAACCGTCTTTTCTAAGTATAAATTAAAAATAGGTACATTTTATTATTACTTCCTATTTTAGAAAACGTGAGGTAGATATAATAAAATGTATTTTTAATTTTAGGAAATCTATGCTTTTTATATGTAAGTGTTGGTTCCCACCATCAAAATATAATAATGCTGCGTACTGAACACACATGAAAATGATCAGAAGCCATCCCTGTAAAACACCAAGGAACCCTTGCGGGTAATGTATTCACCCTATTATCTATATCTAATTATGAATATCGATTTCTGTATGACAATATTTTAATCCTCCTGCTTTTATTATAAAAGACAAGGGAAGCGGCTGAAAGATCGAGTAGCCTCCGCACCGCCTTGACATCCACGCCAGAGATTGGTTATAGCAAACTAAAGACTGGAGTAGTTCGTCAAGCGATTTTCTTCAGTATTTTTGGTATTAACCATCTCGGGGCGACCTACCTACAATAACCCTTTTTTTTAGTGAGTCAAGAAGTAAAAATTTGTTTTAACACCATAAAAATATTCTTTTTGCTATTGAATTTAGTATAGTAGAAATACTAAATTTAAAACATGAAGAATATAATATATTAAACGTCTTGGTGCTAAAACAATTGAGATTCCGAGCTTTTATTCTTTTTCTAATACGATATTAAATTCCTATGGGACTCCAAATCTTTTACTATCAAATGTTTTATTTTTACCAGTGTAATTTTACAAGTTTTTTTCACTTTTAGGTTTAAGCATACAGGCCTAAGAACAAAAATGGCAATCACAAGCTTGGACCCCGGACCAGGTGCTGCCGCTCTTCAGGCATGGGGCGGTCAGATGGCAGCCTTCGGCAGCAACGAAACAGTTGTCGACAAAGTACTACCAGACATGCTGCACCTGATTGACCCTCATTGGTAACGGCTTTTACAAACTTAAATTATGCTTAACTTATGTAAATATTATACAATTTCAATATTTTTACATTTAATTATAAATTATTCGTCTATAGGTATCAATTCCCACCCATGAACCCACTATGGCATGGCTTACTTGGCTTTGTTATTGGTGTCCTGGGTTTCATCTCCGTCACAGGAAACGGCATGGTCGTTTACATTTTCACAACCACTAAGGTTTGAATTATTATCATAACAGTAATACTTTGAGATGTTTTAATAATACACAATAATAATAATTATATTTTATTGTAGACACTCAAAACACCATCAAATATCCTTGTCGTCAATCTAGCATTCTCCGACTTCCTTATGATGGCAATGATGGCACCGCCTATGGTGGTAAATTGTTATTACGAAACATGGGTATTCGGTATGTTGTGTTTTCTAAATTAATGTCAATATTAGAATTAACACGCATGTGACCACTACTGACGCACAAAATATATCTAATTTTTAGGACCGTTAGCATGTCAACTATACGCGTGCGCGGGTTCACTATATGGATGCGTTTCAATCTGGACTATGACGATGATCGCTTTCGACCGCTACAATGTGATCGTAAAGGGTATCGCCGCAAAACCAATGACAATCAATGGCGCTCTTCTCAGGGTATTTGGAATCTGGCTATTCTCTCTCGCATGGACTGTCGCACCTTTGTTCGGATGGGGCCGGTAAGAGAATAAAAATACAAATATTACAATTTGTTACATTTCACACTTATGTGGAGTACAGAGTATAACAATTGTATTTTTTTTTAGATATGTACCTGAGGGCAACATGACCGCCTGTGGAACTGACTACTTCGACAAGTCCTGGTCAAACCGCACCTACATCATGCTCTACTCCGTTGCCTGCTACTACCTGCCACTCTTCCTCATAATCTACTCCTATTTCTTCATTGTTCAGGTAAAATAAATAAAGTAATATATTAAACATATATCATAAAAAAGTAGAGACTAATTGACATGCGAATGATGCAAATGTTATTCATCACTGTAAATATCTTCTATCCAGGCTGTAGCAGCTCACGAGAAGGCTATGAGGGAACAGGCCAAGAAGATGAATGTTGCTTCTCTTAGGTCATCGGATCAGGCGAACACCAGCGCTGAGTGCAAATTGGCGAAGGTATTTAAAATAATAATTACAATTACAACATATTACAACTATTTTATAACAATTCAATAGAGAAACAACGGACTTTACTTAGACTTAACATTAATATTTAACGTTACAGGTAGCTTTAATGACCATTTCACTATGGTTCATGGCATGGACACCATACTTGGTGATCAACTATGCCGGAATCTTCGAAACCATGACGATCAGCCCTCTCGTCACCATCTGGGGATCTGTCTTCGCCAAGGCTAATGCCGTCTATAATCCTATTGTATACGGTATCAGGTTAGTACATTCTAATAGACTAAAAATGAAAAAGATTAAGTTTTAGAATATCTAAATCGAATTTTAAATCACTTTATGAACTACGTAATATATAATAATCACTTAATTTCAGCCACCCGAAATACCGCGCGGCTTTGTACGCGAGGTTCCCGGGTCTCGCATGCCAGCCCGCGGCCGAAGAGAACGGCTCAGTGGCATCAGCTGCAACTGCCACCGAAGAGAAGCCTTCGGCGTGAACACTCTCCAGCCCAAGCTCGACACGACGCCTCACGCACCTGGACTACGATTCTGCCAATGCGATGTTCTTTATTATTTTTATACGACTGTACAAAGTTATCTAAAACACAGAATGCGATCATTAAAATGTTCGGGCTCTAGTTTAGGTCATCGTGCGCCTGCACATTTTGGGTTCACTTTCTGCGGCAATTGAACATTGCACACATTTCTTATGCCTTCGCTTATAACACTGGCCGGCGGCATAAAAAATACAAAAAAATAAATAAAAAAGGGGAACCATGTCGCTAGGCCGCCCCGCACCATGAGACTGCTCCCATTAGAAATAGGTAACGCAACGGAATCTCAACGACGGCAAAGACGCTTTGTATATTGGACAAATAAAATTTACTGGCAAAGTGGTTAATGGCCACATAAATATGTATTTTCATTTCCACCCGTCCTTACTTTTAATACTAGAGATTACCTACAATATTATGTCAAAGAAAAATTAACAACATATATTTTATTATATAAATTATTAATTTAAATAACATTTGATAAATTATATAAAAATTTGTGACATTCGAAAAATTATATTAAAAAACATTTTTTTTAATGGTAAACATTTTTTTTAAAGATAAAATATGAAGCACACGTATCAATGATAATCGTTAAGTCGTTGCTTAGTAACGAAATATAAACATTGGTCTTGTAGTTTTCATTTTTTCAATGAGAATGCGATATAATATGTTTAATAATAAAACAAAACTATTTATGAAAAATGTAATAAACAAGATATAACAAAAAATTTTTGTTAAAAATGGCTTGTAAAACATCTTTTGAACTGCATCATAACTTTCCAAAGTTAGCGGAAGAATCTGGCTTTACATTTAATACACACAAGCCACGAGTACATATTGAATGGAACAAAATAAGTAAGTAATTAAACTATTTATAAAACTTTAAAATTAAAGTGATATTTGTTTTTTATATACCTACTTAGTATTGATAGTTCCAATTTCATATATCCACCTATTCAAAAAATTTATTAACTAAAATAAAAATATTAATAGCTTTATCTACCTCTCATGAAATCTGTAACGGCATTTTAAAAAGTAATAAATAAAAAAAATATTGTCGAAAATAGATCCCTTAATTTTTTAAAGACGGTTAAATATTCGCATAATGTTCAAACGTTGTTTGTCTTTAAAAGTTATTTTTTCATTAGAATACAAAAAAAAAACAATTATCATTAATTACTTATGTGTTGATAATAATTTTTTTATTAAGTACCTACCTAAATACAAGTTTGAACTTTCACTTAAAAATTTCAAATCTAATTAAAATTTACTTAACATATTGTTCAGTTGTTCTTGTACTTAATAGTTATATTTTAATTTCAGAATTAATAGATATAGAAAGTTTAATAAGAGAGAGAAAATTTGTAATAGTTGAACAACACATAAATGATGTGAGTAAAAAACTTTGACAATAATAATCTTTACGTAAATAGCTTCAATATAATAATATTTTGTACCTATTTTAGATTTTAGACTGCGTTTTAGAATCTGAATTCGATGTAAGAATTTTAGATGATGGTGTACTAAAAATATTCCGATTAGCGCAGCTAGCTGTCGAATATCAACAATTTTGCCGGCATTATCTCGATCGCAGCGTTTATGTACTGAGAGAAGAAGTTACAAATTTACTGAAGGTAATCTATTTAAAAAAAAATATTAAAACTTCCTTATGTTAAGGACATTAAAATTATAACAAACTAGCGACTCACACTCGCTTCGCTCGGGTTCGTTCCTAGGTTGATTCCCCATATAAACTTTCAACCCCATTTTCACTCCCTAAAGGGATGATTTCCGGGATAAAGCATCCTATGTCCTTCCCATGGTCTCAAATTATCTGCTTACCAAATTTCATCTAAATCGATTCAGTAGATCCAGAGATTACTCTCTATAACATCACAAACTCACAAACTTCACCTCTTTATAATATTAGTATACCTAGATATCACTTTCTTTAACTTAGTTGTTTTCAAACCGACCGTCGCGTTGGGTAGTCAACTTGTAATGCAATATAATATTAATAGTCGTATAATGTAATGTATTCACTTAAATTCATTTTTGCCTAGGAGTTGGATACAACAAAAAGGAATTTAATTGAAAAAGAGGAAGAAATTAGAAGAGTGAGAAGAAAAAATAAGCAATACATACGTACTCCCCTTCCTTACGGAAATGAGAACATTGCCACCATGTTGCTAAAAACTTTAAATCAAAATAAAGGGGATATGTTAGGTTCTCCATCTCAAGCAGACGTGGTTCATCATAATAAATGCAATTATTGTGAAAAAGTTTTTCTAAATCAATTATATTTAAAAAGTCATATTTCAAGGCGTCATGCAAATGTACTTGAAATACCTCAAAAAGATACAACAGATAAAAACATTATAAATGAAGATAATAATCCACGAGTAAATGAAGAGATTGCAGAGCTCAAACAAAAATTAAAGCAAATGGAAGAACTTATTGTTAACACACATAACTATAATAAGCCTAATGCGCTTATTAATCATATAGATACACTAGAACAGAATAATGTTAAAAATAATTGCATTAATAGTAATGAAAACGCGATTAAGGAAATGAAAGATGCTGAAGTTTTAACAAATGAAGATGAATATTTATTAGATAAAATTCAAGAATGGAAAAAAGAAGAATACGAAAAATATAATAAGGAAATAAGTCTATTGCGCAATCAAATTATAGATATTGTAAGTAAAAAGGAAAAAGAGGATCAGTCGACAATTCAGAAAGAACTGAAAATTATGGAACAGCTGCAAATGACGATAAAACAACAGGGAGCAGAAATAATAGCATTAAAACAGGAACTCCTCAAGGAAGAAAATAATGAAAAAGAAAAGCACAAAGAAATTGAAAACCAAATGAGTTATTGGATAAAACATGCAGAAATGCAATCTAATGAACATAAGGCACTATTACAAAAACTAAATGAAGTGGCAAATGAAGCAAGAGCGTATAAAGCCCAGGTTGAAGCTGAAAAAGAAAAATCTATTAAATTACAAGAATTATTGCAAGAACGTTCAAACAGAGAACAATTTTTGATGAAAAATTTGCAAAAAACATCTGGTACATTAAACAAAAGTAAAGTAAGAAATCATTTACTTAATAAGAAATAAATAACACAGATAATAAAAAAATAAATAAGAATAAGTTTAATAATATCCTATACCTACTTTATCATAAGCAAAGTATATAAGTTTACTAGTTAGTCGGTTTGTCACTCTTTTATACAGTTTGTTTTTTTCCTATTTATCGGCTTACGTTTCATGTGCTTTTATTTAGTTCTTGTTGTGAATTTTCCCATGGAATTTCGGAATAATCTGTTTATTGCGAAATTTATTGAGTAGGGATCCACGTAAGGCTAGGGCACGTTACTAGTGAATAATACGTTGAAAAATTAAATATCTAATAACTATGTTTTATTACAGAGTAAAGAGTTCTTAAAATCAAAGGAAAGTAATACACTTAAAACTGTACAAAGTTATCCAACAGCCGATTTAAATACACTTAAAAAACTTCAACAAAAAGCTCAAGAACTATTAAATATTGATCAAATAAGCTCTACTGATAGTTCAAGCACTAGTGATGAGAAATCAAAAGCGAACTTAACAAAGTATGAAACGAAAACACCATCGAAAATAGAAGATTCTTTTAAGTATGGTATTAGAACTAAGCAAAAGACACCAAAATCTAAAGAAAAAAGAAAAAAATCCCGAAATATTGATGATAATGGCATCAAAAAAGTTCAAAATTTGGACAACACTTACGAACCGAAATCAAATTCCGCCTTACATATAACAAAAAAAGAAAATGGATATGTTCATATTCCGGGCAGGTAATATAACAGTAACTTAGCGAAATTTGTACATGAAGTATTTTTTAAAAACATTGACTGTTATTATGTACGTAATATAGGCATAAAACAATATTTATTAAAAATTTTGTCCGTTTGTGTGTGCGTGTTTCACGCAAAAAAGTACTTTTACTTCAGGGAAATTTCTCTTTCTCACGGGAAAACACCTTCCTTGGAAACCATCTGCTGGGTTAACCTTAAGACATACATCGAAACAATGTACTTGAAAATTGTAGGTCTTAAAAAGGTCTACAGAAAAATGTGTAATAATATGTCTATCTCCAAATGTACACTTGCAATAACTTTTTTATAACATATTAAAGGAAATGTCGCGATTCACTGACTTATCAACGTTCATCCCAAGTCGATGATGATAAATCAGCATCACAAAAAAAATAATTTTATATATCCACAGTAATATTAAATGCGAAACTAATTCTGTTCGTCTGACTGTCACCTTTTCACGTTAATCCGCTGAATCGATTAGGATGGGTATGGAGATAGTTTGAGACCCTGGGAAGGGCCTAGGATAGATTTTAACCCGGAAAACATCTCTTAAGAGGAGGCTCCCTAAATTTAACGCTGATTTGCTTTCATATTCTATGTATACCAGACATTAAATCAATGTGATAATTTCAATGTATGATTTTTCAAACCTTTTTCTATGGATCAGAAAAAACAGAAACACAATTGGATGAAATTTTCTCGATAGTTTTATTTTTTTAAAAATATGCCTTTTTTAGAGATTAATGGATTTTACTCTTAAACTACTTCAGTTATATACGCAAAAAAAATACTCAGAGAAGGAAAATATAGTTTATTATCTTCTGTACGAAAGACATTTAAATTGACCAATTATTATTCTCATAATAAATTAAATTAGATTTGAGACTTACGTTTTTTAATTCTGTGCAAGAATAAGATCGATCGGATATTCGATATTCAACCTTGTTCGCAAGCAACTAAGGTGCAACGACGATAATGATTCAGTCGGCCGCTGGCCCTTGACGAGGTAGGACCTATGTCGCTTTTGCTCGCGCACAACCCCCCCGCTAATTCATCGAATTATTCATTCCTTGGACATAGTGTAAAAAATCAACGTTTTTTGCTTTTTATACATAGCTTAGTAAAAACAACTTTAAGTAACACATTTAAGGTTGAATTTACATTATTGTATATTTTTTAAACTAGAATTACCTAAATACAGAATACTTTTGCTTATGATTTTTTGTGTAATATCTAGTTTAGTGATCGATGATTCCGTTCTGTCGTATACTAAGGGTTTCGCGCGGCTATGCTTGTGATTAATATTAAATATGAATAAATAATATAATTAATAAATATAAATCATTTACTATGCGCGTTGTATGTATGTAAGTGTTTGTATATATAACATACATACATACATGTGTTTGTATATATATAACATATATACATACATACGCGTAGGATTTGGACGCGGGTTTCAAATAAATCTACACGTAACATGCCTACCAAATTTCATAAACATAACGCGAACTTAGCTAACCATAACTAGTACGGGTAAGTAAGTATATCATAATAAAACATTGGTTATGTTTGTCCCTCAAGGATAATGCAGATTTCTATCACAGAAATAATTTTCAAATCGGACTGGTAGGTACCTATCTACATATGTAGTTTAGCAGATTATCTTCATATTTATAACTTTACCTTTTATTATGTACATATAAGTATATACGGGGCCATTTTAAATTTACTGAAGACCTTTTGTGAATATATTATTTACATCATAACATCGTCGAAGTTTTTTTATGTAAGATAAAGCAGTATGTAACAAGTTAGTGTAAATATGTTATTTGAAGTGGCGCCCCTGGTGTAATAGGCACAGTGGATAGTGAGCGCAATCAGCTGAGCGCGGGCGTCGAGCGGTTAGAAAGCCAAGCGCTTAGAAAAAAAAGCAAATTTATATTTATACAGATAAATAAAATTGGAGTGTCTGTTTGTAATATTAAAATAACCGCTTTTTACTAAATGCATATGGATGTATACACGGTACATATACCAAAACAACATTTGTTACAATTTCTGTCTGTCTGTCTGTTTGTTCCGGCTAATCTCCGAAACGGCTGGAGCGATTTTGACGGGACTTTCACTGGCAGATAGATAGCTGATGTTATAGGGTATATATAGTTGTAACTTAGGCTACTTTTATTTTAGAAAAAGAATCAGGGTTCCGCAAAAAAAAATTAAAACCCTGAAATTATGAACAAAATCCGCGTACGGCCTACGCACCCGAGCAAAACGAGAGTAAATCGCTATATAATATTTAATTTAAATGAATATCTTAGGAGTTAGCAAGCTACTATTTATATAGGTATACCTAAACATAGCTAACCGGGAAAACGTACCTAGGGACGAACGCGAGCGAAGCGAGCGTGAGTTGCTAGTCTATACTAATATTATAAAGCTGAAGAGTTTGTTTGTTTGTTTGGTTGGTTGAACGCGCTAATCTCAGGAACTACTGGTTGGAATTGAAAAATTCTTTTTGTGTTGGATAGTCCATTTATCGAGGAAGGCTTAGGCTATAGAACATCACGCTACGACCAATAGGAGCGGAGCATAAATGAAAAATGTTGCAAAAACGGGAAAAAATCATTCCTTTTGAGAGCTTCCGTTGCGTGCGCTGCGTAAGCGGTTGAAGTTACGCAAAAATCGTGTATGACGGAATTGTTCTCCTTTAAAAGTTCTAAAAAAAAGTCCGCGACAGCATATGTCTATCTTTTAAGGTTGACTCAAAATAACCCTTTTTATGGCAATCAAATTTGTTCTAAAATAATGCATTACTTCCGAAGGTGTTTTTATAAACATGATACTATCCTTATCCAAATAAATACGTTATTCATCACAAGTATTTAATTTTGAACAAAATTGCCCTTGACATAATTTGATTTCAATGAATATCTTAGGAGATATCATAGTTTTAAAATATACATATTTAACTTTACGCGGTCTATGGGTGAGCGCGCTCTCAGCCCGATACAAGGCGAGGGCAGGGCGGTCGTGAGGGGGGAGTCACTATTCCACGCGGACGAAGTCCCGGGCAAAAGCTAGTAGATAAATAAAATTGGCGTGTCTGTTTTAATATTGAAATAACCGCTTTTTATTTATTGCATATGGATGTATACACGGTCCATATACCAAAACAACATTTTTTACAATTTTTGTCTGTCTGTCTGTTTGTTCCGGCTAATCTCCGAAAAGGCTGCACCGATTTTGACGGGACTTTCGCTGGCAGATAGCTGATGTTATAAGGAGTAACTTAGGCTACTTTTATTTCAGAAAAAAAAAATCAGGGTTCCGCGAAACAAAAATTAAAACCCACGAAAAGCGTACGCATCCGAGCGAAGCGAGGGTAAATCACTATATAATTTAAATGAATATCTTAGGAGTAGCAAGCTACTGTTTATCTATCTTCTTCTTCTATACTATAATAAAACTGTAGAGGTCGAATGTCTGTACATAGAAAAAATATGCTAAAAACCGAGTCAGGGGGGTGTAAGAAGAGAATAGAACAAATCCAGATTTTTTTTTAATTTTTTGTTTTTCTGTCTGTTTGTCTGTTTGTACAGGCTAATCTCCGAAGCTGCTGGACCGATTTGAATGAAATTTTGCATGGTGGTACCTTATATCCACGGTCAACATATAGGATACTTTTCATCCCGGAAAATCAAAGAGTTCACGTTGGATAGTTAAAAAACTACAGTAACTTATACAGCTTACTACACAAAAACTACCCACTGGATTTTAATGAAACTTTACAATAATATAGTTCATACATCAGAATAAGCAATAAGCGACTTTTTATTCCGGAAAAATGAACGGTTTCCGTGGGATAGATTTGTTTTTTCTAGAGGTGAACCCGAGCGAAGCGAGGGTGAGCCGCTAGTATATAAATAAACATAGCTAACCGTGAAAACGTACCTAGGGAAGTACGCGAGCGAAGCGAGCGTGAGTCGCTAGTAAAAAATAAAAAAATGTTTCGCACCTTCTGAACCACGTATTTCAATTCGCAAGCCAAGCAAAAGTGGGTGTAGCGGTATGATCTCGGACTAGAATTTCGATGATCGTAGATTCGATTCCCCTCGTGTGTAGACATTTTTTTCCTTTTTCTCAATTATATATTGAATTTTGAATTTTAATATACAAAGATTTTTCGCATGCGCTTTAATTACTATCCCTTGTTGAAAAGTCCAAAATCCCATTTTTTTATCGTTTCTATGCCTTTTGCATATCTATACATATAAACAAATTGTGACTAAGCCGAATCTGCACATTAAATATTTTTTTGGAATATCTTATTGAAATAGACATTATTATCGATACAGAGACCGAATCTATAGTTATTAGAATTTTTGTCTGTCTGTCTGTTACCGCATCACGGAAAAACTACTGGAGGCATTTTGATGAAATTTGGTATGATGATAGTTGGTTATTCGGATTCCGGGTCAACACATAGGATATTTTTTACCGTGGGAAAATATCTCATCTCTAAGAAATCTATACGTAACGTTAAAACGAGGGTGAGTCGCTAGTAAATAAATAAAAAAAAAACGATAAATGATAATAAATAAATAAAATACTTATTTCTTTGTATAATTGAAAAATGAATTATATTATATAAAAATGAGAAAAAGAAAGAAAAATGACTACGCACGGGGAATTGAACCTACGACCTTAGAGTTATTAGACCCAGCTTTTACCGCTACGCCAACTCATACTTAGTATGCATTGTGAAATAAGTGGTTCATAATCATAATCCTTCGATTGCTTTTGATTATTATTTATTCAATACTACAACAAAAATTACATACTAATTTGTAAATTTTTAAACATCAAACTAACAAAAACATAAGTAATTTCCTGATAAAATTCCTAAATATGTATTTATATATTATGAATATATAAATACTTGAATAAAATATAATTTACACGTTCAATATCTACTCAAATTCATTTATTGCATAGGAATAAATGTCTTAGCTTTTCGCGATTACTAAATATATACGTATTATAATAAAATAAAATGTTATCGGATCAATTCCCGTATTTTAAATTTTAATAATATTAAAATCAAATTGATAAGTTGGCCTACTGCTTATAGACGCGCTTGCGTAATCTGTGACGCTTGACCTGTAGTTATGAGTTCACGCCGGCGACGTGAGCGCACAGCTCGCTTTGCGGGAGGGGTGGTAGCGTTAAATGCCTACTTCGCCCGGACAGCCTGGCCTTAAGGGGGTGATAAGGGGAGTGGAAGTTTGAATAGGGAATCAGTCATTTCTCAAGTAACGGTTTTTTTTTAATTTTTAATATACTTGCCTACTTTTCTATTCCTATGTATGTACATTGTACATATAATATATAATCCATTCTATACTGACCGTTAAAAATATAAAAAAGAGAATGAAAAAATAAATAAATATTTTACCCTTCTAGCCCAATAAAAGTTGTAAGAGCCAAAATAACAGAAGAGGTCAATCATCGCTTAACATCATTAGGTGTAGATCCACTTAAGAACAGAATACCTCAACATATTTTTCAAAAACAACGAACACTTTTACAAAAACAAAGAGAAACAAAAACTAAGGTAAGCTGCGTGAAAATATTGTATATCTGTACAACCTACTGTAATAATTATATTAAAATGTGCATCTTTCAGAAACTTCCTATGAGAGAAAAAGTCCTACATTCAATAATAACGCATTTAGATAAAAATATTTCTAGCAATAACGTTCCACACAACGAAGATTACATTTCCCCGAGCAAGTCTCATAAGACATTTAGTTTATCATCAATGTTTACAAACGTTAAAACAAAAGCTTTATCTCTTGTTAAATCTAATGACTCAATTTACAAATCGGAAAAATCATACAATGACGTTGCCAAAAGAGCTATGGCTTTATTAAAGACGCCCCCAGGATCTAGACAGTCTAGCCCTTTGAAGCATAACATAAGCGAACATTTAACACCTGATAAACATGTAAATGAAACAATGAATGTAAAAAAAGAAGTAAAAAATAAGTCTCAAAATTTCAAAACAAATGCAACGGAAATTTATGAAGAAACTGACACAAATGACGGTAGCGATATAACTACTGCTGATGATGAATTGCCAAATGACAGAACCATCAAAACAATTAACTATCTCATCAAATCACCCATTCGCCGTCCTGATAATGCTTCCGATCAACAATATAGGGATGATAAATCTAATCCTAAGCATGAAGCTACTTACAAATCAAGCATTGTAATAGAAAGCGATGACATTGAGTCTATTGAAATGACACCAAGAAAGTGTTTCTCACAAGAAAATATTAATAATCCAAAGCAAACAAAAGGGGTTCTGAAAAATGCTTCTTCTACATCTTCTTTGAATAAAAAAAAAGTTTTATTCGATATGGATGCAATTCAAATGAAATCATTAAGTGCTTCACCCTCCCAAAGTATTACAGAGAAAAGTGAAAACAATGACGAACAATTAGAATCCGGTGTCGTTAATTTAGAAACAGAAGAATGGGATATATCGAGGTAAGTCTTAATATTTTCTAGAAATTTATTATGGTTGTATAAGGTCCAATCATGTTGTATAATAAAAGTCCGGCCTAAAAAACCGCTATTCAGTTTGTAAACGATTTTTATTAAAATAGACATATTCTCATGTAATAGAAGTATGAATGAAAGTATCAGTCGATAAAGTTATTAGTATGTTTCTTTCAAAACCGTCACTACAGAAATTTTATCTCCACTAATAAATATTAAATATGTTTTATTTTATTATTTCAACAGTATAGAAAATGAACCGTCAATATCAGCAACTAAAGTTCAAGTTACTTCTCATATAAGTCCGAAGATAGCTGAATTGAAAAAAAACATAGAATTAAAATTAAATTATCGTAGTCCAACTCTTTCCACTGCTCTAGTCGGTGGAGTCGACGTGATGGCCGCACCGATGCAAAAAGGTGGCAGTTTAAGAGGAAGCAATACAAGTCTTGGCAGTTCTATATTAGATGAAACAGATAATGTATCAGTACAAAATAACACATTCTTCCGACAATCGAAAATTCCTGAAAAAGATGATAGCGAAATAGAAATTTCAGATTTAATTAACGACGCAGTAGATAGTAAGCATTATATCAAATCCTTTTAAATAATTTAACATTAACATAAAAATACAAAAAAATCTATTTGCTGTAATTTTTTACCGTACCTTTTTGTTCCTTGAAATTTATTACAATACGATACAATACAATACGATACACGTACGATTTGAAATTTAAACTACCTACTTTAAAAACAATACAACTACAAAACCATCTAATTAATATTACGATAGAGGAGGTGAAAATTGCAACTCTTCAATGGCTTCTAATACAACCATCAAGTTGGTGCTCCTTTAATTCGGAACCTTTATCTACACGAACGGTTAGCAAAAAACACTGAACCGATTATAATTAAATTTTGTGTAGTTAACTTATTCCTCGAGTCAACATTTAGTATACCTTTTAACTACAGGAAAACCTTTCGTTTCCAGTACGGTATAGCACAATAACTGGTTTGAGTCATCCTTGGAAATTGACATGGCTAACGCTTGCTAAACATGTTAGATTTACCAGCCCTCAATATTAAGCATAAATCTGTCTGCTAACCACAATAATTATTTATATTTAAGACGTATTTTTAACCGACTTCCAAAAAAAGGAGGAGGTATATAAAATATATATATATATATAATGTTTGTTCGGGCATTTTTTCGTGGTTTATGAACCGATTTTGATAATTCTTTTTTTGTTGGAAGGAGATATCCCAAGAGTGGTGGTACCATGATAAGGGAACCAGGATCTGATGATGGGATCCCAGAGAAATCGAGGGGAACTTTCGAAAATTGTAGCGGCGACTAGTGCGTTTGTTAACATTTTCATTAGGTATTTTAAAGCACTACTATTTAATGAAGGCCTGGAGTCGATCTGATGATGGACCCGAAAGATAGTCGAGGGAACTCCTCAAGGTGCCAGCTAATATTAAATGAAAACTATTTTAAATGAAAACCCCCGTTTAGTTATTTTTTTTACTTTTCAGTGCCTGGAAGTCGGTTTTCTTTTAAGTTTTTTTTTCCATTTGAGAGAGAGAGAGAGAGTCAACATTGTCTCTCTATATATGAAGTACAAACTTATTTATGCTGTTAGCAATATAATAATTATTAATTACGTATAAGAATAGATACTTTATTTTACTTTTGACCTAACAAATAAGTATGTTAAAACAAGTCAAATCTAATGTTGAACAGTTGAAAAAATAGATCCTTTAGTGTATATGTGAGATTCGTACGTCGTACTTGTCTAATTTTTAAAGGGGTGTTATAAGTTTGACATATGTCTGTGGCATCGTAGCTCCTAAATGAATGGTCTGATTTTGATGAGTTTTTTTTTGTTTGAAAGCTGACGTGATCGAGATAGTTCGTAGCTATAATATATGAAGATCTGTTCAAGCGTTTGGTGATCATCAGCTTCAGCTCCTTTCCTACTTGACAAACCGGGCAAACTTTCACAGATCCGGTTGATTTGTAATTTGTTGTACTATTACTTCTGTGATATTTCTAAATGACCGGTCACACGTTCAAATAAAACCACGCAAGCCAAGTTTGCGCAGTCAAATCTTAGCAAGTTAACGATTGCACAAGCCGCGCTTCCGAGACTGTGCGAACTACCATCTTGCCATCCACACGCACGCGCTTACCTGCGCAAACTGGTTTATGCAGGCATGCTCGCAGACAAGATGGAGCGTAGCCAGGCTTTAAGACATGCTAAATTTGTGTGACGCTGTAGCATTAAATAGTTTGCAGGATGCTCCAGTCCTCAAAAAGTTACAGCAGATATGCTGTGGTTAGCCTCATAAGAATTGTCTCAATCAGTTATTTATTAGAATTAGTGTCCATAAGTAATTTAAAAAGGATGAAATAAAAATCAAACTTTTAGGTTAACCCGACACATTAACATTAACCTCATTAATAGTACCTACTTATTAATATTTTGATGATGAGCGTCGCCGCGTCAGAAGACCGCTAAGTAAATAAAATAAAAAGATTGATAATGATAAAGTATTGGCGGTCCCCCGACGCGGCGACGCTCATTACTTAAAATCTTTAAGTTTATTTTTTTAATAATTATATCAAATTTCAAAACTTAGCACAACTATTGGCTTCCTAATATATTATAATTAATACAATTTACTGACCTACCACTTATCAATTAGAGGAAACATAAAGATATGGAATAATGGATGCTTCTTTTACCAAAAAAATCAATATAATGCCTACGCGTCAATAAAGCACACTGGCGAACTGAAATTCTCCATTCCTCATACAAAACTGTATTCTATCTATAATATAAAAATGAATCGCAAAATGTGTTGGTAAGCGCATAACTCAACAACGCCTCAACCAATTTGGCCAAATCTTTTTTTAAAATGTTCGTTGAAGTTCAAGGATGGTTTTTACGGCGAGAAAAATTAGAATTATTGCTGGAAAAACCCTAAAAATAGCCCTTTTCCTTTTCCCATACAAATGATTTGTAACTAAAACGTAGTCAATTTGAGCTTTATTGCTATGGCATAAAGTTCATATTAAATTACAAGCACTCACTGTTGTCTAAGCAATGTAGGTGTGTTCCTAACGTCAAAGATCATATCTATCAAAACTGTCTGTCTGTCTGTCTGTTTGTTCCGGCTAATCTCCAAAACGGCTGGACCGATTTTGACGAGACTTTCACTGGCAGACAGCTGCTGTTATAAGGAGTAACTTAGGCTACTTTTATTTTAGATAAAGAATCAGGGTTCCGCGAAAAAAACGAAAACCCATGAAATTGTGAACAAAATCCGCGTACGGCGTACGCAATAACGTACATACGTAACGTAAATCGTTATATAATTTAAATTAATATCTTAGAAGTAGCAAGCTACCTAGGGACGAACGCGAGCGAAGCGAGCGTGAGTCGCTAGTACATATAATAAAATTCTAACTAAGCCAAATCTGTACATTAATTTTTTGATAAATCTTATTGAAATAGATATTATTAACGATACAGAGGCTATAGTTTTTAGAATTTTTGTCTGTCTGTTACCGCATCACGGAAAAAATACTGGAGGTATTTATGAAATTTGATATGAAGATCGCTTATAGGTTGTCCGGGTTAACATATAGTTTACTTTTTACTGCGGAAAAATATCTCATCTCTGAGAAATCTAAATATTAAAACGTAAGTAGAGACAAACCAGAGCGGAGCGAGTGAGTCGCTAGTTATTAAAATATATTTGTATGATTGAAATTCGAAAATAATTATGAAAGTTTATAATATGATAAATATAATAATAATAATTCATTAAAATTTTACTCCCTACTGCTCTACCAAACTATACAACAACACAATACTGGGTTATTAAAGTTCTTTCTTAAAAATTATAACTATTCTGTAATTATTCGTCGTCTCAGTCCAAACGCGTCCACTGCTGGACATAGGCCTCCCCTCCAGCGACTTTGACCAAGTCGTCGGTCCACCTTGTGGGAGGCCTGCCCACGCTTCGCCTTCCGGTACGTGGCCGCCACTCCAGAGCTTTGCGACCCCAACGACGGTCCGTTCTGCGAGCGATGTGCCCCGCCCATTGCCACTTGAGCCTGGATATTCTGTGGGATATGTCGGTGACCTTGGTCCTTCTGCGTATTTCCTCATTTCTGATTCGATCTCGCAGGGAAACCCCGAGCATAGCCCTTTCCATTGCTCTCTGTGTGACCTTGAGCTTTCTTATCAGTCCCATCGTGAGCGGCCACGTCTCTGTGCCGTATGTCATCACTGGCAACACACACTGGTCGAAGACTTTTGTCTTGAGACACTGCAGTATTTGAGACGAGAGGATATTGCGTAGCTTCCCGAACGCTGCCCATCTGAGTCTGATCCGTCAATTGACCTCTTTCTCGAAGTTGGACCTACCTAGCTGGACAGTTTGCCCTAGGTATACATACTCGTCTACAACTTCGAGCATAGAATCGCCGATAAAAACTGGACTGGTTGCAACATGGACGTTTGAAATAATGTAATTATTATTACAATTTAAATAATAAGAAAAATAAATTGATTGTATTAATGAACTCTATTTTCTCTTTTTCCTTCCCTCTAATGGTATGTCCTAAGGAAACGTGGTAGACCATATAAAAGATGGATTGATGACATTAAAGCCATAGTAGGTACTACATGGACAAGAGTGGCTAATGATAGAGAGAAATGGAGGCAGTTGGAGGAGGCCTTTGCCAATTTGTGGCATACAGACAGGGTTGTCGATGCATAACATTGATTAATTATATTGAAATACTGTCTGAATAAAGGCTATTATTATTATTATTTTCTCTTTATTTCACTCTATATTTCGTTATAGGTTTTTATATTAACATAGATGTTCATATCTGCCGGGCATACCATGACAGCCAGCTTTATTTTTATTTTAAACCCAGAACCCCTACATCATAAATGCTGATATTGTTGGTATCAAAATTCAAAGAAATATGAGTTTAGAATTTTTTTTAATTTCCATGAAATTATGTTTATGTCTCCTTCTTTGTCTCGGTCTTGCCACCACGAATTCTTCCAGTTCTGCGGGCAGCAATAAGACCAACTTTGCGACCAGCTGATGTTCCTCTCTTGACAGTGGATGCCTTACCTAAAACACAAATAATTTAACATTATTTGGAGGTGTTTAAAAGTTCATATAATATAAACATTGTAAAGTATATTAAAAGAATATTGTATAATTTAAAAGAGAAAATTATAATAAAAATGTAATAAAACTTACCAATGTGTTGATGGTTACCACCACCGTGAGGATGCTCCACAGGGTTCATGGAAACACCACGCACATAAGGCCAGCAGTTACGTTTCACCTTATATTTGTGGTAGGCACGTCCAGCCTTGAGGATAGGTTTGTCAATACGTCCACCACCAGCAACAATACCTGTAAAAATATTACTATAAGAAATGCGCACAAAGAAATATTGGCTTATTAAATATTTAAATATCTTCAGAAAGAGCCTCTGTGTAATCATAGCACATTCAGAGTAGGTAAGTTAAGGTCATCATAGTAAATAATACAGTTCAATTATATAAACTGAAATATTTTTTATAATTAATGTCAAGTTAAAAAAAAATACTCACCTACCATTCCTCTATTGCTGGAAGGCAATACTTTTTTGGCACCAGAGGGAAGCTTTACTCTAGTACGCTTAGCATCAGGATTGTGGCCAATTACAGTAGCAAAATTACCAGATGCACGAGCTAGCCGACCTCTGTCACCCATCTTCTCTTCCAAGTTACATACAATTGTACCCTCAGGCATAGCACCCACTGGCATAACATTTCCTATAAAATAAAAAGTTATCCTATCATTATATCTATTTCATAAAGATACATTGAGGACACAGAAGCATAACACAATATTATACTAATTTTCATTTTCAGATCTTTCTTTATTTTTCAATCAAAACCAAAAAAAGTGAAGTAAATTATGTCTTCTGGCAGCATGTCTAGCCAAATTAATGGTAACTCAAAACTATGAATATTAATTAATAAAGCCATTATTTACAATTTTTTTACTTAGGGATTTAACATAACTGAGAGTAGACATGGCATTATAATAAAATTCATTCAAAACCAATTGACATTTCTATGGTTTAACATTAAATTTTTATTTTATCATTCATTAGATTATTATTAGGACCAATATAACAGTAAACCTCATTATATATTTTACAACAAAGACAGATTAAGGTACTCGAGACAGCACATTAGGGATGCTGCAAATACCTATAAGACATTAGGATACATACTAATACTGATCAGATTCATAAAACTTTAACACTATTGAATATTCTACAAAAACGTACCAACTTCAAGTGTAGCTTTCTTTCCACAATATACGAACTGTCCTGTGTAGAGACCCTCAGGTGCGATGAAGAGTTCCTTGCGTGTTTTAAACTTGTATGGATCACGGAAGTGCACCACAGCTAGGGGAGCTCCACGACCAGGATCGTGAATAATGTCCTAAAAGAACGAATTAAGTGAATAATATTTCTATATAAATTTGAATAGCTTTGAAACGAGTCTAACATGCTTACCTTTACGACACCCTTAATGTAACCATGGCGTTCAGCATAATCCAATGAACGGAGTTTAGGTGCTCCTTTCCTTTTCTTAGTGTGTGATACGAAAACCGAACCGGCACCTTTACGTTGAGCCCGAATTACACGACCCATTGTGCAGTCTTAACCCTCACTGGAAATATTTTACAATTAATATTAATGTTGACACGAAATAATATAGTCATGTTATAGCTTGGAATCTAATATTTTTTATTTTGAATGACTTTGTTAAAAAAATACAACACCAAATATGATAATTTTTGATTAAAAGTTGAGAGTAATATTTACGTACATTTACAATGAGGGAAACTTTAGAAAGAATTGTCAATTGACAAATGCTGACAAATATCAATGTCATAGACAAGGAACAACAAGAATCAAGGAAGATCAATGTTGCTTGCTTACCACAGATTATAATAAATTCCAGATCGTTAAAACTTAAAAATATAAGTATAAATATAGGCCTAAAATAATATTAAAGTATTGAATATATTATAAATTCCATAATAGTTATATTTCATCTTGAGCATATTAATTAAAGTATGTTTATTATTGATATTGAAACACATTTTTTTCTTTTCACATTTAGCATGAATGTCATGTAATAGAAAGATATTTTTAAATAAAAATATTACTATTAAATCCCTAATGGGGAATTTTGCTTTTTTATCCCGCCAGATGTTGCGATTACTAGGATTTTCAGTCTATTGTATAATGTATTGTTCTATAGCGTGGATGCAAAGAAAATGGATATCATTTGTTCCCAAAAAACGAAAACTGATGAAATTGTGAATTAAAACAATAAGACGACCAAAATTGGCGAAGTCACAATTTTTATATTTAAGGCTATGTGGACATAATTTTGCAGAAAATGATTTTAAACTCATAAATCGTCTACAGGTGAATATTATTTTTTTATTTTTTGTACTTTTTTGCATAATAATTACAGAGTTTTATACAAACTTTCATCCCCCATTTTACCCCATATCATATCATTAATAGTAAGTTTCAAGTATATGATCAAAACATAAATAATTCTTTTCTCATATAAACTTAAGGGGGTAATAAACCCCCTTTTACCCCTTCAAGGTATGAGTTTCGAAAAAAACCAAATAAATATATTTCTATATTTTATCTCTAAGTTAAACACCACTTCTATGTATTTCACAATAAGAATGACGGAGTTTCATACAATCTTTAATCCGCTATTTTACACACTTAGGGAATGAATTTCTGCATATTCTTTTCTTATCGGATGCCTACATCATATAATACGTCCTCTAAATTTCACGTTTCTACGATCATCGGCTTAGGCTGTGTCGGGTTGATCTATCAGTCAGTCAGGACCACCACAGGATGCATCCCTCCTTTTTAACTCTTCCTTCAGCTGGTCTAACTTCTAGGTATTGTATATTATATGTATTGTACATTGCACAGGTAAGATGCGAACTTGACAGAAGCAAAAAACCAGGTACAAAGATATATCATAATAAATTGCATATCCTCAGACCTACGAATAAATAATATTTATTCGTAGCCTCAGACTGAATGTAGCGCCCTCCTTTTAAGAAATCTTCTCCATTGGCGCTTTGCTTGTCAATTGTCACTTAGTTTATTGTAAGTTGTGACAAGTTGAAAACCGGGTTAGGTGGTAAGGGACGGTAATAGTGATCATTTGGTCTTGTTCTATCACATGATACATCAAAGTTGTATTCAGATTTCATAGAGATGTGCCAACTTGGAAAAAATGACTCGATTTAACTCGAGTTGAAATTCACGTAACTCGAATTGAACTCGAGTTACGTAACTCGAGTTAACTGGATGAAAAATAAAGTGAATGATTTGTTTTCTTCGCGCCATCAAAAAAATAACTAAACGGGGGTTTTCATTTAAAATAGATACTTAATCAGATATTTTCGAAGTCGGTGTGCTTTGATTTGGTGGCACCGACTTCGAAAAAATCTTGTTATTGTTGTGAAATGAAATGAAAAACAATGAAAATGTTTAGTTATTTTTTACTTTTCAGTGCCTGGAAGTCGGTTTTTTTTTAAGTTTTTTTTTTCCATTTTTAGTGTAGACGTATCATCAATACAAATTAATCAAGCCCAAACACAACAATTGCTGTAAATCGTTGAGGAGTTTCCTCGACTATCTTTCGGGTCCATTATCAGATCGACTCCAGACCTTCATTAAATAGTAGTGCTTTAAAATACCTAATGAAAATGTTATCAAACGCACTAGTCACCGCTACAATTTTCGAAAGTTCCCCTCGATTTCTCTGGGATCCCATCATCAGATCCTGGTTTCCTTATCATGGGACCACTCTTGGGATATCTCCTTTCCAACAAAAAAAGAATTATCAAAATCGGTTCATAAACGACGAAAAAATCCGCGAACAAACATAAAAAATCTTATGTTTATTTTTTTATAAATAAACAATTTACTAACAAACAATTATTTATGGCGAACGATCAAGAACAAAGGACGGACAAACTATAGGTGAAAATAAAAATTCAAAAATCAGAAATAAAAAAATCCAGGGGGGGGGGGGCAAGTTTGGTGAGCCACGTGACCTTTCTAGGATGTAGGTACATCTATACAGACAAACAAACTTAGAGTGTCTGTTTGTAATATTAAAACAACCGCTTTTTACTAAATGCATATGGATGTATACACGGTACATATACCAAAACAACAATTTTTACAATTTTTGTCTGTCTGTCTGTCTGTTTGTTCCGGCTAATCTCCGAAACGGCCTGACCGATTTTGACGGGACTTTCATTGGCAGATAGCTGATGTTATAAGGAGTAACTTAGACTACTTTTATTTTAAAAAAAGAATCAGGGTTCCGCGAAAAAAATTAAAACCCATGAAATTGTGAACGAAATCCGCGTACGACGTACGCACCCTCACAAAACGAGGGTAAATCACTATATAATTTAAATGAACTTCTGAAGAGTAGCAAGCTACTATTTATTGTATACCTAAACATAGCAAACCGTGAAAACGTATCTAGGGACGAACGCGAGCGTGACGCGCCAGTAATACATATAAGTTCGATAAATGTCCTAAACAAAGAAAATGTAACCACTACGTTTTCTTAAAAACTACTTTAGCACTTAGCAGTTAACAATACGACCTTTAAACGTGCTATAACAAATAGCAAGTAGCGACTACTGACTAGCGACCTGTCATTCTCATTCATTATTTTTCCGATAGGTACCGATTTCGTATACATAATTATACTTTTATACATAAATAAGGTTACATATGTACTCTGTCTCTATATATATATATACATTGGTCACGTTGCAAGCGGCGTGGATCATATTTTCGCAGTCTGACAATCTAACTATAATCTGTATGCTGCGCTTAAGTTTGTTCTGATTATTATATTATCAAGACGTATTGTAGTTTTTAATTTACATAAGTTCTAGAAAAAGGAATATTTAATTATTGTGTATAATATTATATCTTAAAAGTCTCAGTAGGATTTTGAGACGTATCCAATTGTTTTTATTGTATGTTTTGAAAGTTCTATCATTGTACGTAAAGAACATAAATCGTGTACAGTGTAGTGTGATTATTGTGAATTTATTACAATTATCATAATTGTAAACTGTTAGACTCTTCTAACTGTTGTGGAATATTCACACATTTTTGATATTTTTTGTTCAAAAAGACATTGTTTTAAGCGTCTCTGCGGAACTAATTACTAGGTAAGTAAAAGTACTCGAAAATTAAACATAATTTATTAATTAAATTTCAATATTATTGAGGTTCTTTTGTCTAAAATATATATCCTGTTATCTTTCCCATTAAAAAAATGCAAAAAAAATCAACTTTTCAATTTTATAATTATATTGAAGACTAACGCAATGTTACAGCTTTTAGAAGTAACGTAATTAAACATTATAAAACTGAGTAGAGAAAAAGCAAGTCAGTAAATTTTTGCTTTTGTAGTCCTTCTGGTCTTCTTAAGCACAGCATGCTTGCATAGTATTCTCTTTACACATAAATCCCATAAATATTATAAATGCGAAAGTTTGGATGGATGGATGTTTGTTACTCAATCACGCCAGAACAGCTGAACGGATCTGGATAAAAGGCACAGACTTAGATTATAGTCTGGAATATCACATAGGTACTTTTTATCCCAGAAAAATGTGTGGTTTCCATGAGATATATTTGTTTTTGTTTTTCACAGAGCAAGGGATGAGCTATCTATTCCATCACTAACCTTTAAACCATACCTAGGGATGAACATGAGTGAAGCGAGTGTGAGGCACTAATACTTATACAAATATGTCTTATATCACAAATAAACCTCAAGCTTATTATTATTGTAAATTATTTAAAAATTGTTTTTTTATTTATTTTATAATTTGTTTATATAAATATGGTAGGACTATATGTTGAATAATAATTGAAAGCTCTTTCTTTTCATGTACTTTATTTATCTGCATACATACTTGTTATATTATAGTAATTTGTAAAGGTACTATAATATTTTCTTTTTATCAAAACCATAATTAATATATATTTATTAATTCATATTAGAAGTGCATAACATATTAAATTAACTTAAATAAAAGTTACTTGAAATTAATAAATATTTTTAGTTAAACACCTATTAAATTGCATCATGTATACAAAATTAACATGCACAATTGAATAATTTTTCATATCTTAGTTACAGAATTTTATTTGTAATGTTTATTTTATTTTATTACACAATTTCAATACAGTTTTTACTTTTTACATCCAAGTGTAAGATATAAAGAATGTGGATGATCAGACAGACTGTTATACAATTGACAAAATGAAAATGTTTAAAAGTCATTTTTGCTTTTTGGTAAATGAACCCTAAACAATGGACTTTAAAAATAACTAGCTATTTTTATTTTAAAAATAATGTTGGATGTTAAAATAACATTAAATAAATAAATATGTTATTTACAAAAAGAATTCCAATGAATATACATATTTACAATGTTATTTATATTATGGAACCCTCTGTGTACGAGTCAGACTCGCACTTGTCTGATGTTATTTTTTTCTGATAAGGTCCAAATTCTTTAATTATTCAAAAATTTTTTAGAAAGTGATGTCGGTCACTTAGAAAGAGTGATGTCAGCTGCCGCTAAGACGCTCCTGGCGTCAAGAACGCGGACACCTGCCTCGGCCACAACCAGCTCGCCGCCTGGACGTCAGTCTCCTGGGAAACATACAGTTCACTGGTTTAGGAAAGGCCTGCGACTTCACGATAACCCTGCACTACGAGAAGGCCTCACGGATGCTAAAACTTTTAGATGCGTATTTATTATCGACCCATGGTTCGCAAGCTCCTCTAATGTTGGAATTAATAAATGGAGGTACATAAAAACAAGATGAATCTTCTTATTCTAATTACGTTTACAATATTATAATTACTAAATCTTGTTATAGATTTCTTCTGCAATGCTTAGAAGATTTAGACAGCAGTCTAAGAAAATTAAATTCTCGACTATTTGTGGTAAGAGGCCAACCCGCAGATGCCTTACCCAAGTTGTTTCAAGAATGGGGAACCACCGCCCTGACTTTCGAGGAAGACCCAGAACCGTACGGCCGAGTTAGAGATCATAATATTAGGACAAAATGTCGAGAAGTCGGCATTACAGTCACCTCGCGAGTATCCCATACATTGTACAAATTAGACAAGTATGCCATGATGTTTTTATAACTAATTGAACTTCTACCGTATTACATTTATAGAGATTTTACAGATATATGTTTTTTTCAGTATTATAGAACGTAACGGCGGTAAAGCCCCCTTAACGTATCACCAGTTTCAAGCGTTGATAGCGAGCATGCCTCCCCCACCGCCTGCTGAGACCGCGATATCTGCACAGTCCCTCAACGGCGCCGTCACACCGGTCGCAGACGATCATGACGTTAGATTCGGAGTTCCTACTCTCGAGGAACTTGGTATGTATTTGTATTAAAATCTTTTACAGCCGTTGTAAGGTTTTGTTGCCAAAATGTAACCCTTATAGATTAGTCATTATTTTCATTCAAGTATCTTTTATTGTACTTCGTTTAAACACGTATCATATTAGGACATAGATATTATAATATTATTGATATGAGTGAATGATACAGAAAGGATAGAACGCTAAATATCATAGCAAAATTTTTTGTCTTTATTCTTTTCAAATAAGTCATACAGTTAAGCAAATTACCTTAATTAGACGTTCAATGAACAGCCTAGTCTCTTAATTAAACGACACCGTTCAACTAGTGGCCTGAATGATATTCAGCTATCAATCAAAAACTAGGAGAATAACTTGTTTAACTACTTACCTAGCCTGGTCATTTAAGTTCATTTATAAAATTTTCATTTAATATTTGGACTCTTCTAAGCATATTATATATCATAAAAAACATATATATCGTTCACCATCTTATAGAAATATTACCAATTTCATTAATTGTTTAGATACCATTTTGACCTCTCTAAAGTCATATAATACAATTGCAATTATCGGAGACATCAATATAAACATCTCTCCAAACTCAGAAAATACCAATAATGACGATTACCTCAATTTAATAGCATCCCATGGTCTCATCCCAACACATACATTACCGACCCGAGGAAATAACTGTCTCGACCACATTATGCTCAAAACTCAGAAAAAATCGGCAACTTTTATTTTGGAAACACATATTACTGATCATTATCCAATCCTTTTATCAATAAATTTAACACAGGCCACTAATACAACTAATACATTTAAAAATTCACGCATAGAGGTCAACTACGAAAAAATAAAATATCAAATATATAACACTAATTATGATAAAATTAATCAAGACAATAACCCAAACAATGCGGCAGCCAATTTAGTAAACATGATTTCTAATATTATCGAGATAAATAGTAAAGTAATAAAACAATCACGAAAAAATCATATTATTAAACCATGGATAACCCAAGGCCTATTAAGATGTATAAAAAATAGAGACAAACTTCATAAAAAAGCCAAAAAGAACCCAGACAATATGATTTTACAAACAACCTACTTACGATACAGAAACTTCTGCAATAAATTACTAAAAAAATTAAAACTGCTATATAACAAAAACGAACTCACAAAAGTAAAAAACAATAACAAAGCAACTTGGGACGTAATAAAAAAAATCACAAATCTAAAAAGCAATAATTCCACGCCACACGAGTTACTTAACCTTAGCATCGATCCTCAAATTTCCATAGATTCAATTAATAGCTTTTTTGTTAATGTAGGCAAAAACCTTGCTACCCAACTACCACTTAATCAGAATTTTTCAAATATGAATCTCCCTGATACATCAAAAACTCCTTTAAATTCCATTATGCTATCAGACACAGATGAAGATGAAATCCGGAAAATTATAACAAATTTACGAAGTAACTGTGCTCCGGGATGGGATAAAATCACAGCATCGCTATTAAAAAATGTACAAGAACCTCTTACTCCATCATTGAAGCACATATTCAATCTTTGTCTTTCCCAGGGCACGTTTCCTGAAGTATTTAAAAAAGCCGTAGTAATACCGGTTCATAAGACTGGTGACAGAGACAAGATCACGAATTATAGGCCAATATCGGTTATTACAACATTTGCTAAAATACTAGAGAAGTTACTAAACAATAGATTAATAAATTTTCTAAATAAAGAAAACCTCCTAGCAAGTAATCAATTTGGCTTTAAAAGCGGAAAATCTACAGAAGATGCAATTCATGAGTTGACAAAACATATTGTATTAAATTTTGAAACAAATCAAAAGTGTGTCGGGATATTTCTAGACCTCACAAAAGCTTTCGACACTGTCTCTGTCCCCATTCTCTTAAACAGGCTGAATAGTATAGGAGCCAGAGGTATAGTACATGATTTATTTAAAGACTATCTCTCCCACCGCACCCAATATGTGAAAATTGGCTCTTTCTACAGTAAAACTGAAACCATTTCTTACGGAGTACCCCAAGGTAGTGGACTCTCATCCACCATGTTCTTAATATATATAAACCCTCTTTGTCAACTTCAAATTCCTCATACTAAAATCATCTCATATGCAGACGATACAGTCCTTCTCATCCATGGACAAAGCTGGGAAAATGTCCGCATAAACGCTGAACATGCTCTAAAAATAGTAATGAACTGGTTAACAACAAACTTATTAACACTAAATACTATGAAAACAAAATTCTTAACATTTAGTATATCAAAAAAATCACAACCAACTAACTTCTCTCTAAAAGCACACACTTGTATACAACCAACTCATAACTGTACGTGTCCATCACTACAAAAGGTTACCAATATTAAATATCTTGGTGTGGTAGTAGATAATAATCTAAATTGGCACAAACATATTGACTCACTAATCACAAAAGTTCGCAAAATGACTTTCATATTTAAACAGATAAGAAATATAGTCGACCCAAATACTCTAAAAACAATATATTTTGCTCTAGTTCAGTCACAGCTGCAATATTGTATCAACGTTTGGGGAGGTACCAATAAAACTACGATGCTACGCCTAGAGCGGGTACAAAGAACCATTTTAAAGACTATGGCACACAAACCATTACTATACTCAACAACCCTTCTATACAAAGATTGGAACGTTTTAACAGTTCGTCAGATATTTATTTTAAGACTAATCTTGCGTAAACATTCAGAACTAGCATTTCAATCCGAAAAACATGGGAATCGTAGACGCAAGCCAAACATCTGCCCTACATCAACAAGTAAATCAGTCCTCGCTAGTCGACAATATCATTTTTCAAGCGCTCAAATCTACAATAAATTAAATAATCAATTGGGGATCCATAATATAAATAAAATCAAATGTAAAACTCTCGTGAGTAACTGGCTAAAATCACTAACTTATGACGACACAGAAAGACTCATAAATCATAATCACAATTAAATGAATGCATACACACACACACACACATACACCACACACACCACACACACACACACATATACAAAAATACACACTAACAAGTTCTTCCATTTTGATTATTCTATTTTCTAACATTACAATCTACTAACTCCAGTAACTGTTAACTAGTTGGTCTTTGTATTGTAAATCTAGAGGAAGGTAACGGTGCTCGTAATACAGGTTTTTCCTAGTACGAGCTCCTAAGCACTCTTTCTAGATAAGCTTATATTATGTTTAAACAAAACAGTTGTAAAGAGTATATTTCTGTAACCTAATCTTTTGCTACAAATAAACGATTATTATTATTATTATTATATTTTTTTCTAAAAGTCCTAGTCGTTTTTGGCATTTGGCGTTGTGGTCTCAGTTCCGATTAAGCCATGCGATAAACTGTTCATTTAATTACTTAACATAAATATAGAATTCTTAATATTTAAATATTTCATATATTTTCGTCACACGGTTACCCTGCGCTATGAGCGGCCTAAGCATCTGTCAGCCCGTTCATTTAATATTGTATTAAACGCTACGACTGGATATCATTCGGGCCGCTAATTGAACGGTGCCGTGTAGTTAAGAGACTAGGCTGTTAATCGAACGGCTAATTAAGTTGGCTGCGACATATACACTAAATAATTGAAATGGAAATTGTTCCTATTGGCTCCTATTTATACTATAAATTAAAAACATCTAAAATATATTTCTTAAATCAAGGCTTAAATGTGATTAGTACTGTTCTATTTTAGGCAAAACTTTTTTTTATATGACATCACAGGCAATCTTGTATTACCAATATTCCTACCTACATACTTTTTTAAAAATCGTGCAGCTCTGTTATATTGCTAGAGAAATTATTCAATATATTGATTTCAATAAAAACTTTCCTGTCTATAAATTAGCATTCATCATTAACATCATCATTCATTAAATGTCTACGTCATAGTACCTTTTTGTATTACGTTGCTTGGTTTATAAAAATACAATACTTTTCCCCCTTTTTGTTGAAACTCGTATTCACGTGTATTGTAGCGTGGCGAACGTTGAGGGTTTCTATTTTTAGCGGCTAATTAATTTTTTTCTTAAAAATACACTTACAACGGCTTCGTCACAAAAGTACGATATTTCGAAACTGAGGAGAATATTTTGCAAGCAATGTGAAATCTATACATCTATACAGATAAATAAAATTAAAGTGTCTGTTTGTAATGTCAAAATAACAGCTTTTTACTAAATGCATATGAAAGTACGAGTATAACGGTAATAATAAGAAAAAAAAAACAATTTTTAATATTTTTGTCTGTTTATTTGTTCCGGCTAAACTTCACCAAGAAAGATTTTGACGGGACTTTCACTGGCAGATAGTTGATGTTATAAGGAATAACTTAGGCTACTTTTACTTAAAAAAATATTAAAGAGTGTGTGTATGAATGTGTACAGACGCGCAAGAAGTAAAACTTCTGTAGGTTATCGGTACTCTTTATGAAATTCAATTTATGTTTTAAATAATTAGGATAGGTGAGATAATAAAAATAACGCATATTAAGCATATTACAATCATATATTTATAGAATATCATTTATGGAAAGAATATAATATTATATATCATTTGTCAGACAATAACAACGGTTACTATGGCAACAAATGTACGTACATTTTTTCGTAACGTTTTCACCAGCTTACCCCTCAAGTCAAGCGTGCGTAAAGAAGTTTTATTTCAAAAGAATTAGGGTTCCTTGCAAAAAAATTAAAACCCATGAAATTGTGAACAAAATCCGCGTACCCAGTTTCATGGGTTTTACATGAAATTGTGAACAAAATTCGCGTACCCAGTTTCATGGGTTTTAATTTTTTTGCGCGGAATCCTAATTTCTTTTTTAAAATAAAAGAAGCCTAAATTACTCCTTATAATATCAGCTATCTGCCAGGGAAAGTTCCGTTAAAATAGGTCCAGCCGTTTTGAAGGTTAGTTGGAACAAACAGACGGACAGAAACAAAAAAGTAACAAAAGAGAAACAAACAAAAAAGTGCCGTATATACCTTCATATGTATTTTGTAAAATGCTATTATTTGACATTACAAACAGACATTTCAATTTTATTAAGCTGTATTATGTATACAAACAATAAAATAGTAACATAGCGAAATCTGTCCATGAAATCTATACATATAATAAAATTCTAACTAAGTCGAATCTGTACATTTAATATTTTTGGAAAATCTTATTGAAATAGTCATTATTATCGATACAAAGGCCGCATTTATAGTTTTTAGAATTTTTGTCGGTCTGTCTGTCTGTGACTGCTTCACGAGACAACCACTGGACAGATTTTTATTAAATTTGGTATCATCATAGCTGGTTATCCGGGTCAACATATACGATACTCTTTACTGCCGAAAAATATCTCATTTCTGAGAAATCTATAATAAACGTTAAAACGTAACTAGGCACGAACCCGAGCGGAGCGAGGGTGAGGGATGAGTTGCTAGTATTGTATAAAAACAATGACTGTTACGTTTTGTGCACAAAAAATAGACCCCCAAAACAATAGTTATTGAATATTTTCTTTAGTCTGTGCTTTTGACACAAAAGGTACTACTGAACGGATTTTAACAAAATTTTGTTTAAAAACGAAAATTAATGAAATGCAAAATTTAGTTCGAGCTCAAATCGCTCATTTAAATCTATACATATACACAGAATAAAACAAAATCGATGTCTGCCTCTGTGGTTTTCTCCGCTTATTCTTCTAAATCACGCAACGGATTGATTACAGTTTTCATTAATAAAATCGAATCTTAAATTGTTACATTACAGGCGAATGCTCCCGGTGAGGGACCGCCTTTAGTTCGAAAGTGTGTGTGTGAACAAAAGTGCACTCTCTATTCCTTTAACTCTGACATTTCGATGAGACGACAACTCGACATATATCTTTGTGTATATGATATATTCAAAATCAACATTAATAAACGTTAATTGCAGGTTTCGAAACAGAAGGTCTTAAGCCACCAATTTGGATCGGAGGCGAGAATGAAGCGTTATTGCGACTTGAGCGGCATTTGGAGAGGAAAGCATGGGTGGCTTCTTTCGGTCGACCCAAAATGACGCCACAGTCCTTACTGGCCAGTCAGACTGGTTTGTCACCCTATTTAAGGTTAGCAAAGATTTTTTTTCTCCAAAAAATATTTAGTAAGAATCTTGTAAGAGTATATTAAAGGACATGTCCAAAAGTGGTTTTTTGATAGTCGGAAATTCTAACCAGGATAAATGTTATGTATTTGAATAGACCTCCAAAAAACTAGCTAGTCTTAATGTGTATGTATTCAGCCCTTTTTAACGTCTCACTGTAGGCTCGGGCCTCTCTTCAATACGAGGGGGATGGCCATAGTCCACCACGCTGGCCAAGAAGCTTGTGAGCTTGTCTGAATACATCATACATTTTTAAAACCTCTCCAATTTACAGAAAAATCGATTCTTATTTTGGTGTAAATTGATACTTAATATGACCAACACTTTATAATTACATGTCTAGTAATGCGAACGTGCCATAAAATTAGTAAAGTTTTTAAAAGACCTATCTGTTATTGTTTTCTTCAAGATAGGATTTATGACAATGTAAACAAAAATAATATTATTACGCTTATGAAATGGAAATTTCCCATACAAGAATAGAAATAGGGTAGAAAGTTTTATTTTCATTTAGGATTAAAAGTGCATCCTAATTTATTATTTTTTCTTCGAATGTTCATGTGCAAGTTGCGACATTTTACTAATTCAAGAAGTGAAGGCAACAATTACATCCCGGCAGGGCAAATAAGCAGGAAAATTAATTATATAATCTATTAAGCGAAACCGAAAATGTACACACGTATTTTGGTTTTAGATTTGAGTGCAAAACTTCCTAGGATAAACGATATTTACAATCTGAATGAATATTAGGTTTAATCTAACAGTCATGCAGCGTGTTGACGAAATTTATTTATTAATCTACACTAATGTTAAAAAGAGGTAAAGTTTGTGAGGTTGTGAGGTTGTTGGGGTTAAATCTCTGTGTCTACTAAACCGATTTAAATGAACATTGGTAAGAAGATAGTTTGAGACACTGGGAACGACATAGGATCCTTTTTATCCCGAAAATCATCCCTTAAGGAAGTTAAAATAAGGATGAAAATTTGTATAAAGAATCAACCTAGGGACGAACCCGAGCGAAGCGAGGGTGAGTCGCTAGTGAAATAATATTTTAGTTATTGGTAACCTTCATTTTCAATGTCTTCTTGTGTAAAAAGATTGTCAAGGAACAAAGGTTGAAAACAAATCATTTTGATGTTGAGTTCTTCCAAGGTACCAAACAATGGCCATCACATTAACACAACTTCTTATGCCAATTATGCAACTACAACGTATCACAAATGTTATCTAGCTAATAGAGAGCAGAGGGCGAGCGAGTAGTATTATACTATCAATAAATATTTTATCATTTTTCTTTTAAATGGAGGGTTTTAAAAATATAATTTTATTGGTTCCTACTTCTATATTTTTCATACGAATATAAGTTTAACTATAAATTTAAAAAACCTTTAAGTACATATCTTTATTGTCGGTATTAATAAAAATACATTACCTATTTTTTGGATGGTTGAGAACTGAATAATAATTTACAGGTTCGGTTGTTTATCAACAAGGCTGTTTTACTATCAACTAACAGAGTTATATAAAAGAGTGAAAAGAGTGAGACCACCATTATCTTTACATGGACAAATACTTTGGAGAGAATTTTTTTACTGTGCAGCAACAAGAAACCCTAATTTTGACAGAATGGAAGGTAATCCTATATGCGTACAAATTCCTTGGGAAAAAAATAAGGATGCTCTTTCAAAATGGTCCAATGTAAGTATTAATATAAAGATGTAACTGGAATCTAATACCTGATAGGAATTAAATATATTAATTTAGTAATTTAAAAATAAATTTAAGCTTAGGCGATGAACTCGCCTTTCTACAGACAAAATTTAAAAAAACAGAAAAAATTATATATTAACTCAATTAGTTTTTCTAATAAATATTTTGATTATAAAAAAATATATTGTTTAAAGGTCAGACTTTATAAAATTGTATGGGTTTATATTGGTGGTGAAGGGTTTTATTAACATTCTCTATTTTAGAATTTATTAAAGCATCTGCCAAAAACAAAGATATTTTTATACCGATTGGTCAAGAATGTCCATAGTTAGATTGGGTTCACACGGCAAAATAACGCACGATTTTTAAAATACTCTATTAAAAACAGAACAGCATGTTTATACCATGCATATTCGTTCATGTAAAAAAAATGTCGCAGTTTTCTTACAGCTACTCGGAGTATAGGTATGTTAAAGTTCATTTGGTTTGCTTAACAAATCTGGTGAGTATCCATTAAACATGTTTAGTGGTGAGCATTCTTTTGCAGCACAAAGAACACTTTTTTTTGCAGAAGAAAGGAGTGGATTGGAATGGATGGAACGACCTGGGTTCGAGTCCCGCGCCGACAGAAAGAGTCGATGAGTGCTCTCTATTTTTGTGTACTTTTAGTTAACCCGATATTTAATATATTTTTTATTTATTTAAGTTTACTATGTTATAATTCAAATATGTTATAATTAAATTCAAATAAATTGTTAAAGAACGTTTGTGTGCTATTGTGTGTAGGCTATTATACAATAAATAATTTTTTAGAAGATAGCACGCCTTGGGAATGAAGTGATCGCCTCCAGGCTACTTCAACTTTATAGAAATATTGTAAATTATAATTTATTAAAAAAATATTAGTCCCGCTGAGTTTCTTTCGCCAGTTCTTCTCAGGTCTGAGGTTTCTTCTTTCCGAACTGGTGGTAGACTCATGACGTTCAGTAAAAAATTGTAATAATTTAATGCTGAATATAATATTTTGAATTTGAATTGAATTTGAATTTATATAAACAAAATTTTGTTTTGGAATACTAGGTTTTGGTATAATTATTAATTTTTTTTAAGAAGTTTGAGGGATACAATTATGTTATTCTTTTTTTATACATATTGTACCCAGTTAAAACGTGCCTGGGGACGCACCCAAGCGAAGCGAGGGTAAGTTATAATAAAAGGCTTATGTGAATCGAGTTATACGCGATGAATTAGACATAAAAAAACAACATTCTATGAAAAATCTTTTTCTGTTATGGCAGCAAAATTGCGGAACTCACTGCCTGATTATATTTTCAAAGATCCTCATTCACAACATTTAAATTTAGAATTAAGCAGCACTATTTATTAAATCAGATCAGATATAATCTACTTTATTTATATATGTTTGTATGTATGTATGTATGGGTATATAAATATATTTATTTTTGTATAATTATAATATTTAGTTGATATATTTTGATATTAAGTTTATATCGTTTGATGCTGTACTGTACCTACACCACACTAAATTAACTTATTTTCTCACCTCTGAAGGGTTTCTGGAAGAAATCTCTTAAAGAAATAAATTAGCATTTGTCGCCATTTTGTTACTTTATTTTGTATAACATATATTTTATGGTACATAAATAAATAAATAAAATACATAACAATGTATCATTAAAATATTACTAAATTGATACATTTTCAGGCTCAAACAGGTTTTCCGTGGATAGATGCAATAATGACACAGTTGCGTGAAGAGGGCTGGATCCACCACCTGGCGCGACACGCGGTCGCCTGCTTCCTCACGCGGGGGGATCTTTGGATCTCCTGGGAAGAAGGCATGAAGGCAAGTCTAGTCCCTTTTACCAACACGCTTTTATTAGCTTCACTTGTAATTAACAACCTAATCAAAGGATGGGTGTCAATAAGATAGGTATATTTTACCCATGAAGAATTTTAGGTTTTTATTTGTGTATAGTAACTAAGGGTAATCATTTTATTTAAGATAAAAACCAATGAAGTCAAATACTTTAATATGTATATGAAAAGAAATAGTTAGGTTTAACAAGGCAATTGGGTTAATAAGGTAGCAAAACTAGTTAGATTATAATTATGGATTATGGAAATAGTAAAAATGATTTATCTGAGTTTTCGCCATTATTTTATTAGACCACTGTGATGTAGCGGCGTCTAGGATGTAGTCGCTGTAAGTCACGTTTTGAGATCTTTTTTCTATCAAGTACCTGTTGTAGGCTAAATATCAGAGAACTGCAGCTGCATGTGTACAACAACCCACCACTGGTGCACCTACTTCATCTACACTGACAGTGCCATCCCCTAACTGATCGGAAAAGTCAGTTATTATATTTAATCCGTGCGTTATAGGTATATATTTGACGATGAATGTCGTCATTGTAATTGAACACGGATTATGTCATCGCGAATCGCGATCGGCAGTCACCACTAGTGTTGCAGAAATATCGATAGTTTGACTATCGATCGTTTTCATCTAAAAAAGCCCTACTATCGATAGATGAAAATGTGACAATACTATTGACAGACCACTATACTATCGACACTATCGATAGTATTGGTGCTCACAAATAAAATATTGATAGTATCGATACAATTGAAGTTTAGAAATAAAATAATATCGATAGTTTATATCTATCGATAGTAGCGCGTATGTGTGTCAGTAGTAATAGTTAGTTTTTTTTTGTTTTGAAAAGATCCTTTTTACTTATGACTTACTTATTCACTACCCACTTCCTCTCTCTTTTTTAACTATACTATCTTAAAATGAGCTACTATCGATAGTTGAAACTATCAATAGTATCGATACTATCGATAGTATCCGTAATATCGATATTCTAACTATCGGTCACTATCGATTAACTATCGATATGCTATCGATAGTCGACTATCGATCGGCAACACTAGTCACCACTTATATTGTATACGTATGCCCAGTGCCCACCATACGAGCATACTAGGCCAACACTTAAATAAAATTATCTTTTCGGATTTTTTCGCGGATTTATTTTGATTTTTGTTTCCCGACGTTTCGATTGCTTTACAGCAATCATGGTCACGGGAGAGACTAAGGTGTTAGATGTCTTAAAAGCATTATATAGTTGTTACAGACAGCCTACCCACAATTAACAAAAATGAATTCAAAATTATGAAAATTGGCATCAAAGTACCTTACAATATTTGTTAATTTTAATTTTAAACATTTTTATAATTTAAATTTTATACTTGAGATATGGAATATTATTTATATAATTTTAGCTATTATCATTATAATTATTTAAATTTTTTAGAAAACTTATTATTGTATTAATGCTTAATAATCTATATTTTTAGTGTTACCATTATTATATTTATAACCATAAAGAAAAATTATTTTTCTTTAGTCTCTCCCGTATTTAAATGTCTAATATTAATATATATTAAATCTAAGAAGAATAATATCTAGAATATTAGGCAGTGGTAGCCCAGTGGTAACGCGCTCGCTTGGGAAACCGAGTGAAGCGGGTTCAAATCCCGGGTCTCGCACCTCTGATATTTTCATGTGCGAATCATTTTCTAACTTGATTACCACTTGCCTTACGGTGAAGGAAAACATCGTGAGGAAACCTGCATGTCTGAGAGAACCTAGCAAGTTTTCGAAAGACATGTGAAGTCCGCCAATCCGCACTTGGCCAGCGTGGTGGACTATGGCCTGATTCCCCTCGTCTTGAAGGGAGGCCCGTGCCCAGCAGTGGGACGTTAAAAAGGGCTGAATACAAATCTAAGAAAGTATTAGGCCAACACTTTTATATTTATATGATTGTTTACACTATATATACTACATCATATATGTAAAAGACAAAGTATTGGAAGATTGCGCTGATGTAAAAAAAAATATGTAAAAATTAATGATCAATTTAAGAACAAAATCTCTAAAAAACCCTATTTCAAACTATAAATGAAAACAAAAATAGTTATGAAAGGTAATAAATATTATCAAAAACGCGATAGTACATAGTATAGTTTTCATAAAATATGTTAATAGGGTTCTGTGATATCATTTAATTTTCCGTGATTTATATGGGAAATTACTTAGGTTATTGACATCCATGCTTTCAGAAGTCAATTTTAAAGTACTTCTAATTATCGTATCGAAAAGAAACTTTATATGTTTATATGTATGTATATGTAGTTCGGATGACAATACTATATTTTGATATCTTGGAGCTGATCCGATGATGGAGCGGGGAGGTGGATAGTGGAAGTCTTCACTGGCTTCTAGTAAACCCCTCGAACTTTGCGCTCATATGGTTAGTTTTAACAAGTCCCTTACGTATACATACATACATAAAGTTGGTCAAAAGCTATATACTCAAATATTTTATTACTACAGACTGGATAATATGCATTTGCATTTATTATTTATTTAATATTCGTGTGTGATATTTGCTGGATCATGTTACACTGAACGAATATAACAAAAAGAAATAATAAAATACAAACGAGTATAATATTAACATACTGCATATTATAATCTAGTCTTTACTCAATGTAACATTTATTCATTAAATCATTGTGTTATTTTAGTTTTATTATATATTTTTGTAGACTATATTGTTAATATGATATAAAATATACACAATATATTTAAACATTTAATAAAACTTACCATTTTTTATTTTCGTTTATAACAATTAAATAAGTTGTTTTGAACATCAATTAATCAGTCTAAACCGACGTGAAAATTAGCGCTAGTTATGTAAGTAAACAGTCAGGATGGTGTTGGAATCTTGTTGATTGTTCTGTCAATAATTCTTAAATCTACCGTATTTCACTGCTTTCAAAAAATATACTTCTCTTAATAAAAGTTGGTAAATTAATGATAGTAACTGTAATCTGCAGGTCTTGGGACTAGTCCATTTTTGGATGTTTATTATTTATATTTATAATCATACTTCTTTTCCATCCTAGAGGAATTTCATTACTTTGAGTATGGATTCCATCCGATAAATTTATAACATGGCGTGGAAATTGTTAAAAGGTAAAGTTTTATATGTAAATTATGTATTCTATAATCATTTTTACCCTTAAAACCCTTTATACCTTTATTTTATTTCTATTATAACTATTTTTTTTTATGGCGTCGAAGAAAATGCTGTAATTTAATAGTATAATGAGTCATTGTTTGGAGGACTACTATATCTTAAGTATAATTTATTTTCATTACAAGGCCATATCCATAAAAACATTAAGCATTTTATGTATATAAAATTTAAATATGAAATACAAAAAAGTAATAAAATGGCTAATTTTTTATAGTTCTTGTCAATTTTATACTCAACGCATATTTATTCAAAAAGGTTTTCCTCAAATATATGATTTTCTACATTCTAATATTATGTGTTCTAAGTTCTCATGTTGAAAAATGTCTTGTTTGTATTTCAAATTGCACTCAAAAAAAATATTTTTAATCTTTTTAAGTTTAAATTTATGTTAGCCTTTTTGTTTTTATCTGATTTTCTCACTTTACACTATTTTATTAATCTAATCATCATACATGTTTCGTGTCTAACAATATTTTACATGACTTTCCAATATTTATTTTCTTCAATATGTAATTCTTTAATTCAATAGGTTTTCGATGAACTCCTATTGGACGCGGACTGGTCGGTGAATGCGGGCATGTGGATGTGGCTCTCGTGCTCGTCGTTCTTCCAGCAGTTTTTCCATTGCTACTGCCCTGTGCGTTTCGGACGCAAGACTGACCCTAATGGAGACTTCATTAGGTATTTTATCATTTTACATGAATCAAATGTCATATAGCATACTGTTTTGTACGTCTGTAAATTTTTTTTGGTGCTCAGTGATAAACAAGCAGACAGCCCACCTGATGGAACGGTACATGTCGCCCATAGCACCTCGGTTCGTGCACTAATGTTTTATTTAACAAAAATGCAGAACCGCAAGTGCGTTGTCACTGTGAGGGCTAAGATGATATGCCTCTTGCCTGTAATTGTGGCAACCTTATTCTTTAAACTGAAACAATAATGAAATCGTTTTAAATATAGCTATCCGCGAAATAATCCGAAAAGATAGTTTTATTTAAAATGTCAAATATTCGCGTAACTCTAAGAAAGTATTATGTAAAACTATATTTTCGGATTATTTCGCGGATTTATTTTGATTTTTGGTTACCGAAGTTTCGAATACAATGCTCACAGACTCTCGTGACCATAATTGCTGTAAAGTATTCGAATCATTGGGAACCAAAAGTCAAAATAAATCCGCGAAATAATCCGAAAACATAGTTTTATTTAAAATGTCAAATATTTACGTAAATCTAAGAAAATATTAATGCAACCATTGTTGTTTGGCGGGACAAATAACTAAAGGGGTGGGACCCATTCAGTCGGACTCTTCAGGCTTGACAAAGTCCTACCACCGGTAATTAACCGGTTGCTTTATTTAGCCCTTAATAAATTTATATGTATAATTAATAACAAATGTTTTGTGGAGTCATACATACATATTTTCTTCTACTTGTTTTTTTTACCAATAAAAAACTGAGCACTCACTAGTGGCCTCGTATGTCATAGACATCGTAAAAAATCGTAAATAATGAACTGTACAAATTGGATGCAACTTGTGTGAGCAGTATGAAACGTACGTTTAGTTCTGCCATTGGAACTCTACCAGGCATGAGATTTTCATATCGTGTGTGGCCTCTACACATCAACCAAATTTATTTAAAACTCACTTTAATATGCCGTAATGTTTTAATTATAATTAATGTTAGCACGTTTTCTTGATTTTATAAAACTGCTTTTTTTTTGCAAATTATATTAGAACTAGCGACTCATCCACGCTTCGCTCGGCTTCATCCCTAGCTTATTCCCCATACATCCCCAATTACACCCCCTTAAGGGATGATTTCCGGAATAAAAGTATCCTACGTCTTTCTCAGGGTCTCAAACTATCTTCTTACCAAATTTCATCTAAAAAATTAAATTAAATTTACTCTCTACAACGTCACAAACTTACAAAATTACAAACTTTACCTCTTTATAATATTAGTATAGATATAATTGGTGGTTTGAATTAAATATTTTATTTTGGTTTAGACTCTTTCGACATTTCAGACCAAGGAAAAACAGGACTACTGTAGAAAATATATACTGCCATCTGTTATCATCTAATATTGCCATTTCATGAAATCTACAAAATTACTTGCCTTACCACTCATAGAAGCTTAAAAATATAAATAATAATAGCGACTCACCTTCGCTTCGGGTTCGTTCCTAGACAAAAACAAATTATCCCACGGGAACCGTACATTTTTCCGGAATGATATATAGACTATAGCCTTCCTCAGTTAATGAACGGGCTACTTATTGCAAAAAGATTTTTTTAAAACGGATTAATAGTTCCTGAGATTAGCGCGTTCAACCAAACAAACAAACAAACTTTCAGCTTTATAATATTAGTATAGATAATAATAGTCAATGGATATCAGATGAAGGTCAAAACAGATGAAATAAATAATATTGTAATATTTGTCTTCTGTTAAAGGAAATACATTCCAGCGCTAAAGAACATGCCGACGCGATACATTCACGAGCCGTGGGTGGCGCCCGAGGCCGTGCAGCGGGCCGCGCGCTGCATCGTGGGCAGGGACTACCCCCTGCCCATGGTGGACCACACCAAGGCCTCACAGATCAACATAGAACGCATAAAGCAGGTCTACGTACAGCTAGCCAAGTATAAGCCTCAAGGTAACAAGTTTAAGCCTAAGCGTCGTATTATAAGTTCTAAGCGTTTTTGAAATCAGGTCAATAATGGCTAAATATTCAGCTTTCTTACAGCATCAGATCCACGTATTTGTTTAGAGATTCGATTATCCTTCATTTATCGCTAAGTATATAACCACAAAATGGACTTGGTTACGTTTTCGCTGTCGTCAAAATAGCCCAATACTTCAATGTAATTTGTATAAGTACTTTTTGGAACATTGCTAGGGTTTGTTGGTTTTGAATGCTTAGGATCACTTATTTTTATATAGAACTATCTACTTATCCTCGCTGCGCTCAGGTGCGTCCCTAAGTACGTTTTAATTTTTTTTTAAGGGAACCCTAATGCTTTTCTTAAAATAAAAGTAGCCTCAGTTATTTCTTATAACATTAACTGTTTGTGAAAGTCCCGACAAAATAAATCCAAACTTTTCGAAGATTAGCCGGAACAAAGAGTTTTTTTTTAATTGTGTTCTTCTTATAAGTACCATATATAATTTCATATGCATTTAGTAAAAAGATGATATTTTCAATGTATATAGATGGCTGTACAATGTTTGCATGTAAATTATTTTATCTAATGCATGTGTATATTACATATGAAAAAGGTTGTATTTGCTCTACAATTTAAAAATAAACACTGTTTTTTTTTTTCTTTTTAACAGTGCTTAATAATTTTTTTCCTATTTGTCCAGGTGCATTAATTCCTCAAATAATACAAAGGCCCAATGTAATGCAGTCGTCTCCAAGTCCTACATCTATAATTGCAAATATAAACCAATCCAATTACTTATGCAGCCAAACACCAGAACCTCCGACACCTTCTACACCTACATCGCAATTCAAAGAGCATAGCTTATTCCTCAGGCCAACTAAAACTAACATCAGATCAAATTTTGATTCTAATAAATCACCTTTCAAACAAATTGTCATAATTCAACAAGAAAAAATTTCACTGCAATCTGCTACTGAGAACAATTATATTATTAATGGAGATACAAATGTAGCATTCAAAATGAATGACAATCGAATCGAAGCTGGAAATTATGATTTTAAAAATTTAGCAATTGATAATAATTGTATATCTAAATTTTCTAATGATCAAGTAACTTTTTTAAATCAAAAAACAACCAAGAATGAGGATTACAACACAGATGTTAAAATTGATGAATATAGCACTAGCAAGCCAAAGTTTTACTTTACTGATAATGGTGTCACTTCTCACAATGACAGTGATCAAACTTATGCAAGTAATCATTATGCTACTGATTATAACAAAGAAAGGAATTTGCAGTTAAAAAGTGATGATAATCTTAAAGTATATAATAGCAATCCATCTAAATCAGATAATAAAAAATCATCACATGACAAAAAGTGATATGGTTATGTAATAAAATATACAGATTCTTTTCTCCCATTTAATTCAGTCTATCATTTTTTGTTTAATTCATTTTAAACATTATTTGTTAGTTTCTAAATCAGCTACAACTTTCATATGCTGTTTTAATGCCTTTGTTGCTTTTCTAGATTTTATTGGTGCTTTTTTATCATTATCAAGATTTTTATGTTTTCCTTTATTTAATTCATCTTTAATATTTGCTAATATGGATATCTAAATAAAAAGAAACGACAATAGTTAATAACGAATAAAAGATAACAATTTAATTAATAAATTCTCATTATCATTACTTACGGTCTCTGGGATGTGCACATATCTAATATTTCGAGCCTGTACAAACATATTATCAAAATAATATTCATTCCTCTGAGTATCGCAATACACAGCTTTATTGAGTGAGATATTCATATAGCTGTAACCATAATATACATCAAGAATATTTTTTTGTTTTTAATCAAAATGTTCCTATGTATAATAATATTTCATTATACTAAAAGGTTTGGAATAATTTTATGTTAAATATCCTACCTGTATACATGTATTAAATATTATTTATATTTGGCTAAACAACAATTTAAACAAAATAATAAATTAAATAATGTACATGTTGTGTTAAGGAATGGAACATTAATAATTCTAGTAAGAAAACATAATATGTAAATGTGAATTATTTAACAATAACAAATTTAGTAATAAGTATAGTTCTAATGTTTGTTAAATGAATGAATGTTCTATATTAAATAAAATTTTACTCAAATTATAATATGGCTTGTTCAATTTTAACAACTTACCCATCAACTGTTGATAGTTCACCACAAACATACGAGTCATTTCTAAGGTCAACTGTAATATTTTTGTCTTGTAATGATTTTACTAAACACAATAAAGTGTTATGGTAAAAGAATTTTTCCCTAGATGTTCCTATAAACATCATTATGTAAGACTTGTATTTATTCTAATGAATTTTAAGTATCCTTAAAAGAAAATAATAAAATTTATGTAACAAACTGAATTAACATTATAAGTAGATTGTCTAAATCATATCTGAAAATTGTGTATTAGTATATGTAAGTATTAAAATAATCTTCAATCAAATAAAATAATCATATATATAAAATGAACTGGCTATATTATTTAAATTCACCAAAATAATTAAACTAAGATATACAAAAATAAACCTATTTTTGTTTGACTATTACTAATCGTTCATCAGGTTTTGATTTCAATTCCAGTTCAGCCTTAACTATTAACCACTTATCATCTGTCTTTTCAGCAGTGAAGTAATAAATTCCCTTTTCTTTTTGTCCAGTTACAGGAACTTTAAATTTAGCAGTGTTTTGGCTCCATGAGTTATTTTCAGCATCACTCAATTTAAATTTTTTATCTTTTATAGGCTCGCCCAGGAAGTGAACAGCTCCTGGATGCCTTCTTAGTATTTTCAATGCATCTTTGTAATAATCGAAGTTTCTAACTCTATCTACAAGTTTATTTTGCAAATAAAACCCAGTGGATGCAACAACAATGCCGCCCCATCCAGCAATTTGTACTAATCTGGTAGTGGATATATGCATAATTGAAATAGTAAACTTACTTTATTATTCTTGATTACCTACTAATTAAATTTTAAATGTGATTTCGATTTTGGTGTTTCGTCAAATGCACAGATTATAGACAGTCAATTTTCAAATGACATTTGACAAATCTAAAATGTCAAACAACATGAATGATATAGAGAAAATAAAATGAAGATCCATGTGTTTGAACTTGAATGGAGTCTTAAATATTTGGTCTTACGAAAGTTATCTCACTCTACAGGAGACACGTTTCTCTTTCTAAATAGGTTGTTGGGCTTTTAAAGATTTATAAGAATTATACTGATATTCCCATCGCCATCATCGCTACAGAGAAAGTGCAAAACACAATACACATTGAATTTATATTACACTAGCGACTCACCCTCACTTCGCTTCGGGTTCGTCCATAGACAAAAACAAATTATGCCTCGGGAACTGTATATTTTTCTGTGATAATATATTGCTTATAGCCTTTCTCAATAAACGGACTATCTATTGTAATCGAATTAGTAGTGCCTGAGATTAGCGCGTTCAAACAAACAAACAAACAAACTCTGTCACTTTATAATATTAGTATAGATTACCGATATCGATATCCATTTTGTTATTTAACTAAAAAAATAAAAGAAAAGTAAAAATACTTTTGACTATTTTTTAAATTTAATAATATATTCTATATTTATTATATCTAAAGTAATATAAAAACTAATTTTATTCTTTTGATTGAGTTCCTAAATCTCTAAAATTTCCTGTCCGATTTGAAATTATTTTTGTCTTTTTTTTTACATATTTCCGAAGCAATCATTCTTGCGTTTTTTTAACCGTGCTTTTCTATGGATTTTAAAATTATGTATACTTTATATATACCGCGAAATAATTCCCAAGCTTAAAAATATTTAAATGTGTTTAATATTTTTAACATGTCTGTCATATTTTTATAATTTGTGGCTACATATTCCAGTCACTTATTATTATTAAAAACTTTTTATCGATAAAATCAGCATTCCGACATTACTACTCCACCAAGTGAGTAGCTACAAATACGTAGAATCAAAAATATTCCTTATCGTAATGGTATACAGTTCATTTTTAATTGATATTCTAACAAATATTTCATATCTTATATTTTTATTTACCTTATCTTATATATTTAAACGAGTAATTCTTATATATTTATATCTTTATTTATTTATACCAGCGATCTTGGAAACGGCTCTAACGATTTCGCTGAAATTTGTTATATGGGGGTTTTCGGGGGCGAAAAATCGATCTAGATTAGTCTCATGTATAGGAAAACGCGTGTTTTCGAGTTTTCATGCGGTTTTCTTTTGCATTATTCTACGCAGAATATAGTCGATGATTTTTTTACACTCGGATGTAAGCATCATGGTCAAGCGGTCAAGGCGTAAGTTAGACATCACATAGGTATGCCCGGGATCTAGTTCTTGTCGGAATACAAAGTTTTTACTTTTGTTTTTTTGTATTTATTCAAGTTTTTAGTTTTTCTATCTAAAATATACGATATAACAAAAAAGAACTCCGAGCGAAGCTCGCGAAGCTCGGTCGCCCAGGTACTTGAAATTAAATAAGTTCTTTTAGAAAAGAAATAAAAATATGTCAACCATACCTACAAGTATGACACATCGCCAATTTTAATAGTTTTCCTCGCGCTGTTCTAAATGCACTTCAAAATAGAATATTATGTCATAGATGCAGAAAACTAAGAATATCATAAATAGACGTGCAATCCAACGCGTCAGTTAGAAAACGTCTGGTATCTATTTCTAATATGCGTAATCCTGCTGACAATTCATATTATAGCTTCTATAGTTCTTATATAAACTTTGTCGAGTCTTTTCGTCGCTAATACTGCAAAGTTTAATTAGAAACAAAGGTTTTTAACGAGTGCGTCCTATTCGTAGCTTCTACCTGTTATGACATACTCAGAGAACAGACGTAAACACATACGGTGCGATTAGTCCACCAGTTTAAGGTCGCTCAGTGTGCTGTGGTAAGGGCTATGCTCTAAGTTAGAAGGGTCGGATCCAAAATGAAGAGATACGACAGAGAACCAAAGTTATCATCATAGCTCAAAGAATTAACAAGTTGAAGTCGAAGTTGAAGCCTACCGCCAGTGGGCTGGTCACATTTGACGTAAAACCGATAATTGATGAAATAGATGGGTTCTCGAGTGGCGACCACGGCTGGCAAATGTAGGAACGCTCTAGCCAGCTAGGTGGAGCGATGATATACGTTAATTCGCTGGCAGCGGTTGGATACGTAGAGCTGAAGATTGAGCTCCAGTAGTGAGCAATGGAAGAAAACAGACTGAATCATATTCAATGATAATGATGATAATTCTTATATATTTGCCTTCTGAGATGTTTATCTCGGAAGCGTGCACTTTTGAGTTTCATTTTGCTGATTCGAGTGTTTCATCCATTATACACATTACTGTGAACGTGCGTCACTGCTTAGAAAATAAATTAAAAAGGCAGCGGTGGCCAATGTCACTTTTTATAGTTAAATAGGTATTCGAATAAATCGGACTCTTTTCAGATATTTCTTTTATCATTTCTTATTAATAAATTAATACTTTTTTCTTGATATTTTTAAATTAAATATTTAAATATATAAACATATTAGGAGAAATTAAATGGAACTCAAGAAAAAAAAGTTTGATTTTGAACCCAATTCGATCATTTTTAATACATATACATTTCTCACTAAGAGGTTAAATAATTATATAAAAATTAAAATATAAATAAAAATATAATAATATAGGTAATAAAAATTAAACTATAATTATTTATCATATTACTTAATGTCAATGTCAGTTTTGGAGGATGACGTTTTATGTCTAAACGTGAAATCAGAAATGTACATTGTACGATTAAAGTAAATTATAATCTAATAGGGTTGTGTTTTAGTGATATGCTCTAGCGTATGTGCTAAAATACTGAATTATAATTATAATTACCATCAAATATAAATAAAAATGTTTAAAAAATTTAAAGATAAATTAGCTGAGGAAGTGAAGTCATCCCCTCAAAGGATTCAGCAGTTCGCACAAGCTGCTCAAGTAAATATTTATATTAAATATTTAATCTAATATAATATAAATAAGATCTTAAACAGACTGTGTATGTGATTTATTTAACTTTAAAGTAATATAAAGTTTTCAGTACTAGACACTCCAAACAAAATGCAAATTAAGTTCTGAATGTTATTATTTTACAGGCAGCAGTCACATCAGCATCAAGCAGCATATCTGATATCACAAACAATGATTTATTTTCTATTGGTGATAATGGTACTTATCTTGTGTTTATATAATATTAAAATAAAATGCCCACAGTATATATATTGATACTAAATGTTTCCTTTCCATAATTTTAGATACATCAAGTAAAATAAAAAATCTGCCAAATAATCAGCAAAACTCGCTTCAAGAAGTATCCCTTTTATCACAATCTAAAAATTTAGACACAAGTATGGAGTCAGAAATCCAGACAAATCTAGAGGTGATATTTTGTATCTTGGTTTATAAAATATTTATTTTAATATAAATTCCTTTATTACTGCCTAATATTTCATCCAACTTTATGTTAGACAAATAAGAGTAGGCTAATAAATGTTTATTAAAAATTTCCTTGGCATTGTAATAACCATAATCTAAGGTAAACAGTTTTCCCAGAAAGTTGAATGTGCCTTTTATATTTATTTAAATACTTTTAATTTTTTAATTAAAATGCCCTCATTAAATACTAAATAAAAATTAAACTTTCAATACTTTTAATGAAATTAGTTATTTTCTTTAAATACTTATATTTAATCTTTATAAATAATCTAAAGTTTTCAAACTTGTTTGTTTGAACACTCTGATCAATGATGATATATTCTTTTTGCATTTTATAGCCTTATTTATTAAGTATATATATTATAGAACATAGGCTATCTAAGATCACTTATAACCTATAGCTATTAGCATTAAAAATGCAGGTCAGAAAATACATTAAGTAAGAAAAAATAATAGTGTAAACAGGTAGAGCATGTTTTTGGGTACTTTAATTTTCCTTGATAAAATGTACCCCATGTTGTATGTTGGCTTTGTATCCATATTTTGTATAATATGTTGATGTTTAATTTAATACTGTTTTCCTAACACTCTATAGGAGGTATAATAGTAAGGTGCATATGCTAATTTATAATGCTTATTAGTTTACCAAATATAATGATGTTAGTGGCTAGCATGTACGGCTGAACATCTGGAGATCCTTGGGTTTGAGTCCTGGGTTGGGTAAAATTTATTTATTGACTCTTTCTGTTAAAGAAGTCCCAGTAATAGCCTGGAGTTGGGAAGTTGGCAGTTTTTTACCCCTGTGCCTAGGAGAGCACATAAAGCCGTCAGTCTTGTGCCTTACCTCTCACTGGTCCTGTCAATTAGTTGTCGTCCCAGAGTATGATAGTGACAGAAATAGAGAGTGCATTTGTGTTTGCACGCATACTTGTGTACTATAATGCCTCCTGTACAGATGTTTAGTCTTAATGAAATTGGCCGCCATGGCCAAAATCGGTCAGAAGGACACTATTATTAAATATACTTACAAAAACATTTACTTGTTGAAATGTAATGTCTGCCTATTAATAAATAATGAAAAAAAGTTTCTTTTGACAGATGAATCAAGAAAATCAAAGGCAAAGAAGATTGTCAAATAGCTCATTTGCTAGTGACATATCATTTAGATTACCCAGTTATGAAAGTCCTTCGATGTACCATTTACAGGTATTTGTTCATTTTTTTACCGACTTCCAAAAAGGAAAAAAAGAAAAAAGAGGCTCTATGTATCTTTTTTTTAATGTTTGTTCACTGACTTCTCGAAGACGCCCATTAGGACCTACGTTAATAGACTGTGTTCTATTAACGTAGGCCCTAATGTGGTTTCATAAAGTTTTCTTTGACATAAAGTATACCACTATTTTTGAAAAAAATCAGGTTAAGCCTAACCTTTTAGTGTCTAGAAATAGGCTTTTTATTTATTTTTTTTGTTTTATTATCTTTTATAATATTAGTGCCATCATATCTTATTGTGGCATTAGAACAAGCATGAAATAGTATTGGTTTTATAAAGGATTTTCTAAATCTTTTTTCTTTTTCATTTTTTTATGTAAGAGATTTACTGAACAGGATTATAAAATTATTATGTACAATTATTTGGCCTAGTGTAAAACACTAGGTGTGTGTTTGTTTGTTGAATGTTTATTTTTCATTTATATTCATAAAATTCAAATGTAGTCTGACATGGAAGTATCAGCAAGCGAAGCAGAAGAAAAAGGATTTTCGGGGTCAACTGTCAATCTTGATAGAGTCACGAAAGAACAGTTGTATGCAGCTTATCGTCGAACACAAGATCGTTGTACTAAATATAAGACTCAGTATGCAGATCTTGCTCGCCACTATAAACTCTTAGAGAGAGAAAATGCAAAAGCTAAGGTAAATTATGATTTTACTTTATTGCATTAGTTATGTTTGCTTTATATATTTTTAGGAAATAATGGTATTGTTATATTATTTTCGTGAAATATTTGGTAACTAAAATACTAGAAATTAAAAAAAAAAAACTTTATGTACTTTTGTTTCAATTGCTCGGCGAGTATTGATGTTTTTTTTATTTTCCAGAATGTATTAGTGGAGACACAAGATAAAGCTCTAAGAAGAATATCAGAATTGAGAGAACAATGTTCACTTGAACAAAGTGCTAAAGTAAGAAAAGAAATATAGATTACAATGCCCACTTTAAAATATTTGTTATTGCCATCAATTTTTTACATGTTTTTATTAGTATCACTTGTGAGTAACTGGCCAATAACCATGTAATTAAATCTTCGAAGTTAATTTTAAATTGTCGTATATGTTGAAACTTTAAAATTGCGAAAGCCCGTTTATCTATACTACACTGTTATACTATACAGAGTTTGTTTGTTTGTTTGTTTGAACGCACTAATCTCAGGAACTACTAATCCAATTTGAAAAAATCTTTTTGTATTAGATAACCCGTTTATTAAGTATCATCCCGGAAAAATGTACAGTTTCCGTGGGATAGGCGTTTCTGTTTAGGGACCCGAAGCGAAGCGAGGATGAGTCGCTAGTCATAGAATAAAATTTGACATCACTAAGATCATCTGATGATGGAGCCAGGAGTGAGATAATGGAACTCTTTAACCTCTTTTAATAAAAATCTCGAGTTCATTTGGTCATAATCTATAAATATTTATATTATTTTAGGCTCACCTTGAAAAAGCGCTGCGTTTAGACATCGAGGAAAAGAACATGAAAATACATACACTCAATACAAAATTAAGCCTGTTGCAAAATGATACAGGAAATGATTTAGTAGATAATAGTAAAGGTTCTAACGACAAGAACGATAGCGACGTTCCATTGATTAGTTTGGCTACAGATGAAGTTAGTGATGATAATAAAACAAATGAGGCTCCTGTACTTTCGGAGATTACAGTGTTAAACAATAAAATAGAAAAAATGGAACAATTGTTAAACAAGTACAAAGATTCGCTAAAGACGTCTAAAGATAAAAATGCACAGTTAACTACAGAATTACAAATTATTTCAGCTGAACTTGAATCAAAAGTGAAAGAAAATGATCAACTCAAAACTGCAACAGTTTCACTTACGGAAGCGAGGCGAAATATTCAAGAGCTTAATGAAAATATTGAAGAATTGCAAAACAAAAATAATTCTTATGAATTCACGAAAAATAAAGAATTATCTATACTTGAATTAAATTTTAAAACCGCCCGAGAGGAAATAATACAATTACGTGAGAAAATCGAAGTTTTAAGCAAAAGAGAAGAGGAATATGCTATTTCACTTGCCGAAAACAAACTAAGCATTCATAAAGAATTAGAAAGCAAAGAATCGGAGATAAAATCATTGAAGGATAGTTTGGAAAGCAGCCGAAATGAAATTCAATCACTTAATATTATATTAAATGATTATAAAAATGATATAGGTAAATTAGAAGAAAAGAGTTCAAAATTAAAACATGAGTTGAAGACACTTAACTCAGAAATAGGAAAAATAAATGAATTAAAAGCAGAAGTTGAATCCCTGGCCCAAAAATGTCATTCCCTTGAACAAATAAAAAATAAAGCAGATGAAGAATATAATTGTTTACAGTTACAAATGAAGCAAGAAACAGCGGAAAAACTGGCTATGATTGATAGAAATAGTTATTTAGAAAACAGAAATTCTCAACTTCTTGAAGAAAATTCAAAAAAAAGTTTACAGATAAGTAATTTGGAAAGTGCAATTCAATTATTGAGAAATGAAATGAATAGTTCTCAAGGAAATGAAGAAACAGATGAAATTAAAAAATATAAAGAAGAAATAACAATATGGAGATCAAAATGTAATAGTTTAGAATCTGAAATACAAGAAGAAAGAGTAGAACTAGTCAAGTTACAATCGGAAATCGAAAAACTATTAGAAAACTACGAATTAGTTCAGAAACGCAATGAACAACTCAACATAACAGTCGGAGACTTAAAATCAGAAAACTCTCTTTTAAAAAATAAATTAGTTCAAACTGATCAGATCAAGAAAACGTGTGAAGATTTAAGAACAAAAATAAGTAAATTACGTAAGGTCCTAAATGTCACCTTAGAAGAATCGAAATCATTCAAACAATTTATATTAACAACATTAAATGCATTTAATGACAAAATTATCTTATTAAAATTGACTACACAAGACGAAATTTCTCTTAATGAAAAGACATCAGAAGATTTGCGTCTTGCTAATGTGTCTTTACAGATTGATATTCAAAAATTAACTGAACAAAATGAATGTTTGAATAATGAAATAAAAGAAGCACGACAAGAAATAGACATACTAAAATCAGAAGTAAAGGAAGTCACCTCTGAAAGTAATTTGCATTTACAGAAAATGCAAGATCTAAAAAATCTAAATCAGGAAGTAATTATTAAATTAGAGAATTTGAAACAGGATTCAGAAGAGTTAAGCAATAAATTACATGAGTGTGAATCAGAAAAGCAGAAATGTTTAGAAGATTTTAACATATTAAAAAATAAAAATAATGACTTACTTATAACATTAAATAACGTTCAACTGGAAAAAGAATCATTGAAAGAGGAAATAGATAAAATATCTGTAAAGCATGAAGAAGTACTTAAGAAGCTTAATAGTTTGACTGAAGAGTATAATGGATTATCCACATTAAAAGAAAATTACCAAAAACAAACAAATCATGTATTGGACTTACAAAAACGTATTGATAACCTTAACGAAGAAAACACGACGTTAAAAAATCTATCAGAAACAATTTCCAACAGTGTTACAGAAATAGAGCTGGAATTGAAAGAAGTTCGCCATTCGCATTCACAGATTGAAATTGAGAAAGAGCACTTGACAACTGTTATAAATGAGCTTGAAAAGAATACCGCCTCAGCGAAACTATTAGACGCTAAATATACGCAGACTGAATTGGATCAATCTAAAGATAATAAAATAGATGAATTAAATAAGGAAATACAGGTATTAAGCGAACTGAATAGCAACCTAACTGAGGAAAATAAAACAAACATCGATAAAACTGAAGCTTTATTAAATAAACATGAAAAACTTAACAATGAATATTGTTTGCTTATAGAAGAGAATAAGCGTTTGCAATCTGACATTGAAGGGCTCCAATCTTATTTGACAAAAGTATCAAAAGAAAATAGCCAACTAAATGATAAATTAAGAGAAATTATGGCTTCAAACGAAAGTTTTCCTGAAAAGAATGACATAATTATTCGTGATATAGAGAACCTTAAAACTGAAATTCAACTCGGAAAAGATAAAATAGACAACTTGATTAGAGAAAACACATTACTTGCTGAAGAGAATTTGGAATTAAAAGATCAGATAATGTCACAAAATTACTCTCAAAAAAATACAAATGACATTAACAAATATAATAACGAAAATATCATAGAAAAATATAATAACGTGGTTGAAACAAAAAATGAGTTAGAAAAAAAAATAAATGATCTAGAATTGTTAAATCAAACTGTTAATGGAAACATGCAGCAAGTACAAACAAATAATGACAAATTAAAACTTTCCAATGAGAAATTAGAGAGGAGATTAGATGAAGCTCTTGTTAGCTTGAGGCATTTGCATTCCCTTCAAGAAAATACTGAACTGGAATATTTGAAAAATATTTTATATGAGTACCTTACTGGCTCAGGGACACATTCCATTACTCTTGCTAAAGTATTATCTGCTGTGGTAAAATTTGATGATAGACAAACAGAAACAGTGCTACAAAAGGAGAAAGAAAGGCAAGGCCTGGTGAGTCCTTAGTATTTTATTTTGTTACTATATCAGTAGAAAGTAGAATTACTACTAAACTAGTAAACTGCCTTGATGGTCTAGCAAATACGGCATACGGTGGCTAGCAAATACGGTTATGCATCCAGAGAGCCTGGGTTCGAATCCCGGGATCGAGTCAAGTTTAGTTGTCTTTCTTTTAAGGAAGTCTCAGTTACAACCCCGAGTTGGAAAGGTGAGGGTGTTTCACCCCCGTGCTTTGGAGAGCACGCAAGGCCATCGGTTCTGTGCCTAATCTCTATGTTCAGGCACAGGGCCGACGAATTGTCTTCCCACTGAAGTATGAGTGACAGGAATTGTATTCCAGCACTTGTGCACTTGTGTTTGTGCTATACCCGTGCACTATAATATCTCCTGCACAGTTAGCTAGTTTTGGTGAGGTTAGCTGCCGTGGCCGAAATCGATCAGGATATCAGAAAGTAGAAGCATATTCTACATGTATCTTTTGCAAGATACTAAAGACCATGCAGTGTTCACTGTAACAGGTGTCTACCATGAGATAGAAACGTTTTATTAAATCAGCTATTTCAAAGAAAGGTACTTCTCCATAGAAAGGGAAAATTTAAGTGTTTACATATTTTATTAATATTAAATGCCTTTTTTTCAGTTGCGGCAACTTGGACTAATTTGATAGCTAATTGTGAATTATAGTCGTCAGATAATTTAATTTTATAATTTTAACACATTTTTATAAAATGTATATAATACAAGAGACATTATTTAAATTTAAGTAAAAGATTTTGTAAAGTATAAATGCAATAAAGCCATTTTGTACAATTTGTTCTATTTAGCACAGATTTTATATGTAGTTAATTAAAATAATGTAATCTTAGTTATTTAATAATAAATAAGAACTTAACAATTATATTTATTTGGAAGATTTGCATTGACTTGTTAATAAAAATATACAATTATATAATATTGTTTATTATTATAAGCTTGACTATAATAGTGTATGGAATTTAAATTTCTAATAACAATATAGGATTTTTGCATTATTGAAATTCTTCTTTAGAACCAAAATAATCATCAGAATCACTGAAGTCATCATCTAAATCAACTTTACCCATTTCTAACATTAAATTTTCCACAATAGCATTAGTCATCTCATGGCCTTCTTCTTGTTGCTTTTTTATGTGTCTGTAAAAATTATAACTTTTTAGTAAAACAGTTAAGTTGTCTATTGAAAGGTTTTATTTGATATGGTAAGTTGATAATCAGTTATAAATTTTAAAAATAATTCACCTCAATATAGTCCGTCTCTTTCGTTCAGGAAGACCTTTTAACATTGAATGAAATTGATTTTCATTATTTACTTCTTTGATATCTTCTTTCTTCTCAGTTACCTTAAATAGTGTAATAATAAAATATTTACTATTAGGAATACGCAAATTGTAGGTATATTAACAAATATTCATAGTGGATAAATCTATAGTATTATATCTATGAGTTGACATTTTCCATAGCCAAAACTACTTATTTTAATTTAAAAGTACCTGGGCGAACGAGCTTCGCTTGGAGTTCTTTTTTGTTATATCGTATTATTTAGATAAAAAAACTAAAAACTTGCATAAATACAAAAACAAAAGTAAAAAAGCTTTGTATTCCATCTGGGATTCGATCCCGGACATATGTGTTGTCTAACTTACGCGTTGACCGCTTGACTACGATGCTTACTACCGAGTGTAAGAAATTATCGACCATATTCTGCGTGGAATAATACAAAAAAAAAACTGCATGAAAACTCGAAAACACGCGTTTTCCCAGACATGAGACTAATCTTGATCGATTTTTTCCCCCCGAAAGCTCCCACATACCAAATTTCAGCAAAATCGTTAGAGCCGTTTCCGAGATCGCTGGTATAAATAAATAAAGAAATAAATACAATGGGGTGTGTAGGGATAGTCAACGACGCCATATTCATAAGTCTGTTGTAGAAGAAAACAATTCAGAAAAAGTCTGGAATTTTCTCAAATCTCTTGGAGTTGGAAAGGCAAAACAAAATATAACCTTCAATAATATAGATTTAAATGAACTAAACAAACACTTCTCATCGTCTAGTACATTTATAGTACAACCAAATTAAGACTAAAAATCAAATTCTCGCCTTGGCCGCTCCTGAATCATCTATTTTTAATTTTAGTCAATTTACGGAATGTGATGTTAAGAGAAACATAGTAGCAGTTAGCTTAGATGCAGTTGGCTCTGACTGTATTAGTCGTAATATGATTCGTCCTATACTTGATATATTGATCCCTGTCATAACATCCATTCTTAATTTTTCCATCGCAACTGACTGCTTTCCATCTGCCTGGAAAGATGCTCAAATAATACCTTTGCCAAAAAAAAAAACTAATCCTACTTCTTTTTCCGATTATCGACCCATTTCCATTCTTCCCTTCTTATTCAAAGTGCTTGAACGCCTCGTGCATCAAAAATTAAGTGACTTCCTTTCAAATCATAGCCTCCTTAAATCCTATGCAATCCGGTTTTCGTCGTGGTTATAGCACGACTACTGCACACGTAAAAATAACGGACGACATCAGACCAGGAATGGAAAATCAACAAGTCACAGTTTTGACACTACTGGATTTTAGTAACGCTTTTAACACTGTTGATTTTGATATTCTATTGGCTACATTGGGTTCTCTTAACATATCTCCAGATGTAATTGACTGGTTTCGTAGTTACTTGTACGGACGCCGGCAACGTATCCGTATTCATAATTCTTGCTCTGAATGGATTTCGCTACATGCCGGTGTCCCTCAAGGTGGCGTGTTGTCTCCTCTGCTTTTTTCAGTATTTTTTAACTCTCTCAGTAACTATATTTCTTCTCCCTACCACCTGTATGCTGATGATCTTCAAATCTACCGTCAGACGACCTTATTAGACTTAAATAAAACTATTTAAGATATTAATGCAGATCTACTCAATATCGCGTAGAAGCAAATCATTAGGCTTAAAAGTAAATCCAAGTAAAACTCGAGTAATTATTACAGGCAGTTCAAGTTTAAAATCCAGAATATCTCGATCACAATTACCACCTATTTCATTTGACGGTTATGATGATAGTGAGAAATTTGGGGATTATATTTGATGAGACATTATCTTGGAAGTCACAGGTGGGCGAGGTGAGCAGAAAAATGTTTGCTGCTGTTGCATCATTACGTCGTTTACGCAACTTTCTACCTATACCCACTAAGATTACCTTGGCTAATCTCTTATCACCAATTCTTGATTACTGACACATGTTACCTTCATTTAAGAGAGGAGCAATTAAATAGACTTGAGCGAATTCAAAATCTCTGCATTCGGTTTATATTTGGACTTTGTAAATATGATCACGTTTCTGAATTTCGTCAAAAGTTCAAGTGGCTCCCTATTCACTTTCGCAGGAATATTCACGTTCTTTGTCTCTTATACAATATTTTATTTAATCCTAGAACATCCCAATATCTTAAAGATAGATTTCAATTTTTAAGTGATTCTCACCAATTTCCTCTTCATTCCAACCAAAACATAACTTTAAAAATTCCTCTACACTCTTCTTTCTTCTATATTCACTCTTTTACCGTCTATGGAACTCACTACCAAATATAGTTAAACATGCTGCTTTGCTATCACTATTTAAAAAATTAACTAAAGACTATTATCTTAACTTGTAATCTGCTTAGTATCATATTTTGTGCATAGTATAGGTATATTGGTATTATATGTACTCGTGTATGTATTTATTTGTATACATATATACTCTGTAAAATTTTTGATTGCACCCCTTCCCGATCTTTTTCTTTCTCTCTGCCCAAAGGTTGCCTGGAAGAGATCACTCACTTAGCGATAAGGCCGCCTGTTGTGCTATACCTTCTTTTATGTATTATATATGTCATGTATATTTTGGTGTGCAATAAAGTATATTTGTATTTGTCATATACAAGAATTGCTCGTTTAAATATATAAGACATAAGAAATTTAAATTTCTACTTACTTCTATTGGTTTACAGCATTTCGTGCAAACATTTTTGTCAGAAGCACAATTCTTGCATAATATATGGTATGCATGCTTAATATTTTTTTGATCACAATCAGCACATTTTTTTGGTGCCGTAAGAGGTTTATACTTTTTATACTTTATCTTCCATTCAATTATATCTTTACACCGTTCACATACTCCAGTTACTTCTAGATTATTTAAGAGTTTTGTTTTCTTGCTGGTGTCATGTAAGGTATTCTTAAATGCACTTCTATTTTGGTGTTTTTGAGGTCTCGTTCTATTAGTGCTTCCCCTAGAACAACTCATTTTTGAGTTTTAATCGTTCAATTATTTTTCTATCTTATAATTCGTAATACCCCCTTGTGAGTTGTGTGTGCAGATACAAATATTTAGGTTAGACCTTAAATATTAAAACCTCAATCTGTGATTAAAATTTAAAACAAAACATGTCTTCATCCATAGATAGGGCATAGAAAAAAATTAACTTCATCTGTCAATGGGGAAGATTTTTAGACAAAAAGGGCGCTCCATGTATGATCTATTTACATTCAGTCAGAGGTAAAGCAATTTATCATAAAATCTCTTTTCTACCTGGTATTTTGCTTGAATTGCTTCTATTGTGTTCGTATCTACCCTGTACAATGTATGTACCTGCAAGTTTCACCAGCTGAAGGAAGAATTGAGAAGGAAAAGGTATATCTTGTGGTGGTCCTGACTGACTGATGAATCAACACACAGCCTAAACCGCTGGCCGTAGAAACGTAAAATTTGGAGTACGTATTCCTTTATGATGTAGGCATCCGAAAAGAAAGAATTTTTCGATATTTATCTCCTAAGTGAGTAAAATAGGGGATTAAAGATCGTATGAAATTCTGTCATCCTTAATGTGAAATACACAGAAAATGGTGTTTAGCTTTAAGATAAAAAATAAGATTTTTTTTAGATTTGTTTTAATTTAATTGCAATATTTGCCAAAGAAGTTTTACGCAACGCACCCTTTTTCTTCAAACAAATAAATAATAATAATATTGGGAAACCGAGTGGAGCGGGTTCAAATGCCAGGCACCTCTGATATTTTCATGTGTGAATCATTTCTAACATGATTACTACTTGCGTTACGGTGAAGGAAAACATCGTGAGGAAACCTGCATGTCTGAACTAACAAGTTTTCGAAAGACATGTGAAGTCCGCCAATCCGCACTTGGCCAGCGTGGTGGGTGGACTATGGCCTGATTCCCCTCGTATAGAAGGAAGGCCCGTGCCTAGCAGTGGGACGTTAAAAAGGGCTAAATACAATACAATACAATACAAAGTAATATATTTATGTATCATCGTTACATACTAAACAGTTTTATGCAACAATTTCAAGGATTTTTTATTTGATTTCTAAAGACTTCACTACATTGGCGCCTTTTGCTGCGAATTTAAGCGTGGTAGCCCTCATTGTGATAGACAAGAATGAGTTTGAGCGGTATAGTACGTGCCACGAAAGATGAGACTTGACTAACCATGTGGTTTGACTTGCGCATAGGACGATTTATAGGTCTCTTTAGCGGTACGAGGTCTGAGGCAAGAAGGTGTCGGGCGTCATCGAGGCGTCGAAAAGAGCGTGGGAGGCGCGGTACGGTGCTGCGAATGCGTGTTAGTTGCCTAGCATTCTCCTCACCCCGTGCAAGCCCCGCTTGACTCCGTAATACAGACGAATGTGACTTGTGTTTATTTTCTGTTTTGTTTATAGTTGTGTTGTATATGAGTGTAATTTTGTAAAATTTTGATTATGCCTTGAGGTAAAACATTAAGAAGACAAAATAGGAAGATGATTTACGACGTGTACACTTATATGTAAAAAAAGCAAAGGAAGGTGTACAAAATTTGAAGCAGGTGCCAATGCGTACCATGCGTATCGTTTCGTAATAAATATTGTTAATAATTTTAATATAACATTGCTGTACACTTTATTCGAATGTCATCTAAAAATCCCTAAATAGATATAGAAATAAATTATAGATAACTATTTCGTACACGACTGTACCTGCACAGGCTCCCCACTACTGACGCTCGTCAAGTCTCATCTTTCGTGGCGTGTATTATGAAATTTAGCAATATTAAAGGGAAATTAAAACTTTAGTCAGTTTACAGGAACAACCTATAATAATAAAAAGAGATTTAATGGACACAACTAAGTACAATGATTGATGTTATTGTTTTTTGTTTTACGTCGAATCTTTTAAAATATAAGATGTGTTTTTTTTAATCTGTGGAACGCGTGTCGCGCTGGCTTTTCTTTCGTCATCTGTCAATTTTAATGTCATTCGGCATCGATACTTTAAAATATTGATGGTAAAAGCATTAAAAAAATTAAATTACAAGCTTACCTTACAATCAATCACTTGAACGTTAGAAACATTTCTCTTTAGAGTTAAATAGATTATCTCAAACATGGATGACTCTTATAACGGTATAAATATATAGATTTTGTATATACACTTTTTTAGCTTACATGTTTTTTTTTTAATTTATTTTTCTAACTGTTCCTTTTCAATGTGAAAATCATATGCACTTGCCCAGTGTATCATATTATTACTTTAAAGATGTAAAGGAAATGAATATTTGATTAGATATTTTGAAACAACCAAAATGAGTTAGTGCAATGTTAACCTTTTAATTGCTCTGTAGCCTCTTGTTTCATCTAAATTTTAAGGAAAAATTACTACTTAAAAAATATCTTTTATATTTTTTATATTCACTATAGCACTTTCTTTGCTGGGCAAAATATATTAATATGTATTTGTAAACTAACGCAATTAATACAACTGTGAATGTAAATAATTATATTTACAGCTAAGGACAATGTGTCTTGATAATGATTTATTTTAAACTAATTTTCACAGAATTTGAAAATAGTGCTGAAACACTAGATAACACTCAAAGTGATTTCAATCAAGATCGAAATAACCAAGATGCAAAGTCTCAAGGAAAATTTGGGCCACCAAAAAAATTTCGAAATAATTATAGGTTTGTGTTTATCTAATAGAGATTATTTTGACTTTTCTACATCAAATGTCTTAATGGTTGTTTAACCAAATTGTCATATGATATATCAGTGAACTTTAGAAATTAACGAATATAATCAGATAAGTTGTGCCCAACTTGCATAATAGATTAAAAGCAAATATGTAACAAGAAAATTGAATTGAAGTAATGAGATTTGTCAGTAATTTGAATTACCTCTGATTATATTGCCTAAAAATATGTAGTAGAATTCTAAATTGGTGTGACTTTTTCATCATGTAGTCAAATAATTACTTCCACTGAATTTGCTCAAAAACTAACCTTAATTTAATTTGAAATGAAATTAATACAAGATCTCCAACCTTCTCTACCCTGTAATATTTTACACCACAAGAAACATACTTATACTGAACATACAATATTTGGAATGGAGTTTATTTATACTTTTAAAATCTTTATGTTCAAATATTTAAGACATATGACATTTTAAGGCATTATATTGCCAATATTTTATTTTTTAAATTAAAACATGTTTAGAAAGAATCAAGAATGGTGTTGGTTAGCAATATGCCTTAAATTACAGAATAAAGAAGGACAATTTATTACAGGAATGATCGTTATAATAATGCTTATGGAAATTATAGTGGAGGCTATGGACCACCGGGTGGGTATGGACCACCAAGTGGGTATGGACCACCAGGTGGGTATGGACCACCAGGTGGTAATAACCGTAACTTTAGACCCAGAGGCAACTTTTTTCCACCAAACAACTTTGGACCCCCACCAATGTTCCCACAAGGACCACCACCCGGGAATTTTTCTTGGGGCCGAGGGTTTGGGCCTGGAGGACCACCGGTGAGAAGACATCCAATGGATGATAAAACAATTAGATATTTACTACGTGAGTATAATTTTATTTGTCTAGTTGCTACCATGTTACAACACACATCCCATTATCAATCCAATTGTTGGCAGTTGGGCCGAATTCAAATTCAAAATATTTTATTCAGCATTAAATTATTACAAATTTTTTACTTTTAAGTTGAAGTAGCCTGGAGGCGATCACTTCATTCCCAAGATGTGCCACCTTCCATAAAATCATTTATTGTATAATACCCTTTTGCACACAAACATTCTTTCACATTTTTTTTTGAATTTGGCGATAGAAGCTTTTTGAACATTTTCTGGGATCCTGTTGTACAAACATATACATTGTCCATAAAAAGCATTACTGACTTTGTGTAGATGAGTCGCAGGAATTACAAGTTTTTGTTTACTCCTAGTATTAAAGACATGCATAAATGTCATAATTCTTGGGAAATTTGTATATATTTTTACGAACATACATAAATAACATTTTCGTACATGTACTGAGAAGCAACAGTCAATATTTTTATTTCTTTAAACTGATCTCTTTAATGACACTCTAGGACCTAAACTATAAATTGCACGAATAGCTCTTTTCTGCAGTACAAAAATCGTATTAATAGTTGCTGCATTTCCCCATAGTAAGATATCATAGGACATAATACTATAAAAATAACTAAAATGTACTATGCGAGCTGTATCAGTAAGAAGTATAGTTATTGGATATTACTGTCAAGATATTGTCAGTAGGATTAAACTTGTAGTGCATTAGAGTAAAAAGCGATACAGGCAAAGCCGTAGTTAGGAGTTAGTATGAAAAAAAAAGTAAAAAAATAACCTGTGTACATAAATATATTTGTTTTGCTGTAGGTTGTGGTGTGGGAAAGGAGCATTTAAAGAACCTACCGCGCGATATGTTAGCACTCATGGAACCTGAGTACTGCGGGCTTTGCGCTCAGAATTTTGATTCATTTGCGACATGTGAGTATGGATGCATGCTTATTAATTAATAAAATTTGAAAAATACAATTTTTTATATTTTTATTTTGGTAATTTTACGGTGTACTCCCATTTAATTTGTTTACAGCTCGCATACATTACATTTCCAAAAATCATCTGAAGAATCAGAAAAAATGGTTAACCCAACAAACTGAGATAGGATTCCGTCGCAGCAAAGAGGTAACTAGACAATTTGTCCACGTAACGTTTCCGTAGCCATTTTGCCGACTTTTTGATTCACATAATAGATGTAAATAATTAAAGAAAATAAAACGTCATATATTGCGTTCACTTGAAATGCTGTTTGCAAGATCCTAATCATTTGCCGACAGACTAAATCAAGTGAAATTTATGTGAACACTGTCGTCAAAATAGAAACTTACATTGCAACAAATTGTCTATCTTCACGTTGCTATTGACGTGAAGTTTCTATGTAAACCAACATTCTCATTAGGTATGCACAATTATATATATGAAATATTTTCATATAATTAATTGTATGTATAAAAATATCACCGACTTATTATTTAGAAAGCTGTTATACTATTTATTTATTTAAAATAAACAATGAAAATCTATATTTTATAATAATCGAGAAGTGAAATGTATGTAAATGAAATATTAAATTTAACTTTATTTTTCAGATACCACTAAAGGCACGTGATTTGTACTGCGAGCTCTGCGACGTGCACATCACGTCAAAAACCCACTCCGACTCGCACTACGCGGGGAAGGCGCACCGAGCGTATGTTTGTCATAATTATATATTACTTAGGTTGATTCCTCATACAAACTTTCATCCCTATTTCCATCCCCTCAAGGCATGATTTCCGGGATAAAAACTATCCTGTGTCCTTTGCTGGGTCTCAAAACTATCTTCTTACTATATTTCATCTAAATCGTTCCAGTAGTTTCAGAGCATATTCAGTACAAACAAACAAACAAATAAAAAATTTTTTCCTTAATATTAGTATAGACTAGCGTTACATATTACTCAAAGTGTGATTTAGGATAGCCTATAACCTTCCTTGAGGAAACAACTTCAAATGTAATATTTCCATCCTAAGGGGAGGCATTTTAAATTGAAATTTATTTAGATTTTTCCTATTCATTTTTTTTTAATTGGTTTACAGTTGGCTTGGTTATTGTCTAACATATCCAAAAAGAAAGAGAAAAACATATACACGAATTGAGTATCTCTTCATTTTTGAAGTCAGTCAAAAATAATACTGTATATGTAAAGAAAAAATTCGGTTTTAAAATTAGTTCGACTTAACCTTTATATTATAATTTATTGTAATTAAAAATTGTTTCTCTACAGAATTGTTGAGGGGCGTAAGAATCCAAAGAATCCATTTTTGCTTCAACAAGGAATGGAGGAAAGGGTGTAAGTACCAAAATTTCTAAAATTAAACATTTTAATACTTTTATATGCATAACTTAATTGATAAGTATTGAATTTAATAAGAAACTTTACTAAAGTGAAATTAATATTTTTAGTGAACAACTTATTCGCCGTGAAAAGAAACATCTGAAGCCTTTGGAAGAGGAGTTAGCTGAAAAACCCAAAGAAGTGAAGACGGTCCAGTCCGAGCTGTATTGTGATATATGCAAGGTACGTTTAAATTACAGTTTACAAATATATTATGTACTATTTGCCTTGGTTTCAGCAGCTGGCTTTTGTAATTTTTCAATTTCTAAACAATATACATAATTATTTTCTTAGAAAAAAATGTGTGACCCTTCTTCTATTCAGCCCTATTTAAAGTCCCACTGCTGGGCACGGGCCTCCCTTGAATATGAGAGGGATCAGGCCATAGTCCACCACGCTGGCCAAGTGCGGGTTGGTGGACTTCACATGTCTTTCGAAAACTTGCTAGGTTCTCTCAGACATGCAGGTTTCCTTACGATGTTTTCCTTCACCGTAAAGCAAGTGGTAATCATGTTAGAAATGATTCGCACATGAAAATATCAGAGGTGCGAGACCCGAGATTTGAACCCGCTTCACTGGTTTTTTTTTATGAGATTCAGTGACAAACGAGCAGACAGACCACCTGATGGAAAGCAGTACCTGTCGCCCATAACACCTACGGTTCATGCACTTAAGTTTAAAGTAACAAAAATACAGAACCGCCGGTACGTTATCACTGTGAGGACTAAGATGATATGCTTGCCTGTAATTGCGCTGGCTACCTTATTCTTCAAACCGGAACACAACAATGCAATCATTGTTGCTTGGCGGCAGAAATAGATAACGGGGTGGTACCCATCCAGTCGGACTCCTGAGCTTGAGAGAGTCCTACCATCGCTTTCTCAAGCGAGCGCGTTACCACTGGGCTACCACTGCCTTGCGTGACCCTAACGGTAGGTAACCTTAGGTATTTTCGTAGTTGTGCCGAAAATATCAAAGAGAATATCAATAACTTTGTCAGAGCAATACCGGCTATTCAGCTTTGTCTCGCCTTTAGGCTATTGTAGAGGTCAATTGTATAGCTTTAAAGGCCCAGGACAGCAAATTTTAATATGTTACTATATTAAATTTAAATGATTTTTTTTTAAATTGAATTGTATTTTTAGCACAAGTTTGAGAGCCTCCTAGTAAGTTTAAAATAACCTGTGACAGGTCTCGCTCTTCCACAAAGATGATTAAAGTACAATATCATAATCAAAGGTACATAGTAAATCAACACAAAAAAACTTATGTGTCAATCTGTATAATGTGTATAAGTGAAATTATACTACTATTTTATTGAATTAATCGTTAGGGTCTATGGGAAGGATAAAATCTCACAAACAAACATTGCATCTTAGAATTGAATAAAACGATGAAATCTTACAAACTATACAATATATTTACTCTAACATCGTGAAACAAATGCATATGATGTGGAAGAAGTGTCTTAAACACTGAAAACATCAGTTTCACTTAAAGGAAACATTATTTCATTTTTTAAAATAAGATTAACTGCATTTCATTTTTTTTAAAAGAGGTGACCTGGATCGGTAATGACCAGCTGAAAATGCAAAAAGGTACTCGGTCACTATTTTATCGAAGGTAATGGATAGAGTCTATGGTAAGGATGAAATGTCTTGAAAGAAATTTGTATGTTACAATTAATAAAAACGACGAAATACTTTACTAATTAAGGTACTTTTCTACCTTGTCCCTTCGATTTGTTTCAACCTGTATATGGTACTTATAAGAAAAACACAATTTTTGTCTGTCTGCCTGTTTGTTCCGGCGAATCTTCGAAATTCTTCGAATTTTAAGAGGAATTTCATTGGCAGATAGCTGATATTATTCCTTCATTAGGGTTCCGCTCAAAAAAAATAAAACGGACGGACGCACTTGAGCGAAGCGAGCGTAAGTCGCTAGTTTAATATATATAAATAATTACTATTAACAGTATTTAATTTTTATTATAGACATCAGTGACATGTACTGACCAAATGACAATGCATCTGAATGGCAAGAGACATCTAGCAAAGGAGAAGCAACACATCCTGAAGATGATGAAGGGTGGTGGAAATGAGGCTTCAGCAACGGCAGAAGATGACGCTGGTAAATATTCTCTTACGTTTGCTGATCGTAATTGGCATGATATATAAATTGAAAGATAAAAAATTAAACAGGGAGCATGAACATATTATAAATAAAATATAATTGACTAGTGACACGAATCCCTAGATGATTTTTATATCTATATAGATAAATAACATTGACATGTTAACTTGCTAGAACAAAATCAACTAAGCTCAATTATAACTGTGCTATGTAATATGTTTGTTTATATACAGGATGAATTGTTCAAGTGGGCGTGCATGGCTAAATCCGAAACTATGAGGAATAGTGAAAAGTACTCAAAGGAGTCTCGGGCCCGATTTTCATGAAACTAAAACTGCATCATTGGATTTCTGAAAAATTAATTTTCCTAGCCAGGAATCAAACCTAAAAAAAACACATACTGTATAATTACACTATTCGATAGTGTTGCTAAAAAGGAACGCATTCTGGGAAGTCATGACATACGGCTAACTTAAGGGAAGAGCTCATTTTTAACAAAATGTTTTTTTATTGTTCTTTGTTATTTACTTATTAAACCTTAACAGATCAATTGCTCAAAATGATAGCCGTTGTTTTGAATACATAGCTGGATTTGACGTTTCTATAGATACGTATAATGTAATTGATGACTTAAAACGGTCTTTGGAAAATATTCTAAATGGAATCAATAATATTGTAATGCTAAATGCAGTACAATTCTTGAAACGTCCAATCCAGCTATGTGTTGAAAACAACGGCTATCATTTTGAACAATTGATCTGTTAAGGTTTAATAAGTAAATGATGATGATGATGATGTTATCTAGCCGTTTTCGGCCACAGCGACTGCATTCGATGGCTTTCTATGGTGGTTGTCGAGAGCTTCGATGTGCTGCTCTTTCATGTGCTCTCATGTGACTAGCATAACCAACTTTGGCCGAAAAGCTCCGAGCACAAAGCGGACATGTCAGAACACCATTAATGAAATTGTAAATTATAGCTGTAGGTGTTCTAGCTTTAAGGTCGTCACGTTTTGCATCTAATTGCGACCTTCTTTCCTTTTCAAAGGCGTTGACTTGCCGATGCACATGACGTCTCCACTCGAGCCGATTTTGTGCCTGCTTTTCCCATACTAAGGGGTCAATTTTACATTTTTTAAAGTGTCTATTCTGAACATCCTTGTAACGTAACAACTGGCCACCACGTTTCCGTTTACCATTCTGGAGTTCAGAATAGAAGATGCGCTTCGCCAGTCTGTCCTCGTGCATCCTTGACACATGACCACACCACCTTAGCTGGCGTCTCATCAAGTAGGCCTCTATACCGAGAACTTTGGCTCGCCTTAAAACGTTCGTATTTCTAATACGGTCCGACCATCTGATATTCATGATGTTTCTGAGGCATTTAAGATGAAATTTGTCCAAAGTCTTTATATGCCTACGGTAGAGGCACCACGTTTCCGATGAATACAGAAGAGTTGGGAGAACTATTGCCATATACACAGCGATCTTGGTAGTCAACTTGAGATCGTGCGAACGGAAAACTTTGGGTTGCAGTTTGCCAAAAGCTGCTGCTGCGGCACATATTCTCTGATCAACTTCTGCATCGAGATCCCCTTTATATGTGACTATGCTGCCCAGATACCTGAATCTCTCCACTTGTTTCAATTTGCTGTTGCCGATTAAGAAGTCAGGAACTAACAACTGGTCGTCTATGTTCATAGCCATCACTTCGGTTTTCTTGACGTTTATTAAAAGACCAAACTTACAACAAGCGTCATTGAGGCAACTTATCAGTGCTTGCAAACCGTCACAGGTGTCCGCCACAAAGCACAGGTCATCAGCGTACATAATCTCTGTTATGACGGTATAAGAGACTCTGGTGCGGGCTTTCAGTCTGGCACGATTGAATAAATTGCCATCGGTTCGGAAACGGATCCGAACACCTTCTGAAGTTCGTTTCAGGGTTTCTCGGATGACGACGGCAAAGTACAGAGCAAAGAGTGTTGGCGCAAGTACACATCCCTGCTTAACGCCACAGGTGACATTAAAAAATTCTGATTGTTCGCCTTTTACCGCGACGCAACAGAGCATATCGTCATGCAGGAGTCGTATCATCCGCACAAATTTTTCAGAGCATCCTAGTTTTATCAACAGGACCCACAGAGCTTCTCGAGGAACACTGTCGAATGCCTTTTCAAGATCGACGAAGCAGAGGTATAGGGGTCGACCTTGTTCTATACTTTTCTCTTGAAGTTGGCGAACAGAGAATATAGCTTCACAAGTCCCTCTCTCAGGTCGGAAGCCAAACTGGGTCTCTGGAAGGATTGTTTCAGACATGGGAATGAGACGGTTGAGAAGGATTTTCGCAAAAACTTTTCCGGGAGTAGACAGCAGCGATATTCCACGATACGAGTTGCAGTCTGATCGATCGCCTTTGTTTTTATAGAGGGCGCTTATACGAGATACTTTGAAAGTATTTGGCACCTGCTCTTTATTCCACATAGTCACGAAGAGATTTCTGATGGCTTCATTAAGTCTCTCACCCCCGTACTTAAGTAGTTCCCCTGGGATGTTATCAATACCAACCGCCTTCTTATTACGTAATTGTTTGATAGCACCTTTGACTTCATATAAAGTTGGGGGCTCGTCTAGCCCAGTGGCTGTTGGTAGCGCGGACAATGATCGAATATATTCCATATCTGCTGAGCGATCTAAATTGAGAAGGTCATTGAAATGCTGAGCCCACCGCGCAAGCACTTCGTCCTTTGACGATAGACGCTCAGAACCATCGTGTGATTTAATAGGTATATTAACACGAAGACCTGTGCCAATCAGTTTTCTCACCTCCTCATAGAATGCACCAAGTTGTTTATTGTCCGCTAGCCACTGAATGTACTCGGCTTTTTCAAGCCACCACTTGTCCTTAATACCCCTAGTTAATTTTCGCAATTCAGAACTACTCTGTTTGATGTTGTTTGCGGTACTGTACGGTCTACTGCAGTCTTGTTGTTTTAGTAGATTTCGGTGCTTTTTCAATGCTTCTGCTAAAATCTCATTATTCTCATCAAACCAGTCCTCATTTTTGCGTATTTTTGTGCCTAGTATCTGAGAACTGACGTCCAGTAGTCGAGAAGAGAAGTCTTGCCATTGAACATGTAGATCACCATCCGACGCAGTAGAGGTTACCAGTGCAGATCTAAGAGCATGGACATATTCCTCCCTTGTTTTGAGGTTCTCAAGTTTCTCTACGTTTAAGCAGGTGGGTCTTGCTAGAGATGATCTACGGGGAGGGTGAAGACGAAGATTGAGTTTCGTAATAACCAGCCTATGGTCTGTCCAGCAATTTGCACCTCTCATTACACGTGTAATTCTGACTTGGGGTATGTCCCTTTGGCGAACAATCGCATAGTCAATTAGATGCCAGAGTTTGGAACGAGGGTGCATCCACGTGGCCTTGTGTTTCATCGGTAATCTAAATAGTGTGTTGGTGATGGATAAATTGAACTGAGAACAAAGGCTGAGTAGTAATTTCCCGTTACTATTTATATTACCGATACCGTGTCTACCCAACACACAGGGCCACGCATCAAAGTTACGCCCAACCCTAGCATTGAAATCACCTAGGATTAGTATTTGTTCTCTAGGCGAGATTCTAGCCAGAGTTTGGGCCAATTCTTCATAAAATCTGTCCTTAACCTCGTCTGGATTGGTCATGGTGGGTGCATATACACTTATTACGTTTAAATAGTTATCATTATATAGATGTAGACGTAATGATGATGGTTTAATAAGTAAATAATAAAGAACAATAAAAAATCATTTAGTTAAAAATAAGCTCTTTCCTTAAGTTTGCCGTATTTCATGACTTCCCAGAATGCGTTCCTTATTAGCAACACTATCGAATAGTGTAATTATACAGTATGTGTTTTTTTTTTTCAAAATCAACAGGTTCGATTCCTGGATAGGAAAATTAATTTTTCAGAAATCCAATGATGCAGTTTTAGTTTTCATGAAAATGGGCCCGAGACTCCTTTGAGTACTTTTCGCTATTCCTCATGGTTTCGGATTTAGCCATGCACGCCCACTTGAAAAATTCACCTATATGTATGTAACTTTGTATGTGTATTTATACTCTGTTTTTTAATCTCAGAGACTAAATTGACACATGCAAATGTCAAATTTACAAATAATGTTGCCACCTCTTTTGTGCAGTGTTGTGCCGACGATACCGGTTTGTTGAATCGTAACTTTTTATCTTTATTAGACGATTCGCTTCAAAGTTTTATATTCAAAAGCGTATAATAAAATTAACCTTATTAATTTTAAATCATTTAATATCATATTCATTAATTAAAAGATAATATTTATTAATTTAAATATCATATTTATTAATTTTAAATCATTAGGTATCATTAAAATTAATAGTATTAAATTTGAATTTACATTTATTAATTCTGTATTCTTACGTTTTAAATAAGTACCTACACATTATTTAAGGATAACATATTATAAAAAAACGATACTTGATTTTATTAACATTAATTTTCGATAGTGGTACTTCACTATTTAAGAATTGCAAAAAACTGACAACCCACGTAATGTTAATTTTGTCTCGGATAGTGTTGCTGAAATATCGATAGTTTCACTATCGATAGTTTTCATCTGAAACAGCCCTACTATCGATAGTGTCGATGTTATCGATAATATCGATAGTATCGATAGCTCGAAATGTAACAATACTATCAAACGAAGGCAATGATATCGATACTATCGATAGTATTGCTGCTAATGAATTATAAATTATTAATAGTATCGATAGAATCGATACTATCAAACTTCTGAAAAACAATACTATCAATAGTATCGATACTATCGATACTGTTGAGTTTTGGACCATCGATAGTTGCTAATTTTTCAATAGTATTAGGTAGGTTTTACCTTAATTGACTCTTATAAATGTTGCCAATTTCATAAACATAAAATGTAACCATGTACATAAAGTTTAAACCGAATAAAATTAAAAAAACCACATTTAAAATATTTGCTATGCAAGATGTAAGTTGTGACTATTATTGACTATCTGACCTGCGAACTGTGTACAATACTATCGAAAAATGAGTTACTATCGATAGCTGAAAGTATCAATAGTATCGATAGCATCGATACCATCGATAATATTTTATTTTGAAACTTCAATAGTATCGATAGTATCGATAATATCGATACTATCGATAGTTTATGATCTGTGAGCACCAATAATATCGATAGTATTGTGGTCTGTCAATAATATTGTCACATTTCAATCTATCGATTGTATCGATAGAACTATCGATATTTTGACTATCGGTCACTATCAATTAATTATCGATATGCTATCGATAGTCGACTATCGATCGGCAACACTAGTCTCGGAGATTAAAAAACAGCGTATAGGTTAAGTTATGTACATACACTATTATGCACAATCTCCACTCTTTTCTCTTTTATTTTCTGTATCCTTCTCTATCCACTACCTGTAAGAGATCACTTATAATAGTGATACTCCTTTGCACATTTCTTTAATTGTATTTTTTTTTGGGTATTTACCATTTTACTGTGCAATAAAATGTAAATAAGGTCAACTATAACACAATACAAATGAAATTTATAGCCTATAAGAATGATTTATCATTCGAAAAAGAAATTTTGAATTGGATTATTAGTTTTATGTTAGTTCCTGAGATTATCCCCATACACGCAAACTACTTACTTCACATTTATGATATTGCTACAATTTAAAAAAATATTTTTCTAGATGCTGAAACACTGGAGGCTGATGAGTCTATGGAAGGTAAATTTTGTATTTTGGATTATTGCATTTTAAATGCGTTTAAAAAAGGAATAGGTTCTTATTTGGACTATTATTTAAATTTTAAAATGAAACGTTATTTAAAAACAAGACATTTAGGGTAAAGGCATTATTCTGCATCCCCAAGTCTGGGGTGCCCAACAGTAGCCTAGCCTCCAGATCATGGTCTATGTACTAAACATCTAAATCCTATGATAAAAATAGGAAACATACACACAAATATAAACTTTCATATTTATAATAGAAGTCCAATTTAAATATTTTTCCTTTGCATGCGCACCTTTTTATACACTTACATTGTGTATAAAAAAATGTTAAAAACAGTCACATTTATTCGTTATAACATAATTCATTCAATGTTTTTAGTTGGAATTTCAAACAAGGAAGAAGAAAATGCTGGAGATAACTACGATTGGGAAAACGGCGGCGAAAATTGGGAGGAAACCCCTAAAACTGATTGGTAATAAATAATTTGAAGTTAATAAATAATAGGGAGGTGTAATTTAAAGTTATAATTTTGTTTATATAATTTAATCACATCAAATAATTTATACACAAGTTATTAGAGTTTAACAAGTATTAGTAGCTATTATACTAACTATACAAATAATGATTATTATTTTAATATAATACTAGTTTTTGTATTGAGTACATATACGATGTGTAGGATAGTGCATACTATAAAGCAATCTTAATTTTCAGATAACTCCAGTAGAAGTGTCTCACCACAGTATGGTGGACTTCCGATAAAGTGTTGGTGTTTCAGTTCCATGTCCGCTCTTAAAATACAAAAATGTAATTCAGATTACTTTACTTTAGTAAATAAATATATGATATAATAAAACAAACATGTTTCTTATTATTTATAACATTATAATGTGTATATTTATTATGGAAAATATCCAGTTCCAGATAAGTTTACTGCTAATATATTAATTTACTTGTCATCAAATGTTTAGTAAAGGCTGAAAAGATTATTCACATAAAACTTAATGTCTAAAAATTGAATGAACACATATTTACGAATCAAAGAAATAGTAAAAATGGCAATCATACCAACTACATGACCGTCTTCTTCTTCGGCGTCTCGTTCCCAAGCAACCGCGAGTGAAGCCGAACCAAAGTGCTATTGCTAATACAGCTAACAATATCACAAGTAATACTCCTTGTACTTTAGGATCACACAAATTGAGTGGTTCTTTTCCTACAGGCGCTGCAGCCTTTGAACTTTTCTTCGCATCAGACGAACTTTTTGCCATTTTTATAGATGATGATCTTTCTTCAATTTGCCCCATTTTAATAAATCGAATATCTTTGACTGAGCATTCCAGGAATTTTCATTTTATTTTTTTTGTTTATAAATAAACATTGTAAAAGGAGATTGTGAATATGTAAAATTTATTTCATTTTCATTTTACATAGGTGAGTCCTATTACTGTCATAGATTGTCAAGATGATAAATAGCAGCTTTTTTATTCATATTTTGTTCTTATGGAGAATAAGGTTTTATTGGATTTAAAATAATAATCTTTGCTAGGTCCTAATTACATATACATTTATTATCTATAGTTTGAAAAGCTTTTAATGTAGTAGTGAGCATGGATGACAAATAAAATAGAAGAATTAGCTCCATACTAGCCTTTGGTGGATCTATCTATCCCTTTCAGTTGTTTGATTATTAACATGCTATCTCTATATTTGGCGACAACGAGTGGGACAACAACATATTTCTATCGCCGTAACATACATACGTCACTACTGTGACGTCAGTTCAACATTTTTATTTGTCATCCATGTTTGAAATTTTCAAGTTTTAAGTTTTAACCGTTGTTATTATTATACTTATTCCCGGGCTTGCCGTTCTTATATTAATTTACATTTAATCAATTTGTAGATAAGTATATATTAGTGCTCATTTGCGCTTGGATACAAACTTTGTGATTTTTTCATTAGTGGTTCTTTTGTTAGTTTGTTTTTTCTATAAGTGTTGCGTAAACATGGGAAAGCATTGTAATTGCCAGGGACGAAAAGAAGGTTTTTCATGCCATAGAATGCCTTATAAAGATTCACATCAATTTTAAAACGTATACACAAAGAGATTCTTAAAGCTATTTTCAAAACAGGGTTTATTCCTAGAGTAACTATATCTGACCAGGGTTCTGCCAATGTAGCTGCAATAAATATACTTCGTAGTGACAATGATGCATTAAGTGTTATCCATAATGAAGTTAATGGGAACTAAATCTACCATATATTGTATGATGTACCTCATTTACTGAAATGTTTCAGTAATCATTTTCAGAAAAAGAATATGATAGTCAGCGTGCTCAATGGGATTATGTTCATATGTTGTGTAAAGTAAATGACATTAAAGGTACTGCAAGGCTAACAAAATATACTGACAAGCATATTTATCCAAACTCTTTTGATAAGATGAAGAAATTGAAGGTAATAATACTGTAGTTTAATAAATTAAGGTATATATTACTTTAGATCTTAGATGTTCTCTTAACTTTAATTTAAATTTGTTTTTAATTAAGAAAGAAAATTCTTGAAGCTATTGATATGCCCTTATATAATATTATACTATTCTATACTAATATATAAAGTTCAAGAGTTTGTTTATTGATTGTATGCACTCATCCATGTTAAATGTTCAGTTCATTAAAAAAATCCTCAGCTCTATATTTATTATGTAATGTTAAAAGTTGTTTAAAGGCTTAATTGGCTTGGCTAGACACTAATTATAATAAACTATTACTATATTACTATTCATCTATAGTAGTTACTAATTATAATTATACCATAATTATAGTTTAATTGACTGTTGCATTTGTTATAATATATTAATTTATTGTAATAATATATTACAGGTGAAGTATGCTGTGCAGCTATTTAGTCGAAGTGTTATAGCATCTTTAGGTCGCTTGATGAAGGCTTTTAATTTCCAGAAAGAATACAATTATTGTAATACATTAAATGTAAATATTGAGAATGGCTTATTCACAACTGTGATGATTATATTCATTAATGATTTATTTGATAGTTTAAATTGCAGTGGCTATGAAAGTACCAGCTTACTGAATTTGTTTTCTTTTAATTTGTATAAGACTAAAATGTATGTTTATTCGAACGCATTAATCTCAAATCTTTTGCTTTTTATAATCTAAAGATGAAGGTGGTTCTAGAGCTAAGAAACTTCAAACAAACGCAAAAGCTAGATTTTAATATATACCTACAATTAAAACCAAATACATAAATAACATACCTACTACTCGCTTAATAATGATAATGTTATTAACAAAAACTATTGTTCTGTGTAACTTCTAATTTTATTGCATTGTAATATTATAAAATATTTTCATTAACAGTTGTTAAGAAATGAGAAATTTGTTTTGCTATCAGATTTTTTTGCCGTAGTTAATTTTTGTCTATACTAAATTGTTGTACTAATTTGTGTTCAATTAATAAAAAATCTTTAAAAATGTCCTTTCTTTGTAATAAAAAACAATGTATTATAAATGTGTAAAAAAAGAGTATCCTGTTCTTCTCGAATCTGAGGCATTTTTTTTCGAATTAGTGGTAGCATTAAAATAGTAAAATAAATTTTTTTTGAAACCTATCTTTGTATTTTATTTCGAATTATAATTAATATCAAAAATGAAAAGCTTCCTATAAAACCGATATCAATTGTTGAATACCGATAATTTAACGATAAAATACATCCCTACTTAATCGTAATTAATACCGATTTCACATCACTACGAACTAAATTCTCCCAGATTTGTATATGACGTCATAGCCTTAGAAAGAGATGCGTGGCGACTCAAAAGAAATACAATAGGCGTGAAAGTGACAGCATATTTTGACTTGCCATTTATACCTTATCTGTCCCTAAATTAAGGGAAATATTATGACAGCTCTAAAATATAAATCAATTTTTATTACATAAGAGCTTATGCTAATAGATATTTTGTGTTTGATATGAAATATAATTAAAATATAAAATTATTCTATAATAGTTAAAATCATTTCGAATACGATTATATACATCAATAAATAGGACATATGTTTTATAAAAAAATATTTTAAACGCATTTAACTTATGTATATTTTATAATATAATAAAATATTAATTAACATATCCCATGTAGCTATTTTCAATTTAAAAATGGTTAAGTCGGGAAAAATCTTTCTTTGACTATCTTGACCCCCCCGGCCCCCGCCTCATCTTATTCGCCTTCCGTTTTATGAATATGCGCTTGTATGGAGCTCGGTCGGGGTTGGCATGGATGACAAATAAAGTAGTGAGTTCAATTTGACATGAGATAAATATTTGGGTTGATCAAAATATTGTTTGTTGTGTATAATACGTGCCACGAAAGAAGAGACTTGACGAGCGTCAGTAGTGGGGAGCCTGCGCAGGTACAGTCGTGCACGAAATAGTTATCTATAATTTATTTCTATATGTATTTAGGGATTTTTCGATGTCATTCGGAATAAGGTGTATAGCAATGTTATATTAAAATTATTATTTATTAACAATATTTATTATGAAATGATACGCATGGTACGCATTTGTACCTACTTCAAATTTTGTACACTATCCTTTGCTTTTTTTAACATATAAGTGTACACGTCGTAAACCATCTTCCTACTTTGTCTTCTTAATGTTTTACCTCAAGGCATAATCAAAATTTTACAAAACTGCACTCGTATATAACACAACTATAAACAAAATAGAAAATAAACACAAGTTGCACTCGTCTGTATTGCGGAGTCAAGAGGGGGTTGCACGGGGTGAGGACTGAGGAGAACGATAGGCAACTAACGCGCATGCGCAGCGCTGTACCGCGCCTCCCGCGCACTTTTCGACGCCCGATCCCTTCTCGCCTCAGCCCTCGTACCGCTAAAGAGACCTATAAATCGTGTTATGCACAAGTTAAACCACGTGGTAAGTCAAGTCTCTTCTTTCGTGGCACAAACTATAGTAGTGAGTTCAATTTGACATGAGATAAATATTTAGGTTGATCAAAATATTGTTTGTTGTGTACTAAGGCAACACTGTTTATTAACAGTGCATAACAGTGCCCATACTTAATATTTAGTAGTATTATCTTTATCAGATATTGAAGACGTAAGTAAATATTTTAGACATCCGTGGTAAATATTAAATTTTAACCTATGTAAAGGAAACCATTTGTAATTTTACTTATACACTTTTAATAAACCAACTGGGTAATATACTATCATTACATTGAGAAACTGTTATTTTACCATCTTTTAGGTAAAACCTAAGAGTTATTGGCTCTTTTTGTTTGTACGCTCTAAAGCTATTTTTAATTTGAGTTAAAAAATAATGTAAATAATTTATAGCCATTCTGAAAGCAAAAATATGTCAACATTTTTAAAAATGATAAATTTATTTTATTGGGTAAAATATATTTTTACACAAATTAAACTTATCACCATTTATAATTTTATTTACAAAGATCTTATGCAAATATGTACATGGTAACTATATAAATTAAATAAAGAGAGTACACCTTACACTATGTGGATATACCTTCAGTGTCAAACCATTGCAGTCTTTGGACTATACCTAGACTATTCCGATAGCCTACATATAATCCTTTTAAATTAGCCAAGTAGCACTGGCACCAACACTTTAACAATTTATAGCGCCTGTAATTTTAAATTTAATTTTGGTGAAATTACACTAGTTCCATTCAAGTAATATTAGTCACATAAAAATAAAATGTATATATCATTACAGTCTAACACAATTAAAAAACTTATAGATAATATAATTAAAAATACTTACTTAAAATTTCTTTCTTGTTATGTATTTCTGTATTCGTTTTAAGTTCAACAAAATGATTACTTTCTAAATAACTTATATTCGTATCATAATCTTTGGTAGTAGGGACTTCACATGTTGGCATAGAAGAATCCATCAATTTGTGCTCCATACAATAATTCAAGATTTCCTAATGATGCTTTATAACATATTGAGAATTCTTCATTTTCAAAAACGGGTCTCTCAATATCCGGATCTAAATTTGGTTCATCTATAAACAAAATTAAATAGTGTGAAATAAAATAAAAAGTTGGATTTGTACTTGAACAATTCTTGCTTTCAGGTATTTGTAAATAATTGTCGTCTAACTCTGTTATTGCGGAATGTAACTTACTAGTTATAGATTTTGTGTGAATAAATTCGCGCATTTTTATAACTTGCCCTTCCCATAACATTCTTAAATCAAATAGTCCTCTGCCGATTTAGGAGTATAGTTATATTTAGTTAAAGTTGTTCTAGTTTTTATTTCTAAATGACTGATGTCTGTGCGCGTCCACTTTACATATCCGAATGTATATGTTAAAACTGAAATGGCAAAAGTATTAATTGCTTTAAAAACAATTTTTTTGAATGTAGATGTTTTTAAATATAAGATGTAGTCGTCTCGTGTATTCTGTAGTTTTTAACCGACTTCCAAAAAAAGGAGGAGGTTCTCAATTCGACCGTATATATGTTTTTTTTTTTTTATGTTTGTTCGGGCATTTTTTCGTCGTTTATGAACCGATTTTGATAATTCTTTTTTTGTTGGAAAGGAGATATCCCAAGAGTGGTACCATGATAAGGAAACCAGGATCTGATGATGGGATCCCAGTGAAATCGAGGGGAACTTTCGAAAATTGTAGCGGCGACTAGTGCGTTTGTTAACATTTTCATTAGGTATTTTAAAGCACTACTATTTAATGAAGGTCTGGAGTCGATCTGATGATGGACCCGAAAGATAGTCGAGGGAACTCCTCAACGATTTATAGCAATTAACTGGTGTTTGGGCTTGATTAATTTGTATTGATGATACGTTTACACTAAAAATGGAAAAATAAAAAGTTTTTAAAAAAAAATTAAAACCGACTTCCAGGCACTGAAAAGTAAAAAATAACTAAACGGGGGTTTTCATTTAGAATAGATAGTACTTAATCAGATTTTTTCGAAGTCGGTGCCAGCCAATACAAAACAAAGCACACCGACTTACCGTTACTTACTTTTTAAACCAAAAACAATGCAAATTATCTATTCCTGCCGCTTTCCAATTTTTTATCCTTTTTATAACTATTTCTATATCTTACTTGGTCAAGTCTATGGGTTCCATTTCTTTAACATTATTCCATCTGCTCACTTCCTCGTCAATCCAGTTCGCCTTATCATTGTAGTCATCCCGCTTCTTCCATAAATCCGTCCAGTAGTTAGTGAGTGTTGTTTTTTCTAGGAGCTTATTATTATTCGAGCTTTGACCTTCTTTTAGCGACCTATAAAATCTTTTTTCGTTATTTAAGAATAATTTATTATCTTGTTTTCTTTGTGACACCTTGTTATATCTAGCAAGTCGTTGTGATAAGTGCTAATTTCTGCTTTAAAGTATCTAAAAATTCTTCAGGATTACTGTTAGGTTTTTCATGTTTGGAATGGACTTGTATTCTATTAAAAATTTCTTCTACCTTCTTAACTACCTTTCTAGATCGATTTTGATTAATGTACTGCGTTACTCTACCTATGTCTGCTCTCAATTTTCGTATATCATTTTCTATTCTGTGAATATGGTTTAGGTCACAATCAATAGAGTAAAATTTTTCAAGGATTTCTCTGTTGAATAAATCCAAATAGTTAGGTATAAAGTTTTTTATTTTCCTTTAATTTGGGTAGCTTAGGGCGGCATATAGGATAGTACCGTTATATCGGGCAAATAGCAGTTTCCAATTAGTTTATTAGTTCTTGTGTATTTAGTGTATTATATATTGTGTTTTGCTCATATTCGTATTGTGGAGATATAAATGTGATATTTGGTGTTCCTGTTTGAATTGATGCATGAGAGTATTATGTGAATAATGTGGATGATATTTGTGTGTTTAGTCTTGGCTGTGTTGTAGATGTTTCTGTTAATTCCTGTGTAGCTAGTGCTAGCTAGATTGTTGTATGTGTTACAGAATGAGTGATTTGTGTAGGTGAATTCTCGTTATTCTCTTTTTCTAATTGCTCAGCTATTTCCTTTTTTATATTATTTATGGTGTCGTCGGTAAAATATTTATTTCTGATAATTACTTGTCTTTGATCAGCAATTCTTTGTGCGGAAACATTAATATAAGGATATTTTAAAATGATTTTTTTATGAAGTCTGGTATAGTACATGGTTTTATCAGTCTCTAATTTTGTGATATAATAACATGTGCGCATGATAAATAGGTTCATATCATCATTCCATTTCATGCGCACTCTGGGTTTCCCAGCCTTGGTAGTCGTAGGTTGAGTGGCAAATGCCTCCTGCGAAACAATTTCGGCTGGATTAGACAGAGCCGTAGCTCGTCTCCTACTCCTACTACTCCTGGCGGCTGTAGCATCTGAGGACTTTACCTCATCTCCCCTGTCCCCGACTCCCATACAACCGCTGTTCTGAGAGTCACTGGCTAGCATACTATCACGCCTGTGGCCAGCTACAGACGTGCCCCGACGATCACCCTCGGGAAGCGGTCTTATACCTATTCCATTTAATCTAGTCTCCATATTGATGGGTTACCAGTACCATGTTTGCCGTGCCAGTATTAATATATCACGTGTCCGCCCCCTACGTGAATCAGATGGTCGATTCGGACGTGTGGTTGGATTTTAGGGGGCTTATTATTGTTATACAAAAATAAATCTATCCCACGGGAACCGTACATTATGCCGGGAATATATATAGCCTATAGCCTTCTTCAGTTAACGGGCTATCTAATGCAAAAAGAATTTTTAAAATCGGATTAGTAGTTTCTGAGATTAGCGCGTTCAACCAAACAAACAAACAAACTCTTCAGCTTTATAATATTAGTAGATATAGAAGTAGGTATAGATTATTATTATCATTAGTGAAATGGCTTCTACTGTAACTAAATTGACTAAACGAAAACCATTAAGCAGCCAAGCGAAAGAAATTTCGTGCAAATTGAACGAATATTTTAAATACGTAAACGAAAAAGATATGTCAAAGTTATTAAAATGTCAGCACTTCCTTTTGATAAAATATTAATTTTATTTTTATGTGATTTTTTGACCAACCTTACTTTTGGCTATCACTCACACAAATGCAAAGCTGAGCTTACGCCTCCAGAACTATAAACAAGCAACGAAAATACTCTTAGCAAAATAGGTATTATCACAAAATGTCACAAGTGGTCTTACATGTTTGCGTCTAGGACGAAACGCAACTGCGGTTACTTAAGCAATATTCATATCTCTTAATATTATTTGTTTATTCTCTTTGATTTGTATCAAAATTCGGTTAACGTGCTGAGGCATATATGCTCCTATTAAGCAACATTTAATATCTTTCGGCGAATAAATAGAGCGGCCTCAAAATTACTGATAAAATTGCATAAATTAATCATGATGTAATACGGTCCTTGGAATAATGCACAAAAAAATGAACCATAATTTTTTTTGTTGAGTAATTTTCTTTTAGTATAATATTTTTAATAATTTTCAAAGCAACACAATATTTTAATTGACATAAATAACATATTGTAAGTTTTAGATAAATAACAAGGTTTTAGCGCTCAGCGCTAATGCATGTCATGCTTCCTAGTAAATAAGTTCCTTGATGTCATGTCAAGTCAATTGTCAAATGACAAGAGTCAAGACGTGCTTCGAGAATTTTATACTACCTACTGTTAACTGTATTTAATTTGATAGTAGTGTGTAAAAATTTACTAAGTTTATTAAAATAGTATAATACTAAAAGTAAAAAGTTCGTAACACCAATATCTACTACGAAGAACATATAAACTACGTAAAATGAATTCAGATGCAGTAGTGACTCCACCATCGGTTTCCTGGGCACAGACAAATACTCGTGTGTTTTTAACGTTCAATGTGGAATGTGATAAGCCGTATATTAAGATAGAGAAAAAAGTAATTTTATTTAAAGGTACTTGTACACCAGAACAGAAATTATATGAAGTTTGCATACCTTTATATGCAGAAGTAGATCCAGATAAAAGTAGCTATGTGAATAAAGGTAGACTAATTGAGGTTGTATTAGCCAAAGAAAAACAGGATGAGGCTTTTTGGCCTGCATTGACCAGTGACAAAAAGAAACACCACTGGCTTAGAGTAGATTTTAATAGATGGCAAGATGAAGAGGAAAGTGGTGAAGAGTATGATAATATGGATGATATGTTTTCTAACAAGATTGGAGATTTTGGAGATGACTATGAAAATGATGATTCAAGCTTTAATGAAGAGGAAGAATTGCCTGATATAGAATAAAAATCTTGCAATAGCTTTAGTTCACATTAAACATTGAGATGTGAAATTAATAATCATTAATTAATCATGGGCTTATATATACAAGGAATTAAGTAGCTTGCTTTAGCTAGGCATTTAGTGTAGATAATGATCAGCGGGATCTGAATTTGTTTTAAGCATAAATATTTTGTGTAGTATAAGTTAAAATACTTGAAATGTGTAAATGATTCAAAAGTGAAAACCTTAAGTGTGTAATATTGCATGTATTCTTAATCTTAAGTCTTAGTCAATTTATCACATTACGTTTCTGCTAGTTTTTTATTGCTTAGGAAAGGTATGTTGAAGTTTAAAAATAAGTTTTACATATTGTTCCTCCGTTTCTTTTATTATATAAGGAACATTATTTTAAGTACATTACTTTTGTATGTTATAGGTTTTTAGTTTTTAGGTTGTTCATAAGTATTAGAAAGTTTTATGAATTATGTTGTGTGTGCAAACAAAAGCTGCTGTTGAATATAGCCTTATTGAAAAAAATATTTTTTTTTATTCTTTTGCTATTCCCAAACATACATGATATTACTAAACCTATACAGATAAATAAAATTGGAGTGTCTGTTTGTAATATTAAAATAACCGCTTTTTACTAAATTCTTTTTCTTTCACTGGCAGATAGCTGATGTTAAAGGGAGTAACTTAGGCTGCTTTTATTTTAGAAAAAGAATCAGGGTTCTGCAATAAAAATTAAAACCCATGAAATTGTGAACAATATCCGCGTATGGCTTATGCGCCGGAGCAAAACGAGGGTAAATCGCTATATAATTTAAATGAATATCTTAGGAGTAGCAAGCTACTATTTATGTATACCTAAACATAGCTAACCATGAAAACGTACCTAAGGACGAATGCGAGCGAAGCCAGCGTGAGTCGCTAGTAAATCAATAAATGCTTATGATGAGGTAGCATGTAGTTATCGTGCATATATACGGAAATTTATAATATAATAAAACACTCATTAAAGCTTACTTTTAATAGTTTGAGGATAACCTCTATGGCATTCACAAATGTAATTTTTCAATAAAAGTATATGATGCTATATTGAGAATAAATAACAAATTAATTTTGTGTTGGTACAAGGATACTTAAAATCTAATGATACATTCACTCTTATTCATCATTCAGTCTGTATTGGAATAACATGCTGTTATGTACAAAATTTATATAGTGGGAATGTTTAAAAATTTATTTTATTGAATAGTTAATAATATTTTATACATCTAAAAATATACATAGAAAATTACTTACAAGACAAGATTTAAAAATAATAATCAACTTAAAATATGGCAACATTTTTTTTTTAATCTTATTTAAATTACTTGCCCTCAGCTATTTTTTACCCTTGGTGTTACAAGAACAATAATTCTAAGTACCTAACTGCATCATTCCAAAACATTTAACTTATTGGTCTAATTACAATAACCTTAAAATTAATAACTCTTTACTCTATCACCCCACCACTGTCGAGAAAGGTTTTTTTCGCAATTTGGTAGAGCTGTGATGACATTTTTTCACTAGTTTCTTTGACCATCTTCGTGAAGTAACCATCTGGATTGTTTAACAATCTGTAAGGGTGGTCAAACTCGACGAGACGACCAGAATCCATGACCATAACTCTATCTGAATCCATAATAGTGTTAAGTCGATGAGCCACTGTTAGAACAGTGCAATCTGAAAAACGTTTCCTTATCGTTTTTTGTATGAATTCGTCGGTCCTGAAAACAAAAAAAAAAATATTATAAATTCAGTAGATAAAAAATGTATTTTTTTAGTATTACGTTTTCTTTTATTAGCCAATAAGACTAGCCGACTGTGCGAGAGATTTTATAGTGCGCACAATGCACCCTCTATTCCTGTCACTTAAATTCAAATGGGACGACAGTTCAACATGACCGGTGAGAGATCAGGTAGGACCGACGGCTCTGCGAGGCACGGGGATGAAAGACCCAACTTCCTAACTAAGCTGCGGGTATTTATTGAGAAGGTTTTAAAGAGAAAACTTAATAACTAAACTTAGCTTGACCCAGGACTCGAACCCAGAACCTTCGAATCTGCAGTTATTAACATGCTAGTTACTAGACCACCGAGGTAGCATATTAAATTTATATCGCTTAATACTGCACTATAAAGTTAATTGATATGATTTGAAGTTGGAAAAATGGGCGTTGAGTTACTGAATCGGCTATTTTAATCTAAGATTGTAGTATTCAAACATTACTTAAAATAATACATATGTAAATTCGATTCAGGTATATTTTTTTAATTTGGAAACTTGAAGTTATACCTATACGATTACGTTTTAACGTTTAGTATAAGATTTCTTAGAGATGAGATATTTTCCCGCAGTAAAAAGTATCCTTTTGTTGACCCGAATAACCAACTATCATCGTACCAAATTTCATCAAAATCTGTCCAGTGGTTTTCTCGTAATGCATTCCTAGACAGACACAAAAATTCTGAAAACTATATATTCGGCCTGTGTATTGATAATAATGACATTTTCAATAAGATTTTTCAAAAAAATGTTTAATGTACAAATTCGACTCAGAATTTTACTACCTATATGAAATTTTTATAAAAATGTCATATTAGGTATTAGATTTGTTCACACACTTACCTATCTATCTGTTTTATAATATTATAAATGTGAAAGTTTGTGAGTATGGATGTTTGTTTCTCTTTCACGCCAGAACGGCTGAACGGATCTGGATGAAATTTGGCACAGAGATAGATTATAGTCTGGAATAACATAGGCTACTTTTTATCCCGGAAAAATGAACGGTTCCCGTGGGATACATTTGTTTTTGCTTTCTCAGAGGCGAAACCTAGCGAAGCGAGGGTGAGCCCCTAGTATAATTATAATTTATTTATTTTTGCTAAATTTCTCAAATTATGCTCTGTTGCCGTTATACTCTACCTCAACGTCCCAATAAAAATGAAATACTTGTCGAGCATAGTATCTCCACCTTATATGAACTCGGTTAAAAACATTTCTTATTATTGATGTCGTAAGCAGGTTGAAAAAACCAAGATAAAAAGGCTTACTTAGGATCCACGTTAGCTGTTGCTTCATCTAGTACTAAAATACGATTGCCACGAAGAATGGCGCGTGCAAGGCAAACTAGTTGTCTTTGCCCGAGTGAAAAATTAGATCCTCCTTCCGATACTTTGAAATCTAATGCTGGAATTGCCCCTTTTAAGTCAACCTATAATAAAATGATTCGTGAGTTTTAGATAAATTAAAATACGATTAATAGAGTGATTCATTTTGTTAGGCAAATAATAAAATGCAAAAAGATTGGATTACATTTAGAGGTTGCACACATTGATCACTTTTGAAAAATTAAAGCAAAATGACGATATTTCCAATTTTAGTTATTTTCAGGTCTTTTTCTTGAAAAGCTAGATTTTTGCCCTCTAATCGTTTCGATTCTTTTTTCTTTATAGGTTTATTCTCTAATAATAAGCCTAAAAATATTTCAACATATTTCCTTGATATCTTAAGTAATACGTTCATCTAAAAATGTCTTCTACGTTTGTATCTGACAAACACCAAAGGTACATCTCTTGGCAACTGTGAGTACACTTTTTTTGTCGTCGGCATCGGGGTAAGTGCTCAAAAGCTGTAGCATATCCAGATCATTCTCCGAAGCCCATCGATGGATAGTTGCTTAATACCAAAAGTGTATATTAAGCTAACAAAATGTGCAACTCGTTTGATTCCTGTCAATTCTCGTTAAGGCATATTTAGCTGTTGGGTGAAAAGGGCCTTTTTCAGAGCATATGTTACTTTCGCCATCCACCTCGCTTAATGTAAGGCACCTGGGGTACTGAAACTGAAGTCGCTTTCATTCCAACCTCCTAGATAAAGGAGTGGCAGTTATAATAAGTATAAAACCACAAATATCTTCTCTTGGATGACTTCCATTTTTTAGGACATTTTGGATGTAGTTAACCACTATTGCTCGTTGTTCTTCTAGAAAACCATCAACGGGATTCTCTTTATCTAGCATAATCGTATATGATTTTTTATCAAGTGAATCCCACAAACTTTAGAACTTCTGGAAAATTACGATGTCAGGATCACTTGGTGGTGATTTACAATACTTTTTAAACACTCCTTTCAATTTAAATTTATGGGTGTGATGGCGTTAATCAACCACATCAATGTTTGATTAAATTGAAAAATATATACAATATTACAAAGCATTTCAATATTACGTATTTCACTAGTGTGAGATAAAAGTGGCCAACATGTGCAACCCCTAAATATGCTTCAATCTTCATGAAATTTGGCAGATATATCTTTTATGCCAATGAGACTCAGGGGAAAACCAAAGTCATATGAAAATCAAACTTTTGAAAAAATGAAACACCCTAACGATTAATGCAGTGGATAACAGTTATATACTTACAGCTTCCAGTGCTTTCCACAATTTTTCATCATCATAGCTATTAAATGGATCTAAATTATAACGAATGGTCGCTGAAAATAGAACTGGCTCCTGAGGTATAATTGATATCTTGGATCGCAAATCCTGTGGAATATTAATTATCATTGATTAGTATACCGGGAGAATTTAAAGTAAGTATTAGTAAAGGTTTTATACATGTATTTAATATATAAATGTACCTGAAGGGATAAATGTCCGGTATCAACTTCATCAATGAGAACTTCTCCTTCAAGGATAGCAAGTCGGAATAATGAAGAGATGAGGGATGATTTGCCGGCACCAGTTCTGCCGACTATTCCCACCTACACAATAATTTAACATTTTATTTTATAAGTAGGTAATATATGTTTATTTTTAATTAACTTCTACCTACATTATAATACGTTTACTTGCGTAGGTTTGTTTTATAAACTTGTGTAATTTGGTTAATGTAAAATAGTTTACAAATTTAAAGAAATATAACCTCAAAAATACATCTTGATTTTCAAATAAAATGTTTTCATTGTAAGGCATCCCACAATGAAGTCTTTGTGATCGTTCGTCATTTTGCAACTCTTCTATAAGAAATCCTCTAAAAGGTTCAAAATTTTGCACTTACTGAATATTATTTACCTACTATAAACGAGATCAAGTACTAACTTATGCACGCATGTCATGTACATCTTCAGATGCAATTAGGTACCTATAAAATTGTATATATGTGATATAAATATTACCTACAGTATAAGATCTGTGAGACAAATTTCTTATAAATAATTAATATATTTTTATTTACTTTATTAATTATTATTCTTGTTTTATATTTTTAGTACATATTTTCGTAAAACATAAATTTACCTTCCAACCGCTTTCGATGACTAAGTTTAGATTTTTTAGTACAGGCAAATCTTCAGTAGTGTACTTCATGAAACAATTACGAAACTCGATGCGTCCACACCAAGGCCAACCTTTAGGGGTTTCTTTAGCTGCAACAACAATGTAATTTAATGGCTTCAATATTACTATATTTATTATATTTGATACGATTACACACCAGCCACATTCATTTATATTTACGAGTACATAAAAATTATACAGAGGCAGTAGTAACCCAGTGGTAATGCGGTTACTTGGGAAACCGAGTGGAGCGGGTTCAAATCCCGGGTATCTCGCACTCTGATATTTTCATGTGCGAATCATTTCCAACATGATTACCACTTGCCTTACGGTGAAGGCAAACAGGAACGTAGTAAGTTTTCGAAAGACATGTGTAGTTCGCGAACTAGCACTTAGCTAGCGTGGTGGACTATGATCTGATCCGCCTCGTATTGAAGGGAGGCCCGTGCCTAGCAGTAGTATATGTATACGCTCAATATAAACGTAAATTATGAGCGAGTCGAATCAGAACCCGGAATTTCTTAGTTTTAATAAGTACATTGTACTTACTTCCTTTATCCCATTGGGGTTCGCGTTCAATATGAGTGTATTGTAGAATTCGCTCTACGCTAGTCATTTGTGAGATAACTTCCGCTGTTTGCCGAACTCCAAACTGCAGCATGCCCGTTAAGATGAGAGTCTGCGATATCGCTAATCCCACGTTGCCAGAGAATATGGTCTCTAAAAGTTTGCAAAATTTCGTTTCAAAAGATATACAAAATAACGTTGTAATTTTATTTTTAAATGATTTACAAGCAAATATTTGACTTAAAATACAACTTACTGCTATCAATAACTAGGAAGGCTACTATAACAATTGCCAAATAGAGCACGCATATGAAGTCGAGCCAAAAACCGAGCGTCACGCCGCTAGCGAGATAGCTGCTCCAAGTAGAAGTATGAATGTCCTAAAATAAAAAAAAAAGTGTTTCTACATATAATATTAAGTTTATCTGTTGTCTATAATATGATAAATACTTTTCTGTATTATCCCTTTATTACAATTTTAATTTAATTTAAACACTTTATTGCACAGTAAAATGGTATATATATATACATATACATAAACATATTACATAGTAAAGTTATAAAGTCTAACCTAACGCGACGAATAGTGTCTTTTGAGTCGTTTTAAAAAAAATGCTTACTGCTTGAACTTCTTTATGTCCGTTGGGAGCTCATTCCAGATTTTCAAAGTTTTAGTAGTTAAGGATTGCCTATAGGATTAAGTATGGGATAAAAGGCATTTCGAGCAACTTTTCACTGCGAGAGCGAAGTAAGCTGTGAACTTGTCCCTAGGAACGCATAGCGTTTTATGAGGTAAGAAGGAGTATCAGGATGGAAAAGTACAGTGTATAGAAGAGAAACTGAGTGTAAGTTACGTCGATTGTGTATTGTCAGCTATTTCAAGTGTGTGATGTGATCATATTTCCTTATCCAAAAATAAATCTTATAAGATTTTGGAGACGCTCGAGCTTATTAAATAATTGTTGAGACAGATTCAAATAGCATAAATTAGAATAGTCAAGTATTGGCAACAGAAGAGAATGAGCTAAGGGAATTTTAGTTTTTACCGGTAGTAAGTATAATAACTGCTTTTAAAAAGAAAATAAAACAGCACCTTCTCTCCCAAGTTAATCCACATTTATATTAACTACTATTATTATTGATTATATTATATAGATATGTATTTGTGTATGTAGTAGTATGTACATATGTTATAGTATATAGTATGTATAATATTTTATTAAATATTTATATTTTATTTATTTATTTAATTATTTATACTTGAGTAACTGCACTTGCCTAAATAAGCCTGCTTTTTAAATCTACCTCTCTAACTCACTTAGGTTGACTGGAAGAGATCTCTTCTAGAGATAAGTCCACCTTTGCTAACTAATTTTATTGTTTGTTAATTTCTGTATTTTACATATAAGTGCAATAAAGAATAGTATATAAGTTTTTCCACCTCTTAAAGCGCCGATAGCAAAAAATATCCTACGACTAAATTGAGCAATATGAGGTGTCTAGGAGAAAGTGCTGTCCATCATGATCCCTAGATTTTTCTCACTATAATTGTATTCTAAACGGACGTTATCAAATGAAATAGGAGGAAGAAGAGGAAAGTGTATTTTAGTTAACTGTTTATAAATTGGTAGTAATTTTAATTTTACCTCTTACGTTATCCCTTAAGGTTTTATTTAGTCAATTTAATTTATTATTAGAAATTCTTAGTTAAAATAGAATTTAGTAGTACATCATAGATGATGTATTTATAAGTTTTCATTTAAAGTATGTATAAGTTTTCATAGTTATTAAGTATTAGAATACTTAATAACTATGAAACCTTATACATACTTTAAATGAAGAAGTAGGCCAGTCATATTATCTCTTTATACTTATTCAGGAACTATAAGTATTATTGAATAACAAAACAACAATATTACCTGATATCCATCAAATTCTTGAATCAAGCGTTGCTGCGCCCCAGCAGATCGGATAGTACTAATGCCATTTAGTGTTGTAGACATATGAGAGAAGACAGGACTTCTAGCTGCAAACACAATTCATGGTTAACCTTTTTAGTAACAAAAAATAAAATATTATTTTTAAAATTTTGTACGTACTAGTGCCTTCTAAGCGCTTGATTGACTGTGCAGATTTCAAATAAATTTGAAGTATAACGTAGAACAAGAGTAGTATAATTGTAGTTGGTAGTAGTGTCCAGACTAAAGCAGCTGCATTCAATGCTAATATACTGAACATTACAAGATAAATTTGGATACTTTCCAGAAGAAAGCGAGGCAACAATTCGTCTAATGCACCAATATCCTTAGAGAAGCGGTTTAAAATACGCCCTGAAAATAAAATAAAAGAATTTTTTTTATTATAAAACATTATTGTATTAGATACGTAATAAAATAATAAGTTATTGAAATATTAAGGTATTAGTAAATACGTGTATATAATCAATTACCTGAGGAGTTAGAATCAAAGAAACGCATTACTCCACGTAACATAGAATGAAACATATCATTATGAAGATTTCTTGATGCTGTCATACACACTTTGAAGAACATAAATGCGCGAGCCGTTATAAAGAAGATGCAACAAAAAATAAGGGCCGTATACACATAGAGATATTGAGATGTGTCCAAAGGTCCTATATAGGCGTGAATATCCAAATCTGTAAAAATAGCAAAAATAATAATAAGTAATTGTCTTTAATGTTCCAGAATAAACAAAAAAAAAGCTTATTTCATACTCGGTTCGATGTCAATTCCAGAAAAGTAAGTTGTTAGAGTGAACGTAGAGTTTTCTACAGGTGTTACTTTTTCGTATTCCTTCACGGTAGTGTTTGATTCTCTTTCTTTTTGTCTGGTTACTTCATTGGTCCTTTAATACAAAAATATATTTTTTATGTCACGATTTATATAACGAAATAAGAATGAATTTATATTTTCGATTATTAATCATACCAGAGCGTAACCCAGTAGTCACAGAGGGTTGCAGATAACTGTCCAACTATGAGAAGGACAACCATAAAAATTAATCTGGCAGTTCGTCCGCCAGCTCGTAAGTATGCTCCATACACATGCCAACCCATAGAGCCAGATTCTCTTTCTTCTTCTTCCATCTCTTGTGCGGGACCATCACATCCTGAAGCAGATTCCGCCAGAGACGGACGCCTTGTTGTAGATAGCTAGAAAAAAATTAAGCCTAACATTAAGTACTTATTAGCAGTACCGACTTACCCTCGCTTTAATTGGGTGCGTCCCAAGGTGCGTATATGTTATTCCAGGTCATACTATATTTCATCTAAATCCATCCTGCCGTTTTACCCTTCACACACGCACACATACAAACTTTCGCATTTATAATAGACGGTAATCGAATATAAAGCGAAATGTTTTTGAGATACATTATAAACAAAACATACCCTAGAAGATGTTCGTCTTGACATTGGTGGAGGCTTTTCAGTTTCTGGATTGACTTCCTTATCTTCTTGAACTGAGCACAGCAACTTAGCAAAATCTTTGCCAGATGTCGTTAACTCTTCATACGTTCCTTTGGCTTCAATAACGCCCTGAAATATATATAAAAAAAAATATCTAATAAATATTTGTGGTCAACAATTAATACTTATTACTTTGCCGGTTGACTCTAATAATCAAGTTCATTAACCTCACTGAAAGCTTAATATTTATTTTGCACATTAAAAGTACCTATTTGTACTCGTACTTTAGGACATACAGAATTTTTTCTACACGTATATACGTGTAGAAAAAATTCTGTAATATCGAGTTACGAGTATATACTCGTAACTATAATATATCTAAATATACAAAGGTATTTATTTGATTGATTCATGACAGCTCAGCCCAAGTTATAATTAGTCCTAAAAGGTTGACATTTTCATAGTCTTTTCCCAAAATAATATAGGTAAGATATCTATACTAATATTGTAAAGAGACAAAGTTTGTTTATTTGTTTGATTGAATGCGCTAATCTCAATAAAACTACTAATCCGATTTGAAAAATTCTTTTTGCATTAGATAGCCCGTTTTTTAAGGAAGGCTATAAGCTATATATCATCATGCTACTACCCAAGGGAGCGAAGCAGTAATCATAAATGTTAACAAATCGGTCAGACTTCCACACATTATTGTTAAATTGATGTTTACACAATACACATATGGGAACTTACGTTTGAAGGGCGACGCCGCGGGTATTGCTAGTAATTAAGATATATCGGTAAAAAAAGATTTCTTAAATGCAAGAAGCTTACATTGTTCATTATAGCTATATAGTCAGCAGCTTTAAGGTAGTGAAGTTGATGAGTAACCAAGACACGTGTCGTGTGCCGCAAATATCCAGTAATGCATTCGTCGAATAGTTGACGGCCGACATGAGCATCCACTGCTGATAAAGGATCGTCTAATAGATAGATGTCCGCCTGAAAAGGAATAAAAACTTTGAATTCTATAATCTATATAATTGTTCTCGTAATTAACCATATTAATTTGATACTGTTTATTATGGTGATGATATCATGAGATGTGTAAAATTTTATTATTTTTGTTTATGTTTTTTACATGTCTGTATACAGCTCTCGCCAGGTTGATACGTGCTCGTTGACCTCCAGATAAGGATGCACCTCTTTCCCCAACGAGGGTTTGGTCTCCATGGGGAAATTGTTGGAAGTCCTTTTGTAGTGCGCATACTCTCACTACCTGTAATAGATAAATTATTGTAGTAGTGCATTTAGGCTCTACAACAAACGATAGGCTGTAAGTCATTTCCTAAGCTGAGTCAATATCGGTATTGGTCATATATATGTATATATATGTACAGTGTACATATGTCGATTTGGTTAAGGCAAACTGGTTTAACGATCGATCAAATGAGAATTGAGGTAACAGATCTACAAGAACTTATGTATGCATGCATAACTTATGTATGTATGCAGATATAATGAGATGTTATATCATATTAAAAATAAGACAACAATTTACCTCTTTATATTTCTTAGAATTGTATGGAAGCCCAAACAGTATATTTTGCCTCACAGTGGAAACGAACAGCCATGGCTCTTGACACGCGTAAGACAAAGGTCCAGAAAGATAAATCTTGCCGCTAGTAGCTCGTAACTCATTTAGTAATAGATGCAAAATTGAACTCTGAAAATTATTTAGTAGTATAATTATAATGTATTTATTTAATTAAGCAGTTTCAGTGAAAAAATGTATGTAAAATTATGTTTGAGTAGGTACCTTTCCTGAACCCACTGATCCAATGATAGCGCATAGTTTGCCCTTAGGAATAGACAAATTAATATTGCGCAATGTAATGGGTCCACCGTCTGTCCAGCTGGCACTGACATCTTGAATAATAATGCCGACATCTGGGTGGATTGAATTAGCGTTTATTACTGGAGTGATAAGTCCCTTTTCATTGCAATCGAAACCTAAAAATTAAATGGCATTTCGTCAATATCTGTTTCGTAATGATTGTATGTATGTATGTATTCAGCCCTTTTTAACGTCCCACTGCTGGGCACGGGCCTCCCTTCAAGACGAGGGGAATCAGGCCATAGTCGACCACGCTGGCCAAGTGCGGATTGTCGGACTTCACATGTCTTTCGAAAACTTGCTAGGTTCTCTCAGACATGCAGGTTTCCTCACGATGTTTTCCTTCACCGTAAAGCAGGTGGTAATCAAGTTAGAAAATGATTCGCACATGAAAATATCAGAGGTGCGAGACCCGGGATTTGAACCCGCTTCACTCGGTTTCCCAACCGAGCGCGTTACCACTGGGCTACCACTGCCTTTTTTTGTAATGATTATAATTGGATAAAGCTATACCTACAGCGTTGTTGATTTCAATACCTGGATTATAGATACCCTCTTCTTCAATTTTTTTGAAAGTATTCGAACGCAGATCAACTTCACTAAGATTCTTCATCTTTTTATTTTTAGCTCTCAGGACCAATTTGGCAATGTCCACATCCGCTACACTGCGTAGATCTTCTCTTTCATCTGTTATTCATTGTAAATAAAAATTAGTATTTTTTTTTAAATCTTGAAATAACCTTCCATAATCTTTTATCCTTTAATATTATGTATAATAGTAAAAATAAAAGTACTATTGTTTTTTTTAGTTATTTGGTAATGTTTTTTAATAATACCAGGGAGGAGGATGGATGCGAGGAAATGTAAATAGCGTTCTGGACATTATTATGTAAATATTAAAAACACTTACTTTGTATAATATAAATATATTTAGGTATATTATAAGTCATGCAGTTAGTAATATACGTTCTACTATCATTAGGTTAAAATTCATACATAATATTTTATCCAAACCTGGTTAAAGATAAAAGCGTAATTAGCAAGATCGAGATTGTTAGAGGGTAACTTACGTTAACGATACATGTGTAAAAGTACACATGTATGTTATTTTAATAGGTTTTCAGATCTTTAAACGATTCACAATAGCCACTCACACATTGTAATATTTAAAATCGTACCCAAAAGTAATAATTGTTGGATGCGAAGAACAGAGGCATATGACTCCAACATCAAAGAAAGAGACGCTGGTAATAATATAGCTACTGAAGCTTGGAGAATATTGAACATTTGAGCCAACGGGAATGCCTGTGGAAATTATTATTTTAGTCAAGTGATTCTCTTGATAATATACTTGGTCGTGCGTTTTTACCACTTGGTTAGAATATCACATTGCTTGCGATGCATTAGTCATTACGTACATCATACATACATATAGTATTAGATTTTAAACACTAAATTATTTACAATAAGAGTTTGTCATATAATTAACTCTTTAAAAGGGTATTTCCCCTTTCCCAGTTCAGTATCATCCATAGAGGCTAGGCATGCAATAGAGACCTAAAGGTCTCACATACCCAGTAACATGAACGCTTCAAGGCGTTGCACGGAAATCAGTGCTTCTGCCAAAAATGATACTGCATTTGACATAATTATTGAAAGGGTGCCTTGTAGCGTGTTGAAGAATTGCGCCAATGGGAATACCTGCAATTAGATTATTTTATGGTATGGTATACCCTACAATGAACATGAGATATTGCAATGCGTATTTATCATAAATACGCAGTAGAATTAGAACCACGTGTTGCTATTAAAGCAGTTGTTAATTTTTTTGTAAATACAGCCGATTTAAGAACCTCCTCCTTTTTGATGAAGTCGATTGAAAATATGATTATCATAAATGAAAAATTCTTTATAGATTGTAGTTTGAAGGTTGTAATTTCATAATACTTACAATATCTGCAGTGACTTGATAACCAAATAGAGAATAGGATAGAAGAGTTATATATAGGGAAAGTCTTTCCGTGAACACCATAAAGCTAAGGTACACTCCACGCAGATAGGATGCTGAGGTGACGCAATTGATTTCGTTCTTGCGTGCCAATGCTACAACCTGTTCAAATGGTTTCTCCCATGCATACATTTTGATAACCTAAAATAAAAATATATTTATCTCTCATCAAAAATATATGTTTCATTAGTATATTCTTTATTGCACTTATGAAACAAAATATTGTAATTGCATATTAGAAGACAAAGGCAAAGGTGGACTTATCCCTAAAAGAGATTTCTTCCAGTCAACCTATGGATGTGAAAGATAGTGTTAAGTAGCAGGTCCATTAAGTGCCAAAAGATACATCAAAGTTTATCATTATTAATGTTATTAAAGGACGAACGATTTCAAATGAATTATTTTACCTGCATGCCATTTATAATTTCATCCATTATTCGTACGCGCTCATCAGTTTTTATCGCTGTTTTCATACGTAATCTAGCCGCCAGTTTGCTCATGTAAGCTGGAGTAAAAAATATATGATTCTGTTAATAGTTTAAGCACAAAATATATATCTAGAAATATAAGATAAAAATATTACACAAAAAGAGATAAATTTAAATTGACAAGGACAGATCAGTTTGGCTAATTCAAAAGAGCCAGTGATTGAACGCAATATTTTTAGCAAGAGAAGGCAGTGCCCCATCCGAGAAATAAACATTAGGCTATCGATATAGATTTTATGAGTGCTGTGCATTGAGAGACTGCACTGTCACGATCATAATTAGATTATTTACTATTTTTATAGTTAAATATACATAAGAATACATTACAGAACTCACATTGTACAGGAATAGTCTGTAATACGATACCAATAACTCCAACAATGGCAGCGTAACCAATTTTAATGTAAATAAGATAGCAGACCACGATCACTTGGAGTGGCAGTAGCCATATGAAGTGTGTATAGATGAAGGCATAGTCGAATCGATTCACATCGTTAGATAGCAGATTGACCACTTGACCAGCAGTTGTCTGAGCCAGTGCGCCAGAGCTCATTCGCATTACCTGTATAAAATGCGTGAATATAATTATATTTTTACTATATAATGATATTTGTGCCTTTTTATATAATCAACATTAAAATATATATTAAATGAAAAATACATTAAATTTATCATTATTACTCTTACATTAAATATTAGCGAAAATATTAGTTTTCACAACTTTATAGTTTGGGTTACATCTATAGGTAAGCGCAAATAACTTTGTTAAAAAAGTGATTTTATTTAAATACACTACCTTTCTATAGATGAGAGAACACGCAGCAATTCGTACTTTCATGCCAAACTGTTGAGTGGAATAAGTGCCGTGGTGGTTTAAGAAAGCAATAAGGAGTGACATTAAAATGACTGCAGAAGCGCAGTATACAGCCTGTTCGTATGTCATATTAGAGCCTGGCTCCCAATAAAACAGCAGCATGCTCAAAGCTACTGGTTGGAAGGGTCTGAAATAAAAAAAAAAAGATATACAAAATTTTGCAAGCCTAGTTCTTTCTCAATGGTTGGTACCACTATTGCAACATTATGATTAACCTATCATGAATGCTTATGCATTATGCAATAAGATGTAGAATTGTACTTTAAAAGTTATTCGGATTTTAAAATACTTATGTTTTGTTCTTATTTTTTCTATATATAACTGATTGATTGAGTTTTCAGTGATTCTTCAAACACGGATCAATTTTAAAATAAAAGACTTTTAAGGTGAATATAGAGAAACTAATTAATATTACCATATATAATCTTTAAAATGTTTTCTTTCGAAATCTTGTGAAATGTAAAGAATAGCGGCGAGCATTTATGGTCTAGGAGTCGGACTAGGTCGAGGTGCTAATAACTAATCTATACATTATATTAAAATTCTGAGTCGAATCTGTACATTAATTTTTTTTTGGAAAATCTTATTGAAATAGTCATTATTATCGATACAGATGCCGAATCTTTAGTATTTAGAATTTTTGTCTGTCTGTCTGTGACCGCATCACGGAAAAACCACTGGAGGGATTTTGATGAAATTTGGTATGATGGTATCTGGTTATCCGGGTTAACATATAGGATATTTTTTATGCGGGAAAATGTCTCATTTCTGAGAAATCTATATTTATTATTTAACGTCAAAATGTATGTAGGAACGAACCCGAGCGGAGCGAGGTTGAGTCGGTAGCAACTAATAAATTGAAAATCGAGTAGAAAATATAAGGAATTACATTATTAGAAGTAAGTAATAATCACATATAGGATATTAATTATTTACAAAAGTACTTACTTAAGGATGAGGGCTTGTATAAGAAACATAAATCCGGAAGGCGCATAACTTAACCAGAATGTCTTGGTCATAGCGCGAAGAAGCGACGGCTTTCGTCCTTGCTTGTTTGCTAAAGCTATTTCTTCGAACCATTTCCTGTAAACAAATAATAATGTTATGTAGTTATCTATCTATATCTATAATAAAATTCTAACCAAGCCGAATCTGTACATTAAATATTTTTTGGAAAATCTTATTGAAATAGACTTTATTATCGATACAGAGGCCGAATCTAAAGTTTTTAGAATTTTTATCTGTCTGTCTGTCTGTCTGTTTATCTGTCTGTCTGTCTGTCTGTCTGTTACCGCATCACGAGAAAACTACTGGACAGATTTTGATGAAATTTGGTATGGTGATAACGGCTATCCGGGTCAACATATAGGATACTTTTTACTGCGGGAAATTATCTCATTTCTGAGAAAAAATACAAAAACTGCAATGTAAGAGTATAGTAATATGTAAAACCTAAGAATTTTGTTTTTGGTCACCTGAACGCGGGCGAAGCCGCGAGCAATGCTAGTTGATATTATATAGATATGTGAACTTCTAAATGCTTAAGAATTATAAAAGTATAGACATTTAATGAAACTATAATTTTTAAGAAATATAACACGTATACTGTATAAATAAAAAGGTGAAAATCTTCGTTATCTTTATGTATTATATTACATGAATATTAATACCAGCGGGTTTTTAGCAGGTAGTTAAAATAATTAATGTCTCCAAATTTTAAACAAATTCCAACGTAACTAGTTTAGCTGGACTCAAGAACATCACTAATATACAAAAATATCAAATGTATGGCCATAAATCTTAAAGGTTTTTTATAAAGGTTATATTGGTGTCAATATAAATAATTCATAGCGATAATGGATTCGAATTTGAAATATAAGTCGCAAAAGTAACAAGCCTAATCAACATGTCATATACAAGCCTAATCAGTATACCATTATTTAAAACAGAAACGTGACTTAATAGGGTTAAAAATACTTATTTGTAATACGAGAGTTACAAGATATTAAATACGCATTATTATCTTGTATCCAAAATCATTTTCTATATTTTGCATCGTGTATTTAGATTTATATAATATCTTTTTATTCTGAAAATCTTAAGTAGGTATTATTCATGTATTTTTTACTTTGCTGCATCATAAGGTTATCTTTAGGTGTTATCACGTGAAGGCATTCATATAATTTTAATTAATCAGTAAACATCTGCATCAGAAGATGAGTTTGTATGATGTTGTTTTAAAAGTAATTTTCGCCTCCTTAATCGCGGAGAACTATGAAAACGAAGCAGACGGGCACCTAAATAATAAGGGCCAGGCCAACCATTTATTAGTAGGTATAAAAGGTTTTCTGATCTATAAAGAATGAAATAATTAAAAGCTAATGAGAGTTAAATTTTCTAGAAAAGTTTTATGAAATAGGTGGTATTATTTACTAATTGTATATATTAGTTGCTATGGATCAATAAATTATACAAACTTTTATAAGCTGACGCTTAAATTTTTAATATTGGCTTCACTACGTCATGATAGCTATTATATGTTAATATCCGCATATATTGTGCTAAATGTTAGGAGTGTCTTATAATTTTACATAATGATATTCATAATGTAAAAAAGTAATGATAATTATTTGAATTGTTAAGTGTTTAAATATATAAAATACGCATTTTAAAGTTTTAATAAGTAATTTATAAAGATATGGTAATCATGTTCTTTGTGATATATAAACTATTTATCTTTATAGGTATTTTAATCATCACTAAAAACGCAATTTGAAGATTGTTTTATGGAGTTTGTCTACGTTTTTATTATGTTTATTATATTAGTTAGTATGTTTTTATTTTGTAATGCCGATTATTAAAAAGTCGTAGTTATTGCCATGCGATGACAAATTCCTTCTGTTCAGACTAATAACCATCTAATTCAAGCACTCGGACGCAGTAGCCAGTCGCGTGCGCTGCTGGTTTGTCAATGCGGTCCCTCGCCTTGTTGACTTCTTTCGTCGACGTAAAAATTATAATACCCGCTCACAGCAAAACGTTAGTTTACAAGTAAATAAACTATTATTTTCTCTATTTTTTATAATATGAATTGTTATATAAGAATTTGCTATTGTACCAAAGAAATATTATAAGATTTTATTTCAATTTTAGTTAAAATATCGGTTGTGTTCCTAGAAAAGCCAATTATTCTTTGTAAGGGCGAAAAAAGATGATCAAAAAATTCATAGTTGGCTTTGCTAGGGCACAAGGACCTTACTAGGAATGTTTAGGAATAACGAAAATGTAAATACTTAGTTTTTAGTTGTAAATTTTATTTTATCAGTTAGTTAAGATTTAACTTGGCTTGTTTTTACATACAAGTTATCTTACATTTGGCTAATCGCTTATATTTTCTTTATGCTATACGCAAGTTACCGTTTTATATTGTAAAGTCAACATGTCCCTGTTCTAAAAATTTGGTTTACAGGTAAAAAATATCCAAATCAAACCTCGAATTTCAATTTATCATAAGTTTTCTACTCTGTGCAAATAATTCAACTGTTCAAATTTAAGAAGTTCTATTTTTAAATAGCAAACACTGCTGTAGCAAAAAAAAAAAAAACAAGAAATTGTGTTTTAATTTTTTTCAGAATGTTGTATGTTCTTATGAATAAATTTTGGGATTATCTACAGAATTTGGCACCCATTTAGATCTCAATTCTTTTGTTGGCGATGTCGAAAACCTCGCATATTCTTAATATTGAACTTGGCTCCCACTTTCACATTTATGTTTTTGATGGGATTTTTAGTTTTACCACAGATCATATAATACTATACTAGGTTTTACGAAGTGTTCAAGTAATGTTCGTTGACTATTTTTTATGTTAATATATTATGATATGTATTTAATGTTTCATTTTAATGAAAGTAAGTTTATTTTATATTTTAATAACTGTTTCTTGTAAGGCCATTTTGGAAGAGTTCAATAAAACTTAAATTTAATAAATAATCATTAACTCTGCAATAAAATAAAATGTTTTATTTATAAGTGACATAATAGAACAAAGTGTTACTTAATAATTTGTTTGTTTCATTTATCCAATAAATAAAAGAATTATCACTGTTTATTTGTTAAAATGGCCTTCCATGGTCCATCTACTTTAGTTCAACAACGAAAGAAACAGGAAAACGTAGTGCGAAGGTATGGAAATATACTAAGCGAAAGTTTAACGCATTGTACATATAACAGAAGTAAAGTTAAGAATTTAATTTGTTTTGCATTATCAATTTGAATTCAAGGAGGATGACCTGATATGTTAATAGTATGTATGTAAGGCGCGATCCAGGCACAGGCGACGTTTGCGGTGCATAGCGATGACGGTTTTACTTACCTACATGCTTACTTAACATTAAGTAAGGCTTCCATATATTATTTAACCATTTAAGAAAGTTTAATACACTAATATCTTTGTTATTTTTAACATTAAAAATGTTTTGTTGTCGCTTCGGTATAGGGCTGATTTTCAGCGAAATTGTGCGACATCGTCTTCGGTCCTAGTGTCGTGGGTGTTGGGACTATGTGGCTGATCGGGATGTGAAAAGACGCGTCTCAACGCGCAACGGCGGCAAAATTTTACAATACTGCAACTTTCTTTTTGAAAGTTTTTTTTTTTTAAATTGGAAAACTTTTTTAAATCGAAAAAATGTGAAAAATGCGGTCATTTTTCGCCCGATTTCGACCAGAAAAGAATCATATCTCAAAAACGAAATAAGATATTCAAAAATTTGTGACGCGAAGTTTACGCGCGTAGAGCGCGTGAGTGCGGTAGTGACGGTAAATAAATGTTTTGGAGCATGATTATGTTCTTAGACGAAGTGATTCTTCGTGAATAAATAAATATGTATTTAAACTAATAGATAAAGTTATTTAAAAATTTTAAAATTTCGACTAAAGTTCATTATGTCAAACATGGTGCATATTGTTCTAAAAATAATATTTCTTCCACGTGTGTACAACGATTGTTGTCTTAGCTTGTAAAAAATTATACTAATTTTAGAGTTAGATTAATAATTTTACTACACTACCCTGCACTACCTATTTTGTATTTTTTTTTATAAGTAAATTTAATTTAATTCATTTAGCAGATTCATTTTCAATGTACCCGTTCAATGAGGGTCGTGATAGACACGAGACCTGTGTTTTTTTTTATGTTCAATTTAATTAAAAATTGGTCACACTAATATGACACATATTCATTTAATAACTAAGGCTAACAGAATCAAGTGCAAATATGGTCTAGATAGACTGTATTCCATATTTTGATAGAATGTCCAGCATATAATAATAATTAATATTCCATATTTTGATAGAATATCCAGCATATAATAATAATTATATGCTGGGCATTCTATCAAAATATGGAATAATTTAAAAAGATTGTTTAAATCAAGATGGTTGAAAGAGAATTCTTAATTTTTTGAAAATAATAAATAAATTTGTACCAACTAATATAAATTATTGTATATAACCTATGTCCAATGTGGTCGCTAATGACCTTAGATGTTAAAAAGTGACCTAAATTAAAAAAATTGAAAAAAAAAAATCTAAAAGTTACAAAGTTCCTATTTACTTTTAGTATAGGATCACAGTATAAAACAACCTTCACCGAGTTGGTTAATGGATGAAAAGTATTTTATATCAAATTAAATATGTTAATAAATATATTGCAAATGGGTTGACTAAAAAATTTCAGTCCAGAATATGATCCCGGGGGAGAGCCAACTCCTACCGGGCGCGTCCCCAGGTGGCGGATCGGGGAACGCCACCCGCTTGGACCCAGCGGGTGGTACCGGAGAAATCCGGCGCGGACCAAGGCAGGACGGAGCCGCTCTCCGTTGAGGCTTCGGCTTCTGGAGTTGCGGCCACCGGGAGCGGGGCCGCTTCGGCGGTCTCGCGACCGGAGGGTGGGGACCGGTTGCGGGACTGTGAAAACAGGCTCGTAACCGGTAGAGGGGAAGGCCGCGGTGGGAGAGGAGTGCCGGTATTTCGGTACGCCGTTCTCCCTGCCCCCCGCGGCCTTGACGGGGCTGCCACCGTCTTAGATGGCAGACGCGGTGGGGCTGCAGGGGAAGAGGAGTGTCGGTGTGTCGTTGCCGCTCTCCCTGTCCTCTGCAGCCGATTGAGGGGTGCCCACTTCGGTGGGCGATGAGGTTTTAATGGGGCTGCTCCTGGTACTTCTCTGCTTCAGCAGAGTGGACTGTGGAGCAGCCTCATTAGTTTGGTGGCCGTCAGGCCTGCCGCCGGGGCGTCGCGGTAGTTATGCGTAAGCGATCCCGCGGCGTCCCACTAAGGCGGAGGGGAGGGGAAAGTTGGGGTTTAGTGGGTAGTACCGGCTCTTCTAGCCGGTGAGCCCCACATAACCACCTGGGGGTACAGGTGGTATGCGTAAATGCATTCCCCAACTATAAAAAAAAAAAAAAAAAAAAAAGTCCAGAATATGATTAATTAACAATTTTAATTTATTTTTAAACATTTCACTGGTTTGGTTAATAGACAAAGTCCATACCAATCGAAAGTATTGAAGCCTATAGAATATAAAAACGTTAGGTTGACTATTTTTTTCCCGTCACAACTCTTGGGTAGGCAGGTATAGACAGATAAATCGATATGAGTAACTTGCACTGGTCTGGTTAATGAATTAAAGTAAAGTTAAAATAAAAATTATTTCATTACGAACACGGTGGTATAGGGTTGTCTGCGAAAAATCCGATTCCGATTCCGATTGTCGAATTTTAAAAAGTGAAATATTCAGATTCAGGCAGAGGTCCCAGCGAACCATCCCATGCGATAGAAGAGGACACAGCATTGTAGCTTTGTGTAGTTCGTCCATTGAATGAAAGAGAGTGCGCATGCTATTTGTCTGTTAAAATGAAAAGGATAGCGATAGATGTTTAAAAAAAAAATTACTAATAATATTATGGGACAAAAATTTATAGTCAACCCATTTGCAATATATTTATTGACATATTTAATTTAAAATAAAATACTTTTCATCCATTAACCAGCTCGGCGAAGATCGTTTTATACTGGGATCTTAGACGATTTGATTTTCCTTCCGCCTAACTTATTATTGTTATAATTATAAGGTCATCCAATGATTCGAGTTTATTGCTGTGAAATTTTTTCTTTCTTTTTCATACTTTTTTGTGAAATTCTACCCGTTAAAAGAAAGCTTTATTAGTTAACAATTTCCTCTTAGATTAAATTGCTAATTAATGTATCTTACATTGAATATGTAAATATCTAGGATACAAATAGACGAACACTTTGTCAATACTTCAGTCTTCGGCATTTGTCCTTCAAATGAAAAATAAATATAAATAATGTTACTATAATGGACATTTTGCATACGTTATAAATTATTTGGAGATACGATTGCTTTTTATCTGTAAAACATTTATTACAATAAAAGTTGCGTGACATTTGCATGATGATTGATTGATGATGACTTAGGAAAAAGTTAAAGATATAAAAATTTTATTTTATTTAAATTATTTAAAAGAAAGAGTTAAGACAATATATTGTAGCAATATTGTTTAAAATTCATGACTTTAATTAATTCGGCTGATAAAAAATGAAACCATGCTAAAGCCTTAGCAGGTTTCCATGTCAGGTTCACTTGACCTCTCGTTGGTTTTTTGTCTGTAAAGCACAAACAAAAAAATTTTAATAAGTGATAAATATTTTGTATCATAAATAACGATTTAATCGTTCTATTTGTCCACCCGTCTCTACAACTACCTATAGTCTATACCTTATAAATATAATACAAATCTGTTATCGTCAATAAAAATAAATTTGAAATTAATTATTTAACTCTTATTACCTTTACAATAATATTTATTTATTTGAAGGACAATGATTTTAATAGGATTTATTAACATAATAATTTATGTTCCTTAAGCAAAGCTTCGTGTAAGATTTTTTTAGTTAAATTATGTTTTAATGATATCGTTACGATTGATATATTTTTTACTCGCGATGGCCACGGAGACGGTATATACGTTTGGGGTACGAGGTGTTCGTGCGTGTGCTTGTTACCATTTTTCTTGGAGCCTCATAGGCCGATTTTTAAATTGTTTTTTGTCTCAATCCTGAGCATGTTCTTAGCTAAATTTTATAATGTTACAGACGGCCAGGGGGTACTAAAATATACACATGTATCTCCAAAACGGTTATTTTATTTAAATAAATGTATTGCATTCACTATTAAAATTTAAAAAGCCACAAATAAAACATAAATTAAAAATTTAAAAACCCATGATGGAAAATTGTGACATAAAACAACTTCAAATAAAAGTTTTCAAAAACCGACGACATTAAAGCATAATCTATACAGTATACATATATAATAAAACTGTGGAGGTCAAATGTTTGTACATAGAAAAAAATAATAAAAACCGAGTCAAGGGGATCTAAGAAAAGAAACAGAAATTAAATAAATTTTATCTATCCAATTTTTTTCAATTCTTTTGTTTCTCTGTCTGTTTGTCTGTTTGTACGGGTTAAACTCCGAAACTGTTAGATCAATTTAAATGAAATTTTACATGTTGGTACCTTATATCCCCGGTCAACATTTTAGATACTTTTTATTCCGGATAATTAAAGAGTTCCCGTTATAGTTAAAAAACTATAGTAACTTATACAGCTTAGTACACAATAACTACTAATTGGATTTTAATGAAACTTTACAGTTAATAAACTAATAATACAGTTCATACATCAGAATAACAAATAGGCTACTTTTTATCACTGAAAAATGTATGGTTCCCGTGGGATAGTTCTTTTTTGTTTGTCTAGAGGCGAACCCGAGCGAAGTGAGGGTGAGCCGCTAGTTTAGCATATTAGACTACACGTTATATTAAGTAGTATGTGCCAGTAGCTTTATTGTTAAGTATGTTCATTCTACAACACAGGTTACGCACGACGGCTATTAATCTATATTATATTTATTACTAGCAAAACCCGCGGTTTCGCTCGCGCTAAAACTACAACAAAAAAAATTTGAAAAGGTAGGTTTCCATCTAACCCTGACATCTATAGGCAACTAACCCACGTGTCTGGGTGAGTTGCCTATTTTCTATTATATTTAAAAAACATTTTTTAATCTAGAATATATTGCACAATAGTTCCAAATTTAATATGAATGGCATAAACATTGAATTAAATAAAACTATGCGTATTTTACGATGTATCTTACATATATGTACACATAATTAATATTGATCTTTTTTTAAAACTATAGGCAACTCTCCCTGACTTACCATATATAAATATGTTAGGTATTATTAAAAACAACATGATATTCGACGGTATGGAACCCTCGAAGCGCGAGTCTAAATCATACTCACTCGTTTGAAAATGATCACAGCCATCAAATTTTATTAGTTATAACATAAAGCCAAAATGTGCGTTTTTTTTTTGTTTGAATGCGGGCGAAGCCGTGGGTTCTAGTTTTAGTATTCTATATTACACTTTAATGCCGTAGGTTTTTGTTTTTTTTTAAGTTTTTTTCATGATACAATTTTCCGTCGTGAGTTATTAAAAAATTTAATTTGTTTTATAAACAATAATTAAATTTCATACCTTGTCATATTAACCTAATTTAGATATTTATATTATTTAAAAGTATTCTTGGTTGGCACCGACTTCAAAAATCTGATTAGGTATTTATTGTAAATGAAAACTCCCATTCAGTATGGCATATAAGTGAAAGCGCATCTTTTAACCACGAATAAAAGTCATAACCGGTATTATGTATACATTCTCGATTCTCGTAAGCTAGCCGTGGCACAGTAACGTCATTTAGTATATTGGTAACAACGGTATCTAAAGGCGGAGTCAAGTAGAAAGTAAGTATAGAACACTGTACTACGAATTAGAACTTGATAAAATCAATAGTAAGTAGTGTATATATTCTTTATTGCACAAAACAGTAATAAAAAATACATTGAAAGTGACGTGGACAAAGGTGGATTTAATAAGAGATTTCTTCCAGTTAACACATGTACTTGGGAAATAGTGTTAAATAGCCTGACAGAAAGAGAATAGTAGTATATTGAATGAAGTGCGCTAAATTTTAAGTATTTCGTTTAAAATAGTAGTTGTGCGATAGTAATTAAATAATTATAATTAGTGACCATCACTGCTGGTGACTTTTGAACATTGCGTGACACAGATGAATGCGGGACGAGTCCATAACATATTGTGATTGTTAGGAGTTATGATCTGTCAATAGCTTGAGCGAATAATTTTAACAATGTAGCGCTGGCAAGGTCGGTTATCATCACAATTGCCTAAATATATTAATAGGAAGTGAATTCAAACTACATTGTACGTCTTCACATGATATGTTCAATAGGATTTCCTTTATGTAAAATATACATTATATAAGGAATAACACCTATCAATAACGTAGCTAGTTCTCCAGTTCTCATTTTGTGTTTGATGAGTGTTTTGAGAATTTCGCATAAGAATTACAGAAGCGAGACAAAAAGTGGCCAATAGCAGTTTTTACATAAAATAAAATTGTAACTGATCGCTGTCTGTACATGAAAGATATTTGAGAAAAACTATTATTGTGGGGGAGGGGCGAGGGGGGGGACTCAAAACAATGATGATTGGGTTTGTGCGCGCTAATTTCTGTCGGCTTAACCGATTTGGATGCTGTTTTCACTAATGTATTGTGGTGAGCTCACTTAACATATTGTTATTAGTATTTTTTAGTTATTATTATTATTTTTTAGTTGTTTTATTTCAATCGGTCTATAAATAAAAAAATCTGTCATGAGGACTGCTGACAGAAGTGAAAACGTAAAACTATAAAAAACAGTTGTTATTTTTGGATATTCAAATCAATGGTTTGATCAATTAAAACTGTTTACATTTAACTGATTTTGACATCAACAATGTATTGTGGTGAGCTCACTTAACATATTATTATTAGTATTTTTTAGTTATTATTATTAATTATAAAAAACAGTTGTTATTTTTAGATATTCAAATTAATGGTTTGATCTTAAATTAAAATTTCTAAATTAAAACTGTTTACATTTAACTGATTTTGACATCTATCGGTACTCTGAGTGTTAACACGTCATGTGACTATGCTGATGACGACTTAAATGAATTTACTCACCATCCAAACCTGCCATAGAAGTTTTCACTTCAAAAAGTTGAATCTAGTCGCTTAGTCGCTAGTCTATACATATAATAAAATTCTAACTAAGCCGAATCTGTACATTAAATATTTTATGGAAAATGTTATTTAAATAGACATTAGTATCGATATAGAGTCCGAATCTATAGTTCTTAGATTTTTTGTCTGTCTGTCTGTTACCGCATCACAGAAAAAATACTAGAGGGATTTTGATGAAATTTGGTATGATGATAGCTGGTTATACGGTTCAACATATAGGATACTTTTTACTGCGGAAAAATATCTCGTGTCTGAGAAATCTATACTAAACGTTAAAACGTAAATAGGGACGAACCCGAGCGGAGCGAGGGTGGGTCGCTAGTATTTAAATATTTTCCGTAGAGTTAAAGTTCCGCCCACTGTCGTATGTATCATTGGTAATCCTTTAAAAAAGAAATTATTTGAAACTTTACATTATTAGTACATAGTTCCTACATAAAATGCGTTTTATATCTATAAATTTAGGTAAAAGGAGATATGACATATCTTCTCTTTTGTTCTTACAATATATATCAATGGAAAAAATATATTATTTACTTTAAGTCATTTACTCATACTTACAATTTCATAATTTTAGTAAAATCATAGAAGAGATTTATAAAAAGTGCTTAACATATAATACACCAATGTATAAGGCCTAGGCCTAAGGGTATGTACCTATATAGTCGACACCCACACTTTTTTGATACTAGAAGTTATCTATTTCTGTTGTGTGGTTTATGTATGAGTGGTAAATAAATTCTTATGTACTTATAAAAAATATATTTTAGAATCTATATTGAGAACGGAGCCTAGTTCAGAAACTGTATTATTTGAGACCACTGAAAGTGATGAACAAAAGTAGGTAAAGATTTAGAGACTCGCTATTCCTCATAGTTTCGGATTTAATATATATATAAATAAAGAATTTCTTTAATATAATATTTCTTATCATATTTCACTCGTTTTACGGATATTTGTAAACCTTGTAAGGTAACTTTTTTATTTTTTACTTTTTTAAGAAATATTTTTTAAATTTAATATGACTTAAGTATTTTTGATGTTTCATAATTCATTTACTTACTTTGTATACGTACTATAATTTTCAGATTCATAAAAATATTGAAAAATAAATATTTTATTTGACGTTTCTTTAGTTTAATGGATTTTTTATGTTTTTGTGCTGTCTTTATTGATATGTTAAAGTTCACCGTAGTAATACAAGCATAAGGCGCATCCTTGACGGCTAATACCATACGTATATAACATCCTATGAATACAGTATTTGTATATGGCTAGGTTTGATGGCTGTTAGAAATCGCAGTTAGAAACTAGTATTAGATAAAAGTATGTGAAATTTGACTCCACATTAGCATTTAGCCTTTCAATTTATTTTACAATGCAAATTGCGGAATATCTTGAGACGTGCAGTATTACGTTACTTTTTAATATTCAATTTAAAATTTCTGCCTTACAATTTATTTATCATGCTCATATATTACGACCGACGCTTTGGTACGTTTGACGACGCGATGTTCCGTCATAAAAATAAATATTACATCTTATATATTTAAACGAGCAATTCTTGTATATTTATATCTTTATATCTTTATTTATTTATTTATATAAGTGATCTCGGAAACGGCTCTAACGATTTCGCTGAAATTTGGTATGTGGACGCTTTCGGGGGCGAAAAATTGATCTAGATTAGTCTCATGTCCGGGAAAACGCGTGTTTTCGAGTTTTTATGCAGTTTTCTTTTGCATTATTCTACGCAGAATATGGTCGATAATTTCTTACGCTCGGATGTAAGCATCGTGGTCAAGCGGTCAAGGCGCAAGTTAGATAACACATATGCCCGGGATCGAGTCCCGGTCGGAATACAAAGTTTTTACTTTTTTTTTTTTTTGTATTTATTCAAGTTTTTAGTTTCTTTTTATATAAAAAATTAAATAACAAAAAAGAACTCCGAGTGAAGCTCGGTCACCCAGGTACTTTTTATAAATAACTGTGGTTGGTTATAATCTTGTGTTTTATTGTTAAATGCATTTTATTAAAATAAATTAAATTTTCTGTTTCACAAATATGAGTTTTATATATTTTTATTTTTTCTGCAGGCTTTACCTAACATTAGCAAAAACCTATGTATAAGTTCAAGTACAATTTATATAAAAGGATATGTAACTTTAACGTTTTTAACGGACCAGAGATATAGTGGTTGCTATTCCTTTTTATCAGGCGTTATATTTAAATAAATACTACTTTATTCTACTCAACCAGCGTAGAGCGACTCGCCACTCCCCTTTATCAAGTGTTACTAACAAGTGGATCCATTTTATATTTTCTGAGACTTTGTACTTAGGTATTCTTTAAGACAGAAACACACCTTTTAGGATTTATTCTGTCTGCTACAATTGTATAATATCATCTTGCCTAAGGCCGCTGTTATATCCTGTTTAACTTGAAATAATAACTTGGTGTAATTTATAGGTAGTTAAATTATAATTTTATTTTAGTATTATTGGTGCATGCATTTTTGAAGAAAATGTATAACATATAGCATAAGGACGACACTAAATAATAATGCAGAGTTTTTTAATTATTATACGGTAATTATTATATATTTTCAAGTGACCAACATTATTCATATATTATATGTATATAAAAATTTATAACAGTTAAAATATTTACCAGAACTTATTAGAACCTGTTTATTTCAACACATAGTTGGTCACGTTATGTCTGCTAAACGAATAGCCCCTGAACGTCGACAACGACCATGCTCATTTGACATTTAAGCACTATTGATAAGTATTACTAATATAATAATATTACTAAATTGCCATATTGGTCAGTAGATTCTGGAGTCATGGCTTGAGTTGCAGATTAAGCCGAAATAATTCGGAGTCTGAAGTTGACCGTGTTGTATCTCCATATTTGGATTGTCTATCAACTGGACTATGTGTGGGAAAGGTAGAGTCTACTTGCGCCTACACTTGCTCTTGTGCGCAGTGTACAATAATATTATGTTCTCCGCCAATAACACTAGTCTCACCATCAGTGATATGACTGCCGTGACCGAAATTCTACCTGGTTACTACTACTAATACTTTGTGTTTTAATACTTTGTGTTTTATTGCTTACTCATAAATAAATATAAAATAGTCAATTCAATGATATCGTTTTTTTATAGTGACAGTTCGCTTTATATAATTGGCTATTTGACAGTTTTCGGAAAGATATTTTAAAACATACGTAGGTTCATTTTATACCTCTTACAATTATTTTTTTCTGAAAAAAGCGTTATTTATTCGGAAAAAAATATATTAATCTTTCAGTAATTTGAAAGTCGCGCGAAAACAGCACATCACGTGACATTCCTGGCTGTGACGTCATATCTTAATAAACTAAGTAAAGCTAACTACGATGCATGGAGAATATAACATGTTATATATTTTCCATGCTACGATGCTCCAACTCTTAAACATATTTTAAGCTAAAAGTTTGCAGCTTTTTCATTGGCAAGCTCATATAAGTTAATATATATATATATATATATTTAGAATATAAATATTTTTTATGAAAATGACAAGCTACAAGACGTGTGCCGTACCTATGTGTAAAAGTTCTACAATTAAATATCCTGACAAATTGTTTATACACGTCCCTAAATGTCCTAAACGTCGAAAGCAGTGGTTACAATTAGCACGCTGAGAGTTGAATTTTACATCTGATAAATCTGCAATTTTTTTTTGTGAAGATCACTTCGATGTAAGTATTTAAAAGCAATCAATTTAGCCTCTGATTTACTGAAAATAAATTAAACTTAATCCAGTATTTTGTACATAAAACATGTCATAAAAACAATTCTTTTTATGACATTATTTTTATTAATTTTAAAAGTATTATTTTTATTATTCACCATACGACTGTCGCGAAGATCTAAAATTATCAACATAACCTTTAAGTAATTTAAAATTATTTTATAAAATTTTTACTACTTGACTTAAGAACTATACACATTAACTTTTACCAATAAATTATACATAATTACTTTGTTCATTTCGGTACTTACACGGAAGTTTTTACATTCCGAAACTCGGCTGAGCAAAAGTCAGGATTACATGCAAAAAAAATTTGCAACCATAAATGAATCTATTTTTGGTAAATTTGCACTATCAGCTTTTGTGTAACCCGGCTCCATTTCGTTAAACTTCTCACAAGCACTAATTAAAATATTTTAGAGTGATCTTCTCAGCAAAGTGCAAACGATAAAACACACGATGTTTTGTTATGTGAAAGGTGACGTCACACGCTGCACAAACATGGCCGCCAGCGTTTCAGTATTTGTAATCCACAGATAAAAAAACTCAAATTTATTTTTCAAAAATGAAATATTTACAATTTATTTTAATGCAAAAAACATATTGTATAATTATTGTGGACCCATAAGCTACTGTCTCCAACAGATTAAATATTTTATCGTTAGAATTGTCAAATAGCCAATTAATGGAGTCCATGCCGATAGATATGTAAATAAATATGTATATAATGATAATTTTTTTATGTGTCTGATATCTCTACGAAGTAAGTTGATATATCGAAATCGATTTCCACTTGATTACAGGTGCGAAGATTAATTTAAAACACTTTGTAATATATTTTTGAACTTCTTCAACTAACAAAAAGGATCCTCTTCATTGGTTGGTTAAAATACAACCCCCCCTCTGCGCCCCCTCCAACGTCCGTTTACCTTGTCGTGGAGGGGTGGGGGGAAGGGGGAAGGGGGGGGGGGGCTCAGTAGTGCCTGGCCATCCAGCCGGGCGCGAAGCCAAGAAACGCATTGGGAGGCGGCCCACGTGTGTTATGCGGGTTGCTCCTGGTACTTCTCTGATAGCAGAGTGGACCGTTGGAGCAATGCCATAAGTTTTTTGGTCTGCTTCGGCAGACCTGCCGTCGGGGCGTCGTAGTTGAGTGCGTAAGCGATCTTGCGACGCCAGGAGGTTCCGGTGGGTTTTAGTGGGTAGTACTGGCTTTGCCGGTGAGTCCTACACTTCGTGCCTAAATGCATTTTGAAACGTTAAAAAAAGGCTGTATGTTAACGACATAGTTTTGTGTGTATATTTTTTTATATATTACTTATATCAGTTTTCGTCCGTAACCCAAAATTCGACCATAGTCATTTTTTTATTGATTGAATTGTACACTAAAGCTTGTCAATAGTTACTAACCAAAATAAGTCGGTTGAAAAATTGAGGAGAAAAGGTACTGAACTCTTTTGTATTTATATATAGACTAACAAAACCCGTGGCTTCGCTCGCGCTAAAACTACAAAAAAAAAATAATAGAAAGGTAGGATTCATACAAACTTTTATCCGCTATTTTACCTATATATTATGGGATGAATTTCGAAAAATGCTAAAACAAACGTTTATTTAATTGTATTGAAGAGCATTAATACCAAGTTTCAAGTAGTTCTGATTATAAATATTTTTTGGGTTGTATTACAACGTGTTTTCCTGTGGGAATGAGATAATCTCCCGTGGTAAAAAGTAGCCTTTCCAGCCAACTATCTTATCACAAAAATCACGCCAATTCGTCATTTCGTTTCGACGTGAAAGAAGGACAAACAAACAAATATACTTTCACATTTATAATACATATTAGTATGGATTACACAATGTCTTATGTACTGATTTTAAGTTTTAGATATAAACATATCTTTAGTATCCTTAGGAAAATCGCAAATGAAGAAAATTGCCATTCATTCCTATGAGTGAAATAATAATTTATTATGTAAATTTGAGCAAAGCGTTTCTTTCTAGTTTAAAAGTAACTTGCAAAGTTGTATTTTTCAACGTTTATTTGAATAATTCGCATAATTTTAAAACAAGAACAATATTGTTTACATCATTGGAAATGCTGTTTGTCTAAGCAGCGTAGTATTTTGTTTACGTTTGTTTTTCTGCCATTAGTAAGCTTCCCATTTCGTAATTCGATTAATGCTGTATCAATGTTTTTGTATTGTATATTTGGTATTGGATGTTTCAAAGTGTAGTGGGATTATTTATTTTCACTTACCTCAATTGCACTAGGGACGACGGAAATGTAATCAAATTGTAAGATTACATAATGGTGATATGAGCGACATTTATTTGAATACAAAGTTATAACTTCAACCATTATTCAATGTGGTTAACAATAAAATATAGGTATATAATATATATTTATTCAATTATAAGTTGTGGTTAAAATACAAATATATAATATATGTATATAAAAAGCTAACATGTCCTAAAGATACGTTAGTTTCGAAAATAACTACAATGGCTATGGCGTCACCTGCAAACGGTTCTTTGCCTTGTCCCTGTTTAGCTCCGACGCTATGTTTTACACAATCCATCTAATTAGACATTATTGATCATGTTATCATCATCCGTTGTGGCTTATTGTGACCTTTTCCCACCGTTCCAATAATCATTTTAAAAATGCAATATAATTTTATAAAAAAACAATTCGACGAAAATAAATACGCAAGGGCATTATTGGAAATATAAAACTTGATTATACATTACTAATAAATATTAAATATGTATACTTTTTAATAGACTTCTCGGTATTATGGACTTACATCATTTCTAAGAATAAGGTAAGCTCTTGAGTGTTTTAATTTGTCCCAAACATACAAAGAAAATATATAACATTGACATTATACATATTACACGTGTGATATAAATTTATATTCAATTAGTTCTATAGTAGACTAGTGACACAGTCTCCCTCCGCTCGGGCTTGTTCCTATGCTTTAAGGTTAGTATAGATTTCTCAGAGATAAGATATTTTCCAGCAGTAAAAGTATCCTAAATGTTGACCCAGATAACCATTTTAATTACTTATATTATTTAGTACTATTTTTATTTAGGCCATATCAAATTCATCAAAATCCGTCTAGTGGGTTTCTCGTGATGCGTTCCCAGAGAGAGAGAGAGACAGACGGACAGACGAAAATTCTAAAAACTATAGATTCGGCCTCTGTATTGATACTAATGATTATTTCAATAAGATTTTTCAAAAAATATTTAATGTACAGATTCGACTCAGTTAAAATTTTATTATACATATGTATAGATCAGTTTTATAGTAGATGACTTATTAAATATACTTGATGAAAGCTACCAGGCGGTAAAGATTGCTTAACTCCCATTATATTTTATATCTATTAGTTAATCAATCGGCCATTTAACATGTGAGTTATTGCGACGTTGTAATGTAAATAGAGCCGCCACTCTACATAATTATTTTTTTATATATATCTAAAGCAAAATCATGGACTTTTCCTGTTGTAATCTTATAAGATTTATTCTGCTCTTAACTAAAAATTGTGACAGTAAATCTTTTACATATAAAATTTATTTGAAAAGGAAAAATGCTTAAATATTTAAGTAAAACTTGATTTAACGATATCTTTACAGCTTACAAATATTTTAAGCACCAATATAAAAAAGTATCAGATGGCACTTACAAAATTAATAGCTACAGGGCCCAGAGTCGCAGGGTATATGAGATCATCGTGTAAATACCTCTAAGGTCTCGGGTTCAATACCTGTATAAAGTGAATATTTTCACAAAATAAGCAATGAGTATGCTTTATTTACATATAAGTAAAATTTTAATAAGCTATTCTAATCTATCTTTATCCCTTTGACTCTTTTGGCGGAAAAAAAACTTTTCAGTTTTGAAAATACTAATGCAGCGGCCGGCAACCCACGGCCCGCGAGCTGCCTCCATGCGGCCCGTGACTGTTTAATAAATAAAACTTCTATAAGTAGTCTTTATGCGAACTTTACTTATCTATGCGAACAAACTTTTTGAATCTTTAATTACCGAAAAAATAAATAAGCTTTTCATCTCACAGATGAGCATTTAAGAACCATTTTAGGAATTGTAACTACTAACATGAAAGCTAAGATACTTATAACAAATAGCCGCTCAAATACAGCCTCAATCGTCACACTGAAGTTTGTAGTTATATATTTTGTGGTATATGTTTATGTTTTTTTTATTTTTTGCTTATTTCTTTAAAAAACACAAATAACATATTTTTCCGTTTTTAATATCACAAGTGTGGCCCGCCTTTACTAGATATTGCTTACTTACTAGACTTTGTTGTGCCCCTACCTGCTGAAAGGTTGCCGACCGCCGCTCTAATCCGACCTTAATTATATACGAAATATGCTAATTATGATATCTAAGTAATAATGGTTTTTTGTAGGAACTACGTAAGCAAAGTAAAATGATTTACGAATATACGAATATCCAAAGTTAAAACGCGAAGTTATTTTAAAACAAAACTTCTTCAAAAATTGTATTTAAAGTTGCTAATTATATATATCTATTGACTAGCTTTTGCCCACGACTTCGTCTGCGTGGAATCGGGCTGAGAGCACGCTCACACATAGTCCACGTAAAGTTAAATATGTATATTTTAAAATAAAACTATGATATCTCCTAAGATATTTTTTTTTTTCAAAATTAAATACTTGTGATGAATAACGTATTTATTTGGATAAGGATTAATATCATGTTTATAAAAACACCTTCGGAAGTAACGTATTATTTTAGAACAAATTTCATTACTATAAAACGGGTTATATTGAGTCAACCTTAAAAGATAGACATATGCTGTACTGGACTGTTTTTTAGAACTTTTAAAGGGGAACAATTCCGTCATATACGATTTTTGCGTTACTTTAACCGTTTACGCAGTGCACGCAACGGAAGCTCCCAAAAGGAATAATTTTTTCCCATTTTCGCAACATTTTTCATTTATGCTCCGCTCCTATAGGTCGTAGCGTGATGTTATATAGCCTAAAGCCTTCCTCGATAAATGGACTATCCAACACAAAAAGAATTTTTCAATTCCAACCAGTAGTTTCTGAGATTAGCGCGTTCAACCAAACAAACAAGCAAACAAACTCTTCTTTAGCTTTATAATATTATATTAGTATAGATTAAAATTTAAAGTCATTGTTTCAAATACATTTGCGTTAGCATCTTAATTTGTAATGTATTGTTTAAACTTATAGAGTTAAATGTTTTTCTCGTGATACATTTTTTCGTACAATATTAAGTAGATCATTAAGTTAATATTTTATAAAATGCTTTGTCCGACATGCCAATTTTTATCTTATTTGTGTATTTACTCTATAAATGATTTTTGAGGGTTTTTATAAAGAAAATAAATATTTTAAGCCATAACCATAACCGAATAACGCGGCTGTATGTAATCTTGTATAACTGTGTGTAGGAATCCTACTTTCAGAAATGAATATTCGTTAAATATTTTAACGAAATAAATTAGAGTGCGTGTATGAATGTGTACACGCGCAATATTACAATCATATATTTATAGAATATCATTTAAGGAAAGAATATTATAATATTATATATCATTTGTCAGACAATAACACCGGTTACCATGGCAACAAATGTTCGCCTCGTACACTTATAATTTTATATATCATTTGTCAGACAGTAACAACGGTTACCATGGCAACAAACGTACGTACATTTTTTCGTAACGCATTTACCAGCTTACCCCCCAAGTCAAGCGTGCGTAAAGAAAAAGTTTAACTTCAATAAAAAAGATGATCTCGATTCATTTTTCCTTAACTTGACATTAATCCGTAGTTTTGAATAAAGCTGGTACTTATACTAAAGAGAGCAAATCATTTTACTGGTTTGAGTGAAAATATAATGTTTTTAACTGTGTCTACCACTAGTAATGATTGTGTTATTCCTTCCTTTACTCAGTATTAAATATATTTCAATAAATATTTTATTAATGTATTTAACAAATTAATTCGATTGTTATTTATGTATCTAAACAAATATTTTAAGTCTTATTGACCTTAGTTTATAAGAGATACGCTTATAGCAAAACCAGTCAATTTGATTTTATAATATAAACAAGGATGTGACACTGGACAAGGATGGGTACATGACTTGTTTGTGTGAAGGTCAGTACTCCGCGACTGACCAGCTCACTTAAGTAGAATCCACTTTAATCGCCCTTCTCATTGTTGCACAGGGACTGCGGAAGTTCAGTTGCTTTGTTTTAATCTCATTTACGATGTTGCAAATTCAAATGTTTTCCCTGTATGTACAAGTATTACACTGAAATATTATCTAGATATAAAAAAAATATATAACTGTCCCTAATAATCATATACAAATCATCGGATAACGGTCAAATAGCAGTGAGTCTACTAGTACCATCAAGGTATGGTAGGTAGCACTCAAGACGTCAATAGTATGAATACAATAAACGTATAAGTAATTAGAAATATTGGTGTATGTGTGTATGTATGGTATGCGTGTTCCTTAACAACCTGAGTGAAGCAAGAGGGAATGCTAGTAAATTCTAAAACAATGCAAATAATCTATACGTTAAAGTCATTACGCAAATATTTCTCATTCTGTGTCATAATTATTTAATCACATAACATTAGCTATTATTGAATTCACATGTTGAAACTGCTCGACTAGTTAGGACAGTTTAATTGAAGTAAAATTCCGTTGCTATTTTGATAATAGAATGAATGCCGCAATGTATTACTACTTCCTTCGAACACTCTCGTTCTCGACGTAGCGTCGTCAGCACAACCCTTATAGGCATGAATCCTCTAGAAATAGCATCATTCTCAATATTATACATAAATAGTAAATAAGACCCAATATTACAATTCTTAAGAGGAGTTACTAAATAAATATTCGAAAATTAATGAATGATGATTATTATACAAAATTAGTCCATCTTAAGTATATAAAATATATGCGATATGGCAAAGATAAAATATTACAGATAATAAAAACTAAACTGATTTGCATATTGAGAACTAATTTAAGATGGATGTAGAATTTATATATTGTAACGTGTTTTTTAAAATTATTTAATGTCTCACATAAAAGAGGGTTGAGTGTCACGAGAAGACGCTGTGTTAACTTAACAACCGGTTTCTTATTATTTCGCGATTCATGTTTATTCAGTTAATAACGAACATATCGGAAAGATTGTATTTTAATGATGGTTTTAAAAGAGTGTGATTTATGATAATTTAATTAAATTATTATGTAATTCTTTTTATTTAAGTAAACTTCACATATTCATGTTTATAATTCCTTACAATCCTCGTTACGTGCAGTGTGACTAAGCTAAGCAGAAGTATGTATATATTATGTACGCGTTAACAAGTCGCTCGTCGCCTTGATTAGTACTTCCCATTCGCACAGATTCTAGGCCTTTGTGTCACATCTCCCTCGGTTTCTTAAATGCAGTAGATGTTCTCAATACACAGAGAGTACGATTGCACTTGCTTATTTCAGCGCGAGTCGTCTCGCTCTCACGCTTTTGTATTTCCTGGGTGTAAATTTCAGCACAGATTTTAGGTACATATATACTTCAAAATTTTCTTATGTCAAGCTCAAAATCAGTTAACACCTTTAGTTTAATTTATTAAATATACTGGAAACGTAAAGAAAGTTGTTCGTCGATCGTCGAGTCGACCGTTGATTCGTTTTTCGTACTTACGTTGAATGGGAGAGTAATTTGTTACGTGATAAAAATGTGAACATGTTCTTTCTTTATTTACTTTTAATACCGATTTATATACAACAAGATTGAATTTGAAATTTTGAATTGTACATTCATTGATTATTTTAGCATTTACGAAACTTTCTACTCATTTTGGAATATTATTTTACATCTACTCAAAACGTCGAATAGTAATTTAATGGCCAAAGATTGATAGGATAATCTTGTTATGATCTCACCTACTTACGAGCGTGACGCACAATAGCCTGAATGCCTTGTTATGTTAAATTAGGACGTGACATGTGACTCCAGCTACAACATAACTGTACAAATATCCAAGTAATAACAGAAATATTGCTAATATTTTAGAAGTATGCAGGTTGCTCTCCCTATGGAGGAAATTCACAAATCTCTATCTCAGCGTGTTAAATTGCATGCATAAATTCACAGATCTTTTATGGGTTCTACGTAGATAGGGTGATCGAGAGGTTGCATTTTATATATTTATATAATGTTACGTTAGTGCTTCTTTGTTCAAACGACCATGATGTACTTCACAGTAGGGAGGTTTTTTTTCCTATAAACGCTCTCGGTAAATTGGTGATTTGGAAAAATAAGCTTTGAAACGACGATAAAAACTCATCAAATTTTATACAAGCTACTTCACAAGCAAACGTAGCTCACAAGAGTACCTACTACATACAACGTACGTACATACGTACTACAGCAAGAGCTTATAGGAATTAATATTTTCAGATTATAGTGAACAATTATTCATTTTATTAATTTTATCCTAATATATAGAAAACTAGCCACTCACCCTCGCTTCGCTTGGGTTCGTACCTAGTGAAAAACAAAAACAAATCTATTCCATGGGAGTTTCATCCAGATCTGTTTAACCGTTCTGGCATGATTGAGTAACAAATATCCATCAATAACAATAAAATAAATATGTTGGAACATTAACACAGCACCATCTAGTTCCATAGTAAGCTATGAGGACGTGTGTTATGGATACCAGCTAGTTGATACACTACATATATATATATATATATATATATATATATATATATATATATAACTTTGAATACATACATATTCTAAATATAAACACCTATGACTGGAGTTCAAACATTCGTGCTCATCACACAAACAAATGCCCCCAGCGGGACTCGAACCCGCGACCGCTGGCACAACAAGTAGGGAAGAATACTAATTCTACTTACTCAAACGGAATTAACCCAATTGTAACAAAGATAGAAACAATTATAAAGCGAATATTTTAATCGATAACCCAAGAAATTAACATATTAATTAGGAATTCTTCGATACGCGACCGGCTCACATATCAATAAACCCTTATCACACATTCATTTCACTTATACTAAGGTTTCAAATAGAAAGTAACATAAATGACATATAGAACTTGTTTTTTCACATTTTTGAGATGAGTTCTTCGAAACGGGTCTAAAGTACCATGATGAATTGATTAATGACTTTCCGGATCCTGTGTGTTACGGGATAGTTATCGAAGTGCCGCTGTCATCATCTACATTACTCAATGAGAAGGTATGTAATCGCAATTACCTTCAGTCGGTCAAATTAGACAGGAAGCTGCTCTATTTCATTATTCGTTTTAACAATTCTTTGTATACTTTAAGCATCGTTTCGTACAAGGTTACATATATTAATTGTAAAATGCCATTTAAATTTTAATGTAAAATTTATCTTGACAGGCGTGAACCTTTAAATTTTTATAAGGCAAATTCGATATCATTACATTTTTACAATGTAAGATAAATGGATATAATAAATTTTATTTTTGAATATTTCTCGTTATATGTTCTTTCAACATTGATTAATTGAGGTCTGATATTCTTTGTAAATATATGTATCTATAATTTATATATTTTTTCTTCAATCACCATTTATAACCTAATTTATATATTTTTTCTTCAATCACCATTTATTACATTGGTTAACTTTATATACTGTTCCATCTATTGGGCAGAACAAAAATTAAACTATTATGCCATAGGAACGCATTATTTGGATATTGTAAGGCAAAATGTGTAACAACTTTCTTTAAGATAAAAACTAAAAAAAAAAAACAACTTCCAGGCTTTGAAAAGTAAAAAATAACTAAACGGGGGTTTTAAATATTTTCGAAGTCGGTGTGCTTTGATTTGTATTGGTTGGCACCGACTTCGAAAAAATCTGATTAAGTATCTATTCTAAATGAAAACCCCCGTTTAGTTATTTTTTACTTTTCAGTGCCTGGAAGTCGGTTTTTTTAAGTTTTTATTTTTCCATTTTTAGTGTAGACGTATCATCAATACAAATTAATCAAGCCCAAACACAAGGCTGTAAATCGTTGAGGAGTTCCCTCGACTGTCTTTCAGGTCCATCATCAGATCGACTCCAGACCTTCATTAAATAGTAGTGCTTTAAAATACCTAATGAAAATGTTAACAAACGCACTAGTCACCGCTACAATTTTCGAAAGTTCCCCTCGATTTCTCTGAGATCCCATCATCAGATCCTGGTTTCCTTATCATGGTACGACTCTTGGGATATCTCCTTTCCAACAAAAAAAGAATTATCAAAATCGGTTCATAAATAACGAAAAACTCCACGAACATATATATATATATATATATATATATATATATATATATATATATATATATATATATATACATATATACGGTCGAATTGAGAACCTCCTCCATTTTTTGGAAGTCGGTTAAAAATAGACTTCTATTTTTTTTATTAAGACATTACTATCTATAAGCAGATACTTATATTATAGCATAGGTAATTATAATGTTCAAAGATAAATATTTTTTATATTTAATTTCCTAACAGTTTTTCCAAACTCATTATAAAATCGTACATCAAATATTATCACACATACGTGCTTTTGTTCTCTTTTTAGCTAGGTACATAAAATAAACATTGTTCGGTGTACGGTTTTCATCACTGTTATGTTGAACTGTCTACACTTGAATTAATATAATTTACTAATTTTAGGTTAGAAAGGATTTGATAATGATTCACACAAGCAAACTTCATTAATTTATTATACAACTTTATAATATAGTAATGTGCATGTTAATATCGGCCATATTTATTTCTTTTCTATTCTATCATCTATACATATAATAAAATTCTAACTAAGCCAAATCTGTACATTAAATATTTTTGGCAAATCTTATTGAAATAGACATTATTATCGATGCAGAGGCCGAATCTATAGTTTTTAGAATTTTTGTCTATCTGTCTGTCTGTTACCGCATCACGGAAAACCACTGGAGGGATTTTGATGAAGTTTGGTATGATGATAGCTGGATATCCGGGTCAACATATAAGATACTTTTTACCGCGGGAGATTATCTCGTTCCCACGGGAGTACACGTTATAACACAATCTAAAAATATTTATGATCAGAATTTCTTGAAACTTGGTATTAATGCTCTTCAATACAATTAAATAAATACGTGCTTTAACGTTTTTTGAAATTCATCTCATAAGGAGATAAAATAAAGGATGAAAATTGTATGAAACCTACCTTTTCAAAGTTTTTTGTTGTAGTTTTAGCGCGAGCGAAGCCGCGGGTTTTGCTAGTATATTCTTTATACAGGGAAATAAATATGGCCGATATTAACATGCACATTACTAGCGTTTAAAGCTTTGATGTAGAACATAAGCTACATTGATTTATGATAACATAATAAAGTATATTTTCATTGTCACGAGGTAAATAATCATTAGCAGTGTATTTTTCTGTATGATATCAGTTGACGTATTATTTAATTACATATTACGGCATGCATACTACTATTTATTCAAATGACTTGTCTTATAATCTATTTCTTTTTGAGTAGAATCAAAAATTTCCTGTATTAGTATTTTTTTAAATCTATATAAACTTATACATATTAAAAAGGTCTCTAGATGTGCATAAAAAATATGTTCTGTATACAGGGTTATTGGTAATTCGACGTATTCCCGCTAGGAGGTGATAGTCGTGGCCTGCGAGGAGTCCGGACTTAACGCTGGTTAATTTTTTATGTAACGTGAAATTCCTAGTTAACGACGTCTCGCCTGTGTCATCCGCGGAAGAACTCAAAACAAGAATCATAACGCAGCGGAATAATTTGACTACTTCGGTAGTTAAGTCACAACACAAAAAAAGAATGCGACGTTGCGTACGTCATAGCGGAAGTCACTGCGAGCTTAACTTTAATTAGGTTAAATTACTAAATGTCTTAATTTTTACTTATTATTAATTTTAATTACTACTAAACTGTTACTGGTTCTAAATTTTATTTTAAATTTGTATTTCTTGTTTTTATTCATATTGCGTATTGTTTTTAATTAATTATATGGAAATTTTAAAGAACGACCTTAAGTTTAGTTCGAATATGAATTTTCGCATGCTTCTTTTGTGATCATTGTTTTTTAGTTTATTTGAGATATGTTCCTAGTTGTTATGTATTGTTGGAGAGTTAAGGAAACGGTTATGTTTTTAAAATAATCTGCAAGCCAAGTTTCATAACGTTTTTTTTTTGTTTTTAAGGCATTTTAGTGGAAAAAATCTCATAAAATATTGAAATAATACATATCGTTACTCGTATCGTATTTTTAAATTTGGACCGATAATTGTTGTTTTAATATTGATAAAGAACCAGTGTTTAATCGTTTTTATAAATTAGAAGAAAAAATGAGATTGAAATTGAAACTTTTTTAAATTAATTTTTGATGTTGCATTTTTGAGTTATTTTGATAAAAGCTAAAAAACATGATAACCCAAAAATGGTTCACTTTAGTATAATGCATATGGGAGTTAAAATTTCGTAAATAGTCACCCTTTCCATCTCCTAATGCTAATACGTCGAATTACCAATAACCCTGGTAGCCAATGTTACTCTGCAGCCCTCTATCTCCACACAAAAAAACACGTCAATCCGTCACTCCGTTTCGACGCGACGTGGAAGATAGACAAACAAACAAACATATTTTCACATTTATAAAATAAGTATGGATATTGTCGCGGTGAGCGGTCTCGTATCAGTCGTGTAATGAGCGGTATATTATATAGACAGATGTAACTAATTTTAACACGTTCATTATTATGTATCAATCTAGTGTCTAATCAAAAATTATAATTGAAATAAATATTATTAGATTACTTAATAAATATTTTACTATTGTTTTTAAAATATTAGGTAATAAAATGTTTGAAAGTATATATTTAATTTTTTCTTTATGTTATAGTACCTGTAGCTTATTTAAATTTTAAAAATATTTTAAAGCAAATTTGATGGTAAAAAATAAATTGTCTAACACATATATTGAGTAGAATTCAGTGTTTATTTTATTATATAAATATCACACATTACGAATGAGTTTGCGATATGATGCATAATAAATATATTTATTAATAACGATCGAAAAAATAATCGATCATCGAATATTGACTTACGCATGGCGCGGAGTAATAGCACTAAATAATACGCGTACGTAATTTAGTGCGTTTGTTAAGAGGATGAGAGGTTGTTTTAATCTCTCATTTCGATCGAATAGATTTTTTTATTTATAGCAAGAGACATATTTTCTGTCCCATATAGATATTTTAACACTAAAATATCATCCCGTCCGACTTCGACCAATCCTAATAAGACTAGATAGGTAACTGTGCAGGAGATAATATAGAGCACAAATGTGTGCGGAAGTGTATAAGTGTTTTCTATATTTCTTAATCCTAATTCCGATGGACGACAAAGACAATGGGCGATCACTGATCAGATACTTCGTAGTCAGGCTTCGCGAAAATCCGCATTAACTATTATGGCATGACTCAAGACTCGAACCTAGGAGCTATGGCAGCTAGGCGTACATGCCAGCCACTAGATCAACGAGTAAATTAATTAACTTTAATTCAAATTATATTATAAGACCAGCATTACAATCTGTTTTAACTCTTAAAACCTCGAAACGCCTGCGTACTCAATGAAGTGATTTTTTTTAAAAATGAGTACAGTTTTAGAATCACTTTTAAAGATTTTATTCGCCTTTTAACTCAGTGTATGTTTTACACATGCTACAAAAATAAGTTAAAAATATTCACGCGGCCTTTTAAGTTTTAAACTCATCAAAAAGTAAGAATAAACTATCATAATGTCACGTAATTATTGATTAAAGTTATCCTAGAGATATTCACAAAGTTTTTATAGCAATCCAACGCAGTGCATTTCAAAAGGACAATTATGATGCTTAAAGTTGCGTATGAATTCCAGTCGTCGACCTGTTCTCACGTAATGGCCCGAGTACTATGCAGGCTACTTAAAGAACACATTGAATATCATAAGCGTTTATAGAATAAAAACGTCTTCTTAGAGGTAAATGCACTTAGAGCCAGTTAATGTAATTTTAGCGAGCTATAAAAAGACCTGAGCTAAGGGAATCTGATTAAAGTTTATATTTTCTACCGTAGAATGAGAGTTATTAGAGTTAATTACAAAGAATTCCGCATATAAAGACATTTAGACTACATAGAGTCTTCTGTATAACATGTACATAATATATTTTAAATTTAACGATATGATTGATTCTCCGGATTTTTGCATAAATAGATAAATATGAAACGATAATAAAATAAAAAAATCTTTGTTTATTTTTTGATATTTGTTTATGAAATTTTTAAATACAAAACTGTTAGTGTCTGTCTATTAGTTAAATTATTCGACTCAAAATTAAATTGTCACATATAACCCTTATATTCAATAAATGTATAGACTTCTGAACATTCCCTGATCATATGAAATTTATTAAGATAATATCTCTTTAAAAGTGGTGATAAAAATCATCTTGGTAATTAATGAGTAAAATTTTATGAAAAACTTATTTTGAAATAGTCCGTTTGAATAAAGTAGAATATATATAATAAAAAATACCTATACCTATTTTGATTCTTTTTCTGATAGCAAATAAAAAAATCTAAAAACTCTTATGTTCTTGTAGGCACGGTTAAGACGAATCTACCGACGCGGTCTCATAATGTTATGTTAAAAATTCTTTTTGTGTTAAAGTTTTTCTTATTGCGTTAAAACTAATAAAGCTACAAATCGCGCCAAAGAAATATAAAATAAATTGAAAAAACATAAATAACCATGAAGTCAGATACAGTTCGACCAAAGTAGATTATATACTTAATATATATTCAAGAAATTATAATATATTTTTACACATGAAAAAATAAAAATGACATTCAGCCAAGCCAAGGATGATTGGTAGCAAAATTGAAAATCCTGTAATTTAAAAGTCATCGAGATAGTTGTAGATTAGAAATATGAGCCAACTTATTCTTTATCGAAGTCCCTCGCCTATTTAACAGCGCACTTGTCGTAGAATGCTAATTTGCACATCACACACATTAAGCAGGAAAATATACAGCTCACTACTGTTTATGTAAATTATATAATACATATAATTCTGCCGAGTAAGCACGTACGTCATTACTATTTGTTCTCTGTAATACGAGGCAGTTAAATGAAATTGATAAAAGCTAATTATATACGAAATATTATTTCGTCAGAATTAAATTGTCTTTCAAAATGAATAAACTAGTCTGATATCTACTATGTTTATATAAGACTAGCAGCTCATCCTCGCTTCGCTTGGGTTCGCATATAGACGAAAAAAAACAAATCTATTTCACAGGAACCATACATTTTTCCGGGATAAAAAGTAGCCTATGTGTTATGCTGACGTATGAGCTATGTTATTGTGAAGTTTCATTAAAATAAAATCCATTCAGTAGTTTTTGCGTGAAAGTGTAACAAGCATCCATACATCTATACATCTATATATCTCGACATTCAGACTTCCATACATCCTCATTAACTTTCGCATTTATAATATTAGTAGGATCTAGGCGCATTTTCGGTCACAGTAGCCTATTTCATGGAGTTTAATAACAAGTGTGTAGAAATGCACTATCTAATTTTTTCACTTTTATAGCCTAGCGGAAAGTAATAAGTATATAGTATAGTAATATTAACTCTATATTATATCTATATTGACTCAGCCAATATAACATCGCCAACTTCACAACACTGGACTGCTACTAAGAATCTATACAAATAAATAAAATTGAAGTGCCTATTTGTAATGTCAAAATAACAGCTTTTTACTGAATGCATATGAAAGTATGTATATACGGTAGGTACTTATAAAAAACATTTTTTTTATTTTTGTCTGTCTTTACTATCTGTCTGTCTGTTTGTTCCAGCTAATCCCCGAAACGGCTGGACGGATATTAACTGAACTTTCACTGGCAGATAGCTGATATTATAAGGAGTAACTTAGGCTAGTATTATTTCAGAAAAAGAATAAAAAAAAACCCATGAAATTGTGAACAAAATACACGTACCCAGGGATGCGCCCGAGCGAAGCGAGGGTAAGTCGCTAGTATCATAATCAGGCGATCACTTCATTCCCAAGGCGTCATCTTCTATAAAATCATTTATTGTATAATAGCCTTTAGCACACAAACGTCTTTAACATTTTTTTTTGAATTTGGCGATATATACATATACTAGCAAAACCCGCGGCTTTGCTCGCGCTAAAACTAATATATACATATATATAAATAATGTTAGTGATCAAAGAAACGTAAAAACTTAGATCAAATGTTAAAAACGTGATGAATTTATCGTCATTTTCGCACTGATTAGTATCCACTCTAAAAAAATTTAATTTATAAGATATGTACACACTACATACTTTGATTTTAAGGGACAGTCAGTTAAATGACTTATCTAGTAATAAGTTTCACTGATTTTTCTTTGATATTTGACTTTTCATATGAAGTCACTTTTATTGTAAGGTCATTTAAACCAACGTCACTTTAACTATGAAACAAAATTCACTTGTTTATTAAACTCATCAAACAATAAGGCGGATTAATTTATGGCATTGCAGCTTGTTATTATCTAAATAAAATTTATTTTATTTGCTGGAGTATTACATTCACATTTTGATTGCCGGATTCGCTATTTTTTCGTCCAAGATATATACTAAACATATTTTTCCTGTACTTTTTTAACAAAATGAGCTAAAGTGAATCATAAGTACAATTTAATGAATGAATCGCTTCGTTCGTTCTTTGGTTTGTTTCTTTGTTCATATAAGTATTTGGTTGAACTTGTTCAGTAGGCGATATTGGCGACAATGCAAGTATCACAAAAATTTACGAGATGGCGTTATATGACGTTATCAGCATGAGAGGCTCTAGTAATAATGTTATATTTTTTTACGTACGTCTATCTAATATATTTAAATGAGCAATTCTTGTATATTTATTTATATATTTATTTATACCGGCGATTTCGGAAACGGATCTAACGATTTCGCTGAAATTTGGTATTTGGGGGTTCTCGGGGGCGAAAAATCGATCTAGATTAGCCTTATGTCTGGGAAAACGCCTGTTTTCGAGTTTTCATGCCGTTTTCTTTCGCATAATTTCACACAAAATATGGTCCATTATTTCTTCAGGCATAAGCAACTTGGTTAAGCGGCCAAGGCGCAAGATTGACTATCACAATTGTCCCGGTTCAAATCCCGGTCTGATACAAAGTTTTTACTTTTATTTTTATGTGTTTATTCAAGTTATTTGTTTTTTTTTTAAAGATAAAATTGTACTCCTGACCAAAAACTCCGAGCGAAGCTCGGTCGCCTAAGAACTGAAATTAAAAAGCAAATTATCTAAATACAAAATTTAATCCAGATCGTTAAAATACAAGAATTTTTAATACACGATATTAAATACACGATTTTTTGTGCATGTCCACGGTTAGATACATAACTTTTGCCTTCCTTCCTTTACAATGAAGGTGGTATAATTAAAATATTTATGATATTTACGTCACACTAATCTATACAGATAAATAAAATTGGAGTGTCTATTTGTAATATTAAAATAACCGCTTTTTACTAAATGCATATGAATGTATACACGGAATACATATACCAAAACAACATTTTTTACAATTTTTGTCTGTCTGTCTGTCTGTTTGTTCCGGCTAATCTCCGAAACGGCTAGACCGATTTTGATGGGACTCTCACTGGCAGATAGCTGATGTTATAAGGAGTAACTTTATCTACTTTTATTTTAGAAAAAAATCAGAGTTTCGCGAAAAAAATATTAAAACCCATGAAATTGTGAACGAAATCCGCGTCCGGCGTACGCACCCGAGCGAAGCGAGGGTAAATCGCTATATAATTTAATCGCTATATAATTTATTCTATCTTAAGAGTAGCAAGCTACTATTTATGTATGCCTAAACATAGCTAACCGTGAAAACGTACCGTAGTTTTACAAATCAAAATGTACTGTTGTTCCTTAGTAAGCGTATCACCAGCGCTGGATTTACGTTTGTATGAACTCATAGATCAGAAATTTTAAATTATATTTACATTATATAAAGATTAGATATTATAATAGGTGTAAAATAAAGATTCTACTGCGATTTTGTTTGGGACTATATTGGAATGTAATATAATTTAATATCTAATTTATATAAACATTATACTGTGTAAAAGTAGCAGTAAAGACGAAGCATACAAACGTATACTATATATCCATAATAATATTATAAATATGAAAGTGTGTTTGTTTGTTTTTTGTTTATTTGTTCTTCTTTCACGTCGAAACAGAGTGACGGATTGGCATGAATTTTTGTGTGGAGAGAGTTGGAGGGCTGGAGAGTGACATAGACTACTTTTTAGCGCGGGAGATTATCTTATTCCCGCGAGAAAACACATTATATTACAACCCACAACTGTATATATATATATATATATATATATATATATATATATATATAAATATATATATATATACGTCATGTATATATATATATATATATATATATATATATATATATATATATATATGAACCCGAGCGAAGCGGGGTACGTACATATTATATACGTGTATGTTGCAGGCGTATCGTATCGCTAATCAGATTTGTTACCAAACTTGAACTTAACAAAATTCGATGCGCAAGCAGTTACAGTCAGTCCCATTTATATAATGATGGCGAATTATATTATTCTTTGTTAATTTGTGCAAATGTATGTTTTATTACCTCTTATTATTTAAATGTTTAAATGATTCTCTTTAGCGGCATTCATGTTAATTTTATTTAATTGTGTCAAACCACGCAGCGAATGAACTTTTCCTTTCTTATCTCCTGCAGCACTTAATCCATACTAATATTACTAGCGACTCACCCTCGTTTCGCTCGGATTCGTCCCCAGGGACGTTTTAATTTTTTTGAGCGAAACACTAATTCTTTTTGTAAAATAAAAGTAGCTTAAGTTACTCCTTATAATATCAGCTATCTGCCAGTGAATGTCCCGTTAAAATTGGTCCAGCCGTTTCGGAGACTAAATGATGAAGCTTTTTAGCTATTAAATTTATAAAGCTGTTATTTTGACATTACAAATACACACTTCAATTTTATAGTAACTCTGTCTGTCTGTTACCTTTTCACGCTTAATCTGCTGAACCGATTTAGATGATATTTGGTATGGAGATAGTTTGAGACCCTGGGAAGGGAAATATATATATATATACTTACTTTTCTATACCTATGTATGCACATATACATTTATAGTTTATTCTATACTAATCGTGAAAACGTACCTACGGATGAACGCAAGCGAAACGAGCATGAGTCGCTCGTATTAAATAAGTCAAATAATTAATATCTCTATAATTACTTTACAGACGAGAGATGCAGCATTTTAAACTTTGCTGTCTATTCTCTGCATTATATGATTTTGAGTGTGCGTGATTTTAAATACCTAAAACACGATTATCTTATTGAATTTTAGAAATTATTGAAAACATAGAGAGAAGAACATATTTTTTTTTAATGGACATATTAAACATATTATTTATATATTTATAGGAACGCTTTAAATAAATATCCAAATTTTGAATTTTTTTCACAGTATACAATTCTTTTGGACATGAACAAATTAATAATATTTTTTTAAAAATTTTCTAAATATTTCACCTAGAGACTCCAACCAATTTCTAACGTAAACATAAATTTATCGAGCCTTACTTAATATTTTCTATTTCTACTTTTATATTTGATTAAATTAAATTTTTAATCAATACTTTATGTTAATAATTTCAAAAAGCTTTCGTACGAACTGTTCATAAATAAGAAATTAATAAAAACTTCGTTAATACGAAATAACGTCGTTTTTAAAATATGAAATATGTATCGATATTTGCATTTATTAAAATATTCCGATGCACACATGAACTATTTGTTATTTGTACATAACCTTGCAAAAAAGGTCAACAACTATAAATTGATTTTAAAAGTATGAGTATTTAAGTGTTTTTACTAACAAAGTTTTATTTGCATTCGCAAAATGTTACAAGTTCTAAATTTTAGAATGCTTCATATTTATTTATACTCATTTAAAAAATAAATATACTCACTTCTCCAGTCGATCTCCCAGTTTGTCAGAGAGGTGGTTATCTTTGGGTTTGGTAAGATCAGAATCGTAGAGATCCCTCTTAAAGCCGCGCCAAAATGTAGGCATCATCCATACGAACCATATTTTTGAGAAAATATTAGCTCGTTTATAATTATTTGTTTTCTTCACACGGTCCTTAGGTGGTATTTTCATAGGGTCAGGATTTTTATTTCCACTGACCATTTTGATGTTTTAAATGTTTACTTAACAATTACAACAATTAATAATGATACTTCAATTTTGAGTAAGAGTCCACGTCAACGTCTTAAAGACGAAAATTTATTACAATGTAAAAATCATATTTTTGTCAAAGAAACTTAATAATCGCGGAGTTGGCTCTACGGCCAAGGTGCGCGTGCGCAAAGCGCCTTATAATATACGACACCGACCGAACGCTCGCCTTCTTCTACTGAGTGGCGCGCGCGCAGTGTTCACGTTTATATGAGGCGGCGATGCTTAGCACGGCGCCAGTGCCTTGCTCACCAATGACTCTTGTCCATCACAGCCTCATTAGCACTTCAGAGCTTTTGAAGTGTAAACAATTTTTCCTCTTCAATCATTTTAATATAGATTTTTTTTTTCATGACCTTCGTCCACCTTTCTAGGCCACTATTATTAGTACACATCACAATATATTTCGGAATATTATAAATTCCAATACATTTTTTTTAATGAATTATACATACCTACATTTATTACAGAACAACAACAAATAACAAACATTTGGTAAAAAATAGAAACCTGTATTAATAATTTATTTTTATACGTCTAAAACTTTTCAATATTTACATAAACAGTCAAGGATCACACTAATCTGTGAAAGTTTATTATTAATGATGATAAAATCATTATAACTTGCGTACCGTTGCTTCGCTCGGGTCCCTAGAGATCTTTTTGCTATATTTTTTATTGATTTATTTCAACTGTTAAGATAACGCAGCCAATAAAGTATCTCAACTGCCACTTGTCTTCTAATTTCAATGAAAGTTATTTAACTTATTTTATCGAAATAAAAAGCCTATTAATAAAATAAAAAGCACTCAGCGGTGATGTAGCTTCCTATTAAATACAAACTTATAAATTTTAAACTTTATCTCATTATATTACAATACAAACATATATTCAAATATTCAAAACGGTTTTATAAAAGATCTTCAGAGTATTGAAAGGTTTTTAACTTTGGAAGAACATTTCTTTATTCATTTAAGGACATAGTTCACTTGTAACACATGAGTAAGGAAAAGAAACAGAGACAAAGTTTCATACAACCGCGCTATGATAGGTACACTACTACAAGCTTGAGGTGTACGTGTGCGTGAGCACTCGCGGCTTCGTCGCGTACGGAGAAAAACCGGTTTATACTGGCTCGGCGTGTGCTCAAACTCAGGGCTGATTATTGAAAAACAAAAATTACAAAAAGAAAAAAATATTTAGAGTAATTTGTAAAAATAAATTCTATCATAGTTGTTTAATTAAAAACTAATAAACGTTTTGTGTATTTAAGTTTATGCTCCTGTGCCAACCCTAACAGAATAGGTAAACATTTTTTCCGCTCCTTAGAAGATTTGACTTTGTACCTTTTCTTTACTCATGTGCTTGTAATGAGATTACAATTACAACTTAATATTAGGTACAATCATATGCAGTAATGACCGAAAAATATAAGTAAATTATTAAAAAAAAAGCTTCTAAATATTTTTTTAAATTTATGTTCTAATGCTGGAGACCTAGCATTTATTATATCACTTGGTAAACTATTATGCTCTTGTGCTCCCTCAAATTCAATTGTTTTAATTCCATATTTAGTTCTAATGACAGGTAAATAAATCTAGTTTGTACTTGTTTCTTGTGCTGTAATTATATAACTTCGTTTTGAAAATGATTTGTGTATGTATATCTCTTGTAAGAATCTTTCTAATATGCACGTTTTGAATTTGTATGACTGCTCTATAGAAAATACTTTTGTGATGCTATATACTTATTTAGTTGGTGTAAAATAGTCTAGATTTTAATCTAGACTATTTTACACCAAATAAATAAGTATACTAATACTCTAAGAAATTTGTTTTGTGATATTTGTATTCATTTTAAATTAGACTTAGCTACACTCTCCAAATTTCTATTAAATATTTTATTTGTGGTTTAAACAGTGAATTGTAAATGATGTTACGTACTCTAATTGGTATACAACATATAGATCTACGCAATGCTCCATTAAGTTTGATAATTTTAGAATATACGTGATCAACACAAGTTAACATGGAATCTAACGTAAGGCCAAGATATTACTCTTGGTATGTTTTTCGAATCGTAACTTGATTAACACTTAAGGGAGCAAAGTTAGGAATTTTTTTTGCATGAAAAATAATTATGAGGTTTTTGAACATTTATAGTTAAAAAATCTTGTTGAAACCATTCATTGAAAACTGATAAGTCTTGCTGGGCGTTTCTCTATAATCCATGTCTGCAGTCACTGTAATAGAATAAATATGTATCGTCAGTATACAATGTCACTTCCCCGGACAATTTTAAGAAACCTATGTTATTAATGTATATAAGAAACAACAGCGGACCCAAAAATGATCCTTGAGGTATGTGAAATTTAAAGGTTTATAACTGTAATTTTCTATTTTTACTATTCGTTGCCTATTCTTAAGATAAGATTCTAGTCATTTGTACGTTAACCCAGTAATGCTTATATGTTTTAGCTTTTGTAGGTAATGTCAAAAGTTAGTTTCAAAAGCTTTTTTGAGGTCAATGAATATACCTAATATGATTTTTTTTCAGAAAGTGTATTAGATTTAGCATGAAAACCACATTGTCTTTCAAATAGAAAATAGAAAATGTAAATCGCTTAAGTAATTGTACAATTGACTATGTATAATCTGTTCAAAATTTTTTAATAGCACTGGTAACTGGTAACTTTCTTAGTCAAAATCATAGTTGAAGCTGATTTTACTATTATATAATGTTAAGAAGTTAAGTTAAATATATAATGCGATGTTAGGAAAACGGCAATTAAAGTATATACATATTTTTTTGATTTTATCGAAACTTTTTAACGTTTCACTAACGTAATGAATTATAGCAATTGAAAACTATTTATAATTACTATTGTATATTATTTGATTCCTTTTTTAAATGTTTTGACTTTAATGTTTCATACATGTAACTATAGCTGTAAACTAATAAACAAAACGATGGTCCGTGATATCATCTTCTATGTTAAAAATAGAAATTGTAAAAAATAAACTAATAATTCAATGACGTACTAAACTTGACTGGCCGCAAGATGTATATATCTAAAATAATCCATAGATTCCTAGTGGCTGCTAGAACATGAGCGAAGGATTTTTTTAAATTCAAGCCAGAATAATGTTAAAGCAAATAACCAATAGTTGAAACTGGATAAACGTCTCCCCTTTTAGAAGTGAAATACTTATTCTATCTTCCGGTTTGCAATCAATGTATTCATTTACTATTGTTGCGTGCAAGTGAGGTCACTGTATGGCGACAATGCGTGTACAATAGCACTTATTGACAATCCAATGGACATTACTAGTACTATATAGTTTCGATGGATATTTTATCACATTCCTGTTCTCTTTACAGATATTATTTAAAATCCTTAAGATATATACAAATTGCGTTGTTTATTATAATAATACGACGCTCTTTATTTGCTATTAGACACGCCCGTTTACTAGAAAATTGAATTTCTTATCAATAATATGGATTATTGATAAGAAATTCCAGTTGTTTCTTAAAAATTTACTGCGTAATATATATAATGATAAAAAGAGTTGAAGAATATGGTAACTCTTAAAACGAAACATATGAACCCAAATTGGAATATTTTCTAGAAGCCGTTTTAGAGTTCCACTATACACCTCATGGTTCTATAACGATATTAATTCGAAAGTATTAATAAATATTTTCGCATTGCAATCCCGATTTTACATATGACAAATATTCATATCGACACGACAATTAGAAGGTTAAAATTGAATCTTAAGATTTGATTACATAAAAGGAAATTAAAACGTGTTAACACTTATTAAAGGAAGCATTGTTCTGTGGTTTTATTATTCGTATTTAAAATGAAATAATAAAATCATTAAACGAACAATGCTGTCTAAAAATGCCTTGATATAAGTAAAATATTAAAAAAAAAACAATTCTATTATTTTTTGTCTGTTTGAGTATTTAAATGTAAAAGTATTACAGCCTATAGAGTTCTTTATTTTCAAGGCAACCCTATTCCAAATAAGATAGCGATTAGACTCAAACCAGAAGCACGATCAAAAAATAAGACTCGTGACTGTTCATGTCTGTCTCCCGTATATTCTTTATTTTTATTCTTCACCTCCTCAAGCAATGCAATCATCTTTGAATAAATTGCTACCTACGAAGTGGGCCCTAAAGTAAATTGTAGCAGAAAATTAAATATGAACTGTTTCAATTGTATGAAAAGGTCATGTATATTTATAAAAATATTCATAATCCTTTCAAGAAATATTATAATTATATAGCCTTAATAACAAATTTCTCTGTCTGTCTGTTTTTACGGGCTGATCTCTGAAAGTGTTGAATCGTTTTAAATGAAATTTTGCATGGTAGTACCTTATATCCCCGGTCAACATTTTAGATACTTTTCATCCCGGAAAATCAAAGAGTTCCCGTGGGATAGTTAACAAACTATAGTAACTTATACTTAGAACAAAAACTACTGATTGGATTTTAATGAAACTAACTTACAATTATATAGTTCATACATCAGAATAAAAAAGAGGCTACTTTTTATCCCGGAAAAATGTACGGTTCCCGTGGGATAGATTTGTTTTTGTTTGTCTAGAGGCGAAACCGAGCAAAGCGAGGGTGAGCCGCTAAGTAAGAGGTAAGAAACAAGGCGTTGTTAAATAAGCGTGCCTTGGCAACTTTGAGACGCTTTCAGAACCGCCTCGCTCGCTCAGCGTCGGACATTGGGGAACCTATACCGTACCGTAAGCCATAATCCCTTCTTTTCGATGACAGCCATGATATATATTCCCGGCTGGTTACAGCACGAGCTGAGGCGGACATATTGAACTTTTATATTTTTATACACTTCTTGCTTATTATTTCCAATAATTTTTTTCCAAATTAATCGTATTTTTATTTAAATCGATCGGTCGGAATAAATTCTATAAACAAAGCATAAAATCGCGGCACCATCACGCGTGAGTCGTGAGTTACACTGAATAGGAAGGAGCAAGAACGGCGATTTCGGTTATTGTGCGCAGTGCCCTATATCCCAGCGACTCTGTCCAACCCTGATGCAAAGTTAAAGCAACAACAGTGAGCTGATTATATGAGGTAAATAAGGACACTAAATTCATGTTTCGAAGACTAGTAGTTTTGTTGTTATTAAGGTAAGACGATATAGATTTTTTCGTTATGGTCCAATTTCCTGCCCCCGTGCTAATTATTCGGTGTGATTTTAAAGACGTTTCACGTCAAAATAAACTTATTGAACAAAAATGCAATGCAAACACAGAATATCAAGAAAATGTTGAACAATATTTAAGCTCTCATAGTCGTAATATCATAATCACCCATTACATTAATTCATAGTTCATACAGTAAATCATATAACGAAATCATATACCTAGTATTCTTTATATATAGCTAAAAAGTATCACTAATTATGCTTGGGCACTATCACAACCACATTTTGACAATATGAATACTAATATCTAATTATACTTATAGACGTAATTAGTTTTAACTGACTTCCAAAAAGGAGGAGGTTCCATGTTCACCTCTATGTATGTTTTTTATGTATGTTCATCGATTTCTCGACTTCGATAAAGATATAAAAATTTTAAAACGCCTCAAAAAAAAATTTTCAATAAAGAAATTTCCCTTAAAAAATTTCAAGGGTTGCTAGGGTTTACCCCTAAAATAAAAAAAAAATCACCAGCTCTCCTACCATCACTTCACTTCTAATTGTTGTATTGACTTGAAAATTTACCGGTCTGGTTTAACAGACTTTTAAAAAGAGGTATGTTTACCGATTTCTCGGAGGCGGCTTGACCGATTTTGCTACATTAAACTGTATTTTACTAAGGTAGGTCCCGAGGTAGTCCCGTAATTTTTTTTTGACACAGAGTTTACCCTTTTCGACAAAATCAGAAAAACCATAAAATTTGAAGTACGTTAACAGATATAGTTAGTATTTTTACAACCGTTTCCATTATTTTTTGTTTGAAAGTTTATGCTTTCAGTTTACTCCCATTTAAATTAAAAGAAAAATACCTCACCTAAGAAAATTTAACCTACTTCTAATTGTAATATTGACTTGAAATTTTGCAAGTGTTTGTCCTACCGGTGGTAGGACTCTGTCAAGCCTGAGGAGTCCGACTGGATGGGTACCACCCCCTTATCTATTTCTGCCGCCAAGCAACAATGATTGCATTGTTGTGTTCCGGTTTGAAGGATAAGGTAGCCAGCGCAATTACAGGCAAGAGGCATATCATTTTAGTCCTCACAGTGACAACGCACTTGCAGCTCTGTATTTTTGTTACCTAAAACCTAAGTGCATGAACTATAGGTGTTATGGGCGACAGGTACTTCTTTCCATCAGGTGGTCTGTCTGCTCGTTTGTCACTGAATCTTATAAAAAAAAAAAAACATTAATAGTGCAGTGATTTGGTATCGTTGGGTTAATCTGATCGTAATGCCAGAAGGCGGATAGTGGAACTCTTCAACAGGTAATAGGAGATACTTTAAGTTTGGGCTTATTTTGTTCAATTTGACAAGCTCAATTTTTTTTCATTTTATAGCCTGATTTTCAATGTTAACAATAAAAGCGAATTTTAGTTTGTTAGTCTTCATATAAAAATTGGCATCAAACAAACTTAAACGGCTTAAGCGAATATTTTATCAAAATCTTTTTTTTTACTTTGGTACTACTACGTTTACACTAAGAATAGAAAAATAAAAACCTTTTAAAGAAAAAATAAAAACCGACTTAAAAACACTAAAAAGTAAAAAAATAACTAAACTTTTTTTTCTTATTTATTATACATACCTAATCAGATATTTTCGAAGTCCGTGCCGGCCGATGCAAAGCAAAATATTTTTTTTACGATATGTATAAATAACTTTTTAACTATAAGTATAATTAGAATTCATACCTTGTACTACCATATCATACTACCATATTTTTTACTTTTTAGTGCCTGGAAGTTAGTTTTAATTTTTATTTGTAATAGTTTTTGGCTTCTATATTATCCTTTACAGTTTAAAAATGCAGTATTTTATATCAATAATTTAATCAATCTAAATCATAACATTACGGCAGGCTACGATGTCACGTTTGCAGATCCATATCTCAAAACGAAGAAGGAATAGGTTCACGAGTGATTTTATAAGGTACTGACCTTATAAATATAGAATTACTCGTATGTCTATTTTTTGTCCCTCTTTCTTTGATCCCTGTAATTTTTGGATCATATTAAATAACTAAAGATTTAGTACTCCTTTTACTTTATATCTGAAACTCCAGCATATTGCCCTAAATATTTCCTTTAAAATTACATAATAATCGTAACTCTCCTTCGTGCGTGTACGACTTCACTTAAGGCACCTTTAAATAGTAATATATTTTATTTATTATTTGAAAAAATATAATTGCGTGAAGTGTCGTAAAGCAGGGGATTTAATTTAGTAATCAATAATATTATCCCGTTTTTATATGGAACAGTATATAACAACAAATATGACGAATGAGATGAACAGCTCTTTGGATCTTAACCGCTGCAAAGTGATTTTATCAGTCTAGTTGAAGTGAAAGTTCAATAAAAACAGCATTGAAATATATTCAGACATTTTTTATAATATTTTTATAAGCAGAGATAAATTGGTGATTTTAAACTTTTGACTTATAATCAATCCTAATAAGCGAACTTCCAACAAAACAAATAATTTGGAAGATCTCGATACCTATTTAGCTTATTATATCATATTTTATTCATATATTTGTATATGTATACAGCTATACTAATCACGTATGTGTATATTAGCGATATAGTTCGTAATGTTAGTGACCGATTTTTTTTGCTGAAGTGGCGTAAGCAACTTCATAAGTAGAATAGATGGTTGATGGTATGAATGATGGTAGAAGAATTTTGGAGTGGTGTCGGCGCACTGAAACGTGATGCGGGGAAGCGCTTCTTACTGGGCGATTTCGTGATGGTGACTTCACCCGTATCCACTAGACTTTGTTAGATTTTTTGGCTCAAAAATAATCTTTGGCTGAAAAGACGTCATTTATAGTTTTTTTTTTTTTTTAGATATATTATGATACTTATATTTTTATAGAACTGTATTCGATAATACATGTACTTTAGGTACTTACATATGTACAGGTATACACACCGCATTCCGATCAACTGTAGGCTTGTATTAAGTAGGTTTACAATATGAGAAAGTTAATAAAAGTTTTAACAAAATCGTCCTGTATCTTCGACTATAAACCTACATCTTTAACAAAAATGGTTCCCTTTGTAAAAGAATTATATTATATTATTTTATAAGTGGCAACAATCTTAATGGAGTCTTTGTATACTCAGGTATGAAATTAATGTGTGCCGAACTCTTTGCACATTATGATCAATACGTTTGTTTGAGCTGGAAAAAACCGAGACCCCGAATGTGACACTCATTCACTCTCAAATAACGGATCTTCAGTTGATTAATTTTGTCCTCAATTGTCAAGATAATCTCATCGGTGGTTACATTAGTGACCAGTCTTGATCATAAAATTGATGTTTTGTCTCGCTAAGTGGGTAAACGTTTAGGGCACGTGCACGACTAACTATTTTTTAATTGATTAGTTTTAATTGAAATGTTATATGTTATCATATTTTAAAGGTATGATACATACATTTATCTATGTGCAGATGAGTCATATTTGGTTTTTGTATCAATTAAATTCTAAAAAGGACTAATTATTGAAAAGTCATTTAACTCAAAGTAACAATATTTAAATGTCAAAGTAACATTGGTGTTATGTACACGTCATAGATATTATTATTAACTATGATAAGTTTTCTTCACATATTTCTTAATAATATTTCTATTGTCTTTATTTCTTTTATAAATCAGTTACTTATAAGACTGGACAAGTTTTTTTGGGAAGTTATTTTAAAGTGATGTTTTCGAATTCCTTGATGGAGAAAGAAAAATATATATTTTATCTTTTCAGTATATTGGCTATTGATAAGTGTCTATTGCAATTGAAAATCTGGAAAAAAAAACACTTTTTGTAAAATAACTTCGAACTGCGTTCATCACTTATTTTGAACTGATATTTCAGGGTATTTTAGTATTGTTGGCTATAAAACTATAGCTATTTTAGAGACTTTTGAACAAAACTCGTTTGGATCAAAATATCGAGTCCTATAATAATTATAGTCATAATAATTATACATGAAATTTTTTTAAAGATAAGTTTTGTGCTATTCATATTAAGAGTCCTTACTGAAGGGTAGCCCTAATTATTTCTTAAGTATTTGCCGAAACATGTGAAGGGGTGGCAACTATTTTTCGTTCACGTATTTTACATGCATATTATGTACATATCTCAAGGGGGTTCACCCATTTTACAAATGTTCCTTTCTCTGTAGTACTCAGTTGTATATACAGGTTGGAAATCGTTGGGACATGGAAGAAAAGTTCCTTAAATATTGAAGTTATGGAGATTTATTCAAATGAAATATTTTTTTATTTTTAAAAAGAATAATAACTGCATTAATATAAAAAAAAACTTACCTGAACCAGGAATCGAACAAAATAAAATTGCAAAAAAGAACACCGTCACTATTTTATCGAATTAAACAATAGGGTCTATGGTAAGAATAAAATCTCTCGAAGAAACATTGCCACTTAGAATTAAAGAAAACGATGAAATCTTATAAATTATACATATCGACTCTAAACAAACAAACGCATAGGACATGGAAGAAAGGTGTCTTAAACACTGAAAATATCAAGTTTCACTCCAAAGAAATATTATTTTATTTGTAAGAATATGATTAACTACATTTAATTATTTTTTTAAGAAAGAGGTGATCTGAACTGGTAATCGAACCAAAGGAAAATGTAAAAAGGTACATCGTCACTATTTTATCGAATTACTAAATAGAGTCTATAGTAAGGATGAAATGTTTCGAACGAATCTTGTATGTTTTTATGAATTAATGTATGTTTAAATGTATTAATGAAAATGATGAAATCTTACAATTTATACATAAGTACATATCGACTCTAATTAACATCGTGGAACAAACGCATAGAAAGTGGACGAATAGTGTCTTAAATACTGAAAATGTCTTAAATCGGCAAAAAAATCTTCAATAATTATTATTAATCCTCATTAAAGGTACACATACATATCTAAGTATGCCTATTTCTAAGGCAAAGCAAAGTTAAACATATTTTTTATAAATAGAAACTAAAATAATGATCTCGATCATCAATTTTTTTTATTGGCTGTTTTTATTTAATTTCCCGATATTTTCTGAATCTTTAAAAAAATAATTAGAAGCAGTTTTTTTTTAAATAAAATAAAGTTTTCCTTGAGTGAAACTTGATATTTTCAGTATTTAAGACTGTTTTCTTCCACTTCCTATGCATTCGTTCCACGATGTTAGAGTCAATATCTATTTATATAATAAAATTCTAACTGAATCGGATCTGTACCTTAAATATTTTTTGGAAAATCTTATTGAAATAGACTTTATTATCGATACAGAGACCGAATCTATAGTTTTTAGAATTTTTGTCTGTCTGTCTGTCTGTTACCGCATCACAGAAAAACCACTGGAGGGATTTTGATGAAATTTGGTATGATGATAGCTGGATATCCGGGTCAACATATAGGATACTTTTTACCGCGGGAGATTATCTCATTTCCACGGGAATACACGTTATAACACAACCCAAAAAATATTTATAATCAGAATTTCTTGAAACTTGGTATTAATAAAATAAAATAAGGAGATAAAATAAGGCATGAAAAATTGTATGAAACCTACCTTTTTAAAGTTTTTTGTTGTAGTCTTAGCGCGAGCGAAGCCGCGGGTTTTGCTAGTGTATGTATAAATTGTAAGATTTCATTGTTTTCTTTAATTTATTGCAACATACAATTTTCATTCGAAACTATAGACTCTATCTATCTATGGGTTCAAAGCTTGTCAGTTGGAACTAAAATTTATAAATTTTCTTAATGTACCCGTTTTTGCGTATATTGTTTTGTTGTAAAATATTAACGAATGATCAGTAATTTAGTTGAGACTTGTTTTGCCAGTCAATATTTATCGCGTCTTCTCCATTCTACGAGACATTGGCGAAATTAATTATGTTTCACAGTCTCTTTTACAAAATTAAATAGAAATATACTGTTTATGCTTTTACTATTAATAAAAAAATTTAATGAAATGCAAATATTTTAACAGTTTAATTAAACTAATATTAGTTACGAAAGTAGCTTTTTTAGATATTTCTTCGTTGTGTATTATTTCGATGATTTACGTGAATTAGATAAACATACACATTATCGGCGTACTACATAAGAGATGATGTGAGAAACAATTTGTAATAAGTTAATCTTCTAGTCTACCTATAAATAAGAATTGTTACGCAAATTGTTATGGAGCCATTTATAAAATAAACATTTTGTAGTGTTGCTCAATTGATTCTTGTTAATAAGAGTGTCTAAATTGATTTTTGTTCATTATTTATCGATCATATTGATGCTTCATATTTTGTTATTTATAATATTTTATGTTATTGATTTGATGTTAGTTATTTATATTTTATTATTTACAAGTTTATAACATTAATAGAGATATGAGTTTGTTATATTTTAAATATTAATATTTTAAAAGTATTGTCATCCCAATCATCAAACCCAACGGTGGGGGCATAGTGTTTAAATAGTTGTGATAATCATTTTGTAAGTAATTAAAGTAAAGTAATTTGTAAGAAGTATTTAAATAAAAGTGGAATTGCTGAATCTCCATAGTATTATTTTAAATTTATTACTAACAGTAGTTAAAACTACTTCAATATTAAGTTGTGGCGCAGCGCGGTCATGTGGATGACTCCGCTTTAAAAACAATTCCTTTGCTGCTCTACCATCATGAGCTTCCTTTTAAAAGTACCTACGTAGATAGATAGATGTTATTGATATTTGATATATGAAATCTTATATAATTTTTTATTGTGTTTTTGCTGTAATAACTTGTCTAACTCCAATTATAATTCGTCATCTATGGATACGCGCACTTATTAAAAAGAGCTTCGATATACATACATATGGTCATTTGTTGTAATCTTTCCCGTCACTATGATTGCCGTAAAACATTAGAAACGCCAGGAACCAAAAATCTAAATAGATCTGAGAAAAATCTCCAAAAAGATACACACTTTCATTATAATTCGCTTCGCTCGCATTTGTCCCTAGGTACGTTTTGACTGTTGGTATGGAATATATAGACTATATATGAGTATATACATATATGTACTCGTATATACATAGGTATAATGAGTTTTATATCCCTCACTTGAGAAAGGATTGAATCCCCATACAAATTTTCATCCCCTTTATCACCCACTTAAGGGATGATTTCCGCTATAAGTTTCTAAGGATGACTCGATAGAATCAGTTATTGTTTTCCTGTGGTAATGAAAGATTTTCCTGTAGTCAAAAGTATCCTAAATGCTGATCCGAGAAATAAGTTATCACCATGCCAAATTTAGTTAAAACAGTTCTGTACTTTTTGCGTAAAAGGCGAACACCCAAACTGACAAACAAACGTACAGACAAATAGACAAGAATTTGAATAACTATTGTTTTGGGGTCTATATTCTGTATACAATACGTTACAGTTATTGTTTTTGAAAAGTATTTCATAAAGATTAGGGAAAGTAATTAGTAATAGTAATAGGAAATAGTAATTTAGTAATTGGTAATTAGTAATTTAGTAATTTATTAATTAGTTATTAGTAATTTAGTAATTAGTAATAATTCACTGAAGAAATTGTTTACTCAAACAAAGTTTGAGTAACGTTCACATTAATTATAAATTAAATTAGTATCTATTAGTAACCAGTAAGATTTCCATTTAAGTACTATTTATAAAATAATTTAAAAGAAGAATAAAGGATTTTTTTAATGTATGATTTTAAATTGAAGTGGTTATTAATTTTTTGATTACTAAAATTGTTTTACTGTTTTCCTTCATCAAGTAACTACCAAGTAATTAGTAACTGTATGTATTGCTAAGAAGAAATATATTTTTCCGCTCGACATATATATGTACATATAGGTATATAATATGTAGCCATAAAGATTAAATTCCGAGCGTAGTTACTCGTGTATTATTTAAACGTTTGTGTTCATAAACTAGTCATATGAGCTTGGGTTTTAGGGTGGGTAATTAAAGTCACTGGCAAATATACATACCTAGATGTTTTACAGCTACTTCTTACACGAGTTTTACTTACACTACTTTACTACACACATAGTATACGCATAATAATGACTAATTTTAATTACTGAGCACTATATTATACTTCATTAGTTATTTTAAATAAAACTATCTTTTCGCATCATTTCGCGGATTTATTTTGAGCTTTGGTTCCCGACGTTTTGAATACTTTACAGCAATCATGGTCACGGGAGAGAACAAAATTTTAAACGTCTCAAAAGCGTTATATACTTGTTATAGACAGTGCTTACCCACAATTTTACAAATATGATTCCAAAAATTCAAAAATGGCACTAAAGTATCTTAGATTATTTATTATTTTAATTCAAATTTTTTTTAATAAGTATCTAATATATTTAAATGAGCAGTTCTCGTATATTTATTTATTTATTTATTTATTTATACCGGCGATCTCGGAAAAGGCTCTAACGATTTCGCTGAAATTTGGCATGAGTTGGTTTTCGGAGGCAAAAAATCGATCTAGATTAGTCTTATGTCTGGGAAAACGCGTGTTTTCTAGTTTTCATGCGATTTATTTTGCATTATTTCACGCAGAATATGGTCGATAAATTCTTACACTACTATAAATAATAGAATATATATCTTAGGAGTAGCAAGCTACTATTTATGTATAAATATAGCTAACTGCGAAAACGTACCTAGGGACGAACGCGAGCAAAGCGAGCGTGAGTCGCTAGTAGTTTAATATACGACATCACCTTAACCCGCCCCCGCATTGGGTGACCGCGATCACTAACGTTATTAAATCGCTTTTTTAGCTTGACTTGTAAATAACTTTGTAATCAATTCTTGGAATTTGATATTAACTTTAAATTATCTCATAGTTAGAAACATTGTACTAATTTAACGATGGAGCCAGAAGGTATATCTTCTTTACGTGTTATATACAGTATAGTTCGTATTATAGAAATCAATGTAGTCAGATTTTGACGAATATATATTATTGTTTTTATACTATTCGAAATATATTTTTTTAGTTATACCAATATAGTTGTAAAAATTTTAGCTCTATAACGGTGTGATTTGGGTGTTGATGATGAATCTATTTTTTCTTCTATCTATATGTATGTATATACTGTACCGACATGTTTAATTTAAGTATTAAGTTTTATCTAACTTTCACTGTGTAATACTGTGAACGAAATATATGTATATAAATAATAATAGGTAATACATATAACATATACATTTTATCATTTCTAGATAAGCCAATTTACCTTATAAATGTATCTAAATCTAAAGTAAACATAGATGAATATAAGAAAAAATAAGTTGCTGTAGTTTATTACGTGAGAAAAAAACGAGAATAAATATGTATGTACTATAGCCAGCTTTTCGCATGAGTATTTTTATCTAGTCCTCCATAAACGAGCTTGACTTTTCCTTTTTGTAGAGAGCGTAAAGCGTAAGGCATCGTAACCGTAAGTTGTATAGTATACATTAAGTCAATATCTTTAACCTGTTCTATAAATAAAAGTCACATTAAAATCTGCCCAGCAAATCTTAAGTGACGAGCTACTAAACAGACTGACAGAACAAAGACAGGAACAAATAAATAAAGAATATACAAATAGTTAATTTTGCTTCTATTATTATTATATAAATCATCAATCTAGTTGGAATTTTCTAGACCGCAATAATGCTAGTACTTATAGCAAATATACCTACATATATACAATGTATCAGGATTGACCCTTAATACGTGAATGCAGCTTTCTTGTTGATATGCAGTTTGTGCTAAAAATAGCTTAACCACCGCCGCTAATGCTGGCTATACTTGGAAGGCTCGAACCGTTAGCGATGGGAACCGGCTGGTGGCGCCCGCGCCGGCGCCTCCTCCTTGGTATATCGACCTTTTTCTTTTACTTTTTTGTCATTATCAAGTACGATGCATTTGTGTACTTACATTGTTCATAAAATATTTTTGTAGTTTTAATTTAAGTAATAGAAGACGTTAGGTAATAAAAGATATTTGTTTTGCCAAATTTTCTTATTATTTAGTGAGTGGAAAATTACGAACAACTTTTATTTTACAGTAGAGGGTTATTAATTAAGTGTTTTTCCTCTACTGCTTGCCTCTCTTGTGTTATGTCGAGATGATAGATACTTCAGATTTCTAATGGGGCACTAAACTGAGTGGGAACGTGATCAAACTTCTCTCTTTTGTAATAGTTTTAAAGCCATAAGATCGCGTGACTCATTTATAAATTAAATTAAGGCAGTTTATTCCAAGTTTTTAAATTAATACTATTTATATATGCCCATAATTTTAAACATTATAACGTTGAATCAAAATATTTATCAATATGAACGATTTATGAGCATAATGTACGCAAATTAAGAGTATCTTAAAATAACAGATTCAATAGAAGTGTGACCTGAAAACACATTTATAACGGTTCGATATTACTTACCGCTCAGTGCGTCGTTACAACTTTCGATTATCAGCGCCTGTTTTAAATATACATATATGTATAAGTATGTATATCGACTTCTTAACATAGGGGCCGCTGCATTGCTGCCCCAGATTTTATCATTTTGGCAATGTCAAGGATGTTTTTTTGGAGAGCTTTCCGAGAAATACTCTGTAGAGAGTAGATTAAATTACCATAAAATCTATGGTAAAATTCCATTATAAAATCAAGATTTAAAAATAAGAATTAAGCTATACAAAACACAACAATACAAAACAAATTGCGTTTTCATCTTGTCATGGTGGGGAAGCTAACGTTTGGCAGTCCAGCCGGGCGTGAATCCAACACTGGGAGGTGGCTCAATTTGGTTGGCGGTATACTGTGTGGGTTGCTGGGTTGCTCCTGGTGCTTTTCTGATAGCTAATAGAGTGAACCGTGGAAGCAACCCCCTGGTTGTTGTGGTCTGCCTTAGCAGGCCAGCCGTCGGGACGTCGTAGTTGAGTGCCTGCGATACTCAATTAAGACGGAGGAGATTCCGTTGAGTTTTAGTGGGTAGTACTTACTTTGTCTATTTTTAAAAGTGTTTGCGATAAGACAAAAGAATAAATATATTATAACAAACCCATTTGATAATCTCTTGAAAATCCAATAATGATGTAAGCAAATTTTTAATGTTGTTATTCTCTCCGTATCAATATTAGTATTTTAACCTTGCTCTAAAATATTTTGAGTGTAAATTAAAACATAAGCACAAGAGAGGTCAGTATTATTTATTATACATATGTATGTATAAAAATAAAAAAGATGTTTTTAGGAATTTTTAAATATATCTTTTATCATCGTATTCAAGTTATTTACATAAAGCTAATATATCTAAAAAAAAAAAAACTAATATTATCATTTCATAGTTAGTTATTGTGAAATATCTTAGGTTAGATGTTATATCCTGATAGTGAATCTCATCTTGAATCCTTGACTTAGCAAGAAACTCATTATTGTTTATTGCACGTTGACCCTCGCACTGTGTTTCATTAATTATATATGTTATTTTTTAATAACTCTTAATATAAGTTGCCGGTCAAAATTATAATCCTCCTTTTGCTTCGCTGTAGTCGGGTAAAAATAGCTAAGTATTTACTTATAGGTAAAGCATTAGGAATATAAAATATTCTATGTACCGAATAATCAATTAACAAATTATTGAATAATAAAGTAATTGAATACTTCTTAAAAAGATTAACAGTCATGCAATTATTGTGTTTAACCTCGATACAAACAATCCGATCTTCGAGATCATGGAATTATCAATAAAAAGTTTATCCTCTTTGACATGATTGTTTTCTATAATTATTTTTAATTATCAGCTGGCCCGACATATATAATTTTAGTTTGTGAAATTTAGTTTTTTGAGCTCACACTAAAATTCTATAGGAGAAAGTAGTTTCAGTTTTTCCCCAAAATTATCAATTTTCCGGAAAACTTTCTAATATTTTTCTTAAAAATATTCGAACGATTAAAAAGATTTAAAAAAAAGACGGTCCAGTTGTCCTTAAGCAATCGATTACCAATGAACAGTATTTCCATTCACCTTCAAATTCCAACCTTTTTGGTAAAAAAATTAATATTTCTATTCTACTCATATTACTGAAAGATGTCACTTTCATAATAAAGTTTGACTATAAGATGTAGAATCAAAATTATTCGTGAGAATGTCTTTTTTATTTTATAATTAATTTAATAAATAAAGTGTAAATAAAATGGTACCTATATAAACTTATGTAATATAAACATTTATCTATTACGTAATAGGTTTCATGAGATGCAAATACAATGTGAATATTTTTTTCAGTCTCTAATCTACAGAAAATGTACAGAAACTGGTTCACTTTACTTGCCAACTAAACAAACCTCGATGTGCTCCTTTATTATTTGGAATATTTCCAAGGCTCTCGAAAAGAACCCACGGCTGGATTTAAGGGTAAAATATTTTTGTACCTCTTTTCTTCTTCAGTTATTTTTCTATGATGTTATATATGTGTGCATAGGATTTATTAAAGTCAATATTAACATGAATAAGGATTTCTTTTTTTAAATTAGACCTTCTTTGTATTTTTAAATTTTATGCAATTATAATAAAGCAGTGTTACAATTAATATTTTTTCTTTACGCTCCCATGTAAAGCACCATCCTTGCATGTACTTAGTAGTCAATTCTATTATAAATAAAAATTAACCTTCGGCGTAGCTAATCCGTCTGTTTGTCTTTCTGTTTATACACCAAATTTAATATTTGTGCGCTGAGCTTTTTATTTCGTGCGTAGGCCTTAATTTGGTTAGTTTATATTAATAGTAATTTCTGTATTTAGCTTTCTTACACTTGCTAAATAAAGAAAGTGATAAGTAGGAAAAATTATTGATGGTAAAATATACTTATCTCATGCCAAAGTACTCAAAAAGTGAGTTAACCACCATAATAGGAGTTGCAAGTATAGTTACAGTACGAGATTTAAATTATTCATGGGTTTATGGGTGATGCAGCATGCGATGCACTCGGCACACGAGCGGCTGGAGCGTGAGTCACGTGAGGGCAGCAGAATGATTTCACAGTCACCTGACAAAAGGTACCTCACTTGCGCGCTCCTTGCCTGGCAGCAACTCGGGCACAAGGACGCTGACAGCCTCTACCAGTAAGACCCTGTCATTGCAATATCTGTAAAGAAACTGTTTGCTTATGATAATTTTTAATGATACTCGAATTATGTGAAGAAAATAGAATGGTATTTTTTTACAAGTAGAGTTAAACGTAAAGTAAGTTATAATATAAAAAATGGTGCAATAGTTTTTTCACGCACTGATTTAATAATTTCACTTAACCAATATAGAAACATCTAAACATTGTACATTGGTTTTTAAAATAAAAAAATAATAATATTTAGGTTAACAAATAACAAAAAAATGTGCTGTATAAAATGACTCGTATACATAGGATACATCTATATTAAACATAAGTACCATTATACATCCTTATATTATGAGTAATAATACCTATAATAATGTGGGCCATGCACCGGTTACGGTCCGAGGTATTACAATATTATTTAAGGTCAGCCCCTCATGAGCGGAAGGGAACATCTCGCCTTCAAATATAATGAAGCTAATTAAACGCGTCGTTATTTCGCGCTGTTTACAGGCGACAATTTAAGCTACCTGCACACATAATTACTGATAGCTTAAATTGATAATGTTAGCTAACAATTAAAATAAAGAACCTAGCGCTATAATTGTATAATTTTTCCATAATTTCACGTTTTCACGTGTTCAATGCCTTATGAGTAACACATTCAATGTTTTAAGTACGATAAAAATAATCGATGAATGCGGGTGCCTTGCAGCTATTTTCATCGACTGGAGATGCTATCCATAATGTCACTTCTAATTAACAATCTTTTAAATCATGTCACGGTTAGAAATTAACGTATAACGTTTAATATAGAATTTATATAACTAGTATATTGTAAAATCTGTCATGTTTAGTTAAAATACATAATTCTTTTATCATGTCACTTTGGGACAAGTTATTAAAGTGTGGTTTATTTAATGACTTTGCACTTTAGACTAAAATTTTTGCTGTAATATACATATATAAATAAAGACTTAACTTGAAATCGTAATAACAAGGAAGATATCTGTATAACAATATGAATATTTACGCAGTAAACAAAGTTACGATATCTGGTTTTGTCGTCATATACAGTATCACTACGCGACACGGAAATTCAGAAAAATTAAACATTAAAATAATATGATGTATAAACCTGTATACAATCGGAACGTTGGCTTTTGGTCGATATAAAGTCTGTTCACTGAACTCAACCTCAACCAGAAGTTTATCTTTGCGTTGTTCACAATATTTCAAGTAAATAAAAAGTTTCATTAAAAACTTGATATAATATTATAATGAACTACGCAAGATCATGGTTTATTGCATAATTCTACATAATTGCATAAACATGCAAGCTTGTATCTACTAAAACTTCTAGTAACTAGATACTTATTTGCAGATTTGTAGAAGAAAATCGGGGGAAATTAGTGTGTAAAGATTCCAAAAATTCAAATTTGGAGAAAATTGACAATAGTAACAAAGCAGGGGCCTCTTCGAAACCGATTGAATATGTCGCAAGTCACGAAAAAAGGGTTTCTAAAGACACAGACCTTTCAAGTTTTGACACTATCTCTTTAATGGGACCTGTAGTTAAATTGCCACTGGAAACGAAAATAGTTATGCACGTGGAAAATTCTCATCATTGTTCTCATCACAATGCGAAAAAAATACAAAAACCAACACCAACACCAGCACCAGCACCTAAACCTCAAAATGATACAATGAACAAAATAGATGCTGTAAGTATTTTTTGTTTTTCATCCAACAATTTACATTACCTATATTGTAGTTTTATTGTAATCTATACTAATGTTATAAAGCTGAAGAGTTTGTTTGTTTGTTTGTTTGGTTGAACGCGCTAATCTCAGAAACTACTAATCCGATTTGAAAAATTCTTTTTGCATTAGATAGCCCGTTAACTGAGGAAGGCTATAGGCTATATATTATCCCGGAAAAATGTACGGTTCCCGTGGGATAGATTTGTTTTTGTCTAGGGACGAACCCGAAGCGAAGCGAGGGTTAGTCGCTAGTGTCCTATAAATGTACTAGTTGTTTACCATATATTGAGTATGCTACGAGTTGTCAATAATTATTGTAATTGTAAAATTGTCAGACTTGCCGGTCACACATGTTTTAACCGTTCTTTTTTGTTATTTAAATTAGTTATTTTTAATTTTAACACTATAGTTACTATTACTATTGTTATTGTATTGTTTATATATTAGGACTCTTAATTCGAAATAAGATTTTATGCCTTATTGCTTTAGTTATTAGTATTTAATATTAAGATTTTTTTACATTTACGCGAATATTTGATATGTTAAATAAAACTTCCTTTTCATGGTTTTGCGATTTCGCAGTTCACGGAAGACACTCTCCCGTGACCATTATGACTGTAAAGTATTCAAAACGTCGAGAAGCAATAATAAATATAATACCAATACCAAAAAATATAGCTTTATTTATAGTAGTGAATATGAACATTATTTTATTTATCAGGCGTGCTGTTTGGATACAGTCTGCTTACAACGTTTGACAGAGCTCGACACAGCAGTTAACGAGCTGCGGAGTCGAGCAGCAAAACTTGCGCGACGCGAGGCAGAGAGAGTTGAATTATTAGAACGAGCCGAGGCAGCTTGGAAGGATTTAGAACATGGATACCAGAGGCGTTTAAATTTAGCTCAAGAAAAAGAAGACGATATAGCAAACCAAGTTACTATTTTATTATTTTTTGATATTAAAATTATGATTTCAGCTACAATTAGTTTTGTTTATATGCATTCAACATTGATAAGTAACGGTTTTTAAATGTATTGATATAATACTTTCTTAGATTTACGCGAATACTTGACATTTCAAAATAAAACTCAGTCTCTCCCGTGACCATGATTGCTGTAAAGCAATCGAAACGTCGGGAACCAAAAATCATAATAAATCCGTGAAATAATCCGAAAAGATAGTTTTATTTTGAAATGTATTGATATAATTCGATGGATAAAAAAATAACTAGTAAACTTTATCACTTTAGTCAGGCTTTAATTCCATTTCGCGCTTCGTTTATGTACATTACTTCACGATAATATGCGAGGTGGGTCAAATCGATGGGACATGGAAGAAAAGTACCTTTAATATTAAAGTTATCAAAATTTACTCGAAGGAAACATTTCTTTATTTTAAAAAATAATAATAACTGCATTTATTATTTTTTTTAAAAAACCTACCTGAACCGGGAATCGATCCAAATAAAAATGCAAAAAAGGACACCGTCACTATTTTATCGAATTAATTGATAGGCTCTATGGGAAGGATAAAATCTCTCGAACAAACATTGCATCTTAGAATTGAAGAAAACGATAAAATCTCACAAATTATACCTACATATCGACTCTAACATCGAGAAACAAACGCACAGGATATGAAATAAAAGTGTCTTAAACATTGAAAATTATTTTTTTTGAAAATTTAGTTAGTTCATTAAAAATTTAGTTTTACTCAAAGGAAACATTACTTTATTTTTAAAAATAAGATTAACTGCATTTCGTTTTTTTTAAATGAGGTGACCTGAACCGGTAATCGAACCAACTGAAAATACAAAAAGGTACACCGTCACTATTTTATCGATTTAATGGATAGAGTCTATGTATTTTTTTAAAAAAATGCAGTTATTATTATTTTTAAAAAGAAAAAATGTTTCCTTTAAGTAAATCTTGATAACGTCAATATATGAAGTATTTTTCTTCCATGTCCTATCGATTTGTTCCATCCTGTATATTTATATAATACTCATGAAATAATACTGTGAACTATTGACCATGAGACTATTAAAATATATAGATTCTGTCACATTATAGGTATAGGATAATGAAGAAAGTTATTACATAAATAAAATATGTATTATAATGATAGTATACATGTTTTGTTAGTTATGTAAAGAGTTACTAATCTATTCTAAATTGACAACCTACTATTTAATTCATAACTTCTAATGCAATATCCGAGACGTTGCCGTTGAAAATAATAAACTTATACTTTTAATAAATCTTTAATGCAGATTAAAAAGACTATAGAGGAGAGGAACAACTACAAAATTGCCTGCACTAGTTTGATAGACATTTTAAAAGAACACGGAGAAATAGCGGAGAAGGAAAGAGCTCGTTTAACAACGGTGGAGAAAGAATTGTGCGAGCGAGCGTGTATGCGCTTGCAGCTCAGCGAGGAGTCAGCTCGACATGATGCGACTCTTGCGGAACAGTTGTGCCGGACCACGCAGTTAGACAGAGATTTACTGGTTAATATACTATACCTATTCATATTACGCTTTATCATTTCTTTTTAACTCCCGACGCAAAAGAGGGGTGTTATATTTTGACGTCGTCTCGTAGCTCTCAAACGGATGACCGATTTCGATGCGGTTTTTTTCATTTGAAAGCTAGTTTCCTTGCGGTTGTTCTTAGCTATGTTTGGTTAATATCGGTCCAGCAGTGTAAGAGTATCAGCTCCTTTCTAAAATTATTTACTTTTTAAGGGTTGTTCCTTAAACTATAAATATTTTTTGCGTAGGGGGTTTTTTAAATTTTTAATTTAATTATGGGTTGTTATTATTTTATAAATGTTTGAATTAAGATAGTATTTTTGGTTAACAAGATGGATTGTTTTAGGAACAGAGAAGATCTAATATAATTTTAAACACAGTTAAAGTTTTATAGAGTGTTCTCCGAAGTGTCTATACTTGGGCAAAATGTTTGTTGTTTTTAAAGCAAATTGATATGCTATAATTTTGCCACTTAAATATAGAAAATTTTGAAAGTAGCTATAGTTAACTTTATATATTTAAGAACTATGTAGTAAGAAACCAGTGCCATATATCAGATTGTAAATTGGCTATTACGAACTATTAAACAACATCATTATTAGCATATAAGTAACGTATCAATTTGTTCGTATAAAATGCGGATACTAGGGCCATATAAGATTTGACGCGTTACGCTCATTTATTGTAATTAGTTAAGAAACGTAGTTATTTGGCCGAATATCAGATACGTGGATATTCAGCCAGTTGTCTGTCTGTCTGGCTGTCCAGTATGTTGCGATATGTATGTTATTATCAGTGGATTTTGGTCAAACTTGGGTATCATTGTCACTTAGCAATTAGCGAAAGTCAATTGTTTACTTACTTACTTTGCTACCTTTATAATAAGGTTTACTCGGGCCGGATAATAAGCCGAATTATCAAAATAATGAACGAGTAAAAATAATTTACAAACGAAGGTGCTAAGTGTGTAGCTTTTTATGTTGATTTTCATGTTCTTTCAAATCTATACATATAATAAAACAGTAACTTAGCGAAATCTGTACCTACATGAAATATTTTTTATAAACAATGACTATAATAAACGGTATTGTGTATAGAATATTATAGATCGTAAAACAATAGTTATTAAAGTTTATGTCTGTATGTCTGTATGTGTACGTTTCACGCAAAGAACACTAATCCGATTTAAAATTAATTTTGTGTAATGATAACTTATTACTCGAGTCAACATTTTGTATATACTTTTTGTTACATGAAAATCTTTCGTTTCCACGGCAAAATATAATAATTGGTTTAAGTCATTCTTAGAAATTGACATGGCTAAAGCTGGCTAAACATGTTAGATTAACAGTCCGCAATATCAAGCATGAGTCTATCTCCTAAAGTACACTCGCAACAACTATTTATATTTAAAATGTACGTAGGGACGCACCGAACGAAGCGAGGGTAAGTCTCTAGTATATTCTAAATTTCTAGAGTAATCTATTTTTGGTGAAAACCAAAAAACATTGTTTAAGAAATATTGTATTTAATAATCAGTGCTATTATTAATATAGTTCAAAGAGGAGCAAGCGCAAAGAAGAGTGTGGCGTATTCAGAATAACATAGAGTCAGCACGGTGTTTGACACATGAGGCTGAGCGGGCGATGCGCGCTGAGCTCGCGGCTCTGAAAGATCAGATCAAACAAGTCTCAGAGCAGTTGTACGTTGAGGAGACTGAGAATAAGAATATTAAATCAGAAGTAAGTGGACATTTATAATTTGCATTTACATACAAGATATTGTTTTTTTAATATTATCCAATAATAAAATCATAATCATTAAATACAATATAGACCTATATAGACTTATGCAAAAACTAGCCGGGGCCTTATGCTATTGTCACAACAACCATAATATAATATTATCGATTGTAACCAAATATATTAGGTATATAGCCTGGAATATCCAACGATTTGTGAGTATTGTAAAGTAATGAAATGCTCGCCTAAAGATATATACTCGTACGCCCATTTTCGATACGGTTTACGTACATTACGGATATTCACGTGGTATTTCAATTATGTATTAACTGAGAGACTATATGTTTCACTTACATAAAGTCATACATAGAATTGTAAATAATAATAAACCGGTGTTCCTTCTCGATTAAAATGATAATTGTCCCATAGTTGAGTCAACATAGTTGAATATTTAACTAAGTAAAGTGGGCAAGTGATTTTATCACATAGTAGGTTGTCTAGTATTTTTATAAAAACTTAAATATATGTATGTATTTTTTAGCTTGAAGAGCTTCGTCAAAAGAAAGCAGATATAATAGAGGATTTAGATGGTTGCAAACTTACGTGTGATAATCGCATACAGGCCAAAATTGAGGAATTGAGACAAAAGAGAGGACAAGTAATGGAGTTAAAAGAAAAAGTGATCGAATGCAAATGTAAATTGCCACAGGATGCCGCTGTAGACGTCAAAAGGACGCCATCTCTTGCTGCTCTATGTCAATGTAGTCCTGAGGACAAATTATTGGTACTAATATATCTATATATAAATAAGCGAAAAAAACAATTCAACACCTTTTTCTCCTATGTTTGTCAACCGATTTTCTTTTTTTTATTTAGTAGCTATTAACGAGCTTTAGTGTAATCAATAAAAAAAAATATGATTATGGTTGAATTTCAACCACTTGGGAACACTAGAAATTATAAAAATGCTTATATTCTTTATAAATATACTACCACTTAATTGTGTTTGTTCGATGTTTGTAGAATTGACTTCATTATATACTTTATTTATTTTGGAAATAATTTAAAATACTTATGCGTTTCATTTGTGTAAATATTGACGAAGAAATATGAATATTATTTTCAGGATTCTTGCTCTTGTACGTCACTACGTAGTCAGCTTCTATCCAATCTACTAGCAGATCTATTCGGAGGCTTACAATCAGAACTAAGTGGTTCTGGTTTAATAATGCCATGTCAGTTATTAAAGTGCTTAGAAGACAAACACAACTGGGATCGTTCCAGTGTTATAAAAACGAACCTGCTTAATTTCTTTGCGCAATTACTCGTAGGAGAGCTGGACATTGCAATTGCTACGTCCATTGAGAACTATCACGCAAAAGTTAGTAACGATCAATTTGTAGGAAATTATTCTGTTAGCTTTAATATTTATATTTATTTGCTGTTCAGTGCAGTACTTGCAAAAACTACCAGATATAAAACCTATTGTGTGGATTACATAACAATGAATATTATCGCTGTACTAAGAAACGGTATTGTATTAATTTATACATTTATTTAAAGTCTGCGATAAAGTGCGAAGTGAATATGTGTTTTCATTTAATTGTATTCTTGTAAATTATATTTATAACCATTTATTTATTTGTATTACAGTGGGTAGGCAAATCCTGCGCGGATCAAGTTCGAACAATTCCCGACTATGATGAAACGGATGAAGGGTGGCAGGAGCGAGCGATAGAGCGTCGTGCTCAAAAATTAGCTTCAAAGTTAGCAGAACAACTTTATAATGAGAGAGCTGAGCAACTTACTAAGAAGGCTAAAGATATAGTCTCTAAAGGACCTCCGCCTTGTCAATGTAAAAATCAACGTAAGTTTTATTAAACAAAATTATATATAATCTATACATTTATATGTATAGATGTTAAGTTACAATTTTATTATTAAAATTGTAACTTAACCGAATCTGTACATTAAATATTTTTTAGAAAATCTTATTGAAATGGGCATTATTATCGATACATAGTCCGAATCTATAGTTTTTAAATTTTTGTCTACTACCGCATCACAGAAAAACCCCCGGAGGGATTTTGATGAAATTTCGTATGGTGATAGCAGGTTACTCGGGTCAACATATAGGATACTTTTTACTGCGAGAAAATATCTCATCTCTGAGATATCTATACTAAACGTTAAAACGTACTTGTAAGTAGGAACGAACCCGAGCGAAGCGAGGGTGAGTTGCTAGTCAAATGTATATATAGAAACAGACACACAGCTGAAATTGTTCATAAATATCCCGTAGTTTATAAATTATTTTATTACCCAGGTATAGGCAGTGGTAGCCCAGTGGTAACACGCTCGCTTGGAAAACCGAGTGAAGCGGGTTCAAATCCCGGGTCTCGCACCTCTGATATTTTCATGTGCGAAACATTTATAACATGATTACCACTTGCCTTACGGTAAAGGAAAACATCGTGTGGAAACCTGCATGTCTGAGAGAACCTAGCAAGTTTTCGAAAGACATGTGAAGTCCGCCAACCCGCACTTGGCCAGCGTGGACCAGGCCTTATCCCCCTGATTATTGAAGGGAGGCCCGTGCCCAGCAGTGGGACGTTAAAAAGGGCTGAATACATAAATACATACCCGGGTTATAATTAGGACGAACTGTCCTATCCCGCAAAATAAAAGAGTTGGTGCGGGAGAGAGGACGAAAATTTTGTTGCTATAAAGAAATTACGTCTCGAATCAATGCTGAAGATTAAGGCCAATTTTTGTGCGAAAGAACTCGGAGGTTAGCGGTTCAAAATTTTTATCAAAAGCTTGTTTCTACGCCACGTAGATTGTTCTTCTGTCACATTGATTATCTTCCTCTCTTCTTCAGATACTGTAAAATATTGAATTTAATTGAAAAAAAAGAAAATTTTTAAAATACTCCTTTTGTTCACCAATTAGTGTGTTACTTTATTACTATGAATGCAGTATTTGACTATTACCTTTCTACCGCGGCTTCGCTCATGTGTTATGTGACAATAAAATATCCCTTGAATAAGTTCTGCCATCCCAAGGACGGTATAAATAGTGTATTTTGTCATTGTGCAAAAAAAAAACATATGAATGAAAATTCGATAACTAAACACACATATTTGGAAATCACAAATTGATCTTTTCGTTCTACGTATGAAGTAGGCAAAATTATGAATTATTATTGTAAATAAATTACTATTTAATAATATATTATTTGACTATGATTAATATTTTCTTTATAATAGTAAATATTTATAATTTTTCCTTGTATGTAGTCTTGCAATAAATATGAGCTATCGATTATAGCCTTTTGTAGTAATTGCCGGTAATATGTTCCGTTTCGATCTAGAAGGAATTAAAGGTGGATGTTTCTACGATAACTAAAGTTTATTATACACTGCATATAATTCTTTGAATGTTCATTAATAATTCATATTGCGCATTGTGTGATCCTTATCTTCAGTAAAGGTTGTTAGATATCTTAAACCAAATAATTTAAACATAATAATGTTAAAAACGAAACTTCAACGAAATGCATCTAAATATTTACATTATATTAATAGCATTGTTTTAGCTAAATTGTAATGTTCATCAGAAGTTAGAAAATAGTTACCTACTTTATATTTAGCTCATTCATAGTTTTTAGCCAAAATTGCTTTTTATGTGACATATTCGTTTCCAAGGGTCTGTCATGCTTTTGAAGGATGTAAAAGATGTAACAATGGCAGGTTCCTTTTTTAGTCATAACACATAATTGTTAAAGGCTAGTTTAAAAAAATGTCTACTCCTTTGATAGATGCTATTTTTGACTTAACATATTTAAAAATAAGTAAGGGAATAAAAAATATGTCTAAAACAGTTTCGTTATACTTATATTGTTTTCTAGCGGCGGCGTTTCCTTGTGTTGTGAAGACACCTCATTCTATAAGCAATACCCGAAAGACGAATGATATAGCTCCATCATATTTTAAGCGGACTATGCAAGATGTAACTCAGCTTAGACTACAAATTGAAGATCTAAAAAAGGTAAGAGCGTTTATTATTTTGTATACTAAAATTTCTAACACGATATGAATAAACGATTAAAGCTTCCATTGATCTGTTTGTATGTCAAGTAACTAAAATGTAAATTGGTCTAAGAGCTGCTACTCAGAATATTATTTTATTTGCCACTAAGTGTAAGTTCTAATTTGAGGTTTATCGCAAGTAATTCCTTAATTTTTTAAGTGAATGCAACAGTAGATAAAGAATATTTAAAATAGGCAAATCTCGCGACAAGTTTTTATCTATACATCTATACATACAGATACATAAAATTGGAGTGTCTGTTTGTAATATTAAAATAACCGCTTTTTACTAAATGCATACGGATGTATACACGGTACATATACCAAAACAATTTTTTTTATAATTTTTGTCTGTCTGTCAGTTTATTCCGGCTTTTCTCCGAAACGGCTGGATGTTATAAGGAGTAACTTAGGCTACTTTTATTTTAGAAAAAGAATCAGGGCTCCGCGAAAAAAATTAAAACCCATGAAATTGTGAACAAATCCGCGTACGGCATACGCACCCGAGCAAAACGAGGGTAAATCGCTATATAATTTAAATGAATATCTTAGGAGTAGCAAGCTACTATTTATGTATACCTAAACATACCGTGAAAACGTATCTAGTATCATATAAATTATGTAATGTACCTAATAAATTGGTGAGTTCGATTGATGATTGAAGTTTATTTTCTTATTTTTAGAGCATTTAAATAAAAGCTTGTTTTTTTTTAAAAAAAAACTATATTTTTTATTGTATGCACATTCTTCTCAGCACATCCTTACATTTGATATCCATAACATGGGGTATCTTTGGGATTTCGACATATTGGATTTAAAATAACGTCACTTAGCTAATCATTCATTGTCACCCAAACTAAATGTGTATGCAAAATTTTATCTAAATCGATTGAGGATAATTGCTTTAAAATTCAGTTGCAAGATTTGACCCGAACAAACATACATTGTAAGTTAAATAAAGTTTGTAAAAAAAAGTAAGAAAATATTTCTTCATCATTATCATTTGATATTACTTTAAAGGTAAATAAATTGTAAATAAATATTTAGATAAAAAGCACTTGTGTGTATAAGCTAACATCCTAATTTCTCTTTGATGTTTTTAATTTTACTTTATTCCTTTATAAAGGATTCTGTTAATAAAGAAGATTTATGGCATATGGAGGACAAGATAACGAAAATAGTTCAAAGAGCGGCGGTAAGTATAGGTAGATAAAATTGATATTTGAAAATTAGATCGATATAATAATTACATGTAAATAAATAAATAGCTTGTGCAACTTATTTATTTGCCTTATTGATAGTTCTGAAATTTCTGGTTTAATTAAGCTAAAGTGAACGTCATCAAAAAATAGTATATTAACTTTCTTATTATTTATTACTGTTAGAGGAATTGATGTTATGCTTATATTAGATTTTTTGTACATAGAGGTTACATGTACTTACGTAGATACATATATACAGCTTGTATTCATACTAATAAGTTTCAGAGTATTTTTTCTTATATTTCTTCTATCGTACATTAATATTACTGTTGAGGAATTCTACTATACTTTCTTTTGGCACTATGAAAGCACAAATTTTCTATGAGTATAATTTTTACTTGCTTTCAGAGACCAGATAATATTTGTTCTTCTAGTAAAAATAATAAATGTACTAGAGATGTTAATGAACAAAAAGATAAAGAATCAGATTGTGATAAATGTTATGAAACAGAAAATGCTATAAAGAAAAGAAATCCTCAGAAGGAAAGCTTTTGCTTTAATCGGCAATTTAGTTACATGGGAAGAAATCCTGGCAAAATCTTCAAAAAGAGAGAACAGTCTTTTGCTATTAACTTATGCTTATGTGAAACTGACAAAAAATCAAATAAATTAACACACGATCACAGGCAAAAAAGTTTAAAAGCTTGGAAGTCAAAAAAATCAGGAGATCTGTTGAAAAATACCAAAGTTGGAAAACAATCGAAACCGATGAAATTTTCAACTTCTAAAGGATATAATATGCCACCGGTAAACAGATATCCAAGTCATCCTCTCTGCCCTAGTGAATGTGTTTGTTTCCATAAGTTGCCTTCTAACACATCTATAGATAATCTATTGAATAATTTATTGAAGTGGAGAGGAGACCTAATGAATTATTCTAAAGATCACACAAAGGAACAAGAAAGCGACTATAATAAGATACCATTGAATTCAACTAATCCTAAAAGTGAGTTAATTACAAATGATATTGATGTAAACAATAGTAAGTCCACTAAAAATACAGCAAAATTTCCTATGTTTTCCGTGATATCATACAGTTCAAGTAATAAAATGCATGATAAAAGTGCTGACTATGTTAATACCTTACCACCTACAACTGAATCTGAATATATAGGTGAAATTGATTTGGATAAAAGTAATGATAATACTTGCAAATGTAAAGCCAAACAATACGTTAACAGTATCAATCATGGCGATGGTAATGATATGTCTTCAGACGATCTGTATACATGCCACAACACTGACATTTGTGGATGCGTTGAAACTCCGGAAATAAATTATACATCTAAACAGGATATCCCCGAAAATGAAAAATCGGATTTGCAAAATGAGTCACAGATTTATTCAGTTGAGCTACAAAAACCTCAGTTTCAAGATTTTGAGTGCAGAAAAAATAAACAAGGTGTGGATGATTCATTTATTTGTGATGTCGTGAAAAAGTCTCAAATATTTTCATCGGGTGATTACGACGTTAAATTTTTAGGAGTAACTTTGACAAATACAAACGAACTCTTTAATACTAACAACGGCTATAAGCATAACTTAATAAGTGTGAAAAGCAATAATGTACTTGAAGAGAAATTTCCAGTGAAATCTAATAGTAGTTCACTATCGCAATGTAATGTAAACGTCTATAAAGACATAGTTCAACACACAAAAAAGGACCACTTTGAGCAAAATATGTTAGTGAATACCATATCGGATGTAAAAGAATATGAAGAATCGAAGTGTATTTGTTGTGACAAGAATAATACAATGGTAGAAGTATCAAACGATTTAGAAGTAAATGCTTTTAATTTATTAGAAGAACACTTAAAGGGAAAATTAGATGAACTTCAGCGTAAATGTGAATTAACATGTATTCCTCATCAGGAAAAAAGAGAACTCTTTACTTCTATTTTACAAAAAGTCAAGCAAGTAATTTTAGAAAGTACGAATCCTCTGTCTTGCTCGTGCGATGGACTATGTGGTAACGAGAAACGTTGGTCTAGAGCCTATGGTCTATTACTAGAATACTTGAAAGTAAAAATTAAACGAGTTCAATGCTCATGTGACTCCAACGATGAAATTGAAAATCCTGTTTTGCCTAAAGTGTTAGAAAAGATTTGTAAATTAATAGAAAATGATTTTCAACGCTTAAAAGAAAAATATAAGCATAATAATTTTAAACGGACATACTTGGATCAGCAAACATCTCCTATACATCAAGCATATACTGAAATGTATGTACAAGTGAAAGATAGTGAAGATTGTATCAAAGAAGCGAAAAGAATAGGGGATATTAGCTGTCAAGTATCTTGTCATGTTTCTGCCGATAATAAATCGTGTGAGGTTATGTATAATGATTTCAAAATTTCAAATACGGCAGAGAAAAATGTTTCTTGTGAATTAAGAAATGTGAACGTGACAGACTGCGTTTGTCGAAATCAGATTAATATGTCTCACCATTTTGAAAAAGAAGTTTTTGTAAATGTATGTATTGAACCTGTCTCAAGTAAATATGATACTATGACACTAATCTCCAAAAACATAACTGATAATTTATCTAAGTCTCCTAAATTAGAGTCCTCAATGTTGCTAAAAGAAAATGGTGTAGAATTACAATCAAATTTAGGCGAAAATAAGCCGGAATATCCTTATTTCGGCTATACATTGAATTGCTCATGCGATCATGCTCTGGGAAAATGCCATTGTATAAAATCTATGACTAACACTAACTATGAAAAAGTCGATTTAATATTGAAATCGTTACCAAATGAGCGTTTTCCTAAGAAGTTATCATATATTATGTCTAAAGCTCCGAATAAAGTGAAATCTGAACCTATATATATTAATGAGAAAGATAATAATTCGAGTTCGGATAAATTAAAGCAAAAAATGAAGTGTTGTGATAAAGAAAGTTTTACTTACACTTATGAAAATATTGTCTTAAAAAAATCTGAAGAAAACTGTGGTATTATGTATAATAAAGCAAGCACAATCGACGATAATAGCATTGATGCCACTATAAATAATGAAGATTGTTCACATTGGCATGATTGCAGTGAGAAAAAATTTAATAAGAACGAGAATTTAATAAGAACTGATATGGAATATGACAAAAATTTACTTTACGATTCTTTATACCTTCCTACTGATAAATGTATAAAGTACAAAAATGGTGAACACTCTACGTACTCTGATACCAATTTAGAGACAGTTTCTGAAAATTGTGACTGCAAAATGGTACCTGTTTGTCACGTAAAAATGTTAATTGAAGATATTGAGAAAAAAATAATAGAATCTAAATGTACATGTGATGCATTAGCTTTGCGAATTTGTCCCGTTCACTCAGAATTCTAATCTACTTTTAAAATATAATTATTATATATTACTCATAAAATATGTAGTACTTTTATGATCAATAAAAACTTTAATTCTATTTATACAATTTATGCCCCTGAATATTAGATCGTATTGTTTAAATTACAGCAGTAGTGGACAAAGTTCATATGAGTCATTAATATATAAAACCATAGATGCACAGTTCTTAATAAATGTCCCTACGAAAAGTGGCGTCGTAAGTGACGTTAATTCAACGTACGTATATAACCCAAAATCGTAAGTTCAGATTATGTTGACACACAATCGAACATTCTCGTATGAAAACAATGTAACTAATGTCACTTTTTAAATTTGTCTTCCGAAAAACAATCGCTTTCGAGATTCAAGCAGACTGAAAGCAACATAGAGTACAGCCGATGTTATATTTATTTTATTTTCTAAGAAAAATTGCAATTTGATAATATTATCTTAAAATTCCTATTGTCACTAGGAATGTGTATTGAATTTACTGTAATAGCTTTCACTATTAAATATTATAAAATTATTTTAAGGTAAAAAATCAAACTCAATAGAGCACTCATTCCTTTTAACTAAATTATTAAATAAGGAATTATATTCGTTATAACAGAAAACAGGTAAATTTTTAATTTAAGCATATTTAAATAAACGAAATTAGTACTAAATAAAAAGATATATAAAAACTGTTTAAAATGTGCATAACGACTCCGTTTAAATAAAAACAAGAGTCATGTTTTTAGTCGATTTAGTACAAAAGGAGAGTGTAATATTCTGTTCTTATAAGCAGTTATTAATTTTAATAAATATTTGATATTTTTAGGATACTAGACGCTAACTGTGTATCTTGAGGTTTTGTATATAAACGACATAAGTTCAATTTATTAAAATACTTAGCAACAACGTCGACATAGATATTTTAAAATTGTACCAATTTTTATTAGAGTTTCTAATAATATGACTTATAGATAATGATTAATATGGCGAAATGATACTACGGATAATAAAAAAATGATTATAGCTATTATCAGTTGTTTCAATGATTGGCGTGTAGTAATGTGCGAGACGTTCATAAAAGTAACATATAGTACTCTTAAATTAATTTAGTGATAAGAGCTAATAATATTTTATACAAAGTTACATATAACAGACATTCCATAATATGGATGAAAGTGAAAGTAAACACGTTAAAGAAAGCGACGCTATTAAAAAAAGAAACAAACCTAATATAATATCTAGAATTTTTATATGTTGGGTATGCCCCGTATTTTATATAGGAAACAAAAGAGACGTGGAAGAAACTGATCTTATTGTTCCTACCAAGCAATATGATTCTAAAAAACTTGGTGACAAATTTGAAAGGTAAAAATAAATTTGTTTTGAACTTATAAAAAAAAAAACAGAAAAGTTTTATTGTGCAACAAATCACTTGTTTATAAAATCTTAAGTAATAAATATTTTTCCATTTTATTTAGATATTGGTTAGAAGAATATAGCATAGCTCTACGCGAAAGTCGGAATCCTTCATTAATGAAAGCACTGCTAAAGGCGTATTGGCTAACGTATCTCCCTGGTGCTGCTTTACTTCTAGTAAACACTGCGGCAAGGTATTTGTATACATTTTGTGACACTCAATTATGTTTTAAATACAATTTATATCCTTTTAATTAGATGGATCGAATGAATAAAAATATAATATTACAATTGCTATTGTCGTACGCGTGAATAGAATTAGAATTCATTGAATTATTTATACATACAAAATAATAAAGAATTTTGTAAGCAAATTCGTATTCATAAATACCTTGTTATTGAAGAGGGTTAATAAAGGAAATATTTTTTTACAGGACTATTCAACCCTTATTATTTGCCCAACTTCTTTCCTACTGGTCTGCTAACGCCAGTCAGTCCATAACGAAACAAGAAGCTGGATATTATGCGATCGGAATGTTAGTCCTAAATTTTATTGCCCTCATGACTCAACATCATAACAGTTTGTTTGTTAATCGCTTTAGCTTGAAAATGAAGATTGCAACTTCATCTCTTATATATAGGAAGGTAAAGTGATAGAGATTATTCCTCCTTGTATAGCTTGATGTACTAATTTTGAAAAACTAATGTTTATATTATAGTTTATATCGCCATAAATAATTAAATTAGTTACAGAATATTTAGTTAAAGTAGATAAATATAAAAGAACAGTAATCTGAGAAATTTTACTAAAAGATATTTGTATATTTTTTTAGATACTACGTATGAGCCAGACTTCTGTCAACAAAGTAGCGGCAGGAAAGGTAGTGAACCTCCTCTCTAATGATATAGCTCGATTCGATATGGCCTTTATGTTCCTTCATTATTTGTGGTTGGTGCCGTTACAGTTAGCAATAGTTTTGTACTTCCTGTATGAAGCCGGGGGGTACGCTCCCTTTATTGGTCTTTTTGGTGTAGCACTTTTTATTCTTCCTATACAAGGTATTTAATAGAACTATTTATCTAATCCCTTAGTTTGAAGTAGGAAATTGTTTTTTTTTTTTTATGAAATATATTTTATAATTATAATATTTGTAATTCGTTTGTTTTATATCAATAAATTTGATTGTATTAAAATAAAAATACTAAACTTTTCAGCGGTCTTGACAAAGTTTACGGCAGTAATTAGAAGAACAGTAGCTCAGAGAACTGACAAGCGAATAAAGTTAATGGGAGAAATTATTAACGGGATACAAGTAAGTAATATCGTACAAAAACAAAGTAATATACATGCTAACGTTAACGTTTGAACAAGATCAATCCACATCTGTTATACGATTTCAGTTATAAAATATCCAAAGGTTTTTTACATTTTATAATTTTAATAGTAAATATATTTTTTTTCCAAAATTGCAAAGTATTGAATAAAATGTTTCAAATTTTTGATGTCTGTTTATGAATGATTTACATGACAATTTACCAAAAAACATTATTAACAGTTAATTTCTAACAGGTTATTAAAATGTACGCTTGGGAGAAATCATTCCAGCACGTAGTAGAAGTAGCTCGCGCGTTTGAACTCAGCGCTCTCAGAAAGTCTATTTTTGTGCGAAGTGTGTTCTTGGGATTTATGATGTTTGCAGAACGCAGTACATTGTTCATCACATCTTTGACTATTATTTTATCTGGAGCAATGCTAAGAGCGGATATGGTATGGTATATTTTGTACTGAATGCTATTGTTTCTGATTTTCATATCTCTTAGTAACCTTATCTACAATTCCTATTGCTTAGTAACTAATACATTTTTATAATAATGTCTCAAAAAGTAAGTATTTTATTTATGATAACATAAATCTATTTTAATGTTTCCTTTCAGATATACCCCATTAAAGTTTTTCTCGGCATTGTGCAAATGAATTTGACCTTTATTTTACCGCTTGCGATAGCCAGCCTTTCAGAATTAAAAGTGTCTTTAACACGTATACAAAATGTCCTCATAATGGGTAGGTAATAATATTATTTATTGTATATAGTATACGTATAGCAGTCAGAATGCGGAACACGTCATGTATATGTGTGTAATACATAAGAAAACTAGGTATTTCATAGGTACGAGCTGTTAATATGTTCTTATTTATCCAACTGACCATTTCACCGAAAGAGTTTTTAATCTCTCTAGGATAATTTCTAAGAAATCCCTGCGAATTTCCGAGAATTCAAATGCTATAACGCCGGCGTTTATGCGGTCCTCGAGGGGTTAATACAGAATTAATGACTTTGAGATATTAATTCTATTGATATCAAATAAATATTTTATTGTAATAAAGCCAAAACTATTTATTTTATCTTTATATGTATATATATAAATCTAAGAAATAAACATTTGTATTAAAATATAAGAAAAACCTTTATACTATACAATTACAACAAGTATTGGCCGTTTGAACAAACAAGGACAAAGGCGACGTAATGTAGCAAGTGTCCGTATCTTACATAGTTAGTCTCTTTTCCTCACTCATTATAGGCTGACTCTCTAGGCACATAGATAATTCATTCATTTTTTACACTAGGAATATTACAATGTATTTATAAATAATTCTAATTAATTTTAATTAATTCTAATACGTTATAAACCTGTAGGTCGTAATAATGTCCTTGTAAAGGTCAAGTTGCAGATCTATATTTTTCTTTATTCTAAAAATGTTTTATAGTTTTTGTATTGAACATTGCGGTATATTTTCTTTAAGTTAGAAAATCAAATTAGGTTAGGTTTGGTATTATTAGATAAGTTACTTTATTTCGAAAAAAAAAATTATGTAACAAATTATACATTCATATACCTACTATGAGCTCAAACATTATTATTCAAGCAAGTAATCTATTCTATTCACTTAAAGAAACGAACATCGAAATCGACCTAATCTGAATGCTCAGACGTTAGTCCGTAGATAACCTAAAAAATTTACATACATATTATGCATAATAATTAAATTAAATATTCGCACTTTAACGAACTTTGAAAAAATTGAAATATATACAAAATTCATGTGAATTTTTAAGTAGAGAAATAAATAGTTACAATAAAAGATCAAATAATTTTAGATGAAAGGGAAGATTTGGCAGTATTATCGAAAAGTGAGAAATCGATTATACCTGTCACTTTTAATGGGAAATCGACGGCTATAGACTCTAATTCAATAGTAGCAAGAAAATACTCTATTACAGAAAAGATCTGGCCCCCCATTGGTAAGTTTTTATGCAAAGAATATATTATAATTATGACAGTGTAATATTTGCTGGATTATTTTATTTGTATAAAATTTATTAACTATATTTCCAGTTTGACCAGGCTTACTGTTGGATAACCCAAATAGAAACTTGAAAATTGTCATGATATTACTTGAATGTGATTTTGTCTCTTATCTTTATATATTTATATTAGAAATAGAAACTAGCGACTTACCCTCGCTTCGCTCGGGTTCGTCCCTAGATGATTCTTTAAATTAACATTACTTTTTTTATTTATGAACCGATTGAAATAAAACAAACACTAAATGTTAAGTGACTTACCACAATACATTAATGAAAATCACACCCAAATCGGTAAAGCTAAGCTAAGATTAGCGCGCATAAAACGCACAGACAAATAGATTTTTTTTTTAAATCATTGTTTTTTGTTCTATTGCGTTAAAAAGACCCCCAATTTTATTTTATTTTTTGAAATATCTTCCATGTACAGACAGCGATTTGCTACACTTTTATTATATTACTAGCGACGCACCCTCCTCTTAAGGGATGATTTCCGGGACTATCTTCTTACCAAATTTCATCTAAATCGGTTCAGTAGATCCAGAGATTACCCCTACAACGTTACAAACTCACAATCTTCACCTCTTTATAATTTAGTATATTAATATTGTTATGATTATGTTGTCACTTGTCACATCACTATTTATATGACACATCACTAACGCTGGTACTCGTGTCTGTCCAATATGGCGTCTTCTAACTATTACTTACTTTATTACCTGTTATGTGATCTCAGTGATCAGTACTCAATATTTTAATAAAAGTCTTAAGTCAAGTCTAATTAATTATTTATCATCATTAATGCACCTACCACTACAAATATTATAATTTATATAATATTAGTATTTAGAGCTGAAGATCGAGCTCAGTGGCGTGCCATAGGAGAGGCCTATGTCCAGCAGTGGATGAAAGCAGGCTGAATATGATGAATATTATAATTATTAATATAATAATTAACTATTATATATATGGGAGATATTAATGTTAACAATAAAACTAACTTAAAAATCTTACTAGATAGTGTCGAAATTTTTACTACTAGATAAATGTAACATCAAATAAATAAATAGCAACGAACATATGCTGCTGAACGGATACACTTTTAAGCAATTAAAATTAGACCAAATATACAAATATTTAGGGAATCAGGGATGATAAATTATTGCGATATTAGGGACCAATTAACGAAAGAATATTTCAGAAGAGTTAAAAAAAAATAAAAAAGGTAAAACCGACTTCCAGGCACTGAAAAGTAAAAAATAAAGATTTTTAATCATATATTTTCGAAGTCGGCGTGCTTTGATTTGTAATGGCTGACACCGACTTCGAAAATATCTGATTAAGTATTTATTCTAAATGAAAACCCCTGTTTAGTTATTTTTTACTTTTCCAAGTTTTTATTTTTCCATTTTACTAAAAACACACTACACCTACACTAGTACACTAGTAGACGTAATAAGCAGGTAATTTAAAAAAAAAAAGATTTTTAAAAACATTTTCAAGCCATTTATTCAGACACATTTATTCAGACATGATTAAGCCATTTATTCAGACCCCTAATGACAGTCACAACCCATCTAGGTATAAAGTTCTCATCAATACAAATTAATCAAACCCAAACACCAGGTAATTGCTGTAAATTGTTGAGGAGTTCTCTCGACTGTCTTTCGGGTCCATCATCAAATTGACTCCAGATCTTCATTAAATAGTAGGGATTTAAAATACCTAATGAAAAAGTTAACAAACGCGCTACTCGCCGCTACAATTTTCGAAGGTTTCCCTCGATTTCTCTGGGATTCCATCATCAAATCCTGATTTCCTTATCATGGTACCACCCTTGGGATATCTCCTTTCCAACAAAAAAATAATTATCAAAATCGGTTTATAAACGACGAAGAAATCCGCGAACACACACACACACATATATTATATATATAAAATAGAGTATAGCTATAAAAATAGCATAATAAAGAAGCAGAATGAAACCTGGAGAAACAAGAACTTGCATGGGCAATTCCTTAAAAAGGTCCTCGACATTGCCAATGTGGATAAACAGCTTACCTTTAAATGGCTGAAGAAACAACCTATTTCGCCAATATTGGTGTCGTCTATATTTGCTATACAAGATCAGGCAGTGCTAACGCGTCAGTACGAACGCAACATATTGAAGAGAAACACAGATGGCAAATGCCGCTTGTGTGCAAATAAAAACGAAACCGTTTAATATCTTCTAGCAGGATGTGAAAAACTCGCCGGGACATATTTTGTAAAGAGACACAATAACTTAGTTCAATATGTCAAATCGAAGTCAACAAGTTGGTGGAAGGAAGAACTCAAGCAACCGACTTTAAAAGAAAATAGTACAGTTAAATTAATATGGGAAATCCCTGTGCAAATTGACATTACAATCACTCACAACAGACATGACCTTATTTACATAGATAAACAAAACAACCATACTTACCTTATTGAAGTCTCGGTGCCATCTGACTATCTGACTATAACATCGGAGCTAAGGAAATAGAAAAAAATAGCAAATATCACCCGCTAAAAGTCGAACTCTCCAGGTATGGAACATCACTGTCACAACTATACCTATTGTAGTAGGAGCCACGGGTGCAGTGACGAAGAGCCTTAAGCGGTATTGTGACAAATTAGATGCAAACATAAACATCCACATACTACAAAAACAAGCAGCATTACACTCTTCCATCATATATTACACTCTTTAAGGTACGTGTTAACAGGCTTCTCTTGGGCAAACTCGCTACATCGTAGATCTTATCTATGCCTTCGAGCTAAGATGATGGTCAAGAGTATGCCCATTATTACTAATAAAAAAAAATGTAGTAAAATACTTGGGGATACCGTTTTCGTAAAACAATCATTTCAAGCACATCAACACAGCACAATCAAACACACAATCGACGTCTACATATCATTCATCCACATCTCAATCATCGACACAATCATCGTCCGATCAGCACACATTTGCAAGTCTTGCATCCACATCTGACGCTCATACTCAAGAATCGACCGATCCATCACAACCTTACTACATTAGCTTCATATTTTAAATGGAGGATAGAACAGGATCAATTACACTAGGTATCCTTTTTCCTGAGGGTCTCGGGACGGGATATTTAGATAAACCGACAGAGTAGTAAAAAAGTAGAGAAATTTTAAAATTAATATATAATAATTAACTATTACAAAAAACCTTTATAGCAAAAAGTTCCTGAATTGTTTAATATGGTAGTATCTAAATTGCGTTAGTAAACTAAACTGGAGTTTAGTGTTTAATATCCAAATTATTTCTAGTAACTCCTGGTTTACCAATGGTAACAGATAGTATAATCCAGCTATCGTCTGTAAACGCTTCTTGGGATGCTACTAAAAGCCCGGAAGAAATGACTTTAAAGAACATTAATATGTACCTAAAGAAAGGAAAACTTTGTGCTGTCGTGGGACCTGTTGGTTCCGGGAAAGTAAGTTTAAATTTCTATTCTGAAATTCTTAATATTTATTTATGTAATGATATTTGCATATTTTGAAAAGTTTGTTTGGAATTTTTTAGAAAGTTATATAATAGTTTCTAGAATTTATGGCTGCTATTTGCGTTAATGCTCATTATTTGAATGCTGCACATTTATTTTTTTTACCATTAAAAATATAATATATAACTAAGATTTCATTCAATAGATCCAAAAATGAAATTTAGCTTGAGCTTTCCGTTTCGCATGTCCTATAAACTCAAAAGCCCGTCAAAACGTGCATGTATAATATTTGTAGATTAAATATAAATTAAAAACACGTTCTGGCAAAATAATGTACACACACAGTATAAAATAAGAATAAGTAATGATTAAATTCTTCTTGTTTAATTTTTAGTCTTCACTGTTACAAGTCTTACTTCGGGAACTCCCAGTGAGCTCCGGTAATTTGAGTGTCAAAGGTAGTTTATCCTACGCATGTCAAGAGTCGTGGCTGTTCCCAGCGACGGTGCGAGATAATATTTTGTTTGGATTACCGTATGATGTTGCTCGATACAAGGAGGTAAGATTCTGTTATGCAAATTTTAAAGCTTTTTAACGGTAAATTTTAAAATTGTTCATATAATGAAAACTAAATATAGTTATTTGTACTTGTTTTTTAAACGGCATGTTTTAATATCTCATATCTTTTCTTATCTTCCTTCGACTGTCGATCCATATTTCATTTTATTTTTGCCTACCAGTAAAATGATTAAACCAACAGTTATTTTCCTTTTGTCATTTAATATTTCTCATTAAAATTGTTCCAATTTCAATTGTTCTATAATCATATCGGAAGTTATTACGTACAGGGAAATGATTTCATTCTGTGACACGAATTGCTGTTTATGATTCGTCTTTCCCTTACCACATTCTGTTCATCATTATTTTGTGTTTAATAATCTGTAATCTATACAGATAAATAAAATTGGAGTGTCTGTTTGTAATATTAAAATAACCGCTTTTTACTAAATGCATATGGATGTATACACGGTACATATACCAAAAAATTTTTTTTGTTACAATTTTTGTCTATCTGTCTGTCTGTCTGTCTGTCTATCTGTCTGTCTGTCTGTCTGTCTGTCTGTCTGTCTGTCTGTCTGTTTGTTCCGGCTAATCTCCGAAACGGCTGGACCGATGTTGACGGAATTTTCACTGCCAGATACCTGATGTTATAAGGAGTAACTTAGGCTACTTTTATTTTAGAAAAAGAATTAGGGTTCCGCGAAAAAAACCCCATAAAAGTGTGAACAAAATCCGCGTACGGCGAGCGAAGCGAGGGTAAATCGTTATATAATTTAAATAAATATCTTAGGAGGAGCAAGCTACTATTTATATATACCTAAACATAGCTAAACGTGAAAACCTACCTTGGGGCGAACGCGAGCGAAGCGAGCGTGAGTCGCTAGTCTGGTAATAATAAAAATTTAAAAAAAAAAAAAACCGACTTCCAGGCACTGAAAAGTAAAATATAACTAAACGGGGGTTTTCATTTAGAATAGATACTTAATCAGATATTTTCGAAGTCGGTGTGCTTTGATTTGTATTGGCTGGCACCGACTTCGAAAAAATCTGATTAAGTATCTATTCTAAATGAAAACCCTTAGTTATTAACCCTTAATACCTTTAGTTATTTTTTACTTTTCAGTGCCTGAAAGTCGGTTTTTTTTAAAGTTTTTATTTTTCCATTTTTAGTGTAGACGTATCATCAATACAAATTAATCAAGCCCAAACACCAGGTAATTGCTGTAAATCGTTGAGGAGTTCCCTCGACTATCTTTCGCGTCCATCATCAGATCGACTCCAGACCTTCATTAAATAGTAGTGCTTTAAAATACCTAATGAAAATGTTATCAAACGCATTAGTCGCCGCTACAATTTTCGAAATTTCCCCTCGATTTCTCTGGGATTCCATCATCAGATCCTGGTTTCCTTATCATGAGACAACTCTTGGAATATCTCCTTTCCAACAAAAAAAGAATTATCAAAATTGGTTCATAAACGACGAAAAAATCCGCGAACAAACATAAAAAAAAATATATATACGTTCGAATTGAGAACCTCCTCCTTTTTTTGGAAGTCGGTTAAAAACTTATTTTGCAATTGTCATGATAAATGTATAGTGTTTTAACAGGATAATGGCAAATAAAATAAAAAATAATTTTGTAATACAAATTAACAAATGTATACATATATGGTATTTTCGGAACAAAATACCAGTATGTATTTAAAATACCACTATAAGAAAATAAAAAAAAAATTTACTTTTATCATATGACATATAATTCAAGAAATAAACGTTTCTATGCGAGGCTGATTCGTACCTACTTCGCCAAATCTGATATTAAAGTACAATTTTGAAATATTTATGAAATAACATTATTATACTATTATTAATTTACTTTAAACTGTTATCATGTAAGGTGTGTCGAGTGTGTTCGCTAGTACCAGATTTCAAGCAGTTCCCATACGGCGACTTGTCTTTAGTGGGAGAACGGGGCGTCTCATTATCGGGTGGGCAGAGAGCCAGGATTAACTTAGCGAGAGCAATATATAGAGAAGTGAGTATTCATTTTATTATTAACTATACTTATGATATATAAAACTGAAGGGTTTGTTTGTTTGCACTTGCTAATCTCAGGAATTACCAGGCCGATTTGAAAAATCTTATGCATTTTATAGCTTATTTACTGAAAAATGCCATCATGGAAAACCATCATCGGTGGAACCTCGGGCAAAGACTAGATATTAATAATCTCATGCTCTTCATCATGAAGGCTAGAAAAAAAATATCCCAGAAGTGAGCTTTGTTCTTCTCAATACAACGGATTGGATTCTCATCCTTGGACGCAGAAATTATTTAGTAATAATATGTGGGCTCAATTATAATAGTATCAATGAGTCATAGCATTCATAAGTTAGAAATCTATCTATCTTTTAGCTATCTATAAATATAAAAAGTTTATCTTGGTCGGCACACGTTAATGAGGTTAGCAGACGTTTGCATTACTGGCTTCACTCACTAAAACGATTACAAAATTTCCTTCCTCTTCAAACTAAAGTTTCCTTAGCCCAATCGTTACTACTTCCTCTTTTAGACTATGCTTCTTCTTTTTTAGACTTTCTTCTCTTTTAGACTATGCGACTTCAAAATTTGTGCATTCGTTTTATTTATGGTTTGCACAAATTGGATCATGTAAGTGACTTTCATATTCAACTGAAGTGGCTTCCTATTCGCCTTTGCCGGAAGATGCGTATACTTACGGCGTTATACACTATTTTAAATCATTCTTCTCCTACGTACTTACGCGAGCGTTTTCAGCTATCGATCCCCAGCTCAAGACCCGTACGGTCCTGTGTTAGGCCAAAAAAGCTTAACATATCTTCTTACAACACTATTTTTTATGACAAATCCTTTACAGTTCATGCAGCAAAACTCTGGAACTCCCTTCCCGATAAGATTATAAATGACAATCCATCACTAAAATTGTTTAAATCTCGCTTAATAGAATTTTATCTAAGTCACTACACATAATTTCCTTATTATATAATATATTTCTTGAAGTATGTATGTATGTAATGTAAGTATGTATGTAATATGTATGTATGTATCTATATGAGTATTTATGTATGTATATTTATATATGTGAATGTTTATATAATATAGATATAATTGATGTTTGTAGTTTGTACATACACCGCACCTTATTATTTTTATTTTTCTTTTCTCACGCTCGAGGGTTTCTGGTAGAGATCTCTTAAAGAGATAAGTCATCCTTTGTACACATGGTTACTGTTTTCTATTTTTTTTTTGGTACATGAATAAATAAATAAAAGGCAAAAGGGTGATGTATCAACACACAGGCCAAACCTTTAAGGCTAGAAAATTGAAATTTCGCACACTTATTCTTCGTATGACGAAGACATCCACTAAGGAAGGATTTTTCAAAATTTGACCCCCAAGGGTAAAATAGGGGATAAAAGTTTGTATGAAACTTTTTATTCCTTGGACATATTTGCATGAAATTTCGTATTTTTCGTAGTTTGATCGCGAGCAAAGCTGTAAATTCTGCTAGTAAATTATATATTGGGTTTGTTTTGATATTCAAACGACAAAAGTCAATACGAGCGTAGTTTCGCATCTGCGAAATATGCATGTGAAATGCGATTAGGTACTAAGTAGTATGGATTGAATAAAATGTAGATTGGATATTTCACACTATTAAATAGAATATACAAGAAGTGTTTTATTTGTATGACATGTTGGAAATGTATGGTTGCCAATGCATTTTGTCTTAGAAACAACAAGAGAGTCAATGCAATATATTACATTGAAGCAGAAATCAAATCCATGAAGAATGACTGATTCAACAGAGCTGTTAGACAAGCATGTATTATAGTACTAGCCTACATCACAATAAAGGAATTTAATAAAATTTACATATTATGCAAACGACAAATAATGTTAGACAGGTCCAAACCACTTACCTATCTTCATGAAAGTCAATATGAGCGATGTGCATGCCAGGTGCAACTACTGACATCGTCTAGGGCAAATTAATTTCTACAGCTTGTCATGTAACGTAGAAATGAAAGTAATATGAGAAAAAATAAAGACGTGTATTAGAAATGCGAAAGTTTGTTTGTATGTGTATGTGTGTATATCTATTACTCCTTCATTCTAAGATGGCTGGAAGGATTTGGAAGAAATTTAGTAGGTACACAAATACACTAGAATCTGGAGTAACATATAGCCTACTGTGTCCTTGAATTTGTATTCCTATATAATTAGTGTTTATTTTTATTTTATTTTAATGATACATCAATCGTAGGTAATCTTGCTAATTTGAATATTTTAGGCTGACATATATTTATTAGATGATCCATTATCAGCTGTCGACGCTAACGTTGGCCGTCAGTTATTCGAAGGATGTATACAAACGTACTTGAGAGGACGAACACGCATTTTAGTTACGCATCAAGTACATTTCCTGAAGGCCGCAGACTTTATTATAGTTTTGAATGAGGTAATGGAATGCTTTTACCTTTAAATTGTCTGTATTTGAATTATAGGAAAATAATGATGACTTACTGTTTATAGGGTTCGATTAAAAATATGGGTTCGTATGAGGACTTGGTAAAATCAGAGATAGAGTTTTCTTCTTTGGTATTGGATAAAAAAGAGGTCAGTGATGAAGGAAATGCCTTAAAAGTAAGTTTAACACTAATTAACCTTGAAATATATAAAATAATGACGAGTTTATTTAATAATAAAGTAAAAATAGCATTAAATGTACAAGGTAATCCCTTTAATCTGCTAGCAGCATCGAATTTTCTTTAGAGAAGTTTAATTTTATTTCCGCCTACCACTATCCTTATATTGCATTATTATTAATGTATTAATTATTTATTAATAATTAGTCAAGTTATGATCTTTGATTAGCTCTCAGTAAATTATTTATCGCGACTGACTCGCATAATCAATCCTAATATAGCTAATTATGAAGGACTATAATATATTAAAGGGACTACCTAGTTAATAATTATATCTTCGAATGAAGTGTCTCATTACATTTCATTTGATCATATGACATAATGACAAATATTTTTTTAAGGACGGTAGACCGGTGTTACAGCACGGTATGTCACGCATATCTAGTAAAAGTGACGATAATCCCAAAAAGAATGAAATAGAACAAGTATTAGAAGCTGAAGAGCGCGCCAAGGGGAACCTCAAATGGGCAGTGATACAACACTATCTCCAATCTGTCCAGTCGTGGCTTGTCTTATTTATGGCAGTTTTCAGTTTATTACTAACACAGGCTGGAGCAACGTTTTCAGACTATTGGCTCAGTTATTGGTATGTTGGTTTTAGTAAAATTATATTATTTTAATATATTACGATGATTAAACTCGTTATTATTATTATTGGAGGGAAGTACATACACTCACACTCTCTATAAAGTAAGTTTGGATGTAGATAGTACCACTGAAATAAATATATCTCTGAAAGTACTGATCCAATTATAAAAATTCTTTCACTAATAGCTAACATTACGGTCGAGTATATAGGTTATTTGTAATACCGAAAAAATTATAAACTCTAGGAAATCATAGTAACTTTAATTGAAGTCCTAAAACGCTGGAGGTTGAGTTGTTGTATCGGCGTGTTCTGCCTAAACGGTTTAAAGTAAAGCAATAAAGGAGAAAACCAATCCCCATAGAAACTGAGCCCGGTGTTTACGGGGTTGAAAATTAGCTATATATTAATGTATTTAGAAATTATTCTAGAGTCCAATTTTCACGGGCCCTAGCAATGGCCAAATTAGTTAAATCGAGTGTTAAATATGCAATTTTTAGGTTATATTATACATTGTGTTTTGACAAATGACACTTGATTACGCTTGATTACTTGACAAATTATTATTAACATTGCGTAAATAGTGAATAAACGGGCGCGCGTCTTGTATGTCTGACGACTATAATAAGTATTTTTTTCTTATTAGATCAAACGTATCTAATTGATTATGGACTGTATTGTAATCTAGTTTGAGCGTAAAAGACCCGTTCATTTCCGTTCCTTATCAGGCTTCTTGGCACAACAACATGGAGAAATAAAAAACACGCTTAGATGTTATAATTTATTTTGCTACTCATTATTATCAGTTTACTATACTAAAAAAACAGCACAAAATTAAACAAAGCTGACAGTTTGAAGCGCAATCCATTACCGTGTGATATATAGTATTTATCCATTTTCCTAAAAGTATAATATACTTATTACATTAGAGCGGTTCGTTGATATTCCTCAATTATTGCTTAGGTTTCTAATGTCGACATTCAGTCATCATTAAGGTAAGATACAGAACAAGGGTAGTAGATACAGTGTCCGATGTCCAAGCAATAGACAGTCAGAAAGCAATCAATATCAGCGCCTGGGATACGATCAGAGATACAAAAAATTCAATTAAACTGTTAGAACACTTATTTCGGTAGATACCAGTGATATACTAAAAATAATATAAATTATTAATTATATAAAAATAGGATTTATATGTATTATTGTAAATTAATTATTTGATTCTTTATGTTGTCAATTCTGAAATAAAATACTTATTTGAATTTTCCGACGTTGTCATCTTGAGTGGAATAAATAATTTAAAAAAAAAATTAAAACCGACTTCAAAACCACAAATAGGCACTCCAAAGCAAAAAATTAATTAATATAATTATTATAAGTGCTATCCACTCATCTATTTGAATTCAGTGCCAGCCAAGCCAAGTAGGTAGTAGATAGATACTATGTATGTATGTAGTAAGTAGGTAGATACTTGTAGGTAGTATCTGTCTACTACCTATTAAACTTGGCTGGCACCGACTTCAAATAGATGAGTGGGTAGCGCTTATAATAATTATATTATTTTATTTTTCGCTTTTTAGTGCCTATTTGTGGTTTTGAAGTCAGTTTAATTATTTTTTTAAAATAATTTATTTTACTCTTTTTAGTGAAAAACAAGTTTTAATTAAAATCACTAACAGCCACGTCATGACGAAGTTTAAAACGGGCTTTCACAATTAAATGTTTGTACAAAAAAACTTTCATGTCTGTCCTATTCACTGTTGAATAGTTCCCTCGCCAGAAGTCAACCCTGGATGCATCAGCCATGTCATGATGGAATTTAGAACAAGCTATTATGGTTAAATCCATTTACAAAATTTTGTGTCTATACTATTCACCGTTGAGGAGTTCCCTCGCCGGAGATCAAACCTGGATGCAACAGCCATGATGGAGTTTAGAACAGGCTATTTTATAGTTAAATCCATTTACAAAATTTCGTGTCTTTGCTATTCGCCATTAACGAGTTCCACTATCCACCTCCTGACTCCATCATCAGATCAGCTCAATAGTACCAGATTATAGCATTATTACTAAACTTACATAAGTGTGCAAAATTTCAGCTTAATCGGAAACCGGGAAGTGGGTCAAAATTGCCTAAAATTTTATTACATTGTTAGTTAGTTTTTCCACAATTTCCTTGAGATTTCATCATCAGATCCTGACTTGATGATAATGGGACCACCTCGAGAGTATACCCTTTCGAACTACAAAAGATTTTTTTATCGGTTCACAATTGGCGAAATAATCGATGAACATACACAAAAAAAATACATGCAGACGAACATAGAACCTCCTCCTTTTTTGGAAGTCGGTTAAAAAGGGCGGCAACAGCGTTGTGTTTTGTTTTATGACTTTAAATGCAATGCGTCATTCTTGATTGTAATGTCGTTTGAGCCATTACTCTGACTCTGTATAAAATAATAAAAACTATGAGCTGTTACACCGAATTTTACTCGGCCTACCTGACCTACTTCTGAAATAGTCTCGTAATACCAGCTAATACGAAAAGCGAATGACATATTTGCATATTGACATTTGTTGACGAAGGAGGTCCTTATTATTTTAGGAGATTAGTTTTGTATTTTAAATTTTAACTTATTATTTTGTAGTTTGTATTGAAAAATGAATCAGATTTTAGGTGTTCGGTTTCTTTTTAAATTTTTTTCTTAAAATATAATTTAGCTTAAATACTACAAAAATGTACGACCAAGTGAGCACACGAAGCTATGATTAACAAATGAACTGAAATACGTCTATAGCACAATAGAAAATATACATTGACGTTTTATGAAGTAAATACGGGAATTAAGCTGTTAATAGGAAAGAGTTTTATGCAATATCGCAAATTCCATTTTTTCTTCACTTGGCCATTACCTATAAAATTAAGATTTTAGTGGGATAAGCAAAATAAAATTAGTTTTTTTTACACATGTTTGATAGTAATTCAATAGTGCCCTAAAATGGTTTCTCCTTTAAAGCTAAAAGATATTCAGGGACGAACTAGTGAGAACAAAAAATGTTTGTAATTATAATATATATTTTAAAGCCAATCTCTAATGAGTATAAATGCACTATCATATTAACATGAATTAAGAAAAGACATTTGTTTTACTACTTTCTCAATTTTTTTCGTTTGCTCTAATGTTTACTATATTACTGCTGACTTCTGTTTTATTTAGGACAAATCAAGTAGATGAGTATGAATCATCATTACCTACAGGAGAAGAGCCTGGTAAGTAACTTAATTATTTATGAAATCTTAAGTCAATATAGCATACAAACAATGAACAATCTATTGGTTAATATAAAAACTTTCATCAGAATATAAACATCATTCAGTAAATACTAGTATAAGATTAGCACAACAAAGTTGCCTAATACAACTTGACGTGTACTTAATCAAAACTCGAGGATACTCTTATATAATATGTACCTTATACATGAATTGATTTGGACCTTCGAGTCACTCCCTGTTATAAATTGGCAGCTTTAAGATTATATCACAACTATTTGTAGAAAATTCTTTAGACGTTCATTAAAAATGTCTAAGGATTTTAAGATTTTTTGATGTTTAAGAAATAAATAACTTTATACTTTACATTGTACTATTGTTTATTCCAAATTGGCTGCTTATAATAAAAAAATAGGTTATAAGCCATAAATTTGATTTTAGATCCCGGCCTAGGCACACAAATAGGCCCTCTAACCACTGGTCAATATCTCTTGATATATGGAGTAGCAGTTCTGTTCATAATAATCATGACACACGGTAGAATACTGGCTTTCGTAATAATGACGATGCGCGCTTCCCAAAACCTACATAATGTTATGTTCAAGAATTTGCTTGCTGCTGTAATGAGGTTTTTTGACAGAAATCCTTCAGGTAAGTTATTTAAATATATTATTAAATATATCATATTCTTATGCAACTCTCGTTTGACATCCATCTAGTATTTTTCTATATTATGTTAATAGGCAAAGACAAAACAGATCAGTACCTTTTTTGATCCAAAAACTTCTTTAGGCACGTTGAGCACTTTTGGGTTAGGGAAAAAGCATGTATTCGCGTGACGCTTTCAAAAATAATAATATATCAGAAATAATAATATATGTATATCACACGCATTCATGTTTTATCAAACACTTGGATATAATCTGTAAAGCTAAATAAAACAACTTTATCATTTTTATTTACATAAAAAATAAAAATAAAGCAAAGGTTAAATTTTCTACTCTAACATTGCTTTATGTTTATGAATGATACAGACTTACCATAATGTAATTAAAACGCGCTTATGACAACCTTTAATAGTAACTATGAATAACGCGATATAGCATTTTTTTATTTAATAATATTATATTATAAATTTTATAAATATTTATTTTTTATATTTAATAATGCGATGAATAATATTTTATGTTTAAATTATAATATTTTAATTAGTAAAATTAATCATTTCTCTTAAGAACATAATAGTAATTAATATATTTTTTTAAATAACCGGATAAATCTCGGATATTTATTGTGAAGGCTGCGTATGATATATATTATTATTTCTGAGACAAATAAATCTTTACACTTTATTGTGGATATTTCTGAATAATATTATCTGTTAACTAGCGACTCACCCTCGGTTCGCTTTGGGTTCGTCCCAAGACAATAACAAATCTATCCCACGGTAACCGTACATTTTTCCGGAATGATATAATATAGCCTATAACCTTCCTCGGACTTTTTAAAATCGGATTAATAGTTCCTGAGATTAGCGCGTTCAACCAGACAAACTCTTTAGCTTTATAATATACTAGCGACTCACCCTCGCTTCGCTTCGGGTTCGTCCCTAAGCAAAAATAAATTTATCCCACGGGAACTGTACATTTTTCCAGGATGATATTTAGCCTATAGCCTTCCTCAGTTAACGGGCTATCTAATGCAAAAAGAATTTTTCAAATCGGATCAGTAGTTCCTGAGATTAGCGCGTTCAACCAAACAAACAAACAAACAAACTTTTCAGCTTTATAATATTAGTATAGATTAGTATAGATAGTTTTTGCCCGCGGCCTTGCTCGCGTGGAAAGTGGGGCGGGGATCAGAGCGAACCTAATTTCTTCTTTTTGTCTTAGCCAAATTGTATCGAAACCTGCTAAGCGGTTTAAGAGCAAAAAGGTGACAGACGAGTTATTGTCGCATTTGTAATATCAGTATAGATTGTATGAAAATCCAAAAGCTAATTTGATATTTTATTCAATTTGTAAATAATATATTTTAGCTATTATATATAGGTACTATAGTTTTTATTAAGCACTAGCGGCTAACACGAGGTGCATCGTCTAGCTACGTTTTAAATAGATAATAAAGTTGTTGTAAGTGTACCTTAGGAGATAGATACATGCTATTGCAGACTTTTCTGTAGGCCTTTTTAATTTTTTTTTATAAATTGTTTCGTATACAGATTTAGTTTCTTTTACTATTTCATTATATGTTATTTAATAGATGTTTATTAATATCCATATGTTTTTGTTGTTATAAAAACATGGTGCAGCAGACAAATTAAACGTCACATTCTATAGTATTGAGATTTTCATACAAAAATACCATCCAAATTTCCCACTTTTCCAAAAATAAAAAAAATAAAAATAATACATACCTAGTCCTGACGATTAAAAACACAACGATAAAGAATTCAGCCAAATCGGTTGAGCCGTTCTGACGTGACGTTCCGCCATGCATATGGAAGTTGATTTTTATTTGTATAGATTGGAAGTAAAAAAGTACTGATATTCAAGAACATTTAACATTTTGACTTGATGTTATATTTCCCTTTTCCTAATTTTAAACATTTTTATTGTACCTATAGGTCGCGTTCTGAATAGATTCTCAAAAGACATGGGAGCTCTGGACGAACTTTTACCTCGTAGCATGTTAGAAACCATTCAAATGTATCTGTTCGTTTTGAGTGTGCTTGTTTTGAATGCTTTGGCTCTTCCCTGGACGCTCATACCGACTGCTATACTGTTGATTATATTTATAATTTTATTAAAATGGTACTTGAATGCTGCTCAAGCTGTTAAAAGATTGGAGAGTACAAGTATGTATGCGATATAATATGTAAAATAATATCTGATTTAATTTTATTAGAAAATTATCATGAATTATTTTAAATTAAAATATTAATAATTATACTTAAAATTAATGTAATATTTGTTATTTATAGCTAAAAGTCCGGTGTTCGGTATGATAAATTCAACAATATCTGGACTATCGACTATAAGAAGCGCAGATTCACAGCATAGGTTACTGCGTACGTTTGACGCCGTTCAGGTAACTTATCTTACTGAGTGTAGAGTTATTGACAGATAAGAATAATGTTATCTGTATGTCATAACCTTGTTTGTACATTTTTTAATGACTAATTATTTTCATATCTATTTACCGCTTTATATATGTACTTATATTGTTTATCGATTTTAAATTATCGTTTCAATAACATAGTTTTGATACCTAAAACATATTTTAAATAAAACTATCTTTTCGGATTTTCATGCGGATTTATTTTGAGTTTTAGTTCTCGACGTTTCGAATCATGGTTACCAGAGAGACTAAGGTTTTAGATGTCTCAAAGGCATTATATAGTTGTTACAGACAACCTACCCACAAAATAACAAAATGAATTCAAAAAAGTTAAAAATCCCGTGACCATCATTGCTGTAAAGCATTCGAAACGTCAGGAACCAAAAATCAAAATAAATCCGCGAAAAAATCCGAAAAGATAGTTTTATATCTAATGTCAAATACTCGCGTAAATCTAAGAAAGTATTACTTTAAATATGTTAAGCGAAGAACCAAATGACAACACAAAGTAATTTCCTTTATTACTTATTTGTTTATCAGTTCACTATAAAATCGATTTAAAGTTTCTGAACATTAAAAATTTTATATTAATAGTAAGTTTTGAAAATGATATTCATTTTTACGTGTATTAGTCATTTTATGGACATTGTTAAAATAACCGTATCTGCGCGTGGTGCACCCTGCTACTAACTAACGAGTAGCGGTATATCTACCTACATAGAAACATGTAAAGTACCCAGATGTGACAATCGGGATTAAAACCCATTGGAAAGTAAATTCCACATAAATCATACCTATAGTTATATCTATTACTGAAATTATACCAAATACACTGCATCAATGTCTTGAAACTCTTTCACAAACGTCATACTTTTCCAGAGAAAGCAGTAATTTTGAACACATATCCATTAGTTCGAAAATTTTTATCACAACCCTCGCATTGAAGAGACTCTAAAATGTAAAAAAATAATAAAAATAATAAAAACTGCTAAATTGAGAAACTCATCCTTTTTGTAGAAGTCGATTGATAAGTTTGTTTACAAGTTTACAGAATTATGTACAACGACAAATAACAAGTGAATTTTCAGGATGTCAACTCCAGTGCGTCCTACACATTTTTGGGAGGATCGAGTGCCTTTTCTTTAGTTTTAGATATATTATGTCTAATCTATCTTGGAATTATACTAGCTATTTTTCTTTTAATTGATTTTGGTAAGTAGTTAATCGGGCGGAAAATATTTTAAAGATGCTATTATTTATAAATGCTTAAAATAACTAAAATAATAAATTAAAACTTGAATTGATAATATTGTAATATTAATGATTCATAAAAAAAGATTTAAAATAAAAATGGCTAAGGCAATTTTAAAGCAACTTTTATGTTTTAATTGCATCCTAATCATGTACGTCGATTCCTATAGGATCCATAATAGAAGTAGGCAGCGTTGGGCTAGCGGTGAGTCAGTCTATGTCACTGACGATGATGTTGCAAATGGCAGCGCGTGTGACCGCCGACCTTCTCGCGCACATGACGTCAGTAGAACGCGTGCTTGAATATTCACGGCTACCCGCCGAAGAGAACATGGAAGATGGACGTTAGTAATTCATATTAATCTTTCTTGTCTATAGCGTTTGTGGTTAATTTTCTTGTTAACTATTTGTAAATTGGATTTTAAAAATTACATAGGTAATTTATTTTTCCAATGTCACCTGGTATAGACATGACACCATGGATATTGATGGGTAGAATAGGTTGTTACTATGTCTAAAGTACATGTAGTAAGTATTCAAAGGATAAATATAGAATCGCAAACTAAATTTTGTATAGCTGGTATAAACAAACATTTACCCTGTGTTCCGATGGAGTAGACAGTATTAGTCAAAGTACCACGATTTGTAAAGAATGCGGGTATTATGTAAATGCCATGTCACTTAAGCTAATAAGTAATGCGAAGTAAGAATATCGTTATGATACGTCGCTACGTCTGCTGTAGCGCGCTTTACCCCCCTGGGTTATATAATTAATAACATCGAACAAATATATTATGAATTCGTTGAGTTTTTAATGAATTTATAAAAATATTTAGCAGATGACTTATCACGTAATTATTATTATTTAATATACAATCTTATATTAATTTCTTAATGTTTTATAGAATTTATTTCTTTTTTATTCAGTTATGCCATATGCTATACATGTGTCAATAATAAAATGTTCTCTGCGATCGTAATAACAAAATTAAATTGTAGTTACATGTAAAATATGTGATTATTAGTACTAACAATATTAGTATGTATTGTGTTGTCTGTTGTAGGTCCTGATTTTACAACGAATCGCTCTGTTTCTACATGTAATCAGATTAGTGTTTTTTTCTCCTCCTTTTTTACCGGTCATTCTATATGAAACGTGCCTTCTCCATTCTACGCGACATTGGCGAAGTAAATTGTGCCCAAAGGCACTCCTAGAAGCCACGAAACCAAAGAATTGAATTGAATAAGCGTGAATTGTTGTGAAAATTTTAATTGTGAATTATCAGAGAGATTTTAAAAGTTAAAAGATATATATTATGTAATATAATGTTGGTATTTTGTTACATGTAGAATATCATCAATGATCAAACTGTACATTATTATACTCATCTAGGTTTAATTTATTATGTAAGCTTAAATTGATTTATTTAAAGTCCTTTAGTGAGTCTATATTCGATAAAGACAAATTAAAAGAAATATATTACGATCCAATAACACGATCGAGTATTTACTCAAGGCTTTGCCGATTCTAGAGTTTTAAATTGAGATCAACATTTAAAATGCTACGTTATCATATTATCTTTTAAGGATTAATATTTGAATAAGAATAAATATTTTCAGCGACACGTCCCCCACAAAATTGGCCGTCGAATGGACAAATTCAATTTGAAAATGTCAGCTTAAAATATGGAGTGGAGGACCCACCTGTTCTTATAGATTTGAATTTTACTATAAATAGTGGCTGGAAGGTAGAGATAGTTTTACATTCATATGTGAGATGATATTATTGTATAATATTTATTTAAACTTACTCAATGTATAAGTGTTCATATTTGTATAAATAAATGATAAATGAAATTAAAATTTGATAAAATTAAACCATAATATACATATTTAAAAACATTTCGAAAGCTAAATAAAAAAATTACTAACAAAAGGCTATTTTGAACAATAAAGTTGTATATAGTAAAGTAAATACATGCTTTTAAATATATAAATGTATTACAAATTTGTTTTATAGGTAGGCATTGTAGGTAGAACGGGCGCTGGGAAGTCATCGTTAATATCAGCGTTGTTCCGACTCTCTAACATCGAAGGAAGTATTAAAATCGACGGCATTGACACCTGCGGAATACCCAAAACGGTACGTGTAAAATAACTCTAAAGTGTTAACTTGTATGTTAATAAATCTGTCGTTTCTTTGACGTCTTATTATTGGAAATATTATTATGATGATGTCATCATGAAATAAGACGAAGTTAGGAAGTTTACGAGAAATTATGTTTATTTGAAAAATTATAAGATAATTCATAAAATTAAAACATATGTTTTTTTAAATACATACTATGTGTTTCTTTGAAGAAAGACTTTTGGGTAAGAAATTTTATAATGTTAACCTTATGCGCATTAATTATAATTATTATCAACCTCATATATAAAGTTACATATCCTGTACATGTTGATGTTATTGTTTGATTCATCTACGTCTAAAACTAAATCGATTGACCTTGAGTTGATATTTGACAGTTTATTAGTAATAGTTAAGGCAGGAACTTTGAAATTCAATTCTTTAAAATGTTACCTACAATTCACAAGAGGTGGTAAAGTTTGTATGGGAAATATTTATCAGGTATCAAACTAAATAAAATAGGCCAGTAAAGTGGGAACAGGTAACTAGTATTAAATAAGAAGCTTGGTAATACTGTAAGAGATTAAACAAACTAGATCAAAGAAAGAACAGCGACGCGACACGTTTTTAAGGATGATACCATAATATTACTACATAATATTTATTTATTTATACCTTATATTTATGTCATATATCGTGTACAATGTACATCCATAGTCGCATATGTTCTTGAACAGGGTTTAACAAAACGTATTCAATTGATCTACCAAATGCAAGAAGGCAGACTTTATGTTTGCTTTTATTTTGAATAGTTTTAAGAATGATATTTTTGTAAAAAAGAGATTCTATTTTTAAGATGAATATCTTGTTCTATGGTTAACTTATTTATGCGATAGGTAAATTATGCAAAATATTAGACACGGTGAATGTATAATTTTAAGAGACGAAGCAAGTTTATACACATTTATATTAAAAAAAATAACGGGAACTGAGCTTGAATTACTATTTAATATTTTTAGTGATGCTGGGCATAGAGGATATTTGTGGTTTGGAGTAGGTTTATAGACCATTTTGTCAGTAAGTCTGTTTTTTTTGGGACTTTTTTGAAAAAAAAGGTTATGTTTTAAATGAAATTTATATAATATGAAGCCTCTGATCAATCAGTATACAATTAGTTTTATTTAATAGTCATACATACTATAGGAGAGGATGCATAGTTATATTATAATGTCGTATTTCTTTATTTTTATCGTAGGTCTTGAGGACAAAAATATCTATCATACCACAGGAGCCGGTCTTGTTTTCTGCAACGTTGCGTTATAACCTCGATCCGTTCAATCACTTTAGTGACGATGATATTTGGAAGGCTCTAGAACAAGTAAGTAAAAAGTTTGAATTCCGTTGAAATGAAGATGATGCGTTAAATTTATTTGTTGGTTTATGTTTGCGATAATCTTTAAAACTGTAAATGTTAATTAACGTTACATTTACGAATGGAGACGTGGGCTCAAACTAATCTATACATATAATAAAATAGTAACTTAGCGAAATCTATACATTAAATATATGTTAAAAATAATGACTGCAATCATTTTCTAACTTGATTACCACTTGCCTTACGGTGAAGGAAAACATCGTGAGGAAACTTGCATGTCTGAGAGAACCTAGCAAGTTTCGAAAGACATGTGAAGTCCGCCAATCCGCACTTGGCCAGCGTGGTTGACATGCCTTATTTCCAAATAGTATATTGGTTTTTGACAACATTGTATTTTTTTTGAACATGGCCTGATTCCCCTCGTCTTGAAGGGAGGCCCGTGCCCAGCAGTGAGACGTTAAAAAGGGCTGAATACATACATACATACATACAATGACTGCAAGGTATTGTGAATAGAATATAGACCAAAACAATAATTATTAAAAGTTTTGTCTGTTTGAGTTTGCGCGTTTCAAGCTCAAAGTACTGAACCAATTTTATCTAAATTTTGTGTAGTGATAACTTGTTAATCGATTCAACATTTAGGATACCTTTTACTTATGGAAAATCTTTCATTTCCACGGTAAAACACAATATCTGGTTCTATCGAATAGTTCTTAGAAAAGTATATGGCTAACGCTGGTTAAACTATAAGTTTTACATCAAAACAATATACTAGAAAATTGTAGGTCTTGAAAAGGCCTATAGAAAAGTCTATAATTGTACATGTCTATCGCCTAAGATTAGTGAATCTTGGGAGTGCACAATACCTATTTTTATTACATATAAAAGGTAAAGTTCCGATTCACTGACTGATTTATTAACGCCCACCCAAAGTCGATGATGATAGAAGATAAAATTTGGAGAAGATATTGATTTTATACTATAGGCGTCATTTGAGATTTACAATTTTTTTTAAATTAATCCCCTAAGAGAGTAAAAAAGGGGATAAAAGTTTATATGAAACTGTGTCATTTTTAATGTAAAATTCACGTAAATTATAATTAGTATTAATGTTCAAAATAAAAAAAATATATATTATTAGGTCTTTTCGAATTTGGTATGAATTATTAAAGGTGGTAAAGTTTAGATGAGAAAAAATATTTTTGATCAGAATTACTTGAAACTCAGTATTAATGCTCTTTAATACAATTAAATAAACTCGAGTTTTCGAATTTTTAAAATTCAGCACCTAAGGGGGTAAAAAGAGATAAAAGTTAAGTTGGTTAAAATATCAGATTTTTTAAAAGTTAGGTATTTAACTCCAATGTTACAAACAAAGATATAATATGTATATACAGATTATTCTTAATTCATCCTTTGAGGGGATAAAAATATTTTTAGGGTGCAGTTTTGAACTGATTCTGTCGAGTTGTCCTTAAAAATTTACGTGGCTTACGCTTGCTAAACCTTAAAAAATACATTAAAACAATGTTCTAGAAAAATGATATATATATAATCTATGTTAATAGAGTGTAACATAACAACATGTTAAAGGCCATATCCGAAAGTGGTCTTTAATCATCGAAAATTCTAACAAGCATAACTGTTATGTATTTGGATAAACCTCTCAAAAACTAGCTGGTCTGAATAAATAATACATATTTAAACACTTCTAATTTTCAAAAAAATCGATATTTATAATTTTTTTTTTATATGATTACAAGTCTAATAATGCGAACGTGCCATAAAAATAGTAAAAAAGTTTTCAAAATTGACAATGTTGATCAAGATTTCATTTATAGCAATGTAAACAAAGTTAAAGCTAATGAATTAATTATTACATACGCCTAAAGATTGGAACTTTCCCAGACAAGAATATAGGATACTTTTTTCCTTTAGAATTGAAAGCGAATCCTTTATTATTATAGTTGACTTGAATATTCACGCGCAAGTTACAATAAGAATATAATACTAAGAATAGAGTGTTAAGAAGTGAAACAGAAACAAACAGGAAAAAATATTGTAGTATCTATATAGAGACAGGTTTTATGGTTTTAGGTTTGAGATTTTGCAAAACGTCTTTCGAGTAACGTTTTTTACAATCTGCATGAATAATAGGCTTAATCATCTAGTGTAATGCAGTTTATTTGTTGTGCAGTTTGTTACAGTGTTTGGAATTATGTTTTATTTATTGATTGATTTTATAAACTTTATTTTCCATTTTTTCTCGAATCGAAGATGGCCATTGGATGACTGAATCGTTTTGGTGATCCTTTCAACATGTCATACAGTTGTCGTCACATTAGCATAGCTTCCTACAGTTCTTTTTTAAATTATACAGCTACAATAGAATCCAAAAATGCTATTTCAATTTTCTTGTTAATGGCTTAAAAAAACGCTATCTTACCAATAGAGAGGAAAGAGTAGAAAGTGCACGAGTAGTATTGTCAAGTGACTACTACTCGCATATAAGAGAATTTCATAAGTATGACAACACTCTGATATAAAACAATGTCATATTTAACTGATAGGTGTAAGTTTTAATTTATGGGCTGTCATTACCCATTAAAATATTGGTAGGTAATATTAATAAATATTTTATTATTTTTCTTATAAATGGAGGGGTCTAAAAATATATTATTTTAGTGGTTTCTACTTCTATATTTATGCTGGTTAAATGAACTTACTTACTAAAAAAACTGGTTAAAAAACTGGCAGCTCGGTCGCCCAGGTATTAATATAAATTGTGCTTATGTATAAGTGATAACTGATAAGTGATATGAAAAGTGAAATAGTTATAGTAAAATACGAATGGGTTTCTTATACTGGCCTTTGGTGAGAGTTAAATTCTTACACATACAAGTTCATAAAAATTTAATAGTAACAATGTATTATCTAAAATAATACTATATTTGTATGTATCAGTCGTATAGACTATAATATTATAAAGAGGTAAAGTTTGTTAGTTTGGATGTAGGAGGTAATCTTCGAAACTACTCATCCCATTTAAAAAAAAGTTCACCAATATTTAGAATGGAATTTCATGACAGTCATCATCTTAAAAAAGAAAGCTTTTTCGTAGCAGCTGAATTTGTAAGTCGACGAAAAAACTGTCGAATCAAAACGTCTCTCACGAACGCTGCTTTAATGGTAAAATATATATGAATGATTTCTACAGGAAAGTCGTAGAGCTTAAAAAAGGCTACAAAAAAGTCCGTGACGTATATGTAACTTTTATAAAGCCACAAAAACTACTTTTATGCATTAAAAAATAATTAAGTTTTTCTGGTTATATTATCAACAATTAGTAATCATTATCAAAATAACCCCTCGAGAACCGCATATACGCCGGCGTGTACGATAATAATTGAATTCTCGGAAATTCGCACGGATTTCTTAGAAATTATCCTGGAGAGACTACCTAAGTTCATTGTCAGTTGTCATAAGTATGGAATGGATGCAATGGAAACGATTTTTGTATTTTACGGTACGTTATTTATTATTATTTACGTGTATTCTACCGCCGCACTCCGTTGATGTACTAGAAAACTGAAGGTCTTAAAAAGGCCTACAGAAAAGTCTACACTAGCATACGTATGTCAATCTCTTAAGGCTATATAGCCATACTAATCTAATACCTTTTGAACGTGCGATTCTGGTATATTTATTTATTTATATATATACCGGCTCTATTTCGTTGAAATTTGGTATGTGCACTCACATGATTCGCTAAAATTAAGTATTTCGACATGAAATTAAAAATTGAACCTGAACCTTGGACATATAATATGTACCCGACCTATCAATAAATGAAATTCTTAATATGTGTCGGAAATATATACGAATAATATATTATAATATAAGGTAAAGCTTTACGCTTTCTGCTGTTTGCTATACGAGTTTCAGAGGTCAAATGTCAAGCCCTACTGGAATTTTAATTACGAAATACCGCGCCATCAGTAGTTTTGCTTAATGCTTAAGTTTACTATGTAAATATGTTTAACGAAATGAGAGGTTTATATAATATACTAAAATTTTATATAGTCGTAACACCAGTAGTCTTTTAAGTCCAATATAATATAAGAAAATAAATATTCAAAGTTATTACATTATACTTATTGATGTGTAAAGATTATAAATGTTGCTGTTTAAATAAATAAAAATTCAAAATTTATCATGTGTATAATTAAAATGAGATGCTGTTCGTTGGTAAACGAATTACTTAAAAACGACTCGACCGATTTGGTTTTTCTTTAAATTTTTATAATAGTCTGAGTAAAGCTTGTCGGGGAAAAAAGTTGCACGGAAAATTTCGAAAAATTCGAGAGTTGAAAGTGATTTTTTCCTATACAATTTTTGTATCGAGTTAATAATCATAAATAAATCTATTGAAACTGGACAACTTCTGAATAATGTGGTTATTTTAGGTGGAGCTAAAAGATGCAATACCGGCGCTCGACTACATGGTAACAGAGGGTGGCACAAACTTCTCGGTGGGGCAGCGTCAGCTCGTGTGCCTCGCGCGCGCCGTCTTACGCTCCAATAGAATACTCGTTATGGATGAAGCGACCGCTAATGTTGACCCTCAGTAAGTAGATTATTAAAATAATATTGTATAGGTACTTATAATAATATTGTGGCATTAATTATTAAAAAAAGGTTTTGTAATATTTGTATGATCGTATCTTGAAAGAACAGCAGGACAAGTTCCAGTGGAAGAAAGATATGTTTTATTGTCTAAAATTTATGTAACACATTTTCTTGATTCGGATTATATTGAGCTTGAGCATATTAAGTTTACAAGGAACGTAAGTTTCAGGAAGTGATAAATTACAAAAATTAGTCACGCGTGAGTTTCATTCGTGCGTCGAATTTTCCGTTCCACCAAGCATTTTTGTGTTATGTCAAAATGGTAATATTATAAGTGGTTCTTTTTTGTATTTTGGTTATCATGGAAAGAATGCAATTTCAATAAAGTAGCTAAGCCAAGCCCAAGGGATCTCGTTAATTTTACAATTATTATTGAAATAACACATCTTATGTGTATATATTCTAACTAAATTATATAAGAAATTTAAAATTAATATAGAGCCTTTTCACTCTATCGCCTTACGATGGCGTAGTTTAATTTTTGGTGTCACATAATTTTTTTTAACAATTTAAAGTGACTAAAGCGAAATATCGTCCCTGTTTAGTCTCGGAAACGCTTATGATTATTTTTCTAGGAATATAGTAAGAAAATGTTTCATTTTTAACTTTTTCTCACTATTCGTTCACTAAGACCTACGTTACCTACTTCTTCCAAGTTATTACGAGTCTGAACAGTTGTTAGACGACGTTTTCTCAAAATTCTCACCCTTATAAAACGGTCTTCCACGGTACTGGTTGCCCGATTTCTGCCTTGTCCTCGCCTGCACTCGTAAGGTCCCGTCTGTCGGTACCGTAGCATATTTCGGAAGATCACCGATACTGATACACCCAACGTTCGACTGACTGAACGGTAGGTGTGACCTTCCTCGATCATTGTTACAGCCCTGACGAATTCAGTTGCAGGCAAATCACTGATTTTGTATACAATATAACTCTCCAAACAAACCAAACAAAATGAGCTAAGGCCACACTTGACTCCATAAACAAACATTGTTATCAAAACACTTAAAAGCTTATATTGCAAAAAAACACTTAAGAAGGTATAATTTCTTTTAAGAGGCTAAAAAAGGTCGAAAAGTTTCATAATGTTACATCTAGGAAGGGTAATATTTCAAATAACTGAAACACTTGTCAAATTAACCACAGGTTTTTAAAAAAAATGCATTTTTTTATGTGTTCCTCTAATTTTGCCGGTGTGTGTATTATTATAAACAAAATACACTATTAATACTTGAATAGGTAAAAATATATCAGCAATGTTTAAGATAAAATTATTATCTTTATTTTTCTACTGCTATATTCTAAAAGTAAATCTAAAATTCTAGAAATATGTCTGCTATCCTACTATATAAAATTAGGGCAGTTAAAACATGAAAGTATAGTTCGCTGTTTTTTAACTTATTGAAAATATAATTTGCACCCTATAATGAAACAAAATTTATCAAAGGCTGCCATTACAATATATGTTAGTATCTGTTTGAGATATTGATTTCCCCAGGGCTGCTAAGTCACGCTAGTGGCAATCAAATAAAGTTGTACTAATATTAACATTTTTATTATTTTCTAGAAAGGAATTTATTTATATATCTAATATATAAATATCTTGTGTCACGGTGTTTGTGGTCGCACTCCTTCGAAACGGTTTGACCGATTTTAATGATTTTTTTGTATATTTAGTAGGTATGAATATAATAGGTCGTAAAGTAATTTTCACTCTCCCTACCCCCACCTCCCATTTTTTAAGTAATGTACGTAAAGTATGTATATATGTGATTACTATATAGATGTTTGTTGTTTTAGTTTTGACGCAGTGTTAGGGTTGTTTTCCACTGGGACAATTTCTTTGCCCAGTCAATTTATCTAAAATTGAAAGATTGAATTTCTTTGAGGACTGCATCATGTTATGACATAGTAAAGTGATAGTTTTTTTGCTTGGATCCAATCGAAAGTTATCCACACACACCATATACTGTACTAAGTAATCATGATAGTGAACAATGATTTTATTTACTAGTGTCATATCACTTTTAAGATTTGCCACTTATTTCGTATTATATATGAACACAATTAAAATTTGTAGGGGTTAGAAATGTGTTACAGTCACACAATTTTTTTTAATATTTATAGATGGGAAAAGTGTAGAACTGACGACTTACTATGTTTTTCATTCATTCAATAAAGAAAAGACCTCAGAAATCCTTCTTTCTTATTTCAATACAAGCAACTCCCGCTCGCTTCGCTTGTGTTCGTCCCTAGGCACGTTTTCGCTGTTAGCTATATTTATACATAAACAGTAGCTTGCTACTCCTAAGATATTCATTTAAATTATATAGCGATTTACCCTCGCTTCGCTCGGGTGCGTACGCCGTACGCGGATTTTGTTCACAATTTCATGGATTTTAAATTTTTGTCGCGGAACCCTAATTCTTTTTCTAAAATAAAAGTAGCCTAAGTTACTCCTTATAACATCAGCTATCTGCCAGTGAAAGTCCCGTCAAAATCGATCCAGTCATTTCGGAGATTAGCCGGAACAAACGGACAGACAGACTGACAAAATTTTTAAAAAATGTTGTTTTGGTATATGTACCGTGTACACATCCATATGCATTTAGTAAAAAGCGGTTATTTTAATATTACAAACAGACACTCCAATTTTATTTATCTGTATAGATGTATAGATTAACTTTATCTATGTATGTACAAATTAGATGTCCCGACAGATATTTGCCTGTCAGAAGACGAAAACTAATCTTAGCACAAAATTGCAATGCCAACTGCCGGGTCCAATCGTGTATATAAACCGTCCACTTACAAAAAAATATCATCAAAATCAGTCCAGCTGTTTAGGAGGAGTTCAGTGACACGTACAGAAGAATTATTTACATATATATTCGGACAGGACAATGTTAAATGTATGTTACAGCACTACCCACCAAGTCCTGTTGTGAATCTAAACAATGCAACACTCAAACACCGAAAAAAAATCATCAAAATCAGCCCAGCCCTTTAGAAGGAGTTCAGTAACATACACACGTACTGAATAATTATACCTATATATGTATAAAGATAGGCAAACATAAAACAGTTTAGAACCTAATTTTCCTCCATATGTCAACCGATTTTTTTTTGTTTAGTAACTATTGACGAGCTATAGTGCTATCAAAAAAAAATGTTTTTTTTTTGCATAGATAAGTAAATACAAAACACATCGTTATTATTATTTATAAATATTCTTAGATTATGGGCGAATTTCGACCACTAGACAAAAACTGATAAATGTAAAATCTCTTGAAGACATTTGAATGATACGATGTTTGTAATTCAATGATTTATTAGACGGACAACGGTTGATGATAAACAAATTATTTATTAAACGGACAGGATATCATTTTTATCCTTATACTTGAAGTTTCCGGAGGACATTAGTTAGTTCGAAAATATGAACATGTTACTAGTATAGAGTATAAAAATATATCGCATTATGCATAAGTATTTCATAAAAATATAACAGTCAATTAAAAAATAGGATAATAATTTAGTTCTCTCTGTACATAGAGCGTTAACAAACTATGTCACAGTGATTTATAATATCTGGCACTAGCTATCGTGCTGTGTTTCGCGCTCTTGTCTCAGTATTTTATAGGTTGAGTTTGTAATATTGCTGCTTTTATTAAACCTTTTACTTAAGTTTACATAAGTCGGTTATATAACTTTTTGCTAACTTAATTATGACTTACATTTTTATAATATACATATATTAGAAATTTATTTGTTGTTGTTTTTAAGGTAGCCTTTATATTACATGGTAATTTTAAATTCGTCATAAATCAATTAATTATTACTAGTAGGTTTCATTCATATAATAACTTGCCTAATTATTACGTGAAATACCTACGGTGATATAACTTACATTGCATAAGTTACTAGTATGTTATAAAATTTATGACTTTGAAGTCATTAACAAGAAAAGTATTTGAATAAAATTTATGAAATAATTACATTTTAAGACTAAAACTAACTAAAATGTAGTATTTTTTTTTTTTAAAAGAAGAATTTAATATTCAGAAAGACTGATATTTGAGTATATAATACTATAAAATAGAGATTTATGTACTTTTTATAAGAATTAAAGTAAAAATCTAAATGATATTTTTTTTCAGAACGGATGCTCTTATCCAGAAGACGATTAGACATCAGTTTGCCGATTGCACGGTTCTAACGATTGCACATCGCCTTAATACTATCATGGACTCGGACCGCATCCTCGTGATGGACGGCGGTCGTGTCGCGGAATTTGACCATCCTCACTTATTGCTGTCTAATCCCAATAGTTTACTCAACTTTATGGTCAAGGAAACTGGAGATAGTATGAGTAGCCAGTTGTATGATATCGCTAAACAAAAGTATTCAGCAGAAGCAAATTAAGGCTTAGATAATTTCAGATGTGATATTTTAAAAATACTAATACTGTTGAATATTAAATTATTTGGAAGATTATTTTAAAATAAATAAAGTAAAACTCAATTATCTTTTATTTCACATGGAAAATTTAAAATAACATTAAATTTTGTAGCAATTTATATAAAATCCAACGAATTTTCGGAAAATCGACCGACCGGAGATCGACGTAGTTTAAATTGTATTCTATTAGTAGGTAGATTAAAAAGTCTCTTATTTTTTAACATAAAGCGTAAGCTTTAAAAAATAAGAGACTTTTTATATCGCCTTTTTATAAAGCCATGAATGGCTAAAACATATTTTTTGTTTAGATATTTTTAGCTTCTGTAAATTAAATGTCGCTGTATAGCTGTTTTTTTTTAGTTTTAATACTTTATAGTCGATCAACATAATTATTTTTTATAAATTTAAAACAGTTCTTCATTCGTTACATATAATATTTGTATATATGTATATTATGTAGAAATAAAATATATAACTATTCTACTTACAATATATCTGAAATGGATGGTTTCCCTTAAGACCAAAGGATACTTTGATCCTCTTCAATGATACTCCTCACTTCTTACCTTTGGGTTTGCCACAAGAACCTTCGATAAATTCGAATATAAATCTCAGTTGAGATTTGAAGATAGCCTTAATCTTCAATATAATCTTTTGAGAGTTATAATCTTTTAAATATTTGTTCATTTTTAAAGCTTATATTGTAAGATAACTTCAAAAAGAAATTTGAGCATCTGTTAGGTTTAAATGAATTTTAATAACTTTAATATTAAGATAAAGTATGTTTATGTACGCCAACCCGCACTTGGCCAGCGTGGTGGACTATGGCCTGATTCCCCTCGTATTGAAGGGAGGCCCGTGCCCAGCAGTGGGACGTTAAAAAGGTCTGAATACATACATACATGTTTATGAAAAGTTTTCAAGCAATCCTCGCACTGATACCAGAACATCTTCATTTAGTTATTATACAATATTCTCAGAATTATAAAGTAAAACTTTATTATCTGGTAACATTAAGAATTTATAACACAAATGTCACTCATAATTTTTCCGTGAGAATGGCAGAAATTAATTCTTTATACTTTATAGTAATAAAATAAAAATTCCCTATACAATTAGGCCTTATTTAAAATCAAATCAAATATTTATAATGGGTTGCTGTGGGAGTCAGACTAGTTGTTGTGAAAAGACGGCATCTACTATGTTAAAAAATCCACACGTGCTGTATATATCTGGAATGCTTTTAATGTTGATCCTGTACCTATCCTGGTCGTTGTATAAGTGTCAAGTATGCCAAAGATGCTAATTTCACTTTGAGAAAAACTTTGTAAGTTTTATTTTTTAATTTACTAATGACTTAAATACATATTAGTTATACTATGAGCTATATTCACATATGTATGTATGTAATTCATTCTTTTATTAATCTTTATTAAAAAAAGGCAAAATAGTACGTAGGTACAATTGTTGTCTGTAATAAATATATATTTCATGTTGTTTTATTAAAATATTTAATAACATGAGTTCAGAGCCATTTCAATGGGCTTAAACAAAACATAATATAAATAATTTACGTACTTACTAGGCGTGATGCCAATAAACTTTGTTACGACATTATCACAGTATGCTTTGTACAATCACCCAATTGTAATAAAATGGACTTCCTTTTAAAAAAAAAACAATAAAATTTTTCCTTGAAAAAAAAACAATAAAAGCAAATACGTTTCAAAGTTCAATTTCGTTCATGATCAAAGCCATAATATAATGTATTAAAACTGCCTCTTCTAGAATGTACTGCTGCAGATTCGGATGTCCTGGGTTCGAGTCCTGGGTCGGGCGAAATTCTCTCAATAAGATTAAAGAAATCGGTCAGAAGGACATTAGGTAGGTCATTCTTATACGTTAGAACTTGAAACTTTGTAAAAATTCATTTTAGATAAACTAAGCCTGCTCATTAGGGTGTTCAATAAATCACAATGACTTGCTGTAAAGGATGTTCACGTCTCAAATGGAAAAAATTTTTTGAAGATCATAAGGTCCACGGGTTTTACGTGGGCTTAATTCTAGTTATTTTTATTTTATTATACCGAGTCTACCGATGTTATCATCCACGACGGCGTTTACTTTGTATGTTTGCATAAATAAAAAGAAGGTAATTTAAAAAAACATATATTTCATATATTTTTTTATCTATCTCTATCTTATCACACTAATAATAATTCACTTATTAATTGCAATTTTGTTTAGGTCAAAGGACTATTTATACAAATTTTATTACATTCGAGTATACATATTGCATATGAAATATGTAATAAATGAATAAATCTATACTAATATTATAAACAGGTAAAGTTTGTGAGTTTGTGGTAATCTCTGGATCTGCTGAACCGATTTAGATTAAATTTGGTGAGAAGATAGTTTGAGACCCTGGGAAGGACATAGGATACTTTTCATCCCGGAAATCATCCCTTAAGGAGGTGAAAATGCGGATGGAATTTTGTATGGGGAATCAAGCTAGGGACGAACCCGAGCGAGGGTGAGTCGCTAGTATTGAATAAATTTACTAACTTTAGATAAAAAAAATAATTTCCAATTTTTGGTCAAGATTTTCAGGATCCACATTATCCTGCGTTCTCCTTAAGGTTACTTTGGAAATATGTATCTCTCGAGATTTGGAATAAATTTTCACTGTTCTTTTCGCCGGTTTCTTTCACCATAGATGTAAAGTGACTATTTGGATCAGAAAGGAGGATGTAGGGATGATCGAATTCAACAATTTCCCCGTTGCTCATTACTAACACTTTGTCAGAATCCATAATAGTGTTGAGACGATGAGCGATTGTCAAGACCGTACACGAGACGAATTGACGACGAATGGTTTGTTGAATGAAACTATCAGTCCTGTGGAAAAATATTAGATTATATAAAATATTAGAATAGAGACTACTCATAAAAAGCAACATTGGAAGTACGTTTAAAACTTACTGAGGGTCTACATTAGCAGTGGCTTCATCCATTATGAGAATTTTATTAGACCTCAGAACAGCTCGAGCCAGACACATAAGTTGTCTTTGCCCAACTGAAAAGTTTGCTCCTCCTTCTGTTACTTTAAAGTCTAAAGAAGGCACAGCGGATTTCATGTCAACCTACACAAATTTATAAAAATAAAAACACTGTTTAAGGATAATCACTTTTTTTTTATTTAGCTTTACAAACCTGTTCTAAAGCTCTCCACAGTTCATCGTCGCTATAAATGTTAAAAGGATCTAAATTGTATCTGATTGTTGCTGAGAAAAGTACCGGTTCTTGGGGTATAATTGAGATTTTTGATCTTAATTCCTGAAAATAATACAATCAGTAATTAAAATTCATTTTATTTTCATATATTTTAATTAGTTAAAAATGATATGTATGTTTTATTTCATTAATTACCTGCTTAGATACTTGTGACGTATCAATATCGTCTATCAATATCTTTCCTTCAATGAAAGCAAATCTAAATATTGCTGAGATTAGAGACGATTTACCAGCTCCTGTTCTTCCAACGATTCCTATCTACAATGCATTAAAATATTTCATTAGTATTGTTTTTTAATCATTTTATTATTAAATGCTTTATAGTAATTTCAAAAACCTTTTTTTTTCAAAAACATTACCTTCCATCCATTTTCTATATTGAGATTTAAATTCTTCAACACTGGGGCTTCGTCGATTGCATATTTAAGGTTAACGTTTTGGAATGTAATTCGACCTTTATCAGGCCACGAGGGCGGTAGTGCTAATTCTAAAAATAAGTATGATTATTATAAAATTTTGTTATATAAACTAATATCTTATTATACATAAATAGTTAATATTTTTATTTTTATATTTAATCTCTTTATAATTAAATTATTATTATTTTTATTTTTTCTCACGCTCGAGGGTTTCTGGTAGAGATCTCTTAAAGAGATAAATTATCCTTTGTACACATGGTATCGGTTTTCTATTTTATATGTTTTTTGGTACATAAAGCTATACATATAATAAAACTGTAGAGGTCGAATATCTGTACATAGAAAAAAAATCCTATAAACCGAGTCAGAGGTCAGAGGAGTCAGAGGATGTAAGAAGAGAAATAGAATAAATCCAGATTTTGTTCAATTTTTTTGTTTCTCTGTCTGTTTGTCTGTTTGTACGGGCTAATATAGGTTTGTACGATTTAAAAGAAATTTTGTATGGTGGTACCTTAGCCCCAGTCAATATCTTAGATACATTTCATCCCGAAAAATTAAAGAATTCCTGTGGGATAGTTAAAAAATTATAGTAACTTATACAGCTTAGTACATAAAAACTACTGATTGGATTTTAATAAAACTTTACAATAATATATTTCATACATCAGAATAAGAAATAGGCTACTTTTTATCCCGGAAAAATGTACGGTTCCCGTGGGATCGATTTGTTTTTGTTTGCCTAGAGGCGAACTCGAGTGAAGTGAGGGTGAGCTGCTAGTAAATAAATAAATTTATGAATAATTGATATAAGTAAAAATTATATATGTATAACCTTACATTTTGTGATTAAGATATATGAATACTATGCATAAAGTTAAAGCATCACTTACGTCCATCAAAGAGATTAGCCTCAGTCTCGATCTTGGTGTATTCTAGTACACGCTCTACACTAGTAAGCTGTGCCAGGAATTCTACTAACATACGTGCACCATGCTGTAACATCGCCGTCAACATGTTACTTTGCGTCACCGCAAGCCCAACGCTGCCCACTGGTATTATATCACCTGAAAATTAAGGAAGTTAGTACATAAGTTATCAAAAACGGGTCTTCATGATAAATTGACCTAACAATGCGCAACTCGTAAGAGTTGGGTCTTGACGATTGATTATTTTGACGATTGACTATTTCCATTCAACTTAGGTTTTAAAGTAATCCTAAATAGAAGCTCGGTAAAAAAAAAATTATTGTATAGATATATTTATTTTTAGATTATTACTGTAATGTTGAGGTTCTACTGAAATGGTATAAGATACTTGGTTTAAATCTTACCGAAGTCGATATATAAGAATACAAAGATGATACATGTAAGATAAATTAGACACATTGTATCTAAGTAGAAGCCGAAAGCAGAGCCGCCGCCTAAAAAGCTATTCCACGCAGATGTGTGAAGATCCTGAAACATAATTGGAATATATATTTATAAAATGTTTGTGGAGAAACCTTATGATAAATTTATTATACATGCGAAAGTGTGCGTCAAGTAGTTACAAAGATACACACACATAGTAAGTTTATTACTCTTTGACGCTGAAACAACTGGACGGATTTGGATGAAATTTCGTACACAGATAGACAATTTACCTGGAGTAACACATAGGCTGCTACGTAAGGCCTGTTAACCTGTTAGCCTGTTAACCTTTCAAACTACAGCCTCAGTTACGAGGACACTAATATTTTATCGTGACTTGCCTGGTGATTATCAAAGTCATCGACAAGTCTTTGTTGTGCTCCAGCAGACCGGATTGTTGCTATTCCATTCAGAGAAGAAGTGACCATTCCGAACACCGGACTTTTTGCTGAAAAATTTTAATATCTTTAATAAAGAAATTCAGTATGTAAATATGTGTGTTTTACTATGTAATTATTTAGGATTAAATAAAACTATCTTTTCGGATTTTTTCGCGGATTTATTTTGTTTTTGTTTCCCGACGTTTCGATTGCTTTACAGCAATCATGGTCACGGGAGAGACTATAAAGCAATCGAAACGTCGGGAAACAAAAATCAAAATAAATCCGCGAAAAAATCCGAAAAGATAGTTTTATTTAAATATCTAATATTCGCGTAAATCTAAGAAAGTATTATTTAGAATTAATTAAAGCAGTTAATATATTATAAGGACTTACTTGTTCCTTCAAGTCTTTTTACACCTTGGGCTGTTCTTAAGTATAGCTTTACGAAAAAGAAGAAGAAAACCATCAACACGAAAGAAGGTATTAATGTCCAATATAAGGCTATTGCGTTAAGTACTAATATGAATATTAAAGTACCATAAATTTGAAATACGTCGAGTAAAGTTCTTGGCAATATTTCATCTAAAGCACCCATGTCCTTTGTGAAACGATTTAGAATACGCCCTGAAAAATACAGCAGAAGTAAACAGAAAATTAAGTCAATATTCAAAAAAATATTACTACTAGTCTTTGTCTGCAGCTTCAACCGCGTAAAAGGATAACGCGAAAATATTCTCCTGTATTCAAATAACATTGCGATCGGTTATAGCAATGGCGAGTTACAGCAAAATGAATAGAATAATAACTTCTCTTAGTAAAAAAACTCATTATGATATGTCAAGATTTAAAAGAAACTGTTGAAGAAATTTTCAGATTTGCGGTTTGACACAAATCAACATTTATATTTTTATTCATACAGGTAGTACAAACATTGATAATTAAAGATTTATAAATATGTTAAGTATATAAAGTGTATAAACAATACAACATGAGCTTACCTGAAGAACTGGTGTCAAAAAACCTCATGATACCTTTAATCATAGTAGAGAACATTAAATCATGAAGTTTCTGTGAGGCGTTGACGCAGAGATTGGCAAATGGTATTACTCGCAGGTGCGTCATGAGAACGATTACGAACACAATTGCTCCGTGTATCATAATGTACTGACCCGTGGTAAAGAGGCCGATTTGTTTATCGAGACTTGGATCTATGTATGAAAAGAAAATGAAGTAAGGTTATTAATAATAACTATTAATCTAAAAGCTAAGTTTATGTCATGTCATTTCTTTATAATAAATAATAATAAAATTTAAAATAAGAAATAATAGCGGCTCACCCTCGCTTCACTCGTGTTCGTCCATAGTCAAAAACAAAACAAATCTACCCTAGGGGAACCGTACATTTTTCGGGGATAAAAATTAGACTGTGTGCTATTCCAGACTATAATCTATCTCTGTGCTAATCTGATCTGTTCAGACGTTCTATCATGTTGAGTAACATAGCAAAAGATTGACGTAGAAATCACTTTAATAATTTAAGTTTCAACATTTATAAAGATATTTTATTGTATATTTTAAGGCCACCTAAATTTTATTACTTTAGTTCCATACAAAAGTCGGTCAATTTTACTATCCTTTATGAAATTCACACTTCGCGCCTTGTACTTTGTACATTTTACACGCATCACAGACATCGTTTTACGTTAGCAATATTACGGTATATTTCTGATAAAAGCAATTTCATTCCTCATAACCTTTGCTTCCCAAAGAGTATATCGTTTTAGTAGGTATTATATATTTCATTTGATAAGTAGTACTTATTATGCTCTTTCGAATCTTATAACTTTAGAGTACCTACTAGCAACGACATTAAAAAATAATAATAATTCGATAAGGAATAAGTTGAAAAAGTTCAAATCTAAATACATATAAGATATGAATTGTAACGTTAAGAAGTTTCATTGTATGAATCATAACCTTGCATTTCATATTAAGCTTTCGATCCAACTTACCCATATTTCCTGTACCAATTTCCTCTTCATATAATGCCATTTGGTTAGACCTAGAACAACATTTTTCATTAGAAATAAAAACAGGGTAATTTTGGTGTAAATGACCAAAATTCTCAATTTGTTTTAAAGGAGTTAAATTATATAGCAATCGCCACTAGTATATTAAACTAAATATATTTAAATATTTAAATTTAATTAAGAATTATAATTAAAAATATTACAGCTGCCACGATTTTGTTACTTGATTAATATCACATAAAGCTAACGTCCGCCAAACCGTACTTGGCCAGCGTGGTGGACTATGGCCTGATTCCCCTCGTATTGGAAGGAGGCCCATGCCTAAAAGTGGGACGTTAAAAAGGGCAAAAGACACACAAAGCTAACTTGACACACCAGTTCAGTTTGCATATTCAAAGTCATATAAATGGAAATATTTACTTAAGCTTACAACTTAAGCTTAAATCATGGAACAAGATTTCCTATGAGCTTTTGCCCTTATCTTCCAAAGATTATCACAATAACTCGATTTCTTTTTCCATGATTGAAAATTGTGAAATTATATTGTTTTTTTTACTTCAATTATGATTTTTAATTTTATTATTTTAATTGAACTATGGCCTTTACCCAAAGTTTTCAAGGTAACGACCGGGAAAATACAAAATTATGACATTGTAATAAGGTTGCTGCTTTCTTTTTTTCGTGATATCAATAATAATTGTAGTTCAATTTTTTTGACCCCTTTTTTATGTTGAATTTTCTATCTATTTTAATGTTTTTGTAAGCCACACCATATTGGAAATGACTGTAACTAGTAAATAATAATTACATATGTGTTTTTGTACAGATATACTTGATCATAATTTGTCTTTTATATTTTTGTTGTGTATTTTAAATATAAAGATACATAATCTATACAATATACCTAAAATAAAGTTCTAACTGAGTCGAATCTGTACATTTAAAAATATTATTTGGAAAATCTTATTGAAATAGTCTTTATTATCGATACAGAGGCCGAATCTACAGTTTTTAGAATTGCTATCTGCCTGTCAGTCTGCCTGTCAGTCTGCCTGTCTGTCTATACCACATCACGAGAAAACCACTGAACAGATTTTGATGAAATTTGGCATTATGATAACTGGTTATCCGGGTCAACATAAAGGATACTTTTTACTACGGGAAAATATCTCTGAGAAATCTATACTAAATGTTAAAACGTAACTAGGGACGAACCTGAGCGGAGCGGGGGTGAGTCGCTAGGATATACTTATATTTACGCGAGTATTTGACATTAAAATTAATTAAAATTAAACTATTTTTTCTTTTTAAGACGTCTCTCCCGTGACCATGATTGCTGTAAAGCATTGAAAACGTTTAAAACGTCTAAGTAAAACAGCAGCAAAATCCGAAAACATATTTTCATTTTAAAATATACATGTACATTGTACATACATACTTATTTTGGTATAGTAGATATTGAACTACACTATATTATTGCAGTTTTTTTAACGTTGGGAAATGTTAGAAACATTTCCCATCTGCCATCAGCACACATACAAGTGGGTATGTGAAGCCAGAAAAGCCAGTACTACCAAACCCAACGTAACATCTTAATGGGATGTATATGCCCAAATAATCAAATAAAATAAAAGTAATTAATCAAAACATTAACATTTTCAAAATTACAATAAAATTTTGTTACAAATAATCGGCTAGCAAATACCATATGAGAAATCTTTGCCATTCCAATAAAATCTAATACGGCACTTGATTTGTATTTATGTTTGAGTAAAATAAACAAAAAGAATATAAAGTAAAACTTGAAACCTATCGTGAGGGTTGAGCCAAAACTTAGAAGTTGCCCTCGCATTGTTTGTTCAGCTTCAAAGGTCAAGTGTTAGTTGTTCCGCGGCGGCGAACCTTGCTGTTATGTCATTTTCTCTTGCTTTGTACGAGCTAACAATGGACGGAAAATGAAACCTTAGATATTACCTAAAACTTCTTTATACACGTGTCAATTATTTATTCATGAAGAAGTCTTTATAGATGTCATTCTCGTGAAACGACTACAGAGATACTGTGGCTTTGTGTAACGACTAACGAGCAGTTATTATATTATTTAAAGTTATCTATTTATGAATATATTCAATATTAATAGTTAAATACTTCCAATAGCTTCGCCTGAGAATTTGTTCAATTTAGGCTACTAAGAATAATATGGCCTGATCCCCCTCGTACTGAAGGAAGGCTGAATACAAGAATACGAATAAATAAGAATCTTATTTTACACAAAGATCAACTTGTTCTCAAGCTGTATCTTGCAATATATTCGATCCATCGAAGTAAAACTCATCTATGCTATTAATTTAGACTGATGCCTATATAATAAAAAGCCCCATTGAAATCCGTCAAGCCGCTATTGAGTGATGCGCGATTAAACATAAAACAGCCGATTTCCTTTGATGACGTAATTACAGTCCTTAATAATTTCCGGCACTGTGCCAAATCAGAATGTGCTAGCGTTACGTATTATGCCTCAAACTGTAATCGTAAAAAAATATCTTAGTAGATAGATATTTTCTATCACAAACGTAGCTTTAATATATTTTAAGTGTATATAAATATTTTTTGTCTTATTTACTTGCTTTTAATAATAATATATATGGCCGAAAATATTATATATCAAGATATTATTATTTCGTTTTTTGTTGGTTATAAGATTTTGAACACTTAATTTAATGAAACCTTTAATTTCTCTTACTTTACCTTAAAATGATAAACGTATACTATTGAAGTGGATTGTTTGAACTATACAATAAAACTTACCAGTAGCTAACCCAATAATCTGCACTAGATGCACTCGCAGCCGTTAAAAGAATCATACTAATATTGAACAATAAAAACAACAAGCTTCCTCCAGCTGTAAAGTATCCATAGATAACTTCCCAACGCAAACTTCCCGATTGTTTCTCTTCAGCAGCCATTTTTTGAGCCTCAAAATCTGGAATGTCCTCTGATTCAGTGACAGATATGGCTTTCAGTAATGCTGGCTTTTCTTTATCTTCCGTTCTCTGAAACCATTTCAGAGTTGTATTATTGTGTAACTATATATTTAAAGTATTAACGTAAACTAACATTACAAGAAATGTATATGATAAAAAATATATATATTTCTTCTATTTTTATAAATGTAGTCATTATATATGGTTTATGTCGAAGTTTTTACGTAAAAATAGTTTAACGATAATAAAAAAATATCGTCACAGTTGTGATAGTGCTAGTGGAAATAGTGGTGGAGTAACGTGCTTAGTGATTAAATTTGTGTTACTATGTCAATCAAATCGTATGCGTGAACGTTTTAAAGTTACTCTTGTTTGATAAGCAATAAGACATCTATATTTCAATGGCAAGAGTAAAGAGATTTAAATCCCCATCTCTGAACTTAAGCTCCCAGCAAGACTTACTCCTGACCCGACGCTGTCGCTATCTTTGTCTTTGCCTTCTTGTATTACAGATAATAATTGGGCGAATTCTTTTCCTGATGCAACAAGCTCATCGAATGTTCCCATATTTTCTATGCCTCCCTAGAAATTGATATCTCATTTAATATAATTCTTGTTATTAATTATTATGGACTAACGACTCACCCTCACTTCGCTTCGGGTTCATCCCTAGACAAAAACAAATCTATCCCACGGGAACCGTACATTTTTCTCGGGATGATATATAGCCTTTCTCAATAAACGAGCTATCTAATGCAAAAGAATTTTTCAAATCGGATTAATAGTTCCCGAAATTAGCGCGTCAAAGAAACAAATAAATAAACAAACAAACAAACTATGCTTCCTTATAATATTAGAGCATAGATTTATCAAATAGTTTTTTAAATACAAATTTTTCTTTGGTATTTGTATCGGAAAACTGCCGAACTTGTTTATTAATACACACTTTACGGAATTTTAATTCATTAAAATCAATAACATTTTAAAATATAAGTATAATTTTTAAGAGTCGAACAGTGGAACTTATCATTAATTCATATTGTTTATGTACCTCGTTCAAAACAATAATAAAATCAGCAGCCTTCAGAAAATGAATCTGATGTGTGACCAGTATCCGGGTTTTTCCATGGAGGTACGCGCTGATGCAGCCTTCGAACAGCTGTCGGGCCACGTTCGCGTCCACGGCTGACAAAGGATCGTCTAGCAAATAAATATCGGCCTGTAATATAATAGATAAATTAATCATTACAGAAATATGATATGTTACATGTTATTATATAATAATATATTTTTTATTACGCACAGAATTATTCATAATAATTCTATTTCTAATAGTTTCTCGCTAGTTTTTTCTGTATAAAAGTTCACAAATAATTAAAATTAAAATTGCGTTCAGAATTTAACAAATACAGTGAAACCTGGTTAATTGGGACCTGGATAAGTGAGAAACCTCTACTATTGAGAGTTGCAATGAGGTCCCGGTTCTTTTTCATTAAATTACCTCTGTTAATAGGACTTTTTGAACCTGGTTAAATGAGGTTTGAATTCTAAGACTTTTTCGGTGTCTACCTCTATAATTGAGACTCTGTAGCTCAATTACCTGTATAAGTGAAACAAATTAATCAGGTTTTAACACGTTTTGACATGTTTGCTTACATACATTTCGCGTCGTCTTTCGCGCATGCTTTGTTTGTCAGTACTGTCTTAGGTTTTGACCTAAAAACAAGGGAATAAAAGTGTACAAAATGTCCGAACTTAAATATAAAACTTTATCAGTATCTGAAAAATTAAAACTTCTATCAGATTATGATTGTGGAAAGTCGCGTGATGAACTGTGTAGGGAGAATAACATACCAAAGTCAACCCGCAATACATTATGTATGCACATTCATGGCTACATTAAATTCATAACACCAAAAATACGCATTTTAATTAACATTTCCACTCTTAAAATGGAACAACGGCACATTTCGACCTCTGTAAGCGGGGGCCTCTGTAAATGAGACAACTATAATTTTAAACCTGCTTAATTGGAAAACTGGATTATTGGAAACCCTCAATAATTGGTACATATGTCTTGGTCCCTTGAGATCCCCATTAACCAGGTTTCACTGTACTTAAATGTTTAATTTAAGTATTTTATCGGAAAAGGAATCGTCCACGTAACTTGTGACGTGACGTAATTTTGAAAAACCGAAAAATGACGTCATAAAAGACTAAACGCTTTGAGAAATATATTTCATTACGAGTTTATATCTGTTACAATATTTTCCTTCAAGTAAGGGTTACCAACAAACAAACTCCCTATATTTAATACTAGCGACTCACCCTCGCTTCGCTTCGAGTTCGTCCCTAGGGATAAATAAATTTCTCCCACGGGAACTGTACGTTTTTCCGGGATGATATATAGCCTATAGACTTTGTCAGTTAACGGGCTATCCAATGCAAAAAGAATTTTTGAAATCGGATCAGTAGTTCCTGAAATTAGCGCGTTCAACCAAACAAACAAACAAACAAACTCTTCAGCTTTATAATATTAGTATAGATTATAAAATTAAAAACGCAAATACACTTGATTATGTCGCAATATACCTAAATGCCTATAAAAACAAATCCAATAACGTTGAAATTGGAAGCACTGAACAGAGAATATGACTATAGCCATTCTGACCGGTGTAAAGCTGGCGTAAAAAATAAAACAATTAGGTACTTCTCTATAGACGGCTCTTGCCAAATTGATTCTCGCGCGTTGCCCTCCCGAGAGGGAGACCCCTCTTTCTCCCACTAGCGTTTGGTCGCTGTACGGAAACTGTTTGAAGTCCTTTTCTAAAGCGCACACCCGGCATACCTAGAATACATTAAAAGGTTTTTTTTTGCTTATCCTAAATTTGTTGCTAGCAAACTAAATCGTTTGGGTAGTCGATGAACGCGATTCAATAGATTTTATCTAAACTTTTCTTGTTTGATTCTTGTATCGTAAATGATTTTCAAATGAGGTCCTTAAAGAAATGCTTCTTAACATATAATAAAAAATCTTTTACAGGAAATTTCTATTTACATTATTTGTTTACAATAAGACAAATTTTTGTACCGATCTATCTATATTAAACAAAAATATTTTTAATAGATGCTGATGAATACTCGTAGTATTAGTTAATTAAATTATAGGAACATTGATTAAAGTAAAATTAATATTTTAATATTTATTTTTACGTATTTTACATTTTTTATTACTTTAATCTTATAATTTCTCATAATAACATGACGGATGCGCATCAACACTTAAGATATGTGTCTATTTATAGACTAAACCTTAAGCGTGAGAATACAGCTTTCGCTGTCTTGTCGCTGATATAATTACATTTAATGTTTTAAAAGCGAAAACACTTTATTTTTTCTTACCATACATACCTATTATTGTAATATCTACGTAGTATAAAGTAATAACAAGATTTCGAGCGGTACCTCAGTTTCTTAATTTTATGATACATGCGAGTAGGTACGCGCCAGATGGTCGTCAAAATATTAGATAATATAATCAAATCCATACCCTCTTATATTTTTCTGCATCATAAGGAAGTCCGAACAATATGTTTTCCCTTACAGTGCTAGGGAAAAGCCACGCCTCTTGGCACGCGTAGGACACATCGCCATACACCGACACGCTGCCACTACTCGCTGGCAATTCTTTCAGTAAAAGTTGCAGTATGGACGACTGGAGAAAAAAGGAATTTTGCATTGCAAACGGATAATATATTAAACCTTTATATTATATATTTGAAATTCTATTATCGACTTATTGAATTTAACGTTTCGTTCATCTCTAAAGCATATAATACATAAATAATACCTAAATATCATCGAAATATATGTGACAAATTGTATAAAAGTTCATTGGGTATATAGTTTTAAAAAATTAACGTATATATTGAAATTCATTATGCATTTACTTTAGACGCGCTATTTCCTCAATAACGAAACGTTTCAGTTGCACGTCTATTAACGTGCCGTATCCGCGGATCTGATATACAATTTAGATAAATATGGAATTTATCCCACCTCACGAACTACCTGTTCAGTCCGAACTGAAAATTACCATTTTTCATGCATACACGATGTATAAAATATGAGCCGTTTGCAAATTGAACCTCATGCATTTTGACGTTGCTATTCAAGTTACATAAAACTGCATACGACTGTTGTTTCAGCTTTTACTTCCACTTAGTTTAATTATACCTACACCAAAGTAATATATTACGCAAAATGTTTCTAGCATCCCAATTTTCATAGTAGTATAATGTAATATCAGATATATGACACTAATTTTATTTTAACACTAGCAACAGGTACGTTTTCACGGTTAGCTATGTTTAGGTATACATAAATAGGGGCTTGCTACTCCTAAGATATTCATTTAAATTATATAACGATTTACCCTCGTTTTGCTCGGGTGCGTACGCCGTACGCGGATTTTGTTCACAATTTCATGGGTTTTAATTTATTTTCGCGGAACCCTGATTCTTTTTCTAGAATAAAAGTTGCCTCAATTACTGCCTATAACATCAGCTATCTGCCAGTGAAAGTCCCGTCAAAATCAGTGCAGCCGTTTCGGAGGTTAGCCGGAACAAACAGACAGACAGACAGACAAAAATTGTAATAAATGTTGTTTTGTTATATGTACCGTGTATACATCCATATGCACTTAGTAAAAAGCGGTTATTTTAATATTACAAACAGACACTCCAATTTTATTTATGTGTATAGAAGTGACCCGTGATTTTAAACTCAAAGCTACACGTATTTTCCCCTATTAAACTTTTATATAATAGAGTCGCACAGAATTATTCATAAATTTGACAAATTCCACATATTCCATATTGCAATTTATGCAAAGGTCATGATTGGATAACACAGAATCAAATGCCAACTAAGTTTAGGTTACGTACTACTTATCACGTTATTGTAATGTTCAATTATTAGGAATTTACAAAAAAATATCTATTAATCTATTACGCTGTTGTGCCGATGTATGTTTTGAAAAAAATTACAAATAGCTACATAGCTCGATGTTAGGTAGGTTTCAAAAACAATATTTTATAAATGTTTAGATAACTTTAGAGTAGTTAATAGCCACATTTAGAAATAATAATATTAAAAAAAGTACTTATGTTTCAAAACATTTTAAACTTATTAAAAATTCTGTTTCCTGGTTTGGACTAATCTTTCTACGCCTTTTAAAACTGAATAGACGATAAAATAATATTGAATAGTTAAAAAAGTAAAAAAATCCTTTTGACCATACTTTAGCAAAAGTAAAAGAAAATAGAAATGCGAAATGCCAACTCTTGTACCTTGCCAGATCCAACAGCGCCAATGATGGCGCATAACTTCCCTTTCCGAATGCGCACTGAAATGTTTTTCAGAGCTAAAAGCTCTGGGTCTCCGGTCCAGCTGGCGGACACGTCACGGATCTCTACCGCTGTATCATTTGATTGAGACAAGCTTCTACGGAATTTCCTGCCTACTGAACCTGTTTAACAAAATGCATATAACATATATTTTAAGTAATGAAATAGCTCCGCCGTAACATTAAAAAATTAAAATTATGAACATAACTGAAATATCAACTATTCATTTTTTTGTAATTTTGTGAATAATATTGCAAGATGGATGAACAGCATCGGCCTAGTGGTTAACTCATACGGGTATGATAGGTAGAGTATGATATGATATGTAATGTTTATACATTATAGATCATGTGAGGTCCTGGGTTAGAATTCCGGGAACGAAGAGTTATTGGGTAATATTATCGAAAAAGTTCTCAGTAGTAATCAGGATTTAGAAAGATAATGATTTTACACCACAGTATCTAGAGAACGTTTACATTGTACAACGTATATAAGTACCATTGTACACTAAGTATAATACCAGCCGCGTAGATAATTAATTTATCTTAGATTAGCCGTCATCGCCGAAATACTATAGAACTTAGCTTCGATATGTATCCGAAGAAATGTCGTTATCTGTCAAATTGTTTAGTGGATAAAAATATACTACATATACGAGTATACTAATACTGGTAATGTATTATAAAGTTACGGACTTTGTTTTTTTTTTTGTTAATCTCTATCAACATTACGATTCGACCCGTAGAAGTAATTATAGGTATATTACCTATAAAAGAACTTTGAGAGCATACGAATAATTATCTACTTAAGTCAGTTTTAAGTAGTAAGCATTGCTATTTATTGCTTCAGAATTAACATATATTTTGCATTTTTTAATAATCCACTTCATTGACATTTATAAAGTCATTCGAAAACATAAAAATGAACGATAGAGTTAAATTACAATATTCAACACTGAAACATAAAATGTGTATTGAAAATAAACATTGTGTTATTGAGTTAAAGTAGAACTTTCATTTATAAATGAACGAGACGAAATCGCAATATTTCGCTGTCCCAAAGCGATTTCCAATAAAGATTTTATTTGTTTTGTGTTCGTAAACAACTAGTAGGTACTGTTCTCAATCTTACTTGTTTTGTAGTGAATCTATCTCAAATGAACGAAAAAAGAAGTATTCAACACTATGTATTATTTAATTAGATTTATTAATGTGCAATAAATGCAATAATTATAAGTAATGTAAGGACTATGACACTATACAAATAAAAATATAATATGTGCATTGTACATGTGAACAATTAGTGTAAAAAGTCACTAAGCGATCCAGATACGCTTAGAACATCTGGACTGCGACAATTACACGTACCGTTTGTTTGTACATATATGTACCCGACGCGAAATTCAAATGCAGGAAGACGACTCTAAATGTTATATACTGCTGCTTATGTGTAACATAAAATTTTGTATAAAGTAGGTACATAGAATATAATAAGCATTAAGTACTCATATAACAGATTTCATGGGCCAATGAAACGATAGATCAACCTGAGTTTTTGCTTATATATAGTATATTCGCCGGAGTGTGACATTATTTTCCATAAGGCTTTCGATTAGTACTTTATATACACTTAGCTTTTCCATGGACATTATTTAATGTATATTTTACTATGTTAATCGTCTCAGTACTTATTTGTCCAATCGCGCAATTTACCGAAAGAGTTTTTAATACAGAATTATGGCTTTTAAATGTCAATTCTATCACTTTCTAAAAAACACATTTTACTTTTAAAAAAACACATCTTACTTTAAAAAAAAAATTATGTATATTAATTGAAAAATCTTAGAAATAAACCTTTTTATATAAAATTGATAAAAAAAAAACTCTTTTCTGTAAACTATAACAAGTTTTGGTGGTTTGAACACATAAACCCTTTTTTGTTTAATCTTGGGAAATTCATTTAAGTATACCACTTGTAGATATACAGGTAGTTATGTGAAAACTCTCCGCCTAGAAAAACGAGTACTACTACTAAAACTCAACAAAACCTCCCCTAAGTAGGAATAAATAAGTCCTTACCATACTTACCATTCATTCCGTTTGCGAAAGAAGTATCACTTGTTTTGCTATAGGATAATGAGTGAATAGGTTCTTTCTTAGGTTTTTTGAAGCTGCCTACGACGTTGCGGAACAAGTTCGATTCTGGTGGGGCTGTTATCGCTAACAAGTCTGGCCTGTCCTCTGAAAGAAAAAACATATAAATATGCTTATTTCGTTTAAAGCTTTCCTCCTCTACTTTATACAACGAACAAACATATGTTACCTCAAAGCATTTTGGGAACATTATGAAAACATGTTTTGCTTAAGCTTTTGTTAAAAACAAAATTGATCTTGATGTTTATTTAGAATCGAACACATAATAATTTATATTGCTGTAGGTGATGTCATTTTAAAATGGTTACTTCTAAAATCTATACAACTTTAAATAAAACTATCTTTTCGGATTATTTCGCGGATCTATTTAGTTTTTTGGTTCCCGATGTTTCGAATGCTTTACAGCAATCATGGTCACAGGAGAGACTAAGATTTTAGACGTCTCAAAGGTTTATACTTGTTACAGACAGTGCCTACCGATAATTTTTCAAAAATGATTTCAAAAATTCAAAAATGGGACCAAAGTACTTTACAATATTTCTTGATTTTAATTCTAAACCAATAACTGATCAGATTCTGAAAATTCTTTCACTAAAAGAAGGTTACATTACCACCGAGTGCTATACAAAGTTTTTTATTCTAAAATAAAGTTGTAAAATAAAGCTGCAAAATGTGTGCAAAAAGACACCTAGGAACATAATAACATAATGATCTTTATTTTTATTAACTGAGATGATGATTGTTTTCTGTAAAATATACATAATAATTCTTTAATTACTTATCTTTTAAAATTATAAAAAATCTAACGTAAGCCAAAGCCTGTAAATTCCGCTAGAGTTATTATCAGATTGTTTAAGGCATGGGCTGAATTGATGATAAATAGGTATTTAAAATACAAAACAAATTTCATTAAACATTGTTAAGAGAGAAAGCATTCTTTTACGAAAGTAGCTTACGATATCAAGACATATTTTGAAATAATCCATCTAATTGGCATCTCAGCTAATAAAAATAAAGGTTACTTTATTATGTAATCTACTACTACTACTATTAGAAGTAGAACCAGAGCGAAGCGAGAATAAGTCTAGGCTTACCCTCGCTTCGCTTGGGTTCGTTCCTAGGTTTCATCGTTTAATGGACTTTGAAACAATGATTCAGAAAGTATCAAATAGCACTGATATCTTGATTAAATATGACGTTACACAGAAAAAATTATGCATTATTTTGGAGTTATATGAATGATTTTAACCTTATTATGAAAGGTCTTGTCGTATTATATCTCATCTTTTTATTATCAGGCTTTCGGCAAATAAGCTTCGAAGATGTAATGTTTTAAAAATCAATATATTTAATACCATAAATGCTAATGCTAAAAGTGCCGGATTTATATGGTCGGATTATCGAAAATTCGAATAAATTAATATTATGCCCTCACTTTGTTTCATTGAATTTAAAATCGGAGCAACCAATTTGGAAAGTCCTGGTTAGTAAATACAGTCAATCAAATTAATGCAAATATGGATTTTTGCTGTAGTTTTAGTGACTATCTTTATCAGGATAAATATTTTGCTTAGCTATTTTTATACTCTTACCAAATGCCAAAAACTCTTGAACTCTCCTCAATGATACGACCAGTTCCGCCGTGAAGGAAAGCACCAACGGCAAAATCAATGTAATATTAACTTGTGCTGCATTTATAAACTGCTGTAGTGGATAGATCTGGAAAAATAATATTTTCCATTTTTAGTTACTTAGCAAATTCGGTCATGTATGTATATATAATACATTTGTCTTATATTTTATAATACTTGGGCGACCGAGCTTCGCTCGGAGTTCTTATTTGTTATATCGTATTTTTTAAATTAAAAAAAACTAAAAACTTGAATAAATACAAAAAAAAGTAAAACTTTGTATACGATCGAGATTCGAACTTGGACACACCTATGATTGTTAATCTTGCATTATGATCGCTTGGCCACGATGCTCATGCCTAAGTGTAAAAAATTGTCGAGCATATTCTACGTAGAATAATGCAAAAAAAATCGCATGAAAACTCGAAAACACGCGTTTTCCCAGACATGAGACTAGTTTAGATCGTTTTTACGCCCCCGAAAGCCCCCACATACCAAATTTCAGCAAAATCGTTAGAGCCGTTTCCGAGATCGCTGGTATAAATAAATAAAGATATAAGTATACAAGAATTGCTCGTTTAAATATATTAGATTTAATTACAGAACTTTTATGAAAATAATGAAATATACAGTAAAATCCAACTTTCTAATACGTAAATATCATTACTTATTCATATGTATATTTATATTTAAAGATTATTATTAAAAGATCGCCAATTGACTTTTTTTTGTATTATTCTAGGAGGAAGAGCTTTTATACACATTTAGTACGCTCAGTGAAAAATAAAATAATAATAATAATATGCTTGTGATGAGCTCTTGGTAAGTGGCGTAACCACGGACCTGAGACCTCCAGGGGATAACAACATTTGTCCCCCGTCTCTGGCTTGCTTTCAGTGGCCTTCCAGAGTGGAACGCAAGAAATTAGCTCTTCTGCTTGAATAGGTGGAAGTGCTCAATCTGCATAATAACGGAGAAATCTAATGACGACCACTCTCGCGATACTGAAACTGGTGCACCAATCAATATTGGTGTGTGTTGTCAAGAGGTAGAGGTACGAGGTAATGCGACGCTTTGCCCATCTAGTAGAAGGCGAGTCTTGTAGCCCGCCTAAACTCCATGCCATAATTCCATTTAGTTTTTCAGTACCTACCTGGGCGACCGAGCTTCGCTCGGAGTTTTTGGCCACAAATACAATTTTCTTTTTAGTTTTGCTTAAAAACAAAAAAAACTTGAATAAATAGGTACAAAAAAAGTATAATCTTTGTATCCGACCGGGATCCGAACCCGGACACCTGTAATAGTCAATCTTGCGCCTTGGCCGCTTGACCACGACGCTTACGCCAGAGCGTGCGAAATTAGCGACCATATTTTGCGTGGAATAATGCGAAAGAAAACCACATGAAAGCTGAAATCACACGTTTTTCCACACAAGACTAATGATTTTTTGCCCCCAAAAACCCCCACATACCAAATTTCAGCGAAATAAAAACTCGATACTTGGTTTTATTAACATTAATTTTCGATAGTGGTACATCACTATTTAAGAATTGTAAAAACTTACAACCCACGTAATGTCAGTTTTGTCTCTGAGATTAAAAACAGGATATAGATAAGATTGTAATGGCAGTGCTGACGCGCACATTTTGACTATATAGCAATTGTATTAAGAACCCCAGTTGTCCCGTAACCGCCTACCGATTCGTTTGTCACTTACATATATTGTTATTAAAGTATATATATTGTGCTAGGGATATTAGTATTAACTTGAAGTGAATATAAATATATATGAACTTTGGACGTTTGATTATCCCTCAGCATACTTAACTATAGTGAACACGCATTATTCACCCACAGACACTAAAAGATTAATGTACACTGTTATATAGAAATCTCGCATTAGTATGATCTCATACATATGTATAAAATGTTCTATATGCAATAAATCCAACATAGTCTTAAATAATAATAGTTTTTATATCTTAAACTTTATTACTCTTGTTATAAATGTTTTCTTTGATAACTAAATAAGCGGTTAAACTTTTACCGCAAATGTGACTTACATATGATTATTACTATTTGTTGTAAGTACTTCATATATGAATTTCCTTATGTATCCTAAATCTAAACATCGTATAAAACTGTATTAGTGTCAAAGTTGTACAATAGTTATTTTTTTAATAAAAGTACTCCTTGCTTACTACTTTAATATCATGTATCTAGTACCACCGCTAATTATTATTATTATTTAATGAAAGTTTATTTAAAAACGTCGATTTCTTAAATATATATATTCTTCCTTCAAATGTGCCTGGTGTATGTGTGCGTATGTGTACGTGTATATACAATATTTTGGTATTGCAGCGTGGTATGGTATGTTGACTATACCTACAGCAGACGATAATTGGCGTAATAATTCTACATTAGTAGAAACTTAACAATCATGAATATTTGCTACTAACATTATTAAAGGGGACTTTGCATTTGGAAGCAGCTTTGCACTTGAAATGCGACTATCCTCGTAATCTTCTCATCATTGACTTCGCCTTTTGCCTTAAAACATTTAGAAAATTAAATCCTACTTGAAGATTATTTTCCGGGTACAATAGAAGCGATTGAAATTCTTCGAACGCCAATTATATCGGCTAAGACGAGACTTCGAGGTCAGCCTGACGGAAATTACATTTTAGAAGATCATTCACATAAAGGACACATAAGCAATAGCTGGTATTAAATAAATTTATTCCGAAAAAACAGAGATAGCTATCCAACGATTCAAAAAAACCACCTAACATTTATTAAAAGAGGGGAAAACTATATGCTTTAAGTTGCAAAAAAAGGGTTCGATAATTGTTCAATTAGAGTGAGAAGACACGTGGCTTCTTCTTCTTTCATTCGAACAATCTTAGATCTCGGAAGATATCGATCTTAATATTTTTTTCATGTCCGTCCGTTCCGTAGGGAACCTTGAAATACAGTCGAAGTCGATTCTTTTAAGCATCTAAATAAAAATTGTATGCATTATGACAATTTAATTTTTAATTAGTTATTAAATTCTAATCAATTAAGTAGTTTATTTAAATTTATGAATAAATATATATAATTGTGGCTGTTGTAACATGGCTAAACATTACGTAATCCACTTCAGATACATAGATTAAACTTTAGTACAATTATTAACGGTTAAACCAATATTCTTTCACGTGAAGTAGAATAACCTTAACTGAAGATGTCATATAATAATGAGTTATGCTGTAAAAGTAATAATAAAAAGTAAATAATTTAAAGGAATATAATGCTTTAAAAACCCCTTACGTTTGTTTATTGATAACAATGTTTAAACTATGCAAGTTAGTCTTGATAAGACAGAAAGTGATCAAACGCTTACGGTACATTCCATAAGATAGTTGTTAAGAGAAAGTTACTTGACTGATAACTGATCTCCTTGTAGTACTAATTGATATATGTAGGTTTAAAATGTATTGGCTGAAGTATTTGTAAGTAATTATATCCAATAGCATATTCAAGTAGATTCTTTTTAAATACTCTATTCATTAATATTGATAGTCGCTAACGTCAATTTATCTTCCAAATAGATCTCAACAATAGTTATGTTTGTAGTTGTGCCTGTTGCAATATGGCCTTTAAATTACGTAATTTATTTTTTATTTTAGATCTAGCTTTATCTACATTTACATCAGTTGTTTCTCTATAATGTTACAAATGATTCGCCAATGAAAATCTTGAAGGTGCGAGGACCTAACTGGAAAGTTTTGAAACCTTAGTACTTTACTTAGTTTTTCCTCTACGTTACCAATGGGATACCAGTTACCACAGCTATTTCATTTGCGGTTACTTGTATGAAGTTGTTATCAAAAATTTTTTAGGAAAGTGTCATTTCAATGACATCCACCCACAAAGGATATCATTTTCAGGAAATATATGAAGTATGTATGGAAATAAAGCCATATTTCAAGCTTTATTTCTTGCATGCTAGCTAGAAAGTATATGTAAAGTGCCAAGAGTTAGTATCACTTTTATTTCTTCTAATGTAATTATTCTTTAAGTACGTACGCACTCGTTAGAGGTCCCAAAAATTTGGATTTGACCTTCTTCAAGAATAATAAAATATTATTGGTCTTTAAAAATAATTTAAGGTCATCCCATACACTTCCATAATAATGGCTTTCCATAAGTAAAATTATCACGTAGGATTATTAAAAGACACACAAATTGTGAAACTTTCAAAACAAGATGACATGTGACCCGCAAGACAAGCTGTGTCGGATAGTTTGCAGTTGACATTCGGAATAGTTTAAAGGGCGAGAAACTCAGCATTTCTGTGAAATTTACGAAAATCGTGCCCACAGTCAGTTTTATGTGTTATTATCATTACGTCACAAGTTTCGTACTTTTTTACGAAAACTGTACCACGGTAGCTACTCGAACTATACATAATTTTAATGTATTCATCTAAAAATAAGGAATGATAGCTGACTGAATATTTTAAATATCATTCCTCACCGTTACCCCATCGTTTCCCCATCCTTAATATTATAATAATATTATATTATTAATTTATTTTGTTTAATGCGAATAATTATTTTGATATAATTAATTCCTTTAAAAATATTTTAAATATTTTTTTCATTACATGCAAAGAGCAAATTTAATTATATAAATTTTACATTTTTAGATATCATTCCTTCACCTCGTTGTCAATTAACGCAATTTACATTTCTTTTATTTCGAGAATTCATTTTTCGCATTTTCGCGAGAACTAGTCAGACATTGAATTTTAATGATATATATATTTATATTACAGCTAAAATTTCATGTTATCGGAATAGCTAAAGACACGCATTTTAAAATTTAAAAATAACGTAACAGCCAGCCGCACTAGCATGTTTATATCTATTGAGTTCACAATCTAATATATTTAAACGAGCAATTATTGTATATTTATATACCTATTTATTTATTTATTTATTTATACCGGCGATCTCGGAAATTTGGTACGTGGGGACTTTGGGGGGCAAAAAATCGATCTAGATTAGTCTTATGTCTGGAAAAACGCGTGTCTTCGAGTTTTCATGCGGTTTTCTTTTGCATTATTCCACGCATAATATGGTCGATAATTTCTTCCACTCAGGCATAAACATCGTGGTTAAGCGACCAAAGTTCAAAGTTTTTATTTTAGTTTTTTTTTGTATAAATATTCAAGTTTTTAGTTTTTTTTTTTATCTAAAAAATACGATATAACAAAAAAGAACTCCGAACGAAGCTTGGTCGCCCAGGTACTGATAGATAATTAATCTATACATATAATAAAACTATAAAGGTCGAATGTCTGTACATAGAAAAAAATGCTAAAAACTGAGTCAGGGGGATATAAGAAGAGAAATGGAACAAATCCAGATTTTTTTCAATCTTTTTGTTTCTCTGTCTGTATGTCTGTTTGTACGGACTAATCTCCGAAACTGTTGGACTGATTTAAATGAAATTTTGCTTGGTGATACCTTATATCCCCGGTCAAAATTTTAGATACTTTTCATCTCGGAAAATTAAAAATTTCCCGTGGGATAGTTAAAAAACTATAATAACTTATACAGCTTAGTAGTAGTAGATTTTAATGAAAATTTACAATAATATAGTTCATACATCAGAATAACAAATAGGCTACTTTTTATCCCGGAAAAACGTACGATTCCCGTGGGATAGATTTGTTTTTGTTCGTCTAGAGTCAAACCCAAGCAAAGCAAGGGTGAGCTGCTAGTATAATATATGTATGTATATAGCTCCTGCCTTGAAGAGCTGTGCTAAGAAATTGTTTAAGCTTTATTAACTGTAGAACCACTTGATCAATTAAAATATGATAAGCTACGAATATGCTTTTGATTCAGACATTTACTTGTACAACAGCAAAAATTCTATTGAAATTCTTTTAGTTGTTTTAAAATGATGAGGAATTTAACAGAGTCAAAATTTTAAAAATCGTTTTATCGACTTGTTTATATATTATGATTTTGTATGATATTTTTTCTACTTCCTAGGAGTTTTGTACAACCCGGTTTGAACCCAAAAACGAAATGATTTTTAATCTTTCACTGTAAATATCAGCTTACATAGCTCTATTTTTGTTATATTTTTTCGATAATCGTATCTTCTAGACGAAAAATTAATCGTTATAAATGGTTCTTAGCTTGAACCTCATATAGAAATTTTACTTCACGTTGCTTTATAAATATCAATAAAGCCTGACATTCACTATGACGTACCTACGTATTGATAAGACGGAATTTTATTTACATTGGTATTAATTCGCATATTTTACTGGTTACAGTCAATTAGACGTCAATATGTTATCTATACATATAATAAAATTCTGAGTCGAATCTGTACCTTAAATATTTTTTGGAAAATCTTATTGAAATAGACTTTATTATCGACACAGAGACCGAATCTATAGTTTTTAGAATTTTTGTCTGTCTGTCTATCTGTTACCGCATCACAGAAAAACCACTGGAGGGATTTTAATGAAATTTGGTATGATGATAGCTGGAAATCCGGGTCAACATATAGGATACTTTTAACCGCGGGAGATTATCTCATTCCCACGGGAGTACACGTTATAACACAACCCAAAAAATATTTATGATCAGAATTCCTGAAACTTGGTATTAATGCTCTTCGATACAATTAAATAAATACGTGTTTCGGCTTTTTTGGAAATTCATCCCATAAGGAGATAAAATAAGGGATGAAAATTTGTATGAAACCTACCTTTTTAAGTTTTTGGTTGTAGTTTTAGCGCGAGCGAAGTCGCGGGTTTTGCTAGTCATACATAATTGTTTTAAATAAAAATATATGAATACTTACAATGTTAGCGCTAAGGACGTTTCCAAATAAAATATATGTCAAGATGGTAATGAACACAGCAGCTCTTTCCGTGAACATCATGAAGCCGAGGAAAACTGTCCTCACCATAGTAGCTGATTTTACTTCTTTTAATTCTTCCTTACGTTTTTGTCCAACAACTTTTTGGAATGGAATCTCCCAGGCATACATTTTGATTACCTTAAACATAGAAAAAACAATGATGTTCTCCTGACCGATTCCGGCTACGGCGGCCAATCTCATTGAGACTAGCCAACTGCGCAGGAGATATTATAGTGCACAAGTGTATGCGCAGACACAAGTGCACTCTCTATTCCTGTCACTCTCATACTCCGGTGGGACGACTACTCGACACGACCGGTGAGAGTTAAGGCGCAGGACCGACGGCTTTACATGCTCTCCGAGGCACGGGGGTGTAACACCGCCAACTTCCCAACTCCGGGCTGTTACTGAGGCTTACTATACAGAAAGACTCAATAACTAAACTTGGCCCGACCCGGGACTCGAACCCAGGACCTCAGGATGTATAGCCGTACATGATAGCCACTACACCACTGAGGCAGTTATGAAAAAAGAAAAAACAATAATGTAATATCAAAAACAATTATTAATTTATTATTATTGATCCCTAGATGTGCTTTGCATTGATACATACATATTATGGAAGCTCATATCATGTTTTTACTAAATTAAAAAATATTATTATATAGCTTATCAGCTTATATTGTATAGATTATCATGTTATTGCTTATCGGTACTTTATTTTCGCAAAATGTTTAAAAGTGCTTGTACTAACCTTCCCATATACCTACTCATTTCACTTTCTGTTAGTGTCACTCAAAAATTCGTACGTTACTTTCTAAGACGAGCCCAGATACATACATCTTTATAAAGACTTTAATTTACAATAGTGATTAGTTAATTTTCTATCAATAGACCGAAAATATATGTGTGGGGTGCAATATTTAAAATATCATGTTAAATAAAAAGATCTTATTATTTTTATTATAATAATATTTGTATTGTAGGTAGGTAATAATATTTGTATTTTTATACAAAGGAAAAATCGGCTTGAGTTACTGCTGCAAATACTTGCGAAGTGTAAATTAGCGTAAGAATGCAGTCTCGATATTATATTTACAAATTACACTATAAAATATATAACACACAGTGCAAACATTATCAATTATTATAAGTCTTTGTAAAGTTAAGTACACGAGTTACTATCATCATTTACTTATCATCTAATTAGTTAGTGTTGAATTCAGTAAATTAAGAATTCTTATTACCAAATTTGATAAACTTTAATCACAAATGTTCCAAATTGTAATTTTCGTGAATTTTTAGAAAGTATTCAACAAAATATATTTAATATATGTAGTATACTACCTATCAAAAAGATGAGAGACTAAAAAGTTGTCTGACTCTATATACAACTTTAATCAGTGGTAGGTACTAGTACGTCAGCGGGCTATATTGATCTAGGATATAGGTACATCCCGGGGGAGAGCTGACTCCTACCGGGCGCTTCCCCAGGTGGCGGATAGGGGAACGCCACCCGCTTGGACCCAGCGGGTGGTACCGGAGAAATCCGGCGCAGACCAACAGCATGGGGGTGCCTCTGGCCGTGGGCCGTCGAACACGGTTGAGGCACCTCCCAGGTGGGGCCGCTCTCCATTGAGGCTTCGGCTTCCGGAGTTGCGGCCACCAGGGGCGGGGCCGCTTTTGTGGTCCCGCAACCGGAGGGTTTGGGGCCTCTCTCTCGTCGTGGCTGCATCTGACGGCGTTGCGGCCGCTGGTTGTGGGGTTGCTTTGGCGATCCTGCGATCGGATGAGAGGGGGGCGGACGCGGTGGGGCTGCAGGGGAAGAGGTGTCTCGGTGTTTCGTTGCCGCTCTCCCTGTCCTCTGCAGCCGAGGTAGTTTTGCCCACTTCGGTGGGCGGTGAGGTTTAGTGGGGCTGCTCCAGGTACTTCTCTGTTTTGCAGAGTGGACTTTGGAGCAGCCTCACTGGTTTGGTGGCCGACAGGCCTGCCGCGGGGCGTCGCGGAAGTTATACACAAGCGTTACCGCGGCGTCCCACTATGGCGGAGGGGAGGGATAGTTGGGGTTTAGTGGGTAATACCGGCTCTTCTAGTCGGTGAGCCCCACATAACCACCTGGGGGTACAGGTGGTATGCGTAAATGTATTCCCCAACTACAAAAAAAAAAGGATATAGGTACATCCCGGGGGAGAGCCAACTCCTACCGGGCGCGTCCCCAGGTGGCGGATCGGGGAACGCCACGCGCTTAGTGCGGAGCGGGTGGTATCGGAAAAATCCGGCGCGGACCAAGGCAGGATGGGACCGCTCGTCGTTGAGGCTTCGGCTTCCGACGTTACGGCCACCGGGGGTGGGGCCGCTTCAGTGGTCTCGCAACCGGAGGGTGGGGGCCGGTTGCGGGACTGTGAAAACAGGCTCGCAACCGGTAGAGGGGAAAGCCACGGTTGGAGAGGAGTGCTGGTATTTCGGTGCGCCGTTCTCCCTGCCCCCCGCGGCTTTGACGGGGCCGCCACCGTCTTCGATGGTGGACGCGGTGGGGCTGCAGGGGAAGAGGAGTGTCGGTGTTTCGTTGCCGCTCTCCCTGTCCTCTGCAGCCGAGTGATGGTGGCCCACTTCGGTGGGCGGTGTTTAAGGTAACGGGGTTGCTCTGGGTACTTCTCTGCTTTAGCAGAGTGAACTGTGGAGCAGCCCAACTGGTTAGGTGGCCGCTTCGGCAGGCCTGCCGCCGGGGTGCCGTGGTAGTTATGCGCAAGCGATCCTGCGGCGTCCCATTAAGGCGGAGGGGAGGGATGTTGGGTTTTAGTGGGTAGTACTGGCTTCTAGCCGGTGAGCCGCACATAACCACCTGGGGGTTCACGTGGTATACGTAAATCAATTCAAAACAATACAAAAAAAAAGGATTTATACATACATAAGTTCCTGCCCAACATGCGTTTACCTTGTCGTGGTGGGGGAGGGGGGAGGGGGGGGGGGGGTTCATTAGCGTCCGGCAATCTAGCCGGGTGCTAATGAAGCAAAAAAAAACACTCTGGGTGGCGGCCCACCTCGGTGGGCAGCGTACCATACGGGTTGCAGTGGTTTGCTTCGGCAGACCTGCCGTCGCGTTGGGGCGTCGTGGTTGAGTGCGTAAGCGACCATGCGACGCCCCATTAAGACGGGAAAGGTTTTGTTGAGTTTTAGTGGGTACTGGCTTTTCTAGCCGGTGAGTCTCACATAATCACCTGTATGGCTACAGTTGGTATGTATAAATGCATTTCCCAACATTAAAAAAAGCATATACATAGGTTTTCTCCATTGTTATATCACTCGAATCCATTGAACCGTTATAGCTTAAAATAGTACCTACTATACATTTAATATTTTATAATCAATATGTCTGTCTATTCGTCCGATAATAATCGAATGAATAAAAAATATACTATTCGTTCGACAATTGTTGGTGTGTATAATATTGCGACTGCGACTATTTTTATGTTTCTATAAAAAACAATTGTAACTTATCAAGTTATATAGATTTTTACATTAGAAAAAAGTGGTAGATATTCGTACAAACCGACAATAGAACCGACGAATAATTATTTTAATTATCCGATTAAAACAATTATTACAACGAATAGCAATAGCCATTTATAATACTAGTGTAATTTACTAAAAAAAATTACACTAGTATTATAAATGGCTATTCAATGGCTATATTAAAAGTGGCCCTCACTTGTATTTTCTATCAACGAAAGGTGGCATGATTCAACACATAATGATCAAATTGACTATAGCCTTAGTGCTAGGGTGCACCACAGTTTAACTGCAAACCGCGCGCGGTTTTTATCCGCATGATTTTGTGATTTGAAGACTTCAATAAAAAGCCAGCCTTTGCGGTTTTCTACCGCGGCTGATTTTAAAATAGCAATTTGTTACATTTTGGCTTGCGGCTTAAAAACCGCACAATAATTTGTAACAAATACAACTTGATAGTGCCACACGCACTTGAAATAGTTAATAGTTAACCACACGATATTTTTCATCTAGTGTTGCCAGAAACGTACAAACATATTGTACGTGCGCGTATGAACCATACAGAACATAAAGGAAAAATATTGCAGATGTGGAAGAGAAGCCCGCAAAAACCAATAGGTTTAAGGTAGAGTTAAAAGTTATACGTTGATATTTTTTCGAATTTGTCTTTTCTCTTTCTAAGCAATAAAGCGGCGATTTAAGCTGCCTTTACAACTACTGAATATTTCACCGGTTTTTACAAATTGTGTATCCACTTTGTCTGGTTTTTCCGTTAGTAACTACAATCGCTCGCAGCAAAAATACAAGAGTAAAGATAATATACGACCAGTAGATAACAATACTACTCCATTCAATGAGAAGATAAAAATTATGACGTGTACATTACGCTGTTTTTTTTCTGCCAGTTTTAGCAAAGTAAGCATGACATGATTGATCATCATATTTGAAACAGCTCTAAGCAGACGAAGGATGTATACGCATAACTATTATTTTCTTAGGCTTTAGTGTAAATTTGCGAATTTATAATAAATTTTCATTGGTGTCCGTTATAGATTCTGGCTATTTTTAACCATTCATTTCAACTAGGTAATCATTATTGTAAGATGGTAAACTGTAAACCCAGTGTCAAATTAAAGGCAGCGTCAGTTATTTCCAGTTAAACTGGTAGATAGAGCTTAGTCATAATATATTTTTCTTTTTTATAAATAGATGTTTTCATTCTATTATTTAGACGTTTCATGTTGTTTAAATTTCTTTTTATATGTAGTTGCTTACCTGTATCCCATTAATTACTTCACTCATTACTTTGATTCGCTCGTCAGTCTTGTCTGCTGTGCGGGATCTGATCTTACCAAGGAGCTGTCCGAGGATACCTTAAAAAAATGTAAGAAAGCTTCTATCTATTCTATATATTTATGGATTTATTATAAATATTTTAAATGAAAAAATATGATCCATCATTTTGTCAATGAAGTATGCTTAACACAAATTATACTGGCATTTACAAGACAAATTAACAGATTGCAGAATTTATGCCCATATGATGTTTTAAGTTTAATCGTGTATGAATAAAGGATTGTTGAATGGATTTTAATGTGTCTTATTTTGTTTTCACAGTATTCTGAATTCTTTAATTTCAATTAGTTGATGAAATCCATGGATATGTTTTGTATGTCACGTTGTTAAATAAAATGAGATGGATGTTAAGTTATTTTAGAATCGCAAATAAATAGTAGTGTAGAAGACAGTTGCTAGTTTCAACTTATGTTATAGAATATTACTAAGCATATTAATCTATCGAGAAAGAAATATGACATGGGAAGCTTAATTCAGTCTAGTCTAGTTTTTAATATAAATATATTGTTATTTAGTCCATACTTATAATATTGGAATGTTTGTTTTGTAACTACATACTTGTCTATTAAAATTGTATTATATAAATACATTTTAGTATAAAAAATTAATATTTGCTGTTGCTGGTCGTCCGTTAACCGGACTACTGTCATGAACATCTGCCACTTTTTTTTATATTCATAAATAATTTATGTTTAGGTACAGGAGTTTCGATGTTCAAAAAAAGCGCCATGGCTACGGAACTAAAATTGCATTTTAGGAGATTTTGGAATCACAAGAAAACAATTTTAAGACAAGAAAATAATTCTAAGACAAAAAATTATTACAAGACAATTTTTATCTATCAGGCTATTAAGATTTTTAATTTAAGTCCAGTTGACCTTACGTATGTGTATTCTGTGTGGAATTTAATATTTTAACCATCCATACTCAAAAAATCGATAATCGATTGCCAAAATAAAAATAATTGCGGTTATTGATCACAATCCGACAATAGTTGGACGAATAATATATTTTTTATCCATCCGATTACCTGACAAATAGACATTTCGATAAATATTAACATACTTGTATATCCTCAAATAGATAATTAGATAAAAATGCTGTGTAACTTGACGTTAAAAGATACATAAAATTCGAAAAATACTTTAAAATTTAAAAGTATATTTATGAGCATACGTGGCCTACGTTCCAGAAGATGTTTTTATATAAATACATAGGAATAATGCGTTTAGTTTTAATAAAATTCATCTTTACAACATCAATGAATAGCATAGTAAAATTTATTAAAAAATAGCACAGCTAACTAGTATTATAATTTATAACTATCAATTTACCTAAGTTTATGGACATAAATATATATATTTACATAATTTTGGCATAATAAATAATAGCATACCTTGAATGGGTAAAGCAATAAGGATAATTGCAGCGAGACCGATGAGAGCTGCGTATCCCGCCTGCATGTATCCCAAGTAACATACTACAGTTAATTGTATGGGAATGATCCAGATATAATGTAAGAAAAGAAAGGCCAAGTCAAAACGTTGTAAATCATTTGACAGAATATTTACAACCTTTCCAGCCGTCGTCTCTCCTAAAGCCCCGTTATTCATGCGCATTATCTGAAATCGTTTTAATTGGTTAGGTGTTGGATATGATAAATGATTTGTATTATAGCATTTTTAAAGATTACACCGATAATATCTCAATAACTCAGTGTCTATAAATTACACAACGTTTTGTAAGTGCTTTTAAGCGTATAAGCGTGATTTTATAACTTCTTGATGTCCGTCTGTGCGTCCGTATCACAAACATATGTAAGTGATCATGTAAAGATTCAGTTTTTGCTATTTGAGGTTTGGAACCCTAAAAATTATTTGTAAATCATACATTTGTATAGTAAACTATTTTTTTTGTCGAATATTTAAACTGTTGTACTTATAAAACCTGTCACGTATGGCTTTGTAATTAACACCATACCATTTATTTAAATAACGACTTGCTGTAGTTAAATTGAGAAGTTGTGGCTGACATATGTATCTTCTAATGATTAGGAGTTTTAAAGTTAAATTAAAATTAGAAATAATAAAATTACACAACTTACCTTTCGGAACATTAAGGTGCTGGTAGCAACTCTCAATTTCATACCAAATTGTTGACAGTAAAAATTTCCTTGATGATTAAAAAAGGCTGCCAAGAAATTTGCTAGTACCATGCCACCTGCGTAGAACGAAGCTGTCTGTTTCGTCATTGTCGAATCAATTGACCAGTAATGAAGTAAGCCAGAAAAAAGCAACGGTGACCCAGTTCTGTTTAAAAATAATATAATACTTAGATATAACGTTAGTAATGCGAAAACATAAAAAATATTTTTAATATTTATTCAATCTTAAATTAAAAAAAATTAAATTAAAAAAGTAAAACCTTATAAGTAAAACCCTTTTGACCTATGAATTATTAGCCTATTATACGTTTCCTTTTATAATGAACTAGCGACTCACCCTCGCTTCGCTTCGGGTTCGTCCCTAGACAAAAACAAATCTATCCCACGGGACCCGTACACTTTTCCGGGATGATATATAGCCTATAGCCTTTCTCAGTAAACGGGCTATCAAATGCAAAAAGAATTTTTCAAAACGGATCAGTAGTTCCTGAGATTAGCGCGTTCAACCAAACAAACAAACAAACAAACTCTTCAGCTTTATAATATTAGTATAGATAATTCCCTACAAAATATACAGCCCGTACAAAATGACGTTTGAGATTGTTTAAAAACACACTTTGTGTTTTTTTTTTTAGTTAGCCATTAAGGATAATTTAAATAAAAAAGCAGGGCTTGCTTTCATTTGTATCGGCTGGCACCGACTTCAAAAATATCTGATTAGTCGTCATAGATATACAGATCTATAGTAAATGAAAACTACCAATCAGTTTTTATTTTTTTAGTGCTTTTTTTGAAGTTCGTTTTTTTTATGTTTTTACTTTTCCATTTTAAGTGTAGACATAGTACCTAGTAGTAAAGTAAAAAGAAAGTATTTTAAAAATTCAGTAGGTGAAAAATCAACCAACCTTATTTTCTACACTTAAGGGTGATTATTTTTTTGAAATTTAAATGAGACCAACTATACAAGCTTACCCTATCCAATAAAAAAAGAATCATTGAAATCAGACTACACTGTAAAAAGTTACGCATGGTCAAACATAGAATTTATACATATATACATAAATATATATAGGGCTGAGTACATACATAAATATACATAAAGTATATATTTATACGTGTCGATTTGAGAACCTCCTCTTTTTTTTTGCAAATTCCTTTCCGACGTTAGACAATCGTATAAATTGAAAAAAATTGTTGGCGTATCAGTCATAATTTGATATCAGTAGGTATTTGTATTAATTTTCCTTTTCGTTTTCAAAGTAAAAATTGCCACGGTCTTACAAAAATGTAAAACAAGGTTGTTTGAAACAAGTACCGTTTGGCTTTGTAACGACACAGGCCGTATGTCATTAATTTTTGACGACACGTCGTTGTTGGTTGACATCATACATATTAATTTTCATGACTATTGCTGGCGCGCCTGCAGGGAAACGTGACAAGTCTTTGGAATTATATCGCGAATGAAATCTAATTAGATATTCGACTGGATATTGTACTTAGTAAAATATGAGAATGTCCTTAATATTAATAAGTCCATAATTTATAATAAATAGACATTTTCCTTATGAATAATCATTTATCACCTTAATGTAATATATAAAAGTTGCATGATTCCTCCGGGAACGAATGACCACGCGAAAGTTTTGAATAATACTTTTACAAATGACGCTTGTTGCCCAACAGCCTTCGCTTCAGCTTCTGCTTGAAGCCAATTTCTGAAAAAAATTCAACACATTAAAATGTTATGTATTATAACCTAATACGATTAAATTAACAAATTTTTTTATCCAATAGATTCAGACGGACAAATAGAAAACAAAGTGAAACATTTTCGTTTCTTTTTTTTATCAGGTAATGATATTATTATTAATAACAACATAAAGCTCTAATAGACTTTAAATATAATAAAGTTATAATTAAATCTTATATTTACTACAAAAAATATATATTTTAATGATTTCAATATCTCTTTAAAAGTTATTATTCCATTAAAAGGTTTTTTTTTTAAATTTAGTTACTAAAAATTATGAAAATCAATTGGCGAGGATGTCGCGTGATATGCTCATAATAAACTTCAACGGAACAAAGTAACCCTTTTCCCCATCCTTTTTGAACTAGGTCATATTTCCATGGCAGTTGGGTAAAATGGTTATTAGGTTAGCTCATTTGCTATAATTACCAAGTAAAATAAAAATGTTTTTCTTATTTTTCAAGTAAAACTTCTTTACGCACGCTTCACTTGGGGGGAAGCTGGTGAATGCGTTACGAAAAAATGTATTTAATTCAATTCAATTGGCTATTTGACAATTCTAACGATAAAATATTTAATCTATTGGAGACAGTAGCTTATGGGTCCACAATAATTATACAATATGTTTTTTGCATTAAAATAAATTGTAAATATTTCATTTTTGAAAAATAAATTTGAGTTTTTTTATCTGTGGATTACAAATACTGAAACGCTGGCGGCCATGTTTGTGCAGCGTGTGACGTCACATCTCACATAACAAAACATCGTGTGTTTTATCGTTTGCAGTTTGCTGAGAAGATCACTCTAAAATATTTTAATTAGTGCTTGTGAGAAGTTTAACGAAATGGAGCCGGGTTACACAAAAGCTGATAGTGCAAATTTACCAAAAATAGATTCATTTATGGTTGCAAATTTTTTTGAATGTAATCCTGACTTTTGCTCAGCCGAGTTTCGGAATGTAAAAACTTCCGTGTAAGTACCGAAATGAACAAAGTAATTATGTATAATTTATTAGTAAAAGTTAATGTGTATAGTTCTTAAGTCAAGTAGTAAAAATTTTATAAAATAATTTTAAATTACTTAAAGGTTATGTTGATAATTTTAGATCTTCGCGACAGTCGTATGGTGAATAATAAAAATAATACTTTTAAAATTAATAAAAATAATGTCATAAAAAGAATTGTTTTTATGACATGTTTTATGTACAAAATACTGGATTAAGTTTAATTTATTTTCAGTAAATCAGAGGCTAAATTGATTGCTTTTAAATACTTACATCGAAGTGATCTTCACAAAAAAAATTGCAGATTTATCAGATGTAAAATTCAACTCTCAGCGTGCTAATTGTAACCACTGCTTTCGACGTTTAGGACATTTAGGGACGTGTATAAACAATTTGTTAGGATATTTAATTGTAGAACTTTTACACATAGGTACGGCACACGTCTTGTAGCTTGTCATTTTCATAAAAAATATTTATATTCTATATATATATATATATATATATATATATATATATATATAACTTATATGAGCTTGTTATTCCCAATGAAAAAGCTGCAAACTTTTAGCTTAAAATATGTTTAAGAGTTGGAGCATCGTAGCATGGAAAATATATAACATGTTATATTCTCCATGCATCGTAGTTAGCTTTACTTAGTTTATTGAGATATGACGTCACAGCCAGGAATGTCACGTGATGTGCTGTTTTCGCGCGACTTTCAAATTACTGAAAGATTAATATATTTTTTTCCGAATAAATAACGCTTTTTTCAGAAAAAAATAATTGTAAGAGGTATAAAATGAACCTACGTATGTTTTAAAATATCTTTCCGAAAACTGTCAAATAGCCAATTCTTATGTTCAATAGATAAATCTACTTAAGTACGTCTGTTGCCATGGTAACCGTTGTTATTGTCTGACAAATTATATATAATATTATATTCTTTCCTTAAATGATATTCTAAATATATGATTGTAATATGCCTAATAAGCGTTATTTAGTACTCACCTATCCTAATTATTTAAAACATAAATTGAATTTCATGAAGAGTACCGATAACCTAATAACTTTTTTAGCATACATGGGATCGATGGAGACTTTTGGCACTTTATTTCTACTTTTTAAAATTCAGCTCTGGCGGAGTTTTTATTATTTGATCACTATTTTTATGTCTAATTTGGCCGGACTATGTGTTATGTTACAGATTATTCAATAATATTTATAGCGACATATTATTATCTTCGTCATTTAATAAAATATTTAGGATTACTAGGATAAGAAAACCATTGTTGAAACATTTTGTGCTGGATTCGAAACCGCAGTGAACATTTGCTGATGATAATAATAATGATTTAAAACTCCCTACATACTTTGACGGCACGTTTGGCTCAGTTTGTAGTGACTCTACTTTCTGCGCCAGTGGTCGCGGGTTCGAGTCCCGCTGGGGGCATTCATTTGTGCGATGAGCGCGAATGTTTGTACTCTAGTCATGGGTGTTTATATTTATGATATGTATGTATTTAAAGTTATATATGTATAGTATAGTAGTATCAACTATCTGGTATCCATAACACAGGCTTCGTGGCTTACCATGGAACTAGATGGTGCTGTGTGTTAATGTCCCAACATATTTATTTATTTATTTATATTTATATAAATAATATTTATTTTTTATTGTTAATTGAGTATTAGGTAAATCATTGTTTTATTGTTTTATTTAATGGCTGCCTCTCATTTTTCATTTATATTTTATTCAATTAACTTTGTCATGTAAACAGATTTGATAGCTAAAAGGAAATTAAATTATTGTATAAATAATTGATATTAATATTTATAAATATCTGATTGATAATAAAAAAAATATTTTAAATCTAATTAATTTTTTTTTAATGCCTACAGAGATTTAAACATGATAACTATAGTAAAGTGCATTAGAAGCTATCACTGTTCAAATATGTGTGCAACATTATTTCCATCAACAATTAAGTACGATATTATTAATCCACTATCTAAATATTTACACCTGTGGAGCTGCCATTTGTTTAACACTGAATAAAACCTAGTATAGTGTTTGTTATATGATTTGTCATAAAACTATCTTACAAAATAACGTGACATGAGGAGTTAAATAATAAAAATGCGTAAAATTAACAAAATCACCGAATGAGATCTTTATATTTTAATGCATCCCAAATAATGTGTTTCTGAAAAATCTATATACAATTCGTTTGCTGGAGCCATTACTATTTCAGTATTTTAAATAATATGCCTTCATCTTATCGGATTACTATTATAAATGTGAATGTTTCTATGTTTGTTATTCCTTAACGCTAAGCAGGACGGATTTGGATGAAATTTAGTACACATGTAGACTATCACCTGGATTAATACATAGGCTAATGTTAGTAACAAAATTTGCAAAAAGATATCGTTGCCCGTATATTGTATAATCGACACAAAACCGAGAGACGTACCCGAGCTCCGACTAGAGCGAGGTTAAATAGCTTGTTATTAATAAAATGAAAAAATAAAATATCGATTAAATTATAACCTAAAAATCACTTTAACACGAAAAGAAAATTATTACTCATTAATTCTATTCGATTCAATACATAAATGAATTGTTAAACATTTATATTTTCATCAATTTAATAACATTTAAAATCACGAATTAGAACTAATTATCATAATTTATAAAGTAAATTAAATCAATTAAAACTGTAAACTTTATTATTTATCTAATTTATGTATATACCTATGTGGCAAGGAATAGGTAAACAATGGACGCCATTACCATCAGCTTCACAATAAACTCGAATGTCAAAAAAAAATAATTTAATTCAATTTGACTTTGACAAGCACTTTTGAATTATCAATGCAAGTTAGAGACTCAACTCGTCAAGAACGTACCGTCTCAGAATGTTATTCTACCAGGGCGAAAAACTCTAATATTATTAAATTTCGTGTTAAAGTATTTTTAATAAAACACAATAGCTTTCTCTCATGAGAGTTTATTTGTCTTTAACTTTACATATTTTTATCTACAAGACACTCTTTCGCAGAATTAATAATATGTTTTGCTTTGTAATATATTTATATATTTTATTTTAGCTTTAAAATTTTAAACGGTTAATATAACAGATTGTGGTTTTTTTTTTTAGATATCATGCGTAATGCCTACTATTGCGCGTAAAACACATGGACGAACTTATCTATAAGCTGTTCATTATCATAAATTCAGGCACTCTCCAGCACATCAACAAAAATATAGTACAACCTTTTATTTTTTTATCTCACGAACGAACACTCTTTATTTTTCTTGAATTTTAATTATCCTAAATATGCAAGTATATAAAAAAATAGGTGTTGGCTATGGCTGTCTCTAGCTTTTATTTTACTTCTCATATTGATATTATTTTTGTTGAGAATATCGGCCTTTTTCTTAAAAAAGGTAGACATTTTTTTTAATTATTATAGCTCTTATTATATTCTTTCAATAGGTAACTATGAAATGTGTGTAAGTATATGAAATCCAGATGATAATATCACAGTGTATTGAGCGGATTCGATGATGGAGCGTATTGAACTGATCTGATGATGAGGAGGGGTCGAAAGTGGAGCTCTTCAATGGTTATTAGTAAAACCTTCGAGTTTGGGCCCATTTGTTTTAGTTTAACAAGTGTCATAGAATACAGGGAGTCAAAAGCGAGTTTTTCAAAAATAATTCTTTCCTAGATTTAAATTATTATAGACTAGTTCTACTTGCTGCTTCACATGCATTTATATTAAATATAATATAATTATTAAATTTATAATTTTATAATTAATACATTAAATAAACAAAAACAAATATTTGTTCACTGAAATATTTGTCAACTAAGTCAAGACAGAAAGCCAGGCATATATATGCACACATGGATACTTTACGTAGAGTATTATCAGTATTGTTAATGAATTGAAGCAATTTAAACATATTATAGGTATATAAGTAATATAATAAATATACCTATAGGTAAGTTATATTATATCTTTTTAATTTTCGAAAGTGAAGATATAAATTAAGCTACGAGTGTAATACTATTCTATGGTATATATTACATACATACGTTTTATAACAAGTGATTAAGTATTTTTGATTAAAATAGGTCAAATTATTGGTTTACACTTGTTCTAAATTAACTTACCTCTCCAATTTATCGCCTACATTTTTTGAGTTGTACTGCAATTTTGTTGGCACTAAGTCTTCCTCTTCTAAGTCACGTCGATTACCATTATAAAAAAGAGAGAATGTCCAGAAGTACAGCATACGGGAAAAAAAGCCCGGTGCTGTCTTTTTTTTTGGCTTCAATGTCTCATTTTGTTTTTTCTCATTTTTGTTATTTTGTGAACCTGCACTTTTAACGGTAACCATTTTGATGCACTTATTGCATTTATGTTTTTAATATAACTGTTTAACCGCCACTAGTTGAATGAAGCTGCGCGCGCGACATGCGACGTATCCGCGCGATATCACGAATACGTTTAATATATATATAATTCGAGACAGTGCGCTCTACATTGACGACGTATCTACTACCTATATCTATAATCTTTATTACCTGATATATTTAATCCATAAAAATTTTGATAGAAATTATGTGATGCAGGTATTAATTCTACACCTTACACATCAAATCTTAGTAAAATATATTTATATTCTTAATATTTTCTAGGTAAAACAAAGAAACATTTTACGTTACCACTTAAATAGAATCTAATAATTGAATTCATAGCAACCGTTATTTATACTTTTGTAATGAAACAAATTTAAATATCATTAATTACAGCGCCAACATTTAGAAATATATTAATAATATATACTTAATATTACAGACTTCCTTTTTTCTTGGTTACCCGACTGCGGTGAAGCCCAAAGGAGGGTTATGTATATGTGTGTATATAATATTATGTATCTTCGTTAAATTGTTCTCATATTTTTAGTTCGCTTTTTATGCAGTCGGGGTTTTTTTATTTAGTGTAGAGCTGATAACCGTAGTTAAAACATTTTTCGTTTTAACCTATAGAGGAAGTTTAACAATACTTATCATAACCCTCACTATTTGTGAGAGAATTGGTGGGGTTAGCAATTTGCTATTAGTTACAAAAATGTTGATGTAATCGGTATATAATGAAATTTTACATAGGCTATAGAGACCAAGTATAAATTTAATTTGTGAAAACATGTAAAAACATTGGCCGATTCTCAAATTTAAAAAAAATACAAATGTTAGTCCAAATTAATCTTACTGTTATTGTATATAGTGAGTATTTTAATTAACAAAATAACAAATAAAAGATACTTGTTTGTTTATCACGATAACCCTCGTTTTTATCAGTTTCACCTGATAAGTTTTCATGTTGTCTCCATGAAATTATATAGCGGTTCCTTAAGAAATATATATATATATATATATATATATATATATATATATATATATATATATATATATATATATATATATATATATATATATGTATATATATATATATATATATATATATATATATATATATATATAAAAGGTCTTACGAAGTGATTCTTCAACTTTTTGATTATTATCTGTATATAACAATTAGGAATTATTAATTATCATACCGGCTCGCCCTCACTTCGATCGAGTTCGTCTCTAGTTACGTTTTAAATAAATATAAATAGTTCTTAGCCAACGTTAGCCATCTAATTTTTTTTTGTAAACTTTTCCAGTGTTTTAATAGTTATTTTGCTATTCTGGGTGGAGACAAATCCAACAAACATAAGATCATAAACATCGGTCCAGCTGTTCTTGAGTTATAAATGGTGTAACTAACCCGACTTTGTTTTATATCTATAGATTATATGTTTAAGTTTTTTCTAAATATTTTTGGTTTGTTTGCAGTAGAGCAATCGATGTGATATTTGACTTAGAACGTTGGGCCGAAGAGTTACATCGGCTACTTTTATTACAGTACATCAAATGGTTTCTACGAAGTATTATTCTGTTACAAAATGTTACTTAGGCGCGTGATTTTTATGTGCAATATCCCTAATGCAGACAAAAAAATTATTACATTGTTTGTCTTTTTATAACTGTTTTTACTTAGTGCTTACCTTCCATCATCCAGATATAAGAGTATATATTATGTATTCGCATATCCTCCTGATGTAGCAATATGACGAATTCTGTAACAATATGTTACTGCCTTTCCAACCCCCATTGCCTCAATAAATAACCCACCTTAGGGTTTGCCGCTGTCGGATAAAAATTACATATAATCAACGATGCCTAAAAATAAATAAGGCCACGTAGAAGAAGTAAATTCAATACATTTTCATCTATAGTGAAAATCTATTGAAGATACTTGTTCTATAGATTTGTTGTCCAGTACTTTTATTAGTCAAGTAATTGTTTAATTAATCAAAATATAGAACTATTATATTTTATCTGATAAATGTTTCAAATAAGACAATTTCATTAATTTTACCTTTTAATCAATGTTTTAACTGTTATCATATTTACAATAAAATATATGAAGATCAAGACAAACGTGTGGAGTACATTTATTTGGTAATTTTTTTAGGATGGGATAGAGATACGAGGTTGAAATTGATATCAATCACTAGTGTCAATGTGAACAATGCCTTGGATGCGTAAAAACGTAAGTTCCTTATTCTTAGGTACCACAATCTAAATGATAATGTGGGCAATTAAGACATGTATCTTTATTTATATATTTGTTTCTTATATTGTTGACAGAGTATTCAAAAAGATTGCATCAATATGCTGCTACGGTCACAATAAGAGGTATTAATTAAAGAAATTCGATTAAATCATGTACAAAGATATTGGGATGTGTCATACAAGATATTTGATTCATCTTGGGCAAATAGATTGGACAAAGTCTGACTAGTGGCATACCAAGCCCTTTGTCACATATTTTGATATCCTTTGTCAAATATTTTGATACTCGGAAACACATTCATGCAAACCCGTAACTAAACTGTAGGACAATTTAGATTTTAAATCTTTTAATTTGTTTTTTTTTTTTAAAAAAGAAAAAAAACGATAGTCATTATTTTGTTTTTGTTTAATCTATATACATACAAACATATAATAAAATTCTAACTGATAGAATCTGTACCTTAAATATGTTTTGGAAAATCTTATTGAAATAGACTGTATTATCATTACAGAGACCGAATCTATAGTTTTTAGAAATTTTGTCTGTCTGTCTGTCTGTCTGTCTGCCTGTTACCGCATCGCAGAAGAACCACTGGAGGGATTTTGATGAAGTTTGGTAGGATGATAGCTGGATATCCGGGTCAACATATAGGATACTTTTTACCGCGGGAGATTACTTCATTTCCACGGGAATACACGTTGTAACACAACCCAAAAAATATTTAAGATCAGTATTTCTTGAAACTTGGTATTAATGCTCTTCAATACAATTAAATAAATACGTGTTTTAGCGTTTTTTGAAATTCATCCCATACAAAGATAAAATAAGGGATGAAAATTTGTATGAAACCTACCTTTTTTTAAAAAAATTGTTGTAGTTTTAGCGCGAGCGAAGCCGCGGGTTTTGCTGGTGAGTAAATAAAACGAGATTAATTTTTACCGTTTTTTGTTTGTTTTGTACGTTGTTTGTTTGTTTGTTGTGTTTTTATACACTTAAGTTTCAAACACTATTTAATTCTAAGAACCCTATTTATCCTCTATGGGGTAGTTAAACAGATCAAAGTATCAAGCGTTATAATCTCTACATATTTATCATACTTTGATACTCGGAAACACATTCATGCAAACCCGTAACTAAACTGTAGGACAATTTAGATTTTAAATCTTTTAATTTGTTTTTTTTTTTTAAAAAAGAAAAAAAACGATAGTCATTATTTTGTTTTTGTTTAATCTATATACATACAAACATATAATAAAATTCTAACTGATAGAATCTGTACCTTAAATATGTTTTGGAAAATCTTATTGAAATAGACTGTATTATCATTACAGAGACCGAATCTATAGTTTTTAGAAATTTTGTCTGTCTGTCTGTCTGTCTGTCTGCCTGTTACCGCATCGCAGAAGAACCACTGGAGGGATTTTGATGAAGTTTGGTAGGATGATAGCTGGATATCCGGGTCAACATATAGGATACTTTTTACCGCGGGAGATTACTTCATTTCCACGGGAATACACGTTGTAACACAACCCAAAAAATATTTAAGATCAGTATTTCTTGAAACTTGGTATTAATGCTCTTCAATACAATTAAATAAATACGTGTTTTAGCGTTTTTTGAAATTCATCCCATACAAAGATAAAATAAGGGATGAAAATTTGTATGAAACCTACCTTTTTTAAAAAAAATTGTTGTAGTTTTAGCGCGAGCGAAGCCGCGGGTTTTGCTGGTGAGTAAATAAAACGAGATTAATTTTTACCGTTTTTTGTTTGTTTTGTACGTTGTTTGTTTGTTTGTTGTGTTTTTATACACTTAAGTTTCAAACACTATTTAATTCTAAGAACCCTATTTATCCTCTATGGGGTAGTTAAACAGATCAAAGTATCAAGCGTTATAATCTCTACATATTTATCATACAACATTCTTTCATATGAATGTCGAGGTGTCATCTAGGTTTTAAGTATAATAGACTAAAGTTTTCCACGTCTTACCCAACCTTCACCTTGTATTCAGCCCTTTTTAACATCCTACTGCTGGGTACGGGCCTTTCTTCAATATGAAGGGAATCAGGCCATAGTCCACCACGCTGGCCAAGTGCGAATTGGCGGACTTCACATGTCTTTCGAAAACTTTTTCTCTCTCTCTAGGTTTTCTCAGACATGCAGGTTTCCTCACGATGTTTTCCTTCACCGTAAGGCAAGTGGTAATCATGTTAGAAATGATTGGCACATGAAAATATCAGAGTTGCGAGACCCGGGATTTGAACCCACTTCACTCGGTTTCCCAAGCGAGCGCATTATCACTGGGCTACCCTACTTTCGCCTTAGGTAGTTACAATTCTTAACTGACACAAATACAAAATGAATATGAAGTTGTTTAAATCTTAATATCTTGTCTTTATATCGGACCTGAATAAATATGTGATGTACCACAGCACAGTATAGCTGTAACAGGGGTCTAACTTACTAAATAGTTTCCTGTAGGAAAGTCATAGGTACACTTTAGTAACTACTGCTACTGCTCTTATATCTTGTAAAAAACTAAGAAGCCGTTATTATATGAGTTATTTTCTCAGTTCATTTGTTTATTTTAACTGTCCTAAAACTTTACGTTTAGTAATGACATCCGAAAGTATAATTTTAACTTACATTAGTTACTAATAATATTATTAACAGTATTATATATAATTTTATTGGCTAACTGCTAAATTGTTTAATACACTTGTTTCATTCTTATATCACAGTCATTATAATATATCTTAAACATCTCCTTTATTTCTTTTCTTTACATCACAGAGTTATTCAGGGCACTGGAGGCTTAAGGCTTTACGCTGTAAATGACACTTGAGACCATTCACACTACAAACCGTACCTCGCAGTCCTATAATGTACCCAAAGAATGTAGGCGCAGATTTTATTTTGGGATAAAGTACTTCTTTGTGAGATACCTTTGACTGCAAATGTATTTATTTTATACATATACTAGAACACATACTGTACAAGATACACTAGAATATTTATACAATCTTGATCTATAAATCAAGACTTGCAAATATGTACTGAAAACAAACCTCAATAACCAACAAAACTAGCTATCGATAAAATTTTTGCCCTATTAGCCTAATTATAATGATTATTATCTTTATACATTTGTCACATAAATTAAATCTAAATTACGAGTAAATATTTTGCTGTTCAATATTCATAGTTATTATTTTCTGCTTTCCAGTTGAAATTATAGAATTTTCATTTCATAAGCTGAAACGAAGTGTTGAAAATCACCTCGTGAACACAAAACTTCTTTTGAATAGTGAAATTATTATCATAATGCATTCGCGCTTTGTAATGATGACTAGAGTTTATAAAATTATTTATGTCAAACTTAATTGAAATTAATTCTTTCACCTATTAGGTACATGTTTAAAGGACATTCTATAAAATAAAAGATATCTATACATTTAATAAAATTGTAACTAAGCCGAATCTGTACATTAAATATTTTTTGGAAAATCTTATTGAAATAGACTTTATTATCGATACAGAAACCAAATCTATAGTTTTTAGATTTTTTGTCTGTCTGTCTGTCTATTACCGCATTATGGGAAAACCATTGGACAAATTTTGATGAAATTTGGTATGTAGATAACTGGTTACCCGGGTCAACATATAGGATACTTTTTACTGCGAGAAAATATCTCATCCCTGAGCTAAACGTTAAAACGTAACTAGGGACGATCATGAGTGAAGCGAGGGTGAGTTGCTAGTTTGTATTATGAAATGAGATTAACTTGAACCATTAAAAAAGAAATCGTTTACATTTTTAAATCGACTAAGTAATTTATCGAACTACTATTATAATAAATGAAAGTTTTTGTGTGAGTATATTTGTTACTCTTTTACGCTGGAATGGCTAGTCGGATTTGGATGAAATTTAGTACACAGATAGTATAGCCTATAGTCAGGTCATAGGACCTGGACTAGCAAATAGACTACTGCTAGGCACTTAGAGACGCACCTGAGCGAAACGATGATAAGTTAATATAGGTTAATTTTAAAGAGTCATTTTTTAGCCGCCGTAATAACTGCTGGTGTTTAATTTTAAGGAAAATTATTACTAACGTAACAATCAATCGGTTATTGTAACATTAAGATATCATATAAATGATGTATGTTCATTTATTTCGAGTAACATTTAAATGACTACACATTATTTAACTACTTCAATACATTCCAAAAACAAAGCATTTCATGAATAGCAACGTAGATAATGTGAGAAAAACACTAGCGTCGGTATTTAAATAAAGGTCACACATGGAATTACATACCTATATTTATCGTAATAAGGAATATTTACAAAAATTATAATTTGGTATTCGAAGAAACCTTATTGACCTACTCTACCATTTGAAGGTGGTAAAAATGTATATAGTCCAAGGTCCATCAATATACGCGATGGTGCGTAGAGCGATGGTGTTCTGTTGGAGTGCGGGTATGCGGCGACCGCGGCCCGCGCCCCGAGCCGCCCGAGCGCCGCCCGCCGCAGTATGACGCGACCCGCCACTCGCCCGCCCGCCCCGACTTCAACGACGCTAATGCGCCTAATACCTACCAACTATTAACATATTAATGTTCTAACGATACAATATCATGTATCCCGATACACACATAGTGCCTTTGATATTGCTTCTCAGCATTTTATTTATCAACAAGGTTATGTTTATGTGTTTCGTCTGATGCAGTGTGGTGAATAGCGTGTTATTTAGTTCGTTTTGATGTTATATATTAAAAAGTGAAGAAATTGTGATTTTTAATTGATAATTTTCGTGTTGATAGGACAAAGGATACTGTTTACACAAAAATTGTAACGTAGCAACGAAAATTACGTGATCGATTTATTATTACTTAAAACTCGTATCGACTGTCGAAACTGGTATCATAAGAAAATTCAATTTAGCGATTCAATCAATGGTTTTAAAGTTTAAAGTGCGCTAAGTTTCGTACGTAACGGACAAGTTTTTAGAAAATGCTTAACCGCGAAACTTTGTTTATATTTGGAATGTGATTCGGAACTAAATTTACTGTAAATAACAAATCATGTATTTTGATCAATAAACAAAAACTTGTGCATGATTATAAAAAAAAGTTAAGCGTTTATATTATTTAATAAGAATTAAAATTTCTTGAAATAATATAATTTGCTGTTATGTAACTCAATATCATATTTTAATAAAGTAAAATAGAATTTGTATATTTAAGAAGAATCAACATATTCTTCAATAAAACTTGTAATTGAAAAGGACACGAACAATTTTAAAAATATGTCAATATTCAAAGTTTTAGGCTTATAGGCTGTGACAATCTAGTAGTACATACTTTTTAATGAAACCCCCTATAAAATATCGAAATATGTATATAAATAAGTAATATTAGGACTATCAGTGTTCAATATATAGAAAGTAAATAATCCTGGCTGTTACTTGTGGTCATGGAAAACGGTGCCTTAAAACATGGGAGCAATAACAACAATAACGACATTGTTGAAGAGAAAGTGGTAAGTGCAATCTGTTATCCATTATTCCTGTCACATCAAATATATAATATTAAAGTGTAAATTATAACTGATCATTTTTATGAAAGTTAGCTAAAAATCGTTTATTTCAATACAAGCCTAACCAAGTCGCGCTTCGCGCCTTCGCACGAGTACATTTAAGTTTTTGACCTATATGTGAAGTAAACTTAATGGAATAATGCAGAACTAATAAAATAGTTACATGCGCGTAGTTCTTGTCCATAATATTCGTAAAATAGCACTACCAGTGTTATTTATGTCTATGCAAAGTTATGATATTACAATATTAATAACTATTTATTTTATAAATTAGGATTAGTAGTCATAGATATAATAAGAAAATAGCATATAGCCTTTTTTAACTACAATCTTAATATATTTGTAATTATACTTATGGTCGCGCAATATAACATTCACAATTAGAGTAAAAGGAAAAGCTTTATATGTATAATTTGATTTTAAAGTGAATAATATAATTTTAATATCGAACTTAAAATATCTTTTAATGTTATATTTAAGAAATGCGTTACTTTTTATTTAATTTTTGCTAATTTATCTTGTATAACAAAATACTAATGCTTGAATAATAATTATGATAATCGTCTATTAATATAGATTTGTCATTATTTTGATTCTCGTAAGTGTTCCAATCAAATTCGAATTGGAATTCAAAATATTTTATTCGGCATTAAATTATTATATTTTTTTACTCTACTACCAGTTCGGAAAGAATAAGCCTAGGACCATAGAAGAACTGCGAAAGAAACTCAAGTTTCAAACAAAGACAAAAATACTAAAATTATCTCCTTATTTAATTAATGTAATGTCTTGTAAATTGTCTTGCAATATTAATATCAATTATTCCTTTTCTGCTTTACTTGAAATGATTTAATTTTTTGTAAACCTATTTAATTTAGCTAAAAAGTTTGTTTATATTTTTGTTTTTATAAATGTTATTTTTGATTAGTTTTTGAATGTATGTACATTTTTTTTCCTGTAATTTTGCTGGTGGAGGGCGTTAATAATTGCGACACAGTTTCTTAACTTCTGCTATTATTATCGTTTATATCTATTTTTGCTATATACTCGTATGTACTGAAATTTCAAAAAAAAAGTAACAAAAAATATATTTGCCTGAGTTTGTTTTATATAGCTAGCTGCTTTCATAATTTTGTAAAATTATCTATATGAGTTTTTATTAAATCATCATCATTTCGTCACTCATTGACAGTATATTCCTTGTCATCCATCATAATGTCAAAATAATGCGTTTTCAGATAGCAGGTAATAACTTACTCGTATTAACGAAATCGAAATTAATATCTAGGTGAAGAATGTAATATTATTCTAATATCATCAACCGCGGGAATCGATCCTACTAACTCTGACATTGTAAGCAGTGCCAGTCAGGCATGCCACTCCAGTCTTAAAAGTGCCAAGTGGTACATTACCATAAATTTAATTGCGACGAAATTCTGTACTAATTAACCTGCAATATGGCTATTATGCAGTATTGATTTTTGGCTACATTCAGAACTCCTCAACTTATCATAGTTTTGAATTGAAAAACAAAGATAAGCACAATCATTTGAATGTCACATAAAAAATGAGTCCTGTTACTCACTTTAATTGATTAAAACCTTATCTTATCAGATTTGATTATTGAACGCAAATCATCATGATTCTCAAATTATATATTTTACAGAGCGGGATTAAATTTATTAGGTACATTAAAATAGTTCAAAAATGGCTTAACGTATATTCTACAAATATTTGTGTATATATATATATATATATATATATATATATATATATATATATATATATATATATATATATATATATATATATATATATGTTTGTTCGTCGTTTATGAACCGATTTTGATAATTCTTTTTTTGTTGGGAAGGAGATATCCCAAGAGTGGTACCATGATAAGAAAACCAGGATCTGGTGATGGGATCCCAGAGAAATCGAGAGGAACTTTCGAAAATTGTAGCGGCGACTAGTGCGTTTGTTAACATTTTCATTAGGTATTTTACTATTTAATGAAGGTCTGGAGTCGATCCGATGACGGACCCGAAAGACAGTCGAGGGAACTCTTCGACGATTTGTAGCAATTACCTAGTGTTTGGGCTTGATTAATTTGTATTGGTGATACGTCTACACTAAAAATGAAAAATAAAAACTTTAAAATAAAAATAAAAACCGACTTCCAGGCACTGAAAAGTAAATCTGATTAAGTATCTTATATATTTAAACGACCAATTCTTCTTATACCGACGATCTCGGAAACGGCTCTAACGATTTTGCTGAAATTTGGTATATGGGGGCTTTCGGGGGCGAAAAATTGATCTAGATTAGTCACATGTCTGGGAAAACGCGTGTTTTCGAGTTTTCATGCGTTTTTCTTATGCATTATTCTACGCAAAATTTAATCGCGACATCTATACAACTCTGTCAGTAACACTTAGTCACTTAATGTAAAACTATTTTTAAGCCAAATTAAAAAGAAAATTGTTCTTATCGCGACATCTATACAACTTTCTCAGTAACACTTAGTCACATACAATCTTTCAAGAACTCCGAGCGAAGCTCGGTCGCCCAGGTACTATATTCTAAATGAAAACCCCCGCTTTGTTATTTTTTACTTTTCAGTGCCTGGAAGTCGGTTTTTATTTTTTTTATTGCTTTTATACATACATATCATCACATTGTTAGTAAGTACATAAATAAAATAATCTTATAAAAATCAACACTTTTATATATTATTTCTAAAGCGTACCTGCGGCATAAGCGTTTTTATCGATGCAGGGACGTGAATCTCGGCCGAGTGTGCTACCGAAAATCAACTAAATATACAATTTTCAATTAGTTCCGCTTCAAATTGATATATAATAAATAGATGCCAATTACGAGAAAAGTGTCAAAGGTCTGATTAACACGCCGTCTTATCATTGATCTGTTAAGCGAAAACTAATCCCGTAAATCTGTAAAAATATTATAAATGTGAAAGTTTGTGAGTATGGATGTTTGTTACTCTTTCACACCTTAAAGGCTGAACGGATTTGGATGAAATTTGACACAAAGATAGATTATATTCTGGAATAGCATATAGGTTACGCTTTAGCCCGGAAAATGCACGGTGCTGGTGGAATAGATTTGTTTTTGTTTTTCATCAGGAACAAACCTGAGCGAAGATATGGTGAGTAAGCAAATACGTAAAAATACGTTAAAAAACTAGGATTTATCTATGTTTTTATTTATAAAGGGCAAAGAGAAAAAAGACTTTTGATTAATCTAATTGTACTCCAAATCTCAGTTTATTGTCAAATTAACAAAAATATCGATGGCAAATGAAAATTAATCAAAATAGGATATTATTACCATATTTTCCTCGTTGTATATGTAGAGTGTAATTAATAATTATGTAGTTATTCATAACATGTATTTGAATTTATTAATATGTTTAAGAATTAAAATAAAAAGAAGTCTATTTTAATTGATGACAATTACTTGATATTTAACATTGAATTGAATTTCATTTTTTTATTATTGGTTCTAAATTATCTCTTTACACGAGTACCTATATTGAGAAAACTAACAACAGTTTACGAGATATGCTCGTAGAGCATACGTAAGTTCTGAGGCACTAGTAGACCAGTAATACGCTTGTTTGGTAAGCGGATTCAAATCTCAGATCTCGCATCTCTGATATTTTCATGTGTGAGTCTTTTTCAACATGATTACCACGTGTACGGTGAAGTAAAACATCGTGAGGAAACCTGCATGTCTAAGAGAACCTAAGATCTACGTGGTAATCCACAAGGTAGTTCACCAGGCGCAGAGAACACGGGTATTACAATAATATAAAATAAAATAATGGAAATAATATAATATTTTTATGTAATATTTTGCACTTATTACCAGCACAATTTCAAGGGGCCAAAATCACTAAAGCGCATTTAAGTTTTGCGCGAACTGTACGCATAGTATTCATGTTGAAATAATATAAAAAATATTTAATTCATAACTAGAAGCAATGAAGTATTACTATTATATTTAAAAGTAATTCGTGATATTATTCATTACTTCCTGCAAAAAGGTATGCCAAATATAAAATTACATTCTACAAAATTGATTGATTGGGTGGAATATTTTTTGAAAGAAATCATTCAGCCGAATTGAGTACTTCTTCCTTTTAGAATTGGTCAAAAAAGCTTGAATTACTTGATTTCAATTGTCTCCCAGGACAATGCCCATTCTTGGAATTGATTTTTCTCATGAGTCAAAAATGGTATAATCATTTTTTATTATTTTCACTATCAATTGGTCATCTAATAGTGTATTTCAATTAACAAAATAAAATAGTATGTTGTTTAACTGTTACCTTCAAAAACATCGAAACTAAGCAATTTAAATAAATAAATATGTTGGGACAGTAACACACAGCACCATCTAGTTCCATAGTAAGCCACGAAGCCTGTGTTATGGATACCAGATAGTTGATACACTACACATATATAACTTTAATGTATGTAACATATTATAAATATTAACACCCATGACTAGAGTACAATCATTCGTGCTCATCACACAAATGAATGCCCCCAGCGGGACTCGAACCCGCGACCGCTGGCGCAGAAAGTAAGGTCACTACAAACTGAGCTAAACGTGTCGTCAAAAAAAATTAATTGTTTAACATACTAAACAAAACGAATTTATTTACGTACGTATGATTTAAGATATTCCGTATACTCAGCATCTACTTTTTTCAATCAAAATTAATAATGACAACGGTATTGGCAACAATTGTGATGCTGGAGAATAGCGACAAACCAAACTATTTTTTTCATATATGTAAATTATTTGTTCAATTTTAAATTAAAGTTAGGTACTAACTTTAAAATAAAAAAAGAATAATTGAAATCGGATCTCATAAGGCGGAGATATCCAATAGCCAGCTTTTTGTCCCTTTTGGAGGAGTACCCCTCCACTCAAAATTCCCCGTAGACAAACAATTCTATAAAGTTGTAAAAAAGTCTAAAAAGTTGTAAGTTTAGTCCACATCGGTTATAAAATACCTGTAGTGGAGTACCAACAAACTGATAGAAGAAAGAAAACTGAGCCTGACTTGAAGCAGAGACGCTTCGCTCGCTTGGTGAACTAACTATTGGATCAAATAAAATAATCTTTTTAATGTATTTTCGGTTGTTCATTTTAACCTATTCTACTATTTATAATGATCAATACATATAACAAAACTGTAGAGGTCTAATGTCTCTACATAGAAAAAAAAATGCTAAAAACTGACCCAAGGGGATGTAAGAAGAGAAATAGAACAAATTTAGATTTTTTCAAATTTTTTGTTTCTCTGTCTGTCTGTTTGTACGGGCCAACCTCCAAAACTATTAAACCGATTTAAATGAAATTTTGCATGGTAGTACCTTATATCCCCGGTCAACATTTTAGATACTTTTCATCTCGGAAAATTAAAGAGTTCCTGTGGGATAGTTAAAAAACTATACTAACTATACAGCTGAGAACACAAAAACTACTGATTGGATTTTAATGAAACTTTATAATAAAATAGTTCATACATCAGAATAACAAATAGGTTACTTTTTATCCCGAAAAAAATGTACGGTTCCCGTGGGATAGATTTATTCTTGTTTGTCTAGAGGCGATTCCAAGCGAAGCGAGGGTGAGCCGCTAGTTTATTAATAAAGATCTTCAATGTAATTTAGATTTTGAGGTTGTATTACTTTTTTTGTAGAAATATTATATGAAAAATATTTTATGATATTTTATGTATAATATTTTTATGAATAATCCCGCACTTAGATATAACATATTCATTAAAGAGAAAATGGCTTAAAATATATAAACCATCTAAAGTCGGTTTGGATTTGACGGAATGTTTTAGTGTTAAAGTTTATGGGCAAACCCCCTTTTATCGCTTGGTATCCATGCAGATACAGTTATTATAATTTAGTTGTTTATTTACACCTTTTTAGGTTTGGCCACTTAGGTAGGCACTTGGTATTTTATTTTACAATTTGGTAATCTAAATTTGCCTCCTCTTAAATCACCCCCTACGCTAAAACCTCTATTTACTCTTTTTTTTATATGTATCAGCCTAAACTATAAGTATATAGACCAGAGTTTAGGGAATTATTATCTATATTTTTAACCGACCTCCAAAAAAAGGAGGAGGTTCTCAATTCGACCGTATATTTTTTTTTATGTTTGTTCGCAGATTTTTTCGTCGTTTATGAACCGATTTTGATAATTCTTTTTTTGTTGGAAAGGAGATATCCCAAGAGTGGTCCTATGATAAGGAAACCAGGATCTGATGATGGGATCCCAGAGAAATCGAGGGGAACTTTCGAAAATTGTAGCGGCGACTAGTGCGTTTGATAACATTTTCATTAGGTATTTTAAAGCACTACTATTTAATGAAGGTCTGGAGTCGATCTGATGATGGACCCGAAAGATAGTCGTGGGAACTCCTCAACGATTTACAGCAATTACCTGGTGTTTGGGCTTGATTAATTTGTATTGATGATACGTCTACACTAAAAATGGAAAAATAAAAACTTTTAAAAAAAAATAAAAACTAAAATGCTTTGATTTGTATTGGCTGGCACCGACTTCGAAAAAATCTGATTAAGTATCTATTCTAAATGAAAACCCCCGTTTACTTATTTTTTACTTTTCAGTGCCTGGAAGTCGGTTTTTATTTTATTTTTTTATTATTGAATCGCGAGAATACTACATAACCTCCTAATAGTATTAATTCTAACAGTTTGTTACAGATATTTAAGTTATTAAGAATGTATGTCAATAAAAATCTGCCTCTTTACTAGTACTTAAATGAACTTGAACTACTAAAATGAATTTAATGTATAGTTTTTATAAGACACCGCTAAGCTTAAGATGGAGACTCTCATTTTTTTTACTTTGCAAATCGCATTGTATTGTCATCACCCTCAATTTATATCACGTTAACACTCAAAACCATAGAAAATAGTTATTATATGTATATAGGTAATAGGTATTCCACGTCAAAATTCACGTGGAATTTTATGGTATACAATTTTACTTTAAATATTTTGCTATAAACTTTACAATATCTGGAATATTATATATTTTTTTTAATTATTTCAAAATATGACGATAACTCATTTACAAGACATAGGTATTATCAATTAAGCTTATATTGTTCAACCTGGCTTCATAGTATTTTTAAGAGTCAGCAGAATATTTAACTGAACATCAGTAAATTCTCATATTCGTAACGAAGAAAATTAAAAAAATATATTTAAAATTTCACAAGTTTGGTAAACATAACATTTTAAATTTACTCATGCATTAATAGTTAACTTGAAAATTAATTAATGACTGACATTATTAAGGTCGGCAATTTTACTCACATGCCGGCTATTTCTGAGCAAGTGTTAGTGGGGCTAACTCTTGACTTTTCAGAGTGAAATGCACTCATGGTAAAGTGAAAGTGTTACTATTGTAGCTGGTACTACCTATATGTGTAGTTAGGCAATTTCTAAGAGCTACTGAACTAACTAAGATTTACATGCGATAGGTCAAGGGCTTTTGCACACCCTTCGATTATTTACTACATATCATATTATGTAATACCGATATCAATTTCTCAAGAAAGATTATTCAATTCATCACTCTTTTGTTCAATGGCTCCTAGGAGTTAGGACTGCCATTTGGGCACCATATACTTTGCCATTGTTCCATCAGTTGTCATTTAATAAGCCTGACATTACTGTTTACAAACATCGTTGATGACACGATGCATGTGCAGTCAAATAAGATCATAATATATAGAGAAAATAGAGTTTCTACTGACAAATTAAAGTCTAAAAATATATTCGTTAATGAATATTTACTTTAATGATGTTATATAATCTTGTCTATTAATCATTGAATTTATAAATGAATTTATTTATTAACAACGAATTTTAAATTATTAAATCTAAGATTTAAAAAAATCAAAGTATATATGTAAGTATGTAATGAACCTCAAACTCCAGGTGTTAGACGTTGCTAATCCAAGGGCTGTTGAATCAAATGCGATCAACACGCGATAGGTCAAGGCCTATACACGTGTACACACCCTACTAATATCTAGACAATCTGTCCTCATTACATAATAGTAAATATTTAACTGATTACTATATACAACGAAGTCTAATCTAATTTATATTTATCATTATCGACGGACGGGAGGACGGTGTAGGCTAAGTAAAATATTTTTTTGGATATGAAACCAAATTTTTTTTTGTAATGTACAAATTTACAGTTTTCGGCTTTTTCCCTTTAATTGCGCTATAAGACATTGCTTCTTGCCAAGTTTGATTTTTTACAGTTCCAAGGGAATATAGACCTGAGTATTTGATATTAATTTCAACTTGATACCTGCATGCATTTCTGAGAAAAAGGGTGACGGACGGACGGACGGAAGGACGGACGAACAGACGGACAGACAGACCGACAGACAGACAGACAGACGGACAGACAGACAGACAGCCGACGGACAGATAGACAGACTGACACTTAAGTAATACTATAAGGGTTCCTTTTTTCCTTTTGTGGTACGGAACCCTAAAAATAAGTACCTAACAACTACTAATTGCAAATATATTAAATTAGTCACAAACGCCTTGACATTTGTTAAAGAGTTTCGTTAGGTATCTGTTGACCTCTTTTTCAAAATTCTGTAGTAAGTAGCAACTGACAAACAGCAACCTTTTGAAGATTAATAGTAACAATAATGTAAAAACCCTAGCAATACTGGGTACACCAATCGGTACCTTATAAGAAAAAAGGACGGAACGGTTAATCTATACAGATAAATAAAATTGAAATGTCTGTTTGTAATGTCAAAATAACAGCTTTTTACTAAATGTATATGGAATTATATACGGTACTTATAAGAAAAACACAATCACAAAATTTTATTTTAAAAAAGAACTGGGGTTTCGCTCAAAAAAATTAAAACGTACCTAGAGACGCACCCGAGCGAAGCGAGGGTAAGTCGCTAGTTTTAGCTAATAATCCTGCGGAAGGGTAAGAGGACGCGAAATCTACCTTGGCCCTTTAGCACTATGGTTATTGATATTCTATCGATGTTCTCTGGAAGAGTAACTTAACAGTTCCTAACCGAGCCGACCATATTTTACGCTATTAACACTTTATTACACAAAAAATGTCACCATAAAGGATCTCATCAGATCATCGTCATATTTATATGACTTTAGACATTATCAGGTCTACTCTAAAGGTTTATAAAGTGTTAATCTATACAGATAAATAAAATTGATGTTTGTAATGTCAAATTAACAGCTTTTTAATAAATATATAGTATACTAGCGACTCACCCTCGCTTCGCTCGGGTTCGTCCCTAGGTACGTTTTAACGAATAGTATAGCACAGACTATATTATATATGTATAATGTACATACATATGTTTTTTTACTATTAGAAATGGGCTTACTCTTGACTCGAATCGAATTAATCTTAGCTCGAAAGCACAGATATAGTCTATGATCTAGCGAGTTTGCCCAGGAAAACAAAATCAGGTATAGAAAAGTAGGTAAGTATTATAAATTATAATTATAATTATTATATACATATATATTCGATTCCCCATCCAATCTTCCACCACCCTTTTCACCCCTTTATATATGATATGTTTTCCGGGATGAAAACTATCTATATCCATATCAAATTTCATCTAAATCGGTTCAACGGTTAAGCGTGAAAAGATGACGGACATGAAGACAGGCAGGCAGACAGACAGACAGACAGAGTTCCTTTCACATTTAATATTAGTATGGATATATAAAGCTGGCTTTTCTTGTGGTGATGGTCTATCATCATCGGCGTGGGCTGAACATTGATAAGTCACTCAGTCGCGAGTAGTTATTAAAAGCAGTAATTGTGAATATACCTTAGGAGATAGATATATACTATTACGAAATTTTTGTACAACTTTTTAAGACCTATAATTTTCTTGTACATTGTTTTGATGAATCTTTTAAGGTTTATCCAGCGTTAGCCGTATAAATTTCTAAGGACGACTCGATAGAACCAGTCATTGCGTTATCCCGCGGGAATGAAAAATGTGCCTGTAGTATGTGTATATATCCTAAATGTTGACCCAAGTAATAAGTTATCACTATACAAAATTTAGTTAAAATCGGTTCAGTAGTTCTTGCGTGAAACGCGCACATCGATTTGACTAAGTTAGTTTTATTATAAGTATAGATAAGAATAGATATTGCGAGTGTACCTTAAGAGATAGACATATTATACTGTTATAGATTTTTCTGTTGGCCTTTTTAAGATCTACAATTTTTTAGTACATTGTTTTGATATATGTCTTAAGGTTTAGCCAGCAAAAGGTTTCTAAAGGAGACTCGATAAAACGAGTTATTGCAATTTCCCGTGGGAAAGAACAATTTTCATGAAGTAAAAGATATCCTAAATGTTGACGTGAATAATAAGTTATCACTTCACAAAATTTCGTTGAAATCGGTTCATTACTTTTTGCGTGAAACGCGCACAGACAAACAGACAAAAAATTTAATAACTATTGTTTTTGGGTCTATATCGTATACATAATACCTTACAGACATTTTTTTTTAATATTTCATTTACAGATTTCGATAAGTTACTGCTTTATTATAGTATAGATATGGTAATTTTTAAAATTTTTGTTTGCTCGTTTGCTTGTTCCGGCTAATGTGTGAATCAGCTGAACCGATTTTGACGTGACTTTCACTGGCACATAGCTAATGTTACTAGGAGTAACTTAGGCGAGTTTTAATTGTAGAAAAATAATTAGGGTACCTCGCAACAAAATTGAAACCAGCGAAATTGCGAACAAAATCCGCGTACCCAAGCGGAGCGAGGATAAATTGCTAGTATTTTTAAAACAGGACATCTTTTCAAAAAAGATTAATATTATATTTTATTATTATGTTCCATTTAAAAGGAAACTCTTGTTGCAGCCGCCCTTGTATATTGTTATAATTACAGCAATCTGCGGTAAATGTACTTATCTATTTATGCTAATAGTTTTTCTGCTCAATGTTTAACATTCATATTAATTTTATAAGAGCTGTTGTCTGCGACGTAAACATTATAGTTCTCGAGGCGTAAGCTCAGCTTTGCATTTGTGTGAGTGATAGCCAAAAGTAAGTTTAGTCAAAAAATCACATAAAAATAAAATTAATATTTTATCAAAAGGAAGTGCTGACATTTTAATATATTTGACATATCTTTTTCGTTTACGTATTTAAAATATTTGTTCAATTTGCACAAAATTTCTTTCGTTTGGTCAATTTATTTACAATAGAAGCTATTTCACTAACGATAATAATAATATAAAAATAATAATAATATAATAAATAAGTCCGAAAGTTTCTACAAGACGATTCCCCTAATCATCAAAACATATCTAATGATGATTCTCATTTGGCGTAAGCCCGTGAGATTCATTACACCGAAATTATATATTTCGAAAAAAAAAACTAAATAATAATAATATAATAATTCAAACACAACAACAAAATAATATTATACGTCAAGCTGCAAACGGTACAAGAGGTGAAATGCGGAATGTGCAGGGCAGGGAGATGACACGCGAGGGACGCGCTACGCCTTAGGCCGCGCTTTAAAAACCAGTATAAACCGGTTTAAACCATACACGGGACGCGCTTCGCCACAAGCCGTACCTCTCCGTACACTATGTGTGTACACTCACACAAATGCAAAGCTGAGCTTAAGGCGCGAGGACTGTACAATGCTACAAATTTTTTTTTAATAATTCTATTTAGAAAATACTTTTAACATTAAAAATTGATTACATCTAATATATTTAAACGAGCCATTCTTGTATATTTATAACTTTATGTCTTTATATATTTATACCAGCGATCTCGGAAATGGCTCTAACGATTTCGCTGAGATTTGGTTTGCGGGAGCTTTCGGGGGCGAAAAATCGATCTAGATTAGTCTCATGTCTGGTTTAGAGTTTTCATGCGGTAATCTTTTGCATTATTCTACGCAGAATATGGTCGATAATTTCTTACACTAGGTTATAAGCATCGTGGTCAAGCAGTCAAAGCGCAAGTAAGACAACACATATGCCCAGGATCGAGTCCCGGTTGCAATACAAAGTTTTTACTTTTGTTTTATATTTATTCAAGTTTTCAGTTTTTTTTTTAATCTAAAAAAACGATAAAACAAAAAAGAACTCCGAGCCAAGCTCGGTCCCCCAGCTACTTTACCTTAAGCACTTATTCCGTGCGAGGACTCTTTTCCCCAAGATTTTAAACCAACGAATAATATGAGAATTAAGTAATAAAAAATATGCCCCATTTTAACCAAAATCTATCCAGCAATTTCAGTCCATCTAATTAAATTTTCATACGTAATCCGCTTTCCTACAGGATCCGCCCTTATGTTGATAACTTGACTACTTACTTAGTAATATTCGTAACAACTGTCATTAAAACTTACCAAGTAGTTTCTACGTAAGATCTGTATTATGTATTATTTTAGCAATTAGATTTTCCGTCAAAATTTCAAAAAAGCAATTAGAGGTCAACATTGGTTTTCGTCTTTTGTAGGTCCTAAGTGCCGCATCGCGCTCAGCAAGCGATAGCAGAGACACTTGTGTAGGACCCCTGGTGGAAGAGGTACGAAACAAAATTAGAGAACTAATAAAGCAATTACTTTGTACTATATAATCTTTGTAAAGAGCACCATTATCACTTAATTTCCTTTAGATCTACAAATTCTTACTGAATCTTTCCTTTATGCATAAAAAACGTTTCTTGTTTACGCAAATAAAGTTTTCGACAAACTAGTTTTAATGTGTTCTTTAATTATTTTTACAGCACATACCTTTCCTACTAAAGCATTTACACTTTACATATTTATAAAATTAAACCGTAAAAATAGTCTCACTTTAATCGTTTATATAGGCATCAATCATCATGCTACGATTTTTATATCCCTAACTCCTAACCCATAGTCCTTACCATCATAATATACATACATATGTATGTATACATATGTATACATATATATACATATGTATGTTCTCGTATGTACTTATACCATAGTTTGCCCGTAGATTTGCGCACGAGTGTAATATTTAGTCTACTTATATATTTTAAATAAATTATTTAAAACGTATGACTATGTGAATAAAATTAAGAACATGACTTTATTATAAACGTATCGCCCCACAGAAAATCTTAATCGAATTGATTACAGGTATATAATAAATATTTAACAAGTAAAAGAACCTATACAAGGGGGATCAGCCCATAGTCCTCTTTGTTGGCCAAGGGCAGGTCGGCGGACTGCACATGTTGAAACTTGCTAGGTTCTCTCAGACATGTAGGTTGCCCACAATGTTTTCCTTCACAGTAAAACAAGTGGTAATCATGTTGGAAATAATTCGCACATGAAAATATCAGAGGTTCGAGACCCGGAATTTGAACCCACTTCACTCGGTTTCCCAAGCGAGCAGTTTACCACTGAGCTACCACTACCTGGTATTGGAATAACGGTAGAAAACTCGAAAGTCAGAGTTCGATTCTTCTCTTTCTCATATACGAGTCAATCATCTTAATCACATCAAGTTTGATATTTGACTTATATGTATAGTTATATGACACCGTTTTAACAAAAATACCATAATAATTCTTAATATTTTACTATTTACTTTTTTATTGTATAAGGTAAAAATGCCAACCATTTACAAGAAAAGGTCCAAAGCACGTAGTAGGTACAATTTCAATGACGTAGACGTATTGAAACAACCTAGTAACAGGGTGACGACTGGGCAGTGGACACTAATTTTTTAAGGATCCGTAGGTAGTCAACAAGGAACTCCTATAGTTCCGCCATGTTTGTCCATCCGTCCGTCTGTCTATCCACAACTTAAGCTCAGAGACTCCTTGTACTAGACTAGTGTATAGTACTTGACATGGATATGCATATTAGTTATGCCGACAGAGTGGTGAAATAAAGTCTTTATTCTATAGAGTGTTGTCGGATAGGTCCTTAAAAAATATTGCGGGTTTGTGAAATAAAATTTTCGATTAGAGATCCGTTTATGAAATATTAAGCTTTAACGTGTTGAGAGGCGTATACACACCCGTGTGTATGTTAACAATGAATTTCTCGGAAATTCGCACGGACGCATTAAAGTGCTAATTTTTGTTTAGAGTCAAGTGTCGTTACGAGTAATAGTCAACTTATAAAATGTACATGGAGAAGTAAACATTTCGTACAAATGTAGTAAATATATGATGATTATGAACCATGTAAAAATATACAAAAATAAAATCATAGCCAAAAGCCCCACGGGCAACGGAAACCTACATTGCGCGTGGCCCGACACGCACTTGGCCGGTTTACTAAACCAAAAGAGAAAGCGAATATTTAGAAAAGGAGGTCAAGATATTTAATTATATCAATTTCCAAATTCTCAAACAGCTTTACATCTACCAAATGATTGGATATTTTCTTTAGAAGTACGATGTTTTATTTTTTATCAACCTCACTGCAGCTGGATCAATTAATGTTCTCCTCGTCCTAAAGTCTATCTGAGTATTATAACCTTAGAGATAGCTTACAAGTTTACATATTTTTTATGATATTCTCTTGTTAACTAAGTAACGTATAATATATTATGTTATGTTATAATAATATATCAATCAACGGCTGAATGCATGCAGTGTCTTCATAAAATATTCAAATTTATTGATCGATACACGCTATGGCAACAACCGGTTGCAATTTAACGTACTGAAAATAACGCTATATATGTATTTTTTATGAATAACATTTTTTAACTCTAAGTATACATATATTATTGGCCAGTAAAAAAAACCGTACAAAATAAGAAGAAAAAGTCTACTTTTCCATGTAATCTATAGGCGTAACTTCACATATACATATACGGGTGTCCCAAAAGTCAACGTCAAGCCGGTGTCGGGTGATAAGTCAAATAAATAGTGACAGTATTTAGAAAAATAATAAAAAACATCTTAGTCATGTACTTAAAAAATTATGGCTATTTGAAAAAAAAAACCAAGAAATTTACCACCTTGTGACAATCTTTCAAGAACTGTGACCATGATTTTTTTTCCTTAGTAACTCAGATTTCAAGTTCAGTTTCATACTTTGTTAAAGTGTTTCTAATAAGCGCTTGGATTTTTTAAGTCCTTAATTTTAAGGTACAACTACTAACAAATTGATCAACAGCAAGCTAAGTGCAAAAGTCCTACGGGCCCAGTGTCTCTTTATTTTTTTTATAGTTTTAGTGAAATAAAATACAAGGATTGAAATGAAAAGGCTTTTTATTATATTACAATAAATTCTCTAAATGTCTCCCATCAGTTTCAATACACGCTCTGACGGTCGATAATACAATTACAATGCGCAAAATGTGCGAATCATTTCTAACATGATTACCACTTGCCTTACGGTGAAGGAAAACATCGTGAGGAAACCTGCATGTCTGAGAGAACCTAGCAAGTTTTCGAAAGACATGTGAAGTCCGCCAATCCGCACTTGGCCAGCGTGGTGGACTATGGCCTGATTCCCCTCGTATTGAAGGGAGGCCCGTACCCAGCAGTGGGACGTCACTCGTACTTCTAACTAGTACCAACCATTAAATAACGACGCGACGCAAAGACGCAAAATGCCATACGAAGTCGACTACATTTTTATGTCATTTGTTTTAAAACATTGCTTTAAAATACGAATGCGGCTAAAATTAAACATAAATTAACACCTCCTGGATAATTTTTAAGAAATTAGTGATAATTTTTAAGAAATTAATTGTTATCTGACACGCCGGCGTGCCCGCGATCCTCAACGGGTTAACATGTTTTTACAAGCAAATTGGCGTTTATTGAACAAAAATAGGTATTGCCATTCATTTTAGCCATAAAAAATTTTTTTACTTCTTCCACGTGGTTTCTAAGCTAGAAAACAAAGTATTTTTTATTTTTTTTATTTTTAATAAAAGAAGTGACATAGACTGCTATTTTTATGTTATCTAAAATGATGTCTGTGGGATTACCATTGATTGATTGATTGTATTAGAGCTAAAAGCTTAAAATAAAAAAAAACTAAAGGATAGGAATAAATTAAATAGTATTATGTTGAAATGACATATATTATGTTTTTAATTCAGGCCTATTAAAAGGTTAGGGTAAGAAAGGGGTAGTAAAAACTGTAAGCAGCTAATTATAATAAGAAAGTAGATCAGCTAAATTACAAAAAAATGTCGTGTGTTGGTTTGTCACCGATGATGTGAAGATTCATTAGGTATAATTTGTAAAATTTCGGTCATTCAAAGGATATAAATAATAATAAAATAGTAGTAGAAGAATTGTTTACAAAAATAATAAATATTGACCAAAAATTTTGCAATCCTTGTTTAAAATATGTGAAGAGTATAGTTCCTATTTTTATATCGCCTTACAATATTGTTATAATATATTGTGAAAATATTAAAAATACTAAACAAAAACAAAATAAATTACCGTACAAAAATCAGAACAATAAAAACCGATTTTCAGGTTTGTTTATTGTTGATGAAAAGGCAGAATAAATCTTTGATATTTGAAGTCTATTGACTGTTACGGTGGATTAAACTGAAATAAGTGCATTTTATATGTCTTAACGTTACAAGCAGTCTAGCTGGGTCGCAGGCCGAGTCTTGCCGCGGTGTAGCGAGTAGCAACAATGCGTTCAGCTGAAACGTTCGATGGGTGGTGGTGGAGGTGTTGGGGAGGTGCTGAGGAGGTTGTGCGAGGTCACGTCGTTCGATTCGGGTGGCTCCGGCGGCGCTCGGGACGGGCGCCGCCGCGGCGTGAGGCATCGACGCGCGCACAGCGACCTCTGCGTGCGCCGCGCAACTGTAGAGTTTAAGTCCGGTGACCACGCTGCGGACTCTACCGCCTCTCACACTGCCATCGAATTGTTATCTAAATATCCGTTCCAGGGGCTTTGCCTCTCGTGAACGTCGCCGCGATTTATGCCGTTGACGCGATTCATGCAATAAATTGATCCGACACGTTTTAGGCTCTCGATAATATGTGCAAAAGTTTATTAAATGAGTCGAGTGCTTGCTTAATCGATCGGCTGCATTAAAAAGTAAAAACTGTTATTATCGTTTTGCGGTCAGATTTTGCAGCTTTTGTTGCGCTACAATACAGCTACAGGGCTTCACGATTATATCAAATATTCTAAGTGATCACAAAAGCTTGTGCGTATCGTAATAATCGAATATCGAGTGGTGCCGTCCTGTGCTTAGTTCATACTGTGGACAGTGCGTCGGTTCTTAAGAGGTGTTTTTTTATCGTTACTTTAGTTGCAAGCTTTGCGTTTATTTATTTTTATTTACTTTAGTATTTTTTTGCTATTATTGTGATAAAACGCGATCCATGCTTGGAGTTATGACTACCATGGTATGGTTTCCTTTGTCTACGTTATATACCTCTTATTCTTTTTAGTAACGAAAGGTAGTTTATTCATCACATCAAATATTTAATCATTTTAGATTTATCGTATCCTGTGCTTTCTATTTGAATGAATATCAGTTTCATTCATGATATTGTATTATATACAGTTAAAAGACGACACTTTCGATTAACGTAACGCTTTTGGCAGCCTTGAATAGCAGTCATTGTACTCGTAGAACATTATAGATTTTGAGGAACTTCGTTTGGAAATTCGTTTCAAAACCAAAGTTTTGAGAGCAAACGTGATTATTATATTCGAAGAAACTCAAAACAATATTATAGTAGTATAGCTTTGTATAAGAGTATGAAAAAAATATACTGAAAACTTTACATTTCGCTTTGCTTATATGCTATATTTAAACATTCTTACAATAGAAGTCTTTTCACTGAACTGATAAAATCGACTTCATTTGACCTCGTGCTAATAGGTACCATATCTCATACATAACTTTTTGAGAATACAATACTAAGTATAGATCGGTTGTGACGTAAAAACTATGCAGAGAATGCAGCCCCTCCCTCATTCTGATATCTAAAGAATGTGTACAGAAATTTGGCAGGCGATTTAAGAAATCAATCCGCATATTTTTACTATTACAAAGATACTCGCACCACTCAGCACAATGTACTTTATTTTTATAAGTAGTTCCGTAGTTTATCCGCAGTATATTATAGTTTATAGTTAAAGCATGAAGAAATCCTAAATATTTAGCAGTACGAGGCACGCATTTTACAAATAGATTTGAATGATATTCAATACATTTTCATGTTAAAATATATGGAACACATCTTAAATAAAATAAGGCAATAATCATAATATTTTCGTCTTACATCATAGATTTTGCAAACAAAATATAACTTATCTGTTACCTACACTTAGTTTTTTTGCGATATATGTATAGAAATAATAGGTTGTAAATATAGCGCCGTGCATATTTAAAAATGAGCACTTAAGTACAGAGCATTTTCGTTTCTTTGTATACATGATAATTATGAATATGTAAATACGAGTACATTAGACTCTACGAAGTTATGTAACTTTGTTACGTACTGCTTTTTTGCCTGTCACTCAGGCTCCATTTTATTCACATGACATTTGTTTTTATCTATAGTTTACTGAAGATTTCTAAACCCTTGTTATAATCTATACTAATATTATAAAACTGAAGAGTTTGTTTGTTTGGTTGAACGCGCTAATCTCAGGAGGTACTAATCCTATTTGAAAAATTATTTGTGCATTCGATAGCCCGTTAACTGAGGAAGGCTATAGGCTATATATCATCCCGGAAAAAATGTACGGTTCCCGTGGGATAGATTTGTTTTTGTCTAGGGACGAACCCGAAGCGAAGCGAGGGTGAGTCGCTAGTATTATAGTATAGTAATTAAAGAATACATTATCATAAGTTACAATAAATAAGAAAAATATCTATGATAACGGAATATCCGCTTTCGTTTGAGAGATAATTTTGTTTTTAACGTGTTTTTACAATTAATGTTACCATAAGATATTGAAGTTCAATATCTATTATTTAGGTTTTCTCGTTCTGCGGATGCTTACCAATGTAACAATACTATTGGGATACAATACTTAGTTAAATATATTTAAATAACATTATACAGGTGGCAGGAAATATATAGTTGAAGTAAATGCTTAGGCCTTACCTTACAAAAGGTGAAACTTTAAAAAGTTCGTACTTTTAAAAATGAGTAAAATGTACATTGATCTAACTACAGAGATACAACTTGCCTATATCCATGCAAGGAAATGTTAACGTTAAACAGGGGCAAAGACGATGAATAGACCGACCACCCGTTGACACACTGCTGAATAAGGCGCGGCCTCGTTTACCGCTTTCAGCCCTAGCGCCTCTATAACGAATAGCAAGCACTATTCTAGACCACCACCCACTCTAAAAAGTAACTAGAATGGTCATTAAAATAATATCTCTCTTAAAAACTGTTTGAATCTGACCTCGTAAACAATTATCTATATTCTATACGTTGTCATCGTCACTCTACAACCTACATACTTAATTTTATATTATATTGAAAACTACTCAATTTGTCAGTAAGCTCCTACTACTCAAGTATTACGTTAAAATATAAAAAAAATACTAAATTCTCTTTTTAATACTTCTGACTTCTTCTGAACCTTCTCTATTCTATTAGGTGTCTACAGCACTTCACGACTTTTCTTACTACAACCCAAAATAGTGCCGTTAGATTATCATTCACATAGCGTGATGAAATTGGCAATAAAAACTTTAGAAAGTATATTGTTTAAAAATATTGCACAAGCAAAAACAAATCACGTGTATTATCATGATTTTCAACTTGTCGAATAAAACCATACCATAGTAAACATATCAACGTTTTCGTTACACCGATTTTATATTTGTTTAACTTAAGTTACCCTAACGTGACTGTACGTATCAAAATCAGAGAAGGGAGTGGAGATAAGCGCGCATCTATGCAAAACACGGCCATTGCCCTGCTGGAGACGGCGTCGGCCTTCGAGAGAGCCGTGCTGGAATGTGAGCACCTGGAGGCGTCCGAGCACGGCGGGTTCCGGTGAGAGCGTTGGCGCGGCAGCGGCATGGAGGAGCGCGGGCCCCCTGACGTGCCGTTGATCGTGACCCCGCCGTGCGCGGGCGCGGCACTCACCACCTCGCGACGCGCCGCCTCCGCCCGCGGCTCGCGCGACGACCCCCCGCCCTCCACCTGGCGCTCCTCAGTACGTGTGCGTGACACCAGTTTCCGTGGCTCCCGAAAAAGCGTCGTTCGCCTCGAACCGCCCTGTAATGGCCTCAACGGGTTGCCCGCCATCGGCAAGGAGGTAATTCACGTATCTGGCTGATAAGACGATTGGATTTAATATGTTAACGAATCATTTGATCATAAAATACCTATTTAAAAGTGACATCTCTTTATTTGTATATCACAAAGCTTCAGCTTGTTGATTGTGTCGATGTACTTTATTTTGCTGCAAAAATGTAACAAATTCTGTGAATTTCCTATCCCTCTGCGCCGCGATGAAGGGCAAAACATACTTCAGGCCAATGTTTTCGTGTAATAAATAACTTTATACAATACTTTAAATATTTCTTTTTAAAGTGATCTTATAATTTCCTTGATATTTCTAGCACCACTGTCTATATTAAGCGAGACTTGATTAAACTAAGTATAAAAAAAATATTTCAAATAACATGTTAACTAAATTTTTAGTCAAAAATGTGTTTATGATTATAAATGTAATATATTAAGAGGTATACCTAATTCAGTTTGCAATTAAAACATTAAATATTATTTTAAATACGTATATCCGTAAAGGTAAGTTCTATATAATGTTATAAAATATATTAAAAAGGTAACGTCTTACGCTTTTCATGTCAATTGTACATTTGCAAAATACGCTCTCTTACCTAACACTGCGATCATATGATCATGTATGAAATTGGTGATAACACTAAATATCACAGTATTTAATGTCTTTGTATATAGAATTGTTTTATATATAGGAACGGAAGTTTAACCCCTCCTCGATAATTTCTAAGTAATAAATTTTTAACTGATACGCCAGCGTGTATGCGTTCCGCAAGGGGTGAACAACAGGAAAGATAAAAAAGGATTGATATAAAAATTTACTATTAAACTTATTAATTAAATAAAAAGAACAACATGCTATAATTTATTCCTTGCATTTGTTAATGTTCATTAGGAAATCGTTAAAACAACATTTACTTTTTCTTTTTTGCAAAACAAAAAAAATAATATGGAATTGTTTTATAATATTAAATAATAATATTTTAGGAAGTTCTTGCCTATTTGGTGTATTATGTTTTAAGTAAACCTTGTTCGAGCATCAGTAACGTCATTGTGATATATCCTGTCCAGATATTAATAATGTTCAACTGTATGTTTATATAATACTAGCGATTTAACTCGTTTTAGTTTACCTATATACTATTTTTTATCAAAATCCGTGCAGCTGTGTTATCCTGAAACAGTAAAACATACACTCATACAAACGTTCGCATTCATAATAGTAGTCCGTATAGTTTTTAATAGAGTTCGTACAGAGTATATTTAGTACCGACGCGACGTGCCCTCGCGTCCCTGGCGAGTGAGACTCTAAGGCACCTCTTATGACTTATCTTATCTCTCAGTAATTTCTAACCTGCTTTAAAAATTACCTTTTAATGATATCCCATAAATGCTATTTATTTCACATAGTAGTTATCTAGTAAAGTCTGTTGATCATATAATCTTTAAATGTCTGAAGTCTTCTAAAGTATTTAGATTATTTATTTCCTTTAACCGCGTAAAGTACATTTGACAATTAAAGGTAAAAATTTACTTCTATTATGTTTTCGTTTAGAATTTAAAAACTAATTTAATACTATTTCAATCAACAGTGCCTGTAATACACCCCGCGTACTTAACTACTACTTATAAAAAAATGTCAACCACTATCTTTTCTCTTTTTGCTAAATGTAAGCTAAATGTTGACCTATAAAGTAATAAATGTCAATTTAAATGAAAATCCAAGCTGCAATTTCCATATAAAAGCATATTTTGGAAAAACCTTTTGTATTAAACTTTTTTCTCCTATAACACGAAAATATGGAGATATTCTGTATTTTTTTTTTTATGCGATTCAGTGACAAACGAGCAGCCAGACCACCTGATGGAAAGCAGTACCTGTCGCCCATAACACCTACGGTTCATGCACTTAGGTTTTAAGTAACAAAAATGCAGAACCACAGGTGCGTTGTCACTGTGAGGACTAAGATGATATGCCTCTTGCCTGTAATTGCGCTGGCTACCTTATCCTTCGTACCGGAACACAACAATGCAATCATTGTTGCTTGGCGGCAGAAATAGATAAGGGGTTGGTACCCATCCAGTCGAACTCCTCAGGCTTGACAGAGTCCTACCATGAAGATAAAATAAATAAATAAAAGTAAATAAATAGATAAAAAATATTTTAAACATACAATAAGTATATTTAACCCTTAGGTTATATGAAATACAATCGAAGCTTTTATACCATATCTATTAAAATTCAACAATTTTTAGTGGTTTTTGCATAAACATGATGGTAAAAATAAAAACCACCTATTTCTACATCTATATCAATGGTGAAAATCATGCAACTTTAAAAAAAGTATTTAATGTAGCTATCTAAGTATAGATTATAAAAAGAAAGATATGACTAATAACATAACTATTTATTAGAAAATAGCAATATAAAAATATTTTCACTGTTTACTACATACTTTTTTATAGCCGAACAAAAGCTAGTGTTTAAAACAACGCTATTTTTTAAAGTAATAGCTTTGAAATCGTTTTAGTTCCACCCAGTAAGTTCAATCTAGTGACCTATTTTTCACATTCTGTTCTGGTCTGACAAATCCAAACACTGCCAAATAATTTTTGTTTTAATAAATTTCATTATAAAATTTTGAAAGACGTTATTTCAAAATCTTTGACGGTATAATTTACGCTTACGCGTAGATCATTTGCTAATTCGTTTTCTGTCGTTTATATTTAATACACACTTTTATTTATATTTTGCAAGGTAAGGTGTTGACTTCAACTTTAATTATATTTTATATATTTTTTATTTATATCACTAATAATATAAAATTCTAGTGTCACGTTTGACATTTATGCACCAAGCTTCTAAACTAATGTACCAGGATCACACGTAGCATAATTATGTCACACGTAGCATAAACTACCTCGGTGGTGTAGTAGCTAGCAAGTACGGCTTCACATCGAAAGGTCCTGGGTTCGAGTCCCGGGTCGGACCAAGTTTAGTTATTGAGTCTTCCTGTTTATTAAGTCTCAGTAACAGCCCGGAGTTGGGAAGTTGGTGATGTTTCACCCTCGTCCCTCGGAGAGCACGTAAAGCCGTCGGTCCTGCGCCTTAACTCTCACCGGTCTTGTCGAGTAGTCGTCCCACCGGAGTATGAGAGTGATAGGAATAGAGAGTGCACTTGTGTTTGCGCATACGCTTGTGCACTATAATATCTCCTGCGCAGATGGCTAGTCTCAATGAGACTGGCCGCTGTGGCCAAAGTCAATCGGGAGGTCATTATTATTATGTCACTATCAGCACAACGCTACACGAAATAAAGATAAACCAACAAACCCACTACTATGAAGTAAAAATAAACTGTGCTGTCGATAATTATTTCCTAAAAAACATAGTAAAATAAGCAAATATTTCAATAAATATTTACTCTTTCTTATTAATATGACTTCATTTTTGATTATAACGTACGTACATAACATAGTAGGTATTATACATTAATATGTCACATAGTAATAATATCGTTAGCATACAATAAAATGAAAATATATCTATGAAATAAAAAATAACATTATAATAAAATAAATAAACATTATTAAGCGTTAAATCATATACGTAGGGAACTCAACCCTTAATAGAAATAATAACCTTAGTGTAAATTTTAAGTCGCAACAAGCTCAGTTGCGGTAGAAAAAAAAAATATACAAAACTTTTACATAACACTAACAATCAGTAAGCATGAAACTCGCTTATAATTAATTGAATAGTATAGTGAATATTTCAATGCAAGCTACCCAAAAACCATGTAGCGACCGAAATAAAGAAGGCATGAAAGTGTCTTATGTTTAGTTTTAGATGCAAATCATGTCTAAAACTAAACTGCTAGATTTGAATGACATAGATATTGTAGTTGAACCTGAATGTCTTATACATCCCTGTCCTATTTAGTTCTAACAGGTAGTTTTGCTATAGACAGGCTACTATTGCTCTTCTTTAATTTTGGATAAACTATTTTTATTTTCTGTCTAAATTTTTTGGAAGTCATTCAGTTTTCACTGAATTATTCCGAGCATATATTAGAAATGAACGATTTCTTTTATTTAGCAGGAAAATATCGATAAATCGTGTAAGGCATTATTTATTGATGGTTTTAAGGCCAGTTCGGAACACTCAAGCGTCGTTGCCTAACCAATGCAATTCACAGGGTTATTGAGCTTGATCGAGCCTCTCATTAGGTAATTATTTTTCTATTTCAGTTGCTAAGTATGGTGTACAATAAGTAATCTACAAGTTTTTAATATTACGCGTAAAATTTCATTTGGTATCATTTATTTAAAAGGTTTAATAAATAGTCTACGCCTATTATTTTCAAACGTAAGTAGCAATAAACCAAATATAAAGGAAATATGAACACTTACTTTGCTTTATTGTTAATTATTGTATGATTGCTAAAAATTCTATTAGGATTGTAATATCAACGTGATATAATAAATAATAATAAATTGTAATATGATCATGACATTATGATAATAAAAGTGCAATTTTAAGGAAATTGGTACTATAATATTCTTATAACATTTATTATAACATATGGAAATACTAGCAGCCATGTATACATTTACGTATCACGGGCTCTGTTGTTCGCAGGTCCTGTCACTGGGCGCGACGGGCGGTCACAAGGGAACCACGCAACCATCACCGCCCTGCACTATCCTCCACCATTCTCCTTATAAGGTAAGTGACTTTACGATGATTAAACCTAACAAATATTTTCTTCTATTTATTTAAAATGCTTAGTAATATTATATTTTAGAAAATATACGGAATTATTGTTTTAGAAACATAAACTACTACTATTACTAGCATTGCCCGCGGCTCCGCCCGCGTTCAGATGACCAAAAACCAAATTCTTAGGATTTACATACTAGTATACTCATACATAATATATTAATTTCATTGCGCATCGCATGCTTGGTAAATAATGGCAGTGATTGACTATGCCACAAAGGTCCCTCCGTTAATTTTATATTTGATTTAGTAACATTGTACTTTTTGTTTTAGCAATAACGTTTATAGTTTGTCTATACTTCTGTTTTGTATGTTTGTTTAGTTTTGTGCTGTAAACTCTCAAACTATTGAATTATTTTAATCATTTATGTATTTACTAATAGACAGCTATTGATTAATTTATATTTAGCTGATTATTTAAATTACTTAATAATAACTTGTCTTAATGTTAATTTGTCGCGAAACAGAGATTGGTTAGCGCTAGTTAGTATTATATTCCGAAACGTTTTTCAAAAGAAGATGCTGGGGAAAGTGAGGATTCCAGTAGTACATAATTAAGGTAAATAAGTAAATAACTCTAAGCAAATGCTTTTTATTATTTCGGCTCGGCTAATATGATTAAAGTCGTAAGCATTTTAGCGTCGAAAAAACCTGAAAAAGTTGAGTTAGGTATAACAGTTTCTAAAATACTTTTATCGAAAATTATCTTGCAGAATATACATTTCGTAGTTTTTAAGATATGCACTAATTTTAGTTACCCGCTTTGTCAGTTTAACAACCATAAACTTTTTTTCTATAAAATGTTAAAAAATAATTCGAAACTAACTTATTTTTACGGTCGATAAAATGAGTATATTGTGGAATCGTTAGTATTTATCGTATTTATTTTAGTGTTAACTTAGCAAAATACGTAGGAGTAAGAAAAACAACGAAGTATTTTGCTAAACGGAACCTTATAATGATGGAGTTGGACTTGCATTTGCCCAGTTTTTACATTAAAAGATTTACAAACATTAACATTATTTACTAAACAATAAATATTTACAAATATTTTCATTTGAAAATTGTTTCGGCCAACAATATATTCCTAATATGTTATTAATTTTGAACACGGCCGGGGATGCGGATAATTTAGTAGTAATTCTAATGAAATCATAGAAATGTATGTATATATATTCAATATGTGTACATTCAATTTTTTGGAATTAAAACTACGGATTTTAAAAACACACAGCGACATCTATTGTCGAATGTCTAAATAACACATAAATATTTTTGTAGTTATTTTAATGAATAAAATAGCGTTATTAATCTTTTTTTTATCAAGATAAGTTTTTTTTTAATAGTTTTTGCCATATTTAGAAAGTTACCTTGCTAAAATGTTTATAGTATCATCGTGGTTTTATTCTAACCAGTTTTTGTATTTTGTCTCGAAAATGAGATATTTTCCCGCGGGAAGGAGTATCCTATATGTTGATCCGGATAACCAGCTATCACCGTATTAAATTTCTTCAAAATCCCACCAGTGGTTTTTCTGTGATGCAGTCACTGACAGTCAGACACACAAAAAATTAAAAAACTGTAGATTCGCCCTCTGTGTCGATAATAATGTGTATTTCAATAAGATTTTCCAAAAAATATTTAATGTACAGATACGGCTTAGTTACAATTTTGATATGTCTATAGATGTAACTAATTTATAAAGCCAAAAAGATTGTTTATTAATAACTTGAACACGGGCGGGGCCGCGGGTAGTAGTAATTCTAATAAAATCATAGAAAGATCTAATTTGTGCATAAATTTTTTTGGAATTAAAACTACGTATTTTAAAAACACATGGCGACATCTATAGCCGAATATCTAAATAACACAAAAATAAATAATTATTAAAATAACTTTTTTAATGAATAAAATAGCGCTATTGATATATATTTTTTGCCATATTTAGTAAGTTACCTTGCTACAATGTATATAGTATTATCGTGGTTTTATTCCAACCAGTTTTTGTATTTTTTCTCAGAAATGAGATATTTTCCCGCAGTAAAAAGTACTCTATATGTTGACCCGGATAACCAGCTATAACCATACTAAATTTCATCAAAATCACCCCAGTAGTTTTTCTGTGATGCGGTAACAGGTAGACAGACAGACAGACAAAAATTCTAAAAACTATAGATTTGGCCTCTGTATCGATTAAATGTCTATTTCAATAAGATTTTCCAGAAAATATTTTCATCAAAATCCCTCCAGTAGTTTTTCTGTGATGCGGTAACAGACAGACAGACAGACAAAAATTCTAAAAACTATAGATTTGGTCTCTGTATCGATAATAATGTCTATTTCAAAGAGATTTTCCAGAAAATATTTAAGGTAGGTACAGATTTAAGTTTATTCTCAAAGATATTATACAGTTTTCTGTATGAATCTACGAATTTTAATAATTTAATTTTACATTATAATTAAGATTTAATCTAGCCACAATTTATAAGGTACCGCTTAGCGGCTATGTTGAAACTTCGAGGACAAAGTTAATATTAGCAAAATATCGGTCGCAAATTGAAAATACCCTGATTTCACTAATACGGCCAATTTTACTTCTAAAAAGTAATCTATCTTAAGCATAAAATTTTTTTAGCAACAGGTATTTTATTTACAAGTAATAATTCTATCAATTAATAATTAATATAAATAAGTACCTGGGCGACCAAGCTTCTCTCGAATTTCGTTTTTGTTATATCGTGTTTTTTAGATAAAAAAAACCAAAAACTTGAATAAAAAAAACAAAAGTAAAATCTTTATATCCCGACCGGGATTCGATCCTGGCCATATGTGATTATCTATCTTGCGCCTTGGCCGTTTGACCACGATGCTTATGCCCGAGTGTAAGAAATTATCGACCATATTTTGCGTGGAATAATGCGAAAGAAAACCGCATGAAAACTCGAAAATACCCGTTTTCCCAGACATAAGAATAATCTAGATAGATTTTTCGCTCCCGAAAACCCACACATACCAAATTTCAGTGAAATCGTTAGAGCCGTTTCCGAGATCGCCGCGCCGGTATAAATAAATAAATATACAAGAATTGCTCGTTTAAATATATAAGATTAGATAGATAGATTAGATATATCATAGAGTAATCTATACATATAATGAAATTATAATTAAGCCGAATCTGTACATAAATTATTCTTTTGAAAATCTTATTGAAAAGTCATTATTATCGATACAGAGGCCGAATTTATAGTTTTTAGAATTTTTGTCTGTATGTCTGTCAATCTGTCTGTGACCGTATCACGGAAAAACCACTGGGCAGATTTTGATAAAATTTGGTATGATGATAACTGATTATCCGGATCAACATAAAGGATACTTTTTACTGCAGGAAAATATGTCATCTCTGAGAAATCTATACTAAACTTAAAAAACGTAAGAAGGGACGAACACGAGCGCAGCGAGGGTGAGTAGCTAGTATTCTAATATATGTATGAATGACACAGACTCATGACACGCCCTGACTTCAACAAGGTGTCAAAAGACATAAATGAATGTAACACACTTATATATGTATGTACAAATTACTTGCTGATTTTGTCTGTTATATTAATATGTCACAAATAATTCCGTACTACGACTCGCATGCCACTATTGTACTGACGCTACTATGTCAGAAACTTCGCAGATGCGCACAATAACTCATCAATTTTTCGTCAAATACATTATTTTTCATAGTATATAGATGACATAATTTACATTTTTGTCTAATTAATCCGGTAATTCTAAATAACAAAATGATTTTTGTGAACTTTTTAATAACACAATAAGTCACATTGGGAAAAACAAAGTCATAAATGGTTGGTACCCCTTTGACTGGTACATGCAAAATTATGAATTTCATTATAATCTGAGATGGATTTTTTTTTTTTGTTAAATACTTATAATACTTACATACATATAATCTAAAGTTTCCAAGTATACTGTATTTAATATTAATTGACTAATTATTACTTGTCAAAAAAAATACTATTCTATTATAAGACGACACGATTGGCTCAGTTTGTAGTGGTCACGGGTTCGATTCCCGCGGAGGGCATTCATTTGTGTGATGAGTACGAACGTTTGTACTCCAGTCATGGGTGTTTATATTTATAATATGTATGTATAACGTTATATATGTGTAGTGTATCAACTATCTGGTATCCATAACACAAGCCTCGTAGCTTACCATGGAACTAGATGGTGCTGTGTGTTAATGTCCCAACATATTTATATTTATGACATAAAAATTTGTTCGTGTCCTTACTATATATAGACTTGGAAACTTAAAGCAAATCTTTTTCAATTTGTTCCTTGACGTCAATTGATTATTATGCTACTCACTCGTACTTTAAATTGCTTTACTTGTATAAAATAATCAATAAAAGAACATTATTTTAATGTAAGTTGTAGTTAGGGAATTCTGGTGGGTAATTGTTAGCGCTGGTAAATAAAAAATATTTGCCGCATCGACCTCGTTCATTTTCAACACGCAAAAGCGCAACCTACGCTACACGCTATTATTTTTAAAATTATTTTTCGGGGAATTTATATTATACTTTAGGTTTTTATTGTTACAGTATACTTTACCTATTTTTTTAATCTATTATGTAGAGATTGTAAAAACAATGAGAAACCAAATTAAAAAACAATGTCTCGTCATTGTTTAGCTCACACTAGATAAACAACATACATATATAAAGTTTCTTTAACCTTTAAGTCAAATGAAGTAACTTTTGTTTCAGGCCGCTTGGGATTGGTTGATTCTGATACTGGTCATCTACACCGCAATATTTACCCCGTACGTGGCCGCATTCCAATTGAACGAACCAGATTTCGACAAACGAACGCGAGGTTTTGGCCAAGACCCTATAGTAGTTATTGATATGATAGGTAATATATAATTTATATGAACTTATTAACTTTTCTCCATACTTTCATTAAAAAAAATGGCAATTTTTCTAACTTTTGAAAATAAAATTAGTGCTAAGAGAATAATTTAGAAAATGCACGAAAAACTTATGCATACAGATTTCCTTCAAGATTTTTATTATCCCTACTATGTTTCCAGTGGACGTGACATTCATAATAGACATCTTAATTAACTTCCGCACCACGTACGTGAACGCAGCAGACGAAGTGGAATCAGACCCTGGGAAAATCGCCCTGCATTACTTACGAGGGTGGTTTGTCATCGACCTTGTCGCAGCGATCCCCTTCGACCTACTTCTCTTCGGAACCGACACCGACGAAGTGAGCCGCCTTTACCTCGCACTCACTCACCAACTCATATGATATCATCACACACATGACTTAAATAGAAATAGTACATAAAATAAATGCCTGATTTAGAAGGTAATAGCCACCAGACGATCAATTGTCCGAAACCCCAAGTCTCAGAACATTACAGGAAACTCGTTTCAATTCCATAACAGATTAACACAATACCATTAAAATATAGCAATGAAAGTGTAATTAAAAAACTTAGGCGTATTAAATACACACCTCTTATGTAAGATTAAAATCGCGGAACACGATTCACTCTGTTAAAAGAATGATAAAATGGGTCGTTAGAAAAGTAGGTCGAGTTATATTTTCACGAAGACTTACTTAAAGGGGAAGAAATATAAATCAGAATGCCTACAAACTATAATTTAAACGAACGAAGCCTTCAATATTACTTTCGGACAAATGAAGCTCTGGATAAAATCTTAGAAATTCACGTACAGTAGTGGAATGCAGTTAACGCAGCTGTCACTTGAATATAACAACACAATTACTAAACGATATAATATGCCAATCACAAGCCCCACACTACTGTTCAGATTAAATTGGCTAATACTTATCTTAAAGTAAAATAAAATTCGACCGCCATTATACTATCATTCCTTATTATTTTTTTATAACTGATGTTTATTATTTTGAAATTATTTTATTTTGTATAAATATAATTTATAATTAAACTTGTAATATGTACTAACTAGTAGGTTCTTTTCACTAATATGATTCCGAAAGTACTTGACTATTTAGTCCGACATATAGTCGGTATGGAGATTACCCAAGGTGGGTGCGTACTGAATTTGTAATACCGTTTCTTGTTACAGCAGGGGCTGGAAAGTGATGAGGTATACCATCTTTGTGAACTATTTTTATGTTGCTGCCACTCTATTTTCTTACATTTTAGTTTTATACTTTGAAATTAATTTCCACTAGCCATTTTAAATCCACTAAGTGAATGCGTTAATGGAAGATGAGGACGCTTCCCATGAGCAAAGTTGTTTTTGAATTTTACACAGCGCCAAATCTATGAAGTGCTCACTCGCTATATCACGAGCTTCGCCACCTATATTTCAAATATAAACCAATGGGGCGAAATTATAGTTATCCAAATACGAGATCCGCATTGATTTTTGACAGTAGCCACAGCTTTTGCTCTACCTCTAGTGCATAAAAGCGATATAGACTTTGAATATTTTGTCTCCAATTTTATTTTATGCAAGGTAGCTTGAGAAATATTATATAGCATTGAGTATTGACGAGTTTCATTTGTTTCCTGCAGAGGCGTAGAACGCAACTAGAGGCAAGGTAATGAAGGCCTTCATCTTTGCTAGCATGACATTTCCTTCTTAATATGTAAAATGAATTCAAAACCTAAATGAAACTTAACGTGAACCAAACAAAATAAAAACCCAAAGTATCGAAAAGTTACTACGGAAATATACGTAGCTTATACTTTTACTTTTTGTAACAACAATTTTTTTGTCTTGCCCGTAATTTTCTATCAAATTATAATATTGACATGAAATTATTATTATACTTTTATTTTTTAAAATGAAAACATACTATATGTTTGTATATTTATATAATAATAAATTTCATACATATAAATAATTAAGAAGAAAGGCCTTAAGAAAAGAGCTTCAATCCTGCAGTAGAGATATCCATTATATATTATCACTTTTTACTTTAGGCAAAACATTATCATAAGCTTTAGTCCATAGTAAAGTGCAAGTCACGAAGTGCACAGAGCTTGGTAGTAAATACGCTCACACTTCCCAGACGAATTATTTGTAAAAATTGCATTTTCACTACATAACAAAGCACTAAACTATATGTATCGATACATATTGCATTCATGTGGCACCCACCTACGTGGCATTTAGGGAAATTTATGAAAAAAATTGCAGTTTAAACGAAATTTTCAAAATTTTCAGAAAATCTAATGATTTTTTTACAACAGTATATTTTATTAATAGGGAGTTATATTTGTTTTATGCAAATAAACTGTTTAAAATAATTTTTCATTTTATTTTCTACACCGATCCGTTAGATGTAAAAATTATAATTAATATTAATAATTAGTTTTAAAAGCTTATATATATAGTTAATAATAACGAAGCAATTTAATTTATAACAATAATAAAATTTCTATGATAGGTAAGTTACTCGTATAACATGTTTAGAGCGTGTTTAAATGCATACTTATAGTACCTATTCAACCCTTCAAAGCTGTGAAAACCAACATATCTCGTCACAATGCACCTGTATGATTAACACACTCATGACATATTGTTTATGCGCGTAATGTTAAGAATATTTAGCCGCAGTAATGAATGATAAGATTATATTAATTACGTAGAAATATTTTGTCCTCAGTCCAAATTAGGTTAGTAAAGTCGATAACAGCATATCGCCTTGATAATTTCTTAGTTTAGTGTGTAAGAAAGCAACAGTGATACCCTTAATTTGAATGTATGAATATAATTAATTAGAATTATACAGTTTTATGCACCGCAACCTATAAAGAAGCTAATTTTATAGTTTGAAACAATGCTTGTAATTGCAATACCTGTATGGCTGAGCTCGGAAGATGCTCGCATCGTATATCTATAGATAAACTTCCGCTTGTTTGAAGTGAAAAATCGCTGTGAAGCCTCATTAACGCTACTTAGTATTACGCGAACGTTCATACAATGCTTGGGTTCGGTATGCGGCTAAGGAAATTGCTTCATGTGACTGTTGAACAGCTTTTTCAGTGTGCTTTCTATGTTTGCAGACGACTACCCTCATCGGTTTGTTGAAAACAGCGCGCTTATTGCGACTGGTGCGAGTGGCGCGTAAAATCGACAGATACTCCGAATATGGTACTGCCGTCCTCCTCCTTCTTATGGCTACCTTTGTCCTTATTGCACATTGGCTCGCTTGTCTATGGTAAGCTAACTTGAAAAAAAATATTAAAGAGCATCAACAATCGTATTTCTCTATTTATTTATATAATATATTATTTATAGGTACGCAATTGGAAGCTGGGAGAGACCTCAGCTTCATGCACCTATTGGCTGGCTTGACGCGCTCGCTAACGATGTCCAAGCTTCGTACGACAACTCTACTGGACCTTCGATGAGGTACTCCGCCCATTTAGTTAGAGAAAATATAAATGATTGTTCATTTTCTATACAGTAAATAATTTTCTTTGATTTCAGATCTCGTTATATCACCGCTTTATATTTTACATGTACATCATTAACAAGCGTCGGCTTTGGCAATGTAGCGCCTAACACTGATATGGAGAAAGGATTCACAATATTCGTCATGCTTGTTGGCTGTACGTTATGATTTGAATATTATAATTTTAAATCAATTATTCTTTTTAAATAGATAATACAGTAATACTTTCTTAGATTTACACGAATATTTGAAATAAAACTATCTTTAGAAGATTTATTTAAAGATAATAAAATTTTACGCATCGGTTAACAATTAATTTTGTTATTATATTTTTAATATTCCATCATATTTTGTGATATATGTTGCATGTATATTGTAAAGCGGAAATTATATTTAAAATGAAAGAAATTATAATTGCCCGGAGTTTTGTCAATCGTATCCTTTTCTTGCAATATCACGGGACAATGTTAGATCTACATATGTATATTATAATTTCGCTAAGCAACTTCAATGATATTGTGGCTACGTAAGAAAAGGAGACGACTAGTACCAGTGAATTTAAAATTTCATTGTTTTTACAATTTCGGTACCTGCGACATATACAAATGCAAACAAAATAATTATTATGTATGTATATTTATGGTTTTTATCTAATTCACAGCTCTTATGTACGCTAGTATTTTTGGAAACGTATCCGCAATAATCCAAAGGCTATATTCGGGGACTGCGAGGTATCATACTCAAATACTGAGAGTTCGGGAGTTCATTAGATTTCATCAGGTAATTGTCTAATGTTGTTCTTTCCAAATTTAAATAACTTAGTTTGTGTTCGTACAAAAATCCACTGTCAGTAGTTCCCGAATTTCCAAATCTTTAGGGAATCTTTTTGAAAACAAAAATCGGTCCAGCCGTTCTCACGTGATGCGCTTACCAACGAGCAGCATTACATTTTTATTTATATAAATAAAATGTACAACGCTTTATTTACAGATCACAAATCCTTTACGGCAAAGATTAGAAGAATACTTTCAACATGCGTGGAGTTATACGAACGGAATCGACACGTCTAGTGTATTAAAAGGTTTTCCCGAATGTCTCCAAGCTGACATTTGTCTTCATTTAAACAGAAATTTACTCGCTAATTGTTCTGCTTTTGACGGTGCTAGTCCTGGTTGCTTAAGGTAAATAATCATATAAATAATGTACCTACATATTATATATACAAGGCCGGATTTACCTTAAGTGCCGCCCTGGGGCACCGTGAAAAATATCGCCCTAGTTCCTACATACTTTCCATCAGGTGAGCCTCCTGCTCGTTTGCCCCCTTGATGACATAAAAAAAAAAAATACTGCATTACTTATATCTTACATTAACTGAGTAAAGAACCGCACCCATGCTGTACGCAAATATTGTTTAGATTAAAGGATAAGTATATAACAACTATTTACTGAAAAAAGAGTATATTTTAAATTTTTGAATAGTTAAATTAAATGTTAATCAAAAAAAATATGTACTGTATACTAGAATTCAAATCGTGAAGATCCAGTGAGAACTCGATTTTTAAAAATTGGTATGGAACCAATAACTTCCTACTTTTTCTAAATCATTAATTTTCATAGCATAAAATAAAAAAGTTTTTTGCTCACAGTCCAAATTTTGCCTCTCTCGAAAGTTTTGCCGCCCTGGGCACTAGCCCCTTGTGCCCCTAGTGTAAATCCAACACTGCGTATCTATACTAATATTATAAAGCTGAAGAGTTTGTTTGTTTGTTTGTTAGTTTGTTTGGTTGAACGCGCTAATCTACTGGTTGGAATTGAAAAATTCTTTTTGTGTAGGTAGTGATAGTCCATTTATCTAGGAAGATCAATAGGAGTGGAGCATAAATGAAAAATGTTGCAAAAACGGGAAAAAATGATTCCTTTTGAGAGCTTCCGTTGCGTGCGCTGCGTAAATTGTTAATGTTACGCAAAAATTGTGTATGACAGAATTGTTCCCCTTTAAAAGTTCTAAAAAAATTCCGCGACAGCATATGTCTATCTTTTAAGGTTGACTCAATATAACCCTTTTTATGGTAATCAAATTTGTTCTAAAATAATGCATTACTTCCGAAGGTGTTTTTATCAACATGATATTAATCCTTATCCAAATAAACACGTTATTCATCACAAGTATTTAATTTTGAACAAAATTACCTTTGACATCATTTGGTTTTAACAAATATCTTAGGAGATATCATAGTTTTAAAATATACATATTTAAGTTTACGCGGCCTATGGGTGAGCGCGCTCTCAGCCCGATGCAAGGCGAGGGCGGGGCGGTCGTGAGGGGGGAGGGTGCTGGCCGCCGCGCCGGTAGCTCTGCGAGCAGTCACTATTCCACGCGGACGAAGTCGCGGGCAAAAGCTAGTATATCATATGGTTAAATAAACTGATGTATCAAAACTTGTTTTCCGTAATTTCAGGGCGCTCTCTCTACGATTTAAGACTACTCATGCACCTCCTGGAGAAACATTGGTTCATCGAGGCGATGTTCTAACATCTTTATACTTTATATCTAGAGGATCCATAGAAATTCTTAAGGATGATATTGTTATGGCCATATTAGGTAATTTTTAAATGTGACACGTTTTCAAATAGTACATTTCAATAATACACACTGCGAAGGTTATAGGAATTACCAATTACTTTTAAATGATCTATGTATTTATTCGAAACCATACTTGACTTGCGAGGAATGTCTTTTCTTTGTTTTCTTTCTACGTTCTTCGATAAAACTACACATTAATGAGTTCAGAACTTAGTGTTGTTAAAATAACAAGTATAGGTAACTTTTATCGCAATAGAATAAAATGCAAGAATAAAAATTATCCTATGATCAGGTTGATCTATCTGTATGTATTCATACAACAAAAATCTACACAAATCTTTACATTTATGAGATACTCCTATATAGAATTAAGAAAATGTTTTTTGTTTTGTTAATAATAGGTAAGGACGACATTTTTGGCGAAAACCCATGCGTACATGGTACAGTGGGGCGTAGTAACTGCAGGGTTCGTGCACTCACCTACTGCGATCTGCATCGGGTACATAGGGACGACCTGCTTGACGTGCTCGACTTCTATCCGGAATTTCGCGCTTCATTCGTAAACAATCTTGAAATAACCTACAATATGCGAGACGTTAGTATTATGTATATGTTATAAAATTTAAATATTTCTTAGTTTAATATCAATTTTATTTCTTATACTAAGTATACACAGACCTAATAATAATAACGCACAAGTTATATGTGTATTTAAATTAAAACAAATTAAAAAAGCTAATTTTATACATTTAAAGGCTTGATAAATTAAGGCGTTAAGCAACTCTCTGATCAAGTTTAGGTGTACTAATACTTTAGTATTTCCTTTTGCAGGAAGATTTAGGGGGTATCGAGCCTCGACGGCGAATGCGATATGAAAATCCTTGCGACGCTAGACTGCTCCGCGAGGCGTACGCCCGTACTACGCGCCGTCCTCATACAGAAACATTCGCAGAGAAGGTGGTGCGTGATTCGCGATTCTTGTGCACCATATGTGTTAATAATATCAGAGCACTTGTGTGCATATTGGCAAATGAGCTTCCTTTGCTGGTTATTAGAGCTTTTTCAAATTTGTATAGCACAACATTACGTCGCAATAACATCTATGTTGTACATAAAGAGACTTCAATTAGCAGACTAATATATAGAATACTAGTTTTTGCTCATGGTTCTGCATGCATGGTAAGCGGAGCAGGATAAAAGCTTTGCAATCCATGTCCTTACCATATTGCATCAAAATCTGTTTAACATGAACTCTGCAGATACAGAATTCATATTACACAAAAACATTTATATTATTAGAATGGATTGCAATATTCATTTAAAACAAATGTTATTCAGATCTACGTATTGAAGGCTCCTATATTAAGCTTAACTTTGACGTATATTATAAATATTATAATATACATCCTATCATTTATAAACTTTTTACTACTTTCAGGATTCACAGTGTAGTGATGAAGACACAGAATCTCCGCCTAGTCGAGGCATTTTAGAATTTTCAGCGGACAAAGCAGGCCAGGATGTCACTCCTTTGAACTTCAACTTCAGTAAGCAACGTTCCACAACGCTTAATTCTATTACAGGTACAAAATAATGTATACAATAATATGCTATTGGAATGTAATATTAAGTATTTAAAAAAAATATTAATTATTTACAACACTCGGCACGATATAACATTGAAAAATAAATATTCGAGGTATTTACTTGAAACTTGGTTTTCGTGCTTGGTGGTATTATAATTATAAATAACATTACTATTATAGAGTAGATGCACATAGAAATATGGAACGATGTGCAAATCCCTTTTAAATATAATATCCTTATGGAGTATACAAACGACTCTTTTTAAATAGAACTATTCTTGTATTGGTCACATTGCAAATGATCGACTAATAAAAAAGTTCTTTTATTTTTATTTTTTTAAGTATTTACGTATTTATTTGAATGATTTAGTTTTAATTTTAAAATACGTATCTACAAGAATGGTAACTATACCACATACTAAAATTCTTTTCTTCTTCTTAGGTAGAGACCTATTATTACATACAATTTATCTTAGACATACATTTCAATTAATAATCCATAAGACAAAACGGCGTTTATTATGATACATTTTTGATCCTTTTTCATACAAGTCATTATTATAATTATTTTGGAAAAAGTAATTAAGGGATAACCTAAATAAGCTAAAATTTATGTCGTATTAGTTTAATTTGAGGCAGCATGTGATACGCTTTTGGTCCCACATTTCTCCTTTTCGATAACCGGTGGTGAGAGGAACGTGGAATGGATGAGATAAGCATATGGTCCGATATACTGCTGAATTACTGTCACCCCTAAATAATATACTAACATATGCTTTATGACCACGTTCCTCCTCCGCCCGCTCTGAGCGCGGCCCTTGTGTGCAGGCATGCTAGCGCAACTAAAACGGAGCTTCCCAGACCTCTACCACCATAAAACCCACCAGCCGCTACACAACAAATACTGTAAGTATGCATATACAAATCTTTAGTTGCATGTTCCTTTGAATTCGACAAGTTAACCCCATATTATCAAAAATTCTTTTAACAGTAACATTATTAAATATATTTATGTATTGTAATAAAATAGACAAAATAAATTTAAAGCTAACAATGAATTGGTAAATTTAATAAAAATTATGAAAAAGATGTAAATATTTTAAATGTGTGTATGTATGTGTGATAGAAATTAGTGAAAACTTATGTTAATACTAAACAATATAATAAGATATGAGATTTATCATCGAAAATTTGTTAGTATAAAGAATAACACTTTGATCAATTACAGCTCAATCAACACCTCAAACATACAGAGGTCGAGCAGCCGTTCGTCGGCAGTCTTCTGTAGGTCCCTTGAACGATACTTCGCCGTTGACTGGAGGTATGGCTGGTGAGCCGGCAGTCAGCACACCCGCGCACAGTGCCACGCTCCCAGTGTCAAGCCTCAGCACTAACCCTAGCTCATATTATACCAACGCTTCGCCAAGTCCGCCGGCGCCCGCACCCGTCCACGTCTCCTGCGATGACATCTTAGCTCCAAGTGCGCCGCAAGCCGTAGGCCGCACTTCTAGGTCAGCCCCACACTCGGCTGTCAATTTACATCAAACTGGCCGGCCGACGGCGCTTGCTTTCACGTCTGAAAGAGTACAAAATACAATGCAGGTAACGAAAGGTGTAGTAGCAATAGTTAAATGATAACATATAGAGTTGTATAACACTTATATTTTTTGGCAGGATGTTATTTCACCACAGTATCAAAATGTGGGTGCAGCTGCTACCGCAGCATCGGTAGCAACAATCCTGACGAGGTTAGAAGAGCTAAGTAGACGAGTTGCTGTATTAGAAACGGGTCTCACTACAGATGTGCGACGTATTTTACAACTATTGCAAGCCCGGGATGCCTCTCACCACAATGCGCAGCCGGCGCACACTCCTTCGCAACCTCTACCAAAAGCCTCGCTTTCCGTTCCTCAATCAAATGAGGTAATTTTTTAAAATTATGTCTGACCTATTTTTCCTTAACATAATATTTAAAAACTTGAGTTATTTATAAACTTGGTTTCGTAGAACCAGTGGGAGTGGAATTGGAACGGAGACCGCGAACGCGGCGGACGCGGTGGGCGGGAGCGTGCTGACCGCACGCCGGGAGTCCAGCGGTCGGCGTCGGAGCCCCACGCGCCCGTGCCGCCGGCGCTGCCGCCGCCTCCACACTCACACTCGTTCTACAGGTAGTGTGAGGCAGGCGAGACGAGCGCTCCCCGCTCCCGGCCATCGACGCGCTCGCTCGCAGAGTCCGCCTCGTGCGGCTCGCTGGCGGCGGCGGCGCCCGGCGGCACACCTGGCAGTACACCCGGCGGCACACCCGGCGGCACACCCAGCGGCATGCTCGCCGCGCCGCGCGCGCGCTTCCACTTCTGCCGGCGCATAGCGCATGCGCGCCGCGACGACATGAGGACCTTCCTCTGACGCACCCGACCCCACGGACCAATTTTGTACTCGCGTCGATGCCTAATTGACACGTCCTCGCGATCTATAGAGCGCACCGACGCTCGCACGGAGTCCATTTGTATTTTACGCGAATGACTGTTACTGAATAGTGTCCAAGTTTGGGTCGAATAAAAATTGGCCTTAGTTCGTATAATATCCGTATTTGTAAATTTTATGAGTGTTTTCACACGCAATAATCGGTGGACGCATAGGGTGCTTTAATTTTGTTGTAGACTACAACCGTTATACATAATTACGAGTTATTACTTATAATATACAATAGCACTATGTCTGGATATTACAGATCTCGTTTTTGTTTTATCTGCGATCGTCGGCATTCCCTGTCGAATCGATTACATTGATCAAATGATAATTTTAAGTTAAGATCTCAGCCGCACAGTATAAAGTTATAAGACTGAGACACTACGTAATACCGTGAACTGTATTTCCAGAAGAGAGTAAACGATAAACGCTTTCTACCCGTCCTTGCTCCTTGCCTTTACATTGTAGCTAGGTAATATCTAACACTACATTGATCAAACATTTTGGAATGCTCCTTGTGGAAGTGCGTTTATGAAAATTCGCTTGTCATTATTATTATAGGTGTGTATGTACCATATAAAGTTCGATGATGCATACCCACGAGTACTCTAATAAACTGTTTTTTTTTTTTAATTTTATTTACCCAAACTTTGACTGATTAATCTTTATTTTTAATTGTTATTGTTTAAAAGACGCATAAAAGTACATTTTTGATGAGTTCACAATCATTACATTAAAACCACTTATTTTTTGTTTATAAACAATGCCGGTTGTGCAATTGGTCAGATCACTATGAAACGAAGCATATACTTACTAATGCACTTTCCCGTATTGCTGAAAAATTATATAGATAATATATTTAAGGTTTTTGTATTATTGTCTTATTCTGATTTTAAAAAAAACCACTAGTTATAGTTTAACAACGATTTCTCTTTTTTTTTATTGTGATCTGATCAGTTTAATGATTGGGTTATGTAAAACAGAAATAATATTTAAAGCTAAATAACGTCTGCTTTTAAAAGCAACTTTTACAAAATTGCATTTTACCTAAGAGTTATTGCTAAATTGTGGCTCAAAGATTGTATCTTTATGTGGTAATGTATAATCCTAGTTACGAAATAAGACATCTCGCCAATATATCATGTAAGCAATAAAATCTACATTATAATAAGAACAGACATCTTGAGTACGTTATAGGTAATATATTTAATAATAAGCGGCTATAGTATCAACTAAACAAGCTAATTATATGATAACGCAAATTTTTATTTCGTGCTTACTAAATTATTATAATTCGTAAGTATTGAGCTTACTTTTAATGGTACAATATATCGGAAAAATATCCTCAACTAAGTACAGTAGGTGAGAGATACATCATATACACCATGAGAGACAGCATGCAGCATCAATTCCGTTATATGGCGCTGCATTTATGGGCCTTAGACATTTGCCTATTTAAAATTATTATTTTATTAAAAGGTTTTGACGCAAAATCTATAGAAACTTATAAGGTTCCCAAATTATATTAATTAATATGTAATTGTTTTGATTGTTTAATATTGAGTTTATAGAAACTATAAAAAAATAAACCAAAAAAATATTCTTTTCAGTTTTACAATCATTTTTTTGAAATCAATAAAACAAACAATGGCATTACACTTTCGTTTAAGAACAGGCATTTCCATTTTTCTTTTTTATTTTAGTATTGTAGAGACACATAACATAGGTAATTAAAAAATATATTTCATGAATGAAACTACTTTTACCTAAAAGTTTAAAACTATAAATACATACATTTTTCAATATAACAAAAATTTGCAAAAAATCATGTGATTGAAAAACGAAATCAATTTTAAAACTGCAAAATATAAATCTGAAATATTTAAAAAAAAATAGTGGTAGAGAATGTTATATTTTTGTTTTTATATAGCAAACAATAAAAATTAAAAAAATAACAACAACTTTTCACCTACCATAATTATCAGTAGCAATATCGCATAAGAGCTGATTTATTTTGATAATAAAGTAGTTTCATCGATGAATAATATTTGCGAAAGTCTGGAAACTATCTTATATTCACATCTTAATTGCCTAACCATTAAACAAATATACGGCGGTATGAAAAATTTGCCTATAATTAAACTTTTAGAAACATAGAGGCTAGTGTATCTAAAGAATTGACTAAGTATGTACGAAGAAGTTTAAGAACGCTTGGAATTAATATAACCTATGGCCGCCCTATACTAACACTTTTTTTTATTTAATTAACTTAAAGAACTATTTGTTTTATTCAAAGTTATATTTCAAAACGCCACGAATGTCCTGCTGAATTAAAATTGTTAATTTTAAAAAAGAAAAACACTGTCATAAATATTACCGTGTTGTTTTACTCAAAAGCATAATTTGTAGAGTATTATTCTTAGGTAGACTTAGAAGATAAGTCGGTCAATTGAAATGTATTTAGGTAGTTTGTACACCTTAACTCAAGTCTTTAACTACTAAATCATATTTGTTGCTTAGCTATTTACTATAGTACGCTTTAATTAGATACCTACTTGCTTTCATAGATTTAGAATTTCATAAAATATGCGTAGTCACTTTATAATGCCAACGATTCAAATAATATTCAAACATAACTGAGGACTTAGTTTAATTACTAGATTAATTATTCTTTTTTTTTTCTGAATCAAATAGTTATTCTATCTTTATTTTGTAAAAGTACCCTTATTTAAATATTAACCTTGTCATGAAACCTCACATAGGACATAAAAGTCTACATAACACGATTAAAAAATTATGTAACTTGTTGGTTTATCACTTCGAAATTAATCCTAAACGACATATATCTATATATCATTTTCTAAACCTTTATCATTTTACGATATGCTTTATCTATGGTAACATTCAGCTCATTAATTTTTCGATAATTAGTATTCGACATTTTAACATTAAATACATACTTAACAAGTTCTTATTTTAACAAGAACGAAATATTAAGAGCCCTTCCTCTCAATATTTACGAAAATGTCTAACAATCCTTTATATTTCATTATCATATTTCTTAATTTTTTATCTTTACATTACATTTGATAATATAAATATAAAGGACAAGTATTTTTATTTCATATTTCGTAGTTTCATAAAAGAATTAATTAAAAGCAGCAATTTTTGTTCTAAACAATTGAAGATGTTTAATTCTAACGATATCTGTTGTTAAGTATTAACGTTACTTCAGCATATCTTCAAACTAAGCTTTGAAAACGCAGGGTGTTTTCTGTTATAAATTAAATTTAAGCTCTATCAATACTTCGGGTGTAGATTCAAAGATTCGTCATTTTTTATATTTTGAATCTATCTTTAATTCGAAAACCTTCATAATGACAGAATGCGCATGTTCTTTTTTTGCATAAAAATATATACAACAGTATTTATTCTATCGGTCAAGAATACAAAAATTTTGCTCACAAATTGTTTGTCGGATTTAAAGCCATTAAATACATATATTTATATGTTGACGATCGATGAAGCTATACTGAATTCGAAAATAATCATAATTATAGTATAATATAACTTTCATTAAACAATACATATAGTAGGAATGTATTATCTACGTTAAACTCATAGTTTATCTTTGTACGCTTAGAATGTTGACTGGCACTATTTCACTTCGATTCGATTATATCATACGACGTTATTAATAAAGTTTGGAAATTCTTTCGTCACAGTCATCAGTATTTTTTGCGAAAAAAATATGTTTATCCTACCAATGATATAACCCTACTTCGATACGTACCTACCTACACTTTATTTGATAGATCGATTATTCTGTAAACATAACGACATTTGGAAGTAGGGCAGTCGTCTTTGTATACTAAACCAATATTTATAATACCGGTGTTTATTTATTACCTTAAATGTAATGTATGTCCGAATATATTTATTTAATTCAGTTTTACGTGTGCCTGCGGCTACAAAGTTCAAATTTACATTTAAAGCGTGTACGTACAAATTTTAGGCGATCGAATACGTTAAATCGTTACGGTCATATTATGATACACAAAAAAATCTCATTTCTTCGACATACATCATGTATGGAACAAGAAAGACACTGTAAAATATACATTTAAATATCGTGGCTAAAAAATAAGCGCTACAAATTTTAGCATAAGTGAACTTGTGTAAAGTTGTTCGCTTTATCATTTTTAAAAATTGTTGCCTTGAAATAATTTTAGTCACAAAAACTGGTTGTTTCAGCTTTGAATAATCACACATTTATATTGTTCTAGAATATTATATTGATAAGTTTAGTATTTTATATTTCAAAAACATATAAAATGCAATGTTAAGGCGTGCATAATAATAATTAGTAATTTTGTCTGTGATCGAAATTTTATATTGTTAAGCTGAAAAATAAGCGCACGTTATTTCTAAGTTTCAAAGCTGTAATATGTTTCAAATATTCTTAAAATCTATTGTTGGTTATACATAAGTTATTGAATTTTTACATGATCTCGTTTCATTAACTTATGCACTGGACATTTCTAGTTGTGTAACAAACCCAGTATTCTAAGACTCTTGTTTACGTAGCGAATGTTACAAAAAAAATGTTTTGAAAAAAATCCTTTATATATTTAAAAATTTAATGTTTGTTACAATACAATATCTTTTAAAGTTTATTTATACTATATAATGTTGTTTTTATTTTATTTTTTATATAGATAAATTGATGTATTTTAAACTTATCATAAGAATTGTCATTTTGCACCTAGATTTCCTACGTAGCATACTATAAAATAAATAACGTCATCGTAATATTAAACAACGCACAATGAAAGCTCTTATGTAAGCAAGAGACTTAGGATAAAACATTATTCGGTTTCGCAGAAGAGTCCCGCATTGTATCGTTTAGTTCTGTTATGAAAGGACTTAGCTTAGTTGACTTTTTATCGTGACTATCGTTAATACAAAATTAAAACACACGGGAATCTTGGTATACTAGTTTGCTCTGACCAAATAAATGCCATTCTCATTAATTTTTAACCGACTTCAATAATGAGGTATGTACTAGATACATTTATAAAAATATCTGTCCTCAATGGGGCATAATCATCTTTTCAATTAATTTATAAATCGATATACGTTTTGGTTAAAAATTAAATTTAGTTGTAGAAAGTCAACTTCTAAGTTCTGTAAATTATTTATGCTACTCTCGATTGTCTGAATTTATCGCAATATTATAAAATATTTTATGGTATTTTTCATATAAACGTTGTAACTTATTTTCTCACTTATTAATTAATAATAAGTTAATAATATTTTTTTTACATATGTATTTTGTAATTTAACATTTTTTTCATACAACACGTGCTGTTTTAAGTTTTGTTACACAAAATATTTAAGCATGTTGCGTGTTAAACGTGCAAAGTGTCGCGTAGTAACGACCCTGACTACTTATACTTGAAGGATTTTATATATGGGTTAGTAAAAAAATACGCAATGTAAACTAAAAAATACATATACAGTATAGTAGATATACACCACGTACACCTACTATATTGTAGGTTTACCCATTTTCAACAATAACTAGTGGCGATCTTAGAAGGTGGCGAGCAGGACAATCGCCCAGGGCCTCACTCTTGACATTTAAATAACTTGTCATCTCTAATAAGAGTGGGCCCAAAGTGACAGATTAATTATCCTTTCCTGCGAATTTTAAGAACATATTTTTATTGTTAACTTGAAATTGTAAATGTAAACATTTAGAGAGCCATAACGAGGTTAATGCAAATTAGTAAAGATATTGATATCGTGGGATTCTAGACCATGTAGAGAATAAAACGTAACCGAAAAATAAAATACTCACAGTAGTCTGTAATGATTCAATTATAATTAGAAATACCTACCACATGAAAAAAACACATTAACAGGCGTTACGAAAAATTTAAAAAACGGGAGTTCGTATTAAATCATTAGTATTTGATGTAATATTAATAAGGACGCCAAACATAGATCTATCTTCTTTTAAATTAGAACTCTCGTTGACCTTTAATAACGAAAAAATCCTTTATGTTTTTATTAACTGGACTGAAGAGCCTTGAAAAGATTTGTCGCCGGAGTCGCGCAATTGTTAAGACCGCCACTGATTGATGACGAATAAATCAAGTAAACCACACTGTTTATGAACTCTTTTATTAAAATCAATGTCTAGAATTCTCGATATCTATTCTTCTAAGAAGCAGATTAAATTTAAACATTAAACACTTGACAAAAAAAAACTATCGTAACATGACTTCATTAACATTTCTATATTTTGAGTATACCAGGGTGTGGAAGCAATTGCTGTTAAATACATGCCTCTATATATCAATACCAAGAACTAAATTTTCACGGAGTTTACGAAATTACCAATAAAAACCCGACTGCATAGAATAATATCAATTTTATTTTTAATCAGATCGTACATACCATTTACCCACACATAAAAATTTAAATTAGTAATAATGGTTCAATATGAATATTAACAGTGTACCGCGTCAGCATATTATTAAAGTGAAACTTCTTGGCGCGCATGATAGTAAAATTTTACAAGGTCGCGACACAAAAAACCTTCATGGTTGCCATAATAACCGCTTCTATTAGGATGTTATTGTCTGATAAATGATACACATAGGTATATGATATTCTTTCCGTTGCTATCTTCAACGATTACTATTTTTACTAATTTGTTTTCAAATATGCAAAGCATTTATAACTAGCGGCTCACTCTCGCTTCGCTCGGGTTAGTCGCTTAGTGTATATGCTATATAGAAAGATATAAAATATTATTCTCTCCTCAATGTGTAATATTCGTTTGAATCATATAATGGGGATGAAAGTCATTTAGCAACTAGACAGGTTACAGTGCTGAAGTGCAGCGGCTGGGGCCTGATCACACCTGATCTGAATCTGAGTGTATATTAAAAGTTTTTATTAATTTATTTAGTTTACAGATTTCGAATACAAATAACCTATAAAGTTTCACCACTAACACTATTTCATAGAAACTTGATATTTTATTTATATTATTACAAAATTAAATAGTCATTTGGTATCCTTGTGACCTAAAGCCATATTTGGTTTTTCTGAAAACATACCTAATATAATTCGTTATTGCGACAAATTCTGTATTTAGCTGGCAAAGTTGTGCTTTATTTCGCAACGTTTCTTAAAAGGTATTTTATGTCAAAATGAGGAATAATTGTGATTGTTTTAAGAACGAAAAGCATTTTAACTTTATAAAACAAATATTATTCATTCTCCTCATTCTTTACCTGTTCGAGTTATCTAACCTCAACTTTAGATTTACATAGACATATTTTTTCACTACATCTGTTCGTTTTTCTTTCTTTTATTTAAAGAATTATATTTATAAAAACCTACTTAAATTACGAAAATCTTACGGTAAAGGCTTAACAATTGTTTTGAATAGATATTAAAATATATGCTGCTGGTTCATTATGAATTAAAAATAACAATACAAAACAGTTACACTTTTTTTAATTTTTGTGAAATATGTATAAATATGTTGAGACATTAACACACAGCACCATCTAGTTCCATGGTAAGCTACGAGGCTTGTAAAATATTTGAACTATGAAAATATACCCTAAAATATTATCTAACTTGTCATCCAATATTTTTATTAGTACAGTGATTATATATTTTCAGCTGTAGACCTATAGTCGATTCGGCAATGATGTATCTGTTTTCGCACATAAATGTACCTTCATTAATAATATTATACATTATAAAATATTACAAAACAACTAAGCGGTCGGGTATTTTCTTTTTTATACTAAATATGACCTGCTTGTTTTTCTATGTGTAATAAATTGCTTGCTTCCTATTTAAATAGAATCCGACATGTTACATTTAGCTTGTAAAATTAAACAACGATTATAATTTATTTTATTTTTTTTAATTCTTATCATTCATATTGAATTATCTTAGCAACTTAAATTATATAGATATTTATTAAAAATAATGCTTTATAAATACTTTTTATACCATAATATTATTGCTAATGTTTATTTCTAGATATTTGTTCGTCGTTATTGTTACATAAACGAACTGTACAATGCTATACGTGTATTTACTTAAGTCATTGTAACTAAATCAAGCACATTATAGTTGAATGAATAATTGAAAGGCGCAAAATTCTCGTTGAGTACGTAAATAAATTCAGTGAAAATTAAAATATCACGCACATGCGATTTGTTGTTTTATTTGACAAAAACCTTTGACCTCCTCCGAAGAAGAAAAATTGGATAAATTTATAAATACGAGTTAAAACTTAAAGTATGATAAAATTAATAAACAAAATTACATAAACAATATATTTTATTGAAAGTATCTGTAAGTTCGCGATAGCTGATGGAAGGCGTGATGAGGCACCGGCCGCCGCACTTCAGCACTATAACCGGTCTAATTCCTAAACGACTTTCAAACACATTATGAAACTCGGCAAGGATTATTTATTATATTAAAAAGCTTAATAAATGAGATACTGCTTTATTTATTTTGTATGTATGGGAGTAAGAAGTGAAAATAAAAGTACGCATTTAATTTTTCTTTTTAACCAACTTCCAAAAAAAGGAAGAGGTTCTCAATTCGATCGTATATATTTTTCAATATATTCACCTGCTACCCTTATATACACTTTTCCGATCTTTCAATTAACTTACGTATATCTTCGAAAAAAATGTTTTGTCTTTGTCTGAAAAATACGCCGAAACTGCATCCTTCACTTCTTCGTCGCTTAAAAATTTGTTCCCACGAAAACTTTTTTCAAGTTTGGTACTTACACGATTTGTACAGCAGGCATTCCATCCTAGCCTGTTTACAAGAACTAGAAGCTCGTCGCTGGGAAGTATTTCCCAGTTAGAAACGGTTACCCCAGCACCAAAACCGCCAGATTGGCAAAGAGTACCTGAAAACAGAAATCATAAACGAAAAAGGCAAAAACTCCAGTCCCCTTCGCCAGAAAAAATCACAACAAGCAATATGTTTAGCGGATTACCTCTTGACCCCAAAGAAACTGCGAAAAAGTTAACAGAAAAACGGCCCAGCAAACCACCACCCATAATACTATACGGGATTGAGGACGTCAATAAACTCGTAGAACTGCTACAGTCCACAGCAGACAAGAACAGCTTCACAATAAAAATTGTCAATAGAAACCAACTAAGAGTAACCTGTGTGGACACAGCAATATATAAAAATGTTATTACTCTAGTTCGAAACAAAGGACTCATAGGGCATACCTTTAACTTGAAAGACCAACGCTGCTATAGAGTAGTAATAAAAAACCTACACCACACAACTCCACATAGTGCAATCATAGAAGAAATTGAAAACACGGGAAATAAAGTCTATGGTGAAATAATAAACTCAAGATTTGGACCAGAAAAAAAACCAACCTCCACATTCTTTGTTAACATCGAACCAGGAGCTAACAACGCAGCAGTAAAAGATATTAAATATATCTACCACCAGTCGGTTATAATTGAAGACCCAAAAAAGAAAACAACGTTGCCACAATGCCAAAGGTGTCAACAATACGGTCATTCCAAAAATTATTGTATGAGACCATACCGATGTGTAAAATGTGCTCAGGGACATAAAACCGCAGACTGTCCAAAGAAAGACCGTAACACACCAGCACAATGCGCCCTTTGCCAAGGTGCACATCTGGCTAACTATAAAGGCTGCGAAGTATACAAAGAGATCCTAGAAAGACGTATGACAAGAAACCCAATGTCCAAGAGTAAAACACGAGAGGTGCCAAATAAAACTGTTACCAAAGATACTCAACCACAACTTAAAGAAAAGCAAGAACAACAACTCTACTCTGATATATTGAAAAAGAAAAAAACGAATCCAATAACTACAACCAGCATAAGCAGTAAAATAGAAGAGCTACTAATCAAACAGTCGGAAAAATTCGATATGATCTTACAACAGATGAGCACTCTTATGAGTCTCATAGTCACTCTCGTTGAAAAAATATCAAAATGACTGCCCTAAGAGTGGGCACTTGGAACATCAACGGTCTTGCCCCAAACAAAGCTGAATTAGAACTCTTGATTTACAATAATCAACTTGATGCTGTTCTAATCTCTGAAGCACATTGTACAGACAAAAGCAAAATCAATATCAAAGGATGCAATACTTACGTCACTAATCATCCTGATGGAACGGGCCATGCAGGAACAGCCGTTGTAATAAGAAACTCCATCAAACACCAAGTGCTCCCAGAATTTAGGACAAACCATATCCAGGCTACGACTGTTGCTGTAGAAGGCAGCTGTGGACAATTTAACCTGTCAGCAATATACTGTCCACCGAGACATACAACTAGCGCAACAAACTTCACAGAATACTTCTCAACATTGGGAGGAAGATTTGTGGCTGGTGGTGACTGGAACGCCAAAAACACATACTGGGGCTCAAGGTTAACAACAACTAGAGGCAGGCAACTAAAACTAAGTCTTGATGAAAACAACCTCAACTGTATCTCATCAAGAGAACCAACCTACTGGCCCACAGACCCAAATAAAAAACCAGATTTGTTGGACTTCTTCATAATAAAAGGATTCTCCACAAACTACTTGAAGGCTGAATCCTGCTTAGACAGTAGTTCCGACCACACTCCTGTTCTCTTAACTATCAGTACATCCATTATTTATTATGAGAGGCCTGATACCTTGTGCAACAATCTCACTGATTGGGAAGGCTTCAGAGAGTACATTGAGGAAAGCATCGATATAAAAATCTCCTTGAAAACACCTGACGAGATAGATGATGCGACTCAATACATCACTAACCTCATACAAAAGGCTTGTTGGATTAACACTCCCTTAAGTAAAGAAGCAAACTGCCAATCGGTTGGAAACGTACCTCTCGAGATAAAATACAAAATACTAGAGAAGAGAAGATTACGTCGCATTTGGCATCAAAGTGGACATAAAAGTGATAAGACTGCATTTAATAAAGCTATTAGAGAACTGAAAAACTCAATAGATGACCTAAATAATGCCACACTGCAAAATAAATTGGAAAATCTAACTGCCACTAAATCGACAGAATACTCACTCTGGAAGTTTACAAAGAGGTTAAACAGGCCACAGCAATATAAATGTCCCATTAGAACTCAGTCTGGTTGGACTAAGACAAGTAAAGAAAAAGCCAACATGTTTTCAAAACACCTAGCCGCCATCTTTACACCTAATGAAGGCAATAATACGGAGTTCGAAAACGAAGTCGAACGTACTCTGCAGCAGGATCTACAACTGTCCATTCCACCAAGACCGGTTACAGTTAGGGAAATTAAGAGGACCATAAATAGAATGCAAAATAAAAAAGCCCCTGGATTCGACCTTATCACAAAAGAAGTTATCATGCAATTACCCAAGAAAGCATTGTTGTTCTTAGTTATCCTCTTTAACGGGGTGCTTCGAGTACAATATTTTCCCAGATTATGGAAGGTATCTATAGTAACCATGATACATAAGCCTGGAAAGCCTCCAGAAGATGCATCATCGTACAGACCTATAAGCCTCTTGCCTGTGCTGTCCAAGATGTTTGAGAGGATCCTCCTGAGTAGAATATCACCCATACTCAATGAAAACCTGGTAATACCTCAACATCAGTTTGGTTTTAGATCACACCACTCTACGGTAGAACAAGTGCATCGAGTGTGTGATAAGATAAGACAGTCCTTGGAAAAAAAGGAATATTGCTCCGCCGTATTTCTTGACATCCAGGCAGCCTTCGATAAGGTGTGGCATAAAGGCCTACTCCATAAAATAAAAACGTCTCTGCCGCACAGTTACTACTTGTTGATGGAGTCATACCTCACAAACAGAATTTTTCAGGTGAGAGAGGACGGAGAGCTGTCTGACATTCAAGACATAAAGGCAGGAGTTCCACAGGGATCTGTCCTTGGCCCCGTCCTATACACCATCTACACTTCTGACCTCCCAGAAACACAAGGCGTAACTACGGCTACATTTGCTGACGACACAGCAATTCTCGCAAGTAGCAAGGACCCGATCGCAGCATCCTCCGTCTTGCAGAATAGCCTTGATAAGGTCGACGATTGGATCCAGAAATGGAGAATCAAAGCCAGCACATCTAAATCCGTGCATGTCACGTTTACGCTGAGGAGGGGACGCTGTCCTCCGGTAAAAATGGGGGGCAATGTTCTGCCACAGAGTGACTCTGTCCGATACCTGGGTATGCATCTAGATAAAAGGCTGACCTGGAAAAAACACATTAAATCAAAACGAGACGAGCTGAGCCTACGGTTCAGAAACATTTACTGGCTGATGGCACGTAACTCCAAACTGTCAATCGACAACAAACTGCTGATATACAAAACGATTCTAAAACCAATATGGATGTATGGCGCACAGCTGTGGGGAAGTGCTTGCGACTCCAGTCTAAACATAATGCAAAGGCTGCAAAATGGTATCTTAAGAACTATTTCAAATGCACCATGGTTCATCACCAACACCGAGATCCATGAAGCTCTGAGCATAAGAACTGTTAAGGAGGAGTTAAAACTAACAGGAAATAAATATAAAACACGGCTGGAAAACCACCCAAATGACCTAGCTACCGCGCTAGCAAATATCAGCTACACTAAACGACTGAAGCGCCATGATATACAAAAACTTGGTGACAGATGGTGAAGGATGAGGTGTCTCCTGCTGGGGAGCTCCTCGGGCACGATAAGGATGACAGGGAACAAATCTGCTTATAGTTTGGGACTGATTGCAGATAAGCACAAAAACAAAAAAAAAAAAAAAAAAGTTTGGTACTATGTAATAATCGCTGAAAGCTAGGTTAGAACTGTAGGGTGGGTGAGCCAAAATTTCGAAACCCACCTTCTGCAGGGCAACCATCGCAACATGGCTCTTGTGAACAGGCGCGTTGTCATGCAGTAGAAGCTAACGCCTTTGGTCAATTTTCCTCTTCTTTTTTCTTTGACTGCTTCCTTTAACTGCTTTAGGATTGAAGCATAGTATATCTCCGGTTATGAAGACACCTTTACTGTCGATCGGCCGACCTGGCCGTGCATCGTCTTCAAGTGAGGCCCTGCCTTGTTTAAAGAGGGTATGCCACTTGTAAACCATGGTTTTACCTGAGGAAGAGTCCCGTATATGGATGACATCTCTTCCATTATGGTTTGAATTGATTTTCCTTGCTTGGTAAGAAACTTTATAACAGCGCGGTACTCGATTTTCTCCATATTTCAGAATTTCTTCCCCATTAACTTGTTTAATCGACCATAATTCAAAGAGTAATGACCTAATTACGATAAAACTAGGTATTCATACTAATAATTAGTTGCTTAATTCGTAATGACTCGAGTAAGTATCCTCACTAATGTCCTATCTACCCCTTCCGCGAACTTAAAAAACGCACCATCGTAGCTTCGAAGTACCCAGTCATTTTTAAAGTTTGTTAGTCAGTCAGTAAATTCAATAAAGTCCTCTGACTCAATAACCATTGTTTGTACTATAAAAATGTTTCGTGTCTTGGTCGAGGAACAACATTTTTTACTTGTCCCCTTTCATGTAAAGGTAGAACAATGCCCCAAATATCAACCATAATCCGTATAATATTATAAATGTGAAAGTTTGTGAATATGTATGGATGTTTGTTACTCTTTCACGCCAGAACGGCTGAACGGATCTGAATGAAATTTGGCACAGAAATAGATTATAGTCTGGAATAACACATAGGGTATTTTTTATCCCGGAAAAATGTACGGAAGCGAGGGTGAGCCGCTCGCTAGTAATGGATATAATTGTACGTGCATTGCGAAAAGCGCCATCTATGAATAGCATTAAGTAGTGAAATTTACATATTAGTCAAATCTAGTTTAGCTTTAGATTGTAAATTAATGTTGTAAATACTTACTGGAATAAAGCAAAATAAATTGTATTCCTAGAATGTGAAAATATATTTTTAAATAAGGGATATGTCGTAGGTACTTAAGCTAGTTTTGATCAAAGTAAAAAACACTAATTAATTTTTTTTTTGTTTTTTTGTAGTGCATAATTATTTATTATTGCTGTATTTGTGTGAATTTGGTGACACAGACTCCCATACGAACATCGTGATTGTCCATCCAGATGACATGTTCCTTGTTTTTACGCTTCCCGCTTCAATGTAATTGATAGTGAAGCTGCTATTTGATAATTTGCTAGCCGCTAATATAAGGCCAATATTATACTATGTTAGAACTTTATGTAAAGGGAAAAAATCACAATCTTTATATTTAAGGCTATGTCTCGGCAGTCCTCATTACTGCTTTTTTTTAACCTAGGTACATTTTATTATAATTTATGTTGTTGCTAATTTTCTTTTCTCTATTATCTGTGCTCTGAGAATAAATGTAAATTTTTGTCATTTGTCATCCATGATGTAAAATGTAAATAATCAAATAATAACCTAAGTTCGAGTTCTCTAAAATTCAAAGATTTAATAAGAAATCCATGGAATTGACTTATGTAAACGAAGATAACTTATTAATGATATCATTTATGAAAAATGAATAACGATATAAAGTCAGGAGTAATCAAATGCCATAAATGTCGTCATATATTACTTAACATGATCAGTACTTACAACTCCAGTTGTAATGAGAAATGTGAGAGCTATAACCCAAAGTGTTTTATATATCTTCTAGAAGACCAGCTTCCGGCTTGGATAAAGAAAAAGGTTGATGAAGAACAATGGACTAGGGGAAAATTACATTGTGAAAATTGTGGTTCTAAAGTAGGATCATTTGATTTTGTGTCTGGAAGAAAATGTGATTGTAGATGCTCAATTTTACCATCAGTACACTTCGTGACAAGTCAAATAGATGTGCCTGTTGCTTTACCTAATTTAAACACCAGATGATGCATAAATTTCTTTAAATATTTCGGATTTTGTTTTACTTCAATTTCTCTTTAGTTTCTTTTAACATTTTTCAGTTAATTTGGATAAACATTACATGCTATGGCCACAAATAATCGTCACATAGGATGTTTCTATCAATTTTATAAATATTTGTCTAATGAATTCTAAATTGATAGTATTCTACTCATTGCTTAACTAAACCCATACTTTCATTTCAATATTATGAGCTGTATTGAATGAGCATTTGACTAAAAGTTGGAATCACCCTGGCTATTCCATAATATATGATGCAAAAAAGTAAAAAGGTTATAAGGCTATGGTTAAAAAAAATCGGATATTAGAAACAAATATTTTATTAAGAACTGACAGGTGCTCATTGTTTTATTTGTGTTTCTATGTGTCTACAACACGTTGCTATCACAACTCACAACTTACCATGATATGACATGATACCTTGCACTCTGTTGAAGACCTCCACCATATATAAGTCATCTATTAATAAACTTAAAGGACGATTTTTATTTCTTCAGCTTATGGAAATTGGCAGTTTATTGAATTGTACACTTTTCAGCATGTATTTGCCCTGCACACACAACCTTATACAGAGGACTTATATATGGTGGAGGTACTCAGCAGAGTGCTGAGTACTTGGCTGATGCTACACTTGAGTAAATCTCAAAATCCCGTCTTGGGCTCCCCTACAAATTGAAAATGATTTAACATATTAAAAAAATTTGTGTGTGTAACCCTTACATGCAGTTGAAGTAAAACTTCTTTGGCGCTGTGGCAGATACCACAATTAAATTAAAATAAATCAAAATATAAATATAATTTTTATAAAATCTTTATTAGTAATTAATATTCATTTTTGTAAATAATAATTATTATAAAATTATTAATAATAAATATATATTTTTATAAATAATAATTAAGTATAATAATAAATAAAAATATAAACTATTTTTTTTTTTTAATTATTAATGTTGACTTGCCCTTCAGTGACGCCCATAAAGAAGTTTTACTTCAAAAAAAGGATATTCTGTAATTGTATTAATTTTTACACAGTGTCTTATCAAAATATTCATTGACTGTAAGTCTGTTTGCAATTTCTTTTCAATTCATTTATTTAATTTCACCTGAACTATTATGTTATGTTATAAGTTGGTTGTATAATATGAAACTAAATGACAATAATGTTATATGTTAAATAGATAAATTTATTAAGAATAAGATAAATATATTTTTTAACAGTAAACTACATTTTTATTCCACAGCCATACAATTCGGTATTGACTCATTGATCTCTAAATCTCTGCATTTAGCTGCATGTAATTCTCTTCGTATCTGAAAAAATAATAATGTATGAAAATAAATAATCAAAAATATTAGTAGTCATTATGAAAAAAATAAGTGTGAAACTAATCATTTTATTTTTTAAATAAAACTAAAAGACTGCAAAGTAATTTTGTACTATATTGTGTAAAGCAAAGCAGTTTTTGAATCAGAAGTTTTATATTACAGTAAATAATGTGATTAGCAGACAGATCTTGACACTACAACAATAACAAAATTACTAAAAGTGAAATATTATATAATATCTTTACCAATTAAATTGCCTTTATTAATAATATATTATGTATTTATGTTTAAAAAGTTGGGCAAGTAATACACTCAGGCTAATTATTTTATAACATAAGCTATATGAGTATTACACTTTTGCAGTCTTACTTCTTGGGTTATAGTTGGATGTGACTGTTTTCTCAGAAGTTCTAGAAGAGCATCTCTTTGTTCTGAAGAAATATCTGCTTTATAACGTTGTACAAAAGTAAGAAGTGCCTGGTGCCATAACACAGGTAACATTCTTGACTCATTTTGAAATCTGCAAATCCATGAAAATATAATCAATAATGATTTAATGTTGAAGATTCATATTTTATTTTAAGAATGTTTTTTTTTTTATGAGAAACAAATATATATGAATTTATTATTTGTTTACCTTTTTTTGAAAAAGTTAAATCAAGGGAGTAATCTATACATCTAATAAAATTGTAGAAATCGAATGTCTGTACATAGAAAAAAGAATGCTAAAAACCAAGTCAGGGGGATGTAAGAAGAGAAATAGAACAAATCCAGTTTTTTTCAATTTTCTATTTCTCTGCCTGTTTGTACGGGCTAATCTCTGAAACTGTTGGACCGATTTAAATGAAATTTTGCATGGTGGTACCTTATATTCCCAGTCAGCATCTTAGATACTTTTCATCCCGGAAAATTAAATAGTTTCCGTGGAATAGTTAAAAAACTATAGTAACTTATACAGCTTAGTACACAAAAACTACTAATTGGATTTTAATGATACTTTACAATAATATAGTTCATACATCAGAATAGCAAATAGGCTACTTTTTATCCCAGAAAAATGTACAGTTCCCATGGGATAGATTTGTTTTTGTTTGTCTAGAGTTTAATAATAAATAAGAAATTGACAATTCATGTTTTGCTACTAAGCATAATAAATACAATCATTCAGACGCCTTAATTTTAATTACCTTAAGAAGTGAAATACAACTGAATCTACCACTCTATAAGGAAGAGCATACTTTTTGTCAAATAAAATCCTTAAGAATATAGAATTTGCCCCAGTGTAGTCCATTTCTGCAATCTTAAGTAGTGCTGCACTTGAATGAAGTACTGGAACTGAGTTACGAGCTAAAACTGAACCAACAATAATAGCCTCTCGCAATGTACAGTCACCAGCCTAAAATAAACATAGGTATATATAGATATTTTAAAATGAAGAACTGTCAATGAGTTTGAAAAGACAATATTATCAATTTAATATTATAAAGTTATTGTCATTTGTATAATATTTGAATACTTTATATAATATAGATATAATAATATAGTTAGGTTATTTTATAGAAAGATAATTTCAGGTGATCGTGTTGACAAATACTAGTTTTCATATGTATCATACTTACTTCAAGCAAAGGCAATAATATACCCTTCATAAATGCACCTGGTTTGAATAATGCTTTCCTAAGAGCTTGGTACAGATGAAAATTTAATCTTTTGTATTCTGCCAGATCATCCCTAACTCTGGGTAACAATACTAAATTGTAAAATCTTTGTGCCATTTTCTCTTTTAAATTAGAAGCAAAAATTCGAGTCGCCTGAAATAAATACAACAAATTTTAATTGACTGACACAGTGACTTTAAACATTTTACTCTGTCTATGATTTGAGTTAAAAAGATTTAATTAATAGGAACCTGGTACATAGCTGCTGCAGACCAAGTTGTGGGTTCTGTAATGTACAATATCTGTTCCCAATTTTGTAGATGAGGTATCATTTTAAATGCCTTAGGTAATTTTCCTGATCTATACTTTTGTAAAACATTTCTGACTCCTTGATACATATCTCTTATTCTAAAAACATAATATTACCAAATATAATATTGTTCAAAATCAATTATCAAAAAATGCCATTAAGTGTTGATATGGGCTGGATTTACCTTGGATCAATATTCTGTAATTTCAAAGTTTCTATATCTGAGAATTGAGTGTGGAGTTCTGTGTGCTTATCTGTTATTTTGTCTTTAATTATATCTGCCAAAGTTCGAGTTTTTTCTGGATTAGAAGACATGAACATTTTCAGAGCTTCTTCATCTTCTTCATTTATCTCAATATTATCATAATATGTGTCTGGTTCAAGATCATCATGATCAGATTCTCCATCGTTATCAGAAGTGGGATCTAAAACATTATAAAATTATTAGATATAATGTATGTTTTCAAATGAATAACTAGTCATAAGACATTAGAAAATAATATACCATCAAATGATATTGGGAGAGTTGCACTAGTAGATGGTAATCCACCTCCAAGTTCAACTTGTTGCTTTCGCGCTGCTTTTAAAATCTTCTTGGATAAATCTGCAGTAACAAACTAAAAAAATAATTTAGAATAAAGCAAAATATAAAATTTTAAATATATTTACTTTAAAATATATTAACTTAAACTGTTACTTATACCTCAGAATAAAGTTTTATACAGCAGTCTGCCAAAATAAATGTCAAAGACAAAAATAGTACAGATTGTTTAGGTTTTTTAAAAAATGAGGAAGGTTTTTTATACATATATGTATTAGTCAAATATGCATTAAGTATGAATAAAAAAATATTACTAGTGATATACTATTTTTTAAGCAATTTATTAAGCATTAGTTTTCTTTCCTTCGAAAGACAAATACCTTAATATTAAATTATTAAAATTTTTCTTTTTATTATAATAAAATCCGTCAGCTATTTTTATCTATTAACATTTTTTTACTTATCACTCAGTACACAAATTTTAATTTGTACCTACACCTTTTTAAAACATAATTGTGTGGATTCATGTTTAGTTCGCTCGACGACGACTCTCATCACGCTCATGACGCTCTTTCTATATATTAGTTAGTCCGAGCTTAATAGTTAAAAACTTACATCTTCGTCATCATCATGTCTATTTCTTCCCTTTGACCTGTTTTTATTTTTAACAATATTAGATGCTTCTATTTGGTCCGCAAGAGCAACATTTTTTCCAAACTGTGACGGTTTTAGTTTTTTCACTTTCCCCATGATTTTTTATTTAATTTATCAAAATGGAATTAAAACGCACAATTTAAACACGTGCCTTCAAAGTAAATTCTTATGACAGCAGAGACAAGGAACAACAAGATTTGACACACTGACACTGACATTTACAAACACAGACTTTCAAAAAGTATATTGTAGTCACAGAGTATAGAGAAATACGATATAAATATAGTCCAGTCAATTAAGCAAAAATAAGGGGTCAACCTCGGAATGAGAGATAATAAGCTGTAAACTCGTAAACAGCTTCAATTTGGTGTTCTAACAGTTGTCTCAAAAGTCTCATAAAGTCCCGTGTCTGCGCCGTAAGTTATTCAAGGTCAAAGGTCACAAAAATCAGTTTTTCGCGATTATCTCGGTTTCTATAGCTTCAATGATATTAATTAACATTTATTATAAAAATTGTAGAACAAAATTTGCGTCTAATTTTGTTAAAAAAATTTTTCATACGCCAAACTGTTTTTGAGATAGAGAGCAGAGAGCCCACATAATGACAACAATATTACGAGTATCACCAGCTCCTAAGGAATTACTCAATACACTATTTTGTAATTGTAAGAATGGATGTGGTTTCCACTGTGGGTGCAGAAAATCGGGGTTGCAATGTACTTTAGCTTATTTCCAGTGTAATGGACAAGCTTGCTTCGATGCTGTTTCATCACAAAGCGACTCTGTAGAAGAGAGTGCATTTGTCCCGGAACTTCTGGAAGGAATTTTGGACAAGCAATACGATGACAATGAAACAGATATTTTCACATGCCCGGAAGATGACGACGATGAAGAAGAAGAACAAGAAAAGGTCCCTTACTCTAAGGTTAAAAGGTCTTTCCCGTGACCATGATTACTGTAAAAAACATTCGAAACCACGTCGGGAACCAAAAATCAAAATAAATCCGCGAAAAAATCCAAAAAGATAGTTTTATTTAAAAAGAAGAAAAAATTTAACACTTTTGTTCTTTAATTACAGATTTATGTAATATTTTCACTTCATTTCTACTATAAATATTATTGTTAAAGTCTACCTTTAATTCATTAATATAAAATTAGGATATACAATAAGTACTTCATCTAATGAGTTTTTAATTACACAAAGTATGTATTATTAAATGAATATATTAGATATATGCAAAGTGTTTGAGTAATAAATAATACAAATTATGTATTGTTAATGATATTTCAATGATTTAATAACTTTATAGCAGTTATTATAGATAGATTCACGGTTGGCTTTATCGCAGAAACGGTTGAGCATATGAAATTTTTTTTGAAACAAAATTTGTCGCAAATTTTATGTTCTGCAATTTTTATAATAAATGTTAACATCATTGGAGCTATAGAAACCGAGATAATCGCGAAAAACTGTTTTTTAAGACCTTTGACCTGGAATAACTTACGACGCAGACATGAGATTTTAATTATGTTACTCCATATTATGCTTTATAATTTGTCTAACCCTTACTTAGATTACACTTACCTTATGTATACTCTAAGGTCTAACCTAATGGGAAAGATTTCTTGAAAGGAGGACACTATACGTATGATCTACTTACATTCAGTCTGAGGTTAAGCATTTTATTATAAAACTCTTTTGTACCTGGTTTTATGCTTCTATTGTATTCCCATCTTGCCTGTGCTATGTATTGTACCTGAAAATTAAACCAGCTGAAGCTTGAAGGAAGAATTGAGAAGAAGTGCATCTTATGGCGGTCCTAACTGACTGATGGATTAACACACATGACACAGCCTAAGCCGCTGGTCGTAGAAACGTGAAATTTGGAGGACATATTCCTTATATGATTTAAGTGTCCGATAAGATAGGATTTTTCGAAATTCATTCCCTAACTGGGTAAAATAATAATAATAATAATACTAAATAAAAATACTGTAGGTAAAATAGGAGATTTAAGATTGTATGAAACTCTGTCATTCTTAATGTGAAATAGACAGAAAGTGGTGTTTAGCTTTAAGATAAAAAATATTATTATTTTTTTTTTCGAAATTCATCCCTTAAATGGAAAAAGGGGGTAATAAAATGTATATGGGCAAAGAATTATTTATGATCAGAATTACTTGAAACTTGGTGTTAATGATTTCTATTTTTATTTGTCATCCATGATTTCTATAATACA